>CM043882.1:6143360-7343360 GCA_024034495.1 Camelina laxa | reverse complement strand
ACACAAGATCCATTGTGTTCGATTACAAAACGAACCGTGTCGTGAAAGAGTTTCCAGAGATTCCAGGTGGTGATCCAAGGAACTATCCAAGCAGTGGTTCTTCTGTACTATTCCCATTGGATGAAACCAACGACACTAACGTGCAAGTTGAGATAATGGTCTGTGGAGGCTCTCCTAGAGGTGGCTTCTCACGTGGATTCATGCGTGCCACTTCCACGTGCGGGAGGCTCAAACTGTCCGATCAGAATCCAAGTTGGGAAATGGAAACCATGCCCTTACCACGTGTCATGGGGGACATGCTACTCTTACCCACGGGTGACGTTATCATTGTAAACGGAGCCAGAACTGGTACGGCCGGGTGGGAGAAGGCACGTGACCCGGTTATCCAACCCTTGATATATCACCCTTTTGATCATCTCTTCTCTGTTATGTCCACGCCAACGCGTCCTAGGATGTACCATTCCTCAGCTGTTTTATTACCGGACGGTCGTGTTTTAGTTGGCGGAAGTAACCCTCACGTTTATTACAATTTCACCAACGTGGAGTATCCAACAGATCTGAGCCTCGAGGCTTATTCTCCACCCTATCTATCTTTCACGTCTGACCCAATACGTCCCAAGATATTGACAAGCGACAAAGTATTGAGTTACAAGAGGTTGTTTAACGTTGATTTCTCCATACCTCAGTTTCTGACCGTTGATCTTCTCTCTGTGAGGATAGTTGCACCTTCCTTCACTACGCACTCCTTTGCCATGAATCAGAGGATGGTAATCTTGAAACTACTCTCAGTGACGCGTGACCAGCTAACGAATTCATATAGAGTCAGCGCCTTGGGTCCGTCAACAGCTGAGATTGCTCCTCCTGGATACTATATGATGTTTTTGGTGCATGCAGGTATACCAAGCTCAGCCGCTTGGGTGCAAATTGAGTGAAACTTTAATAGATGATGAATAGTTTGAAATGTATGTTACATGTTTGGGTTTATAGCATATTTATATGAATATGAGAGAGAACAAAAATAAGAGGGAGGAAGAGAGTAGATACGCAAGAATGACTCAGCTCGAGTCTATCTTATGCTGAATAAATCGACTTACGTGATTTTATATAAAATGGGTTTGAGTTTAACAAACAGAGTTTTGCTAACATAATATGACTGATGGTGTACCTAATTCAAAACCCAAGATTATTTCTTTTCAAAAAGAATCGATTTGGCAATGAATCTTGAATGATTCAGCCATGTATATATATGTGCGTGCGAAGCTTCTGAGGTATTTACTTCCAATATTCCAACTTCTTTTTGAGATTTTGTTCAGCTGTTTCTATATATGGAGACATTCTTGAGGCAATCCGTAATCTTTAGTCCGGTTTACAACTTGCTCTCGTCTCCATGGATCGTTGTGTAGCTTGAAATGCAGAGTTTGTATGAAAGTAGCAAAAATATCGTCATGCTTCAGTTTAGAGAATTGAACAGCCCAGTCTTCTTCAAGTCCATAACTAGCTTTCTGTCTTTCGGCTTCAAGCAAAATCGAGTCTCGGAACAAAAATCTTTGCCAGAGCTTCTTTACATTAGCCAGTCTGAATTGTATCTCTGCCTCACTGAATCCCTGTGGGAGATTAATTTCAGATTAAAATGAGTCTTGAGATTAGGAGCAGATAGTTAGTTGAGGACAAGACAAAGAAGTAGAAGGAGTGGTTTACCCGGAGAGTGTTTATGAGACTTGGAATGTCATCTTCCGTGACACGAACTGCAAAACTTTCGTAATTGAGCACGTTCTCATACGGCAAGTAGATTCCGTCCTAATAAAGAGACATCAACGGGAACAAACAATCGGATCAGACATCTTAAGTTTTTTTGGAATGTATGGAATGTGGTAAGTTCAAAATATATTACCTGAATGATGACTGGGACACATCCTTGTAAGATACTATCTTCCATGCGTCCACTCCAACCATCTCCAGGGAACGCACCACAGAAAACTGAATTGGCTATGTCCTTGTGGTAATTGTCCGAACGCAATGGAGTTACAATCACATCTTTTGTGTGCTGCTTTCCAAGCTTACCTTCTCTGTTAGGACTCGAACCAAACTCTTCTGCTAGTTTCTGCCTGATTCCCATACTATACCTGCATTAGATGTTATTGGAACGTTATATACATCTCAACTAGGAATGCTGTTTAAAGCACAGCTCCATTTTATCATATGATTTCAACATGATTCTTTTAAGTCAAAGACTTACGAATCTTCAGGCCTTCCATTTTCGTACGCAGGTCCGAGATTCCCATTGAAGTAAAACAATGTTTTCCGCTTCTCCCGAGGCCTAATAATAAGGAAAAGATAACAACTTTCAGGCCCAGAGTTTTAAGCGATATGACTGAAACAATGTGCAAAAACCATCGTAGAATATACCTTGCCCAGTAATTGGCATGCATTGAGTAAGGATCAGGAACTTTCCAAGCTGGAATCACGAGATCTTTGCGAGGGTCAAAGCAAGGATGATCTCCTCTCCTCTCATCAGATATACTATCCCAGTTATCACCCCTATAAGCTGTTGTTGAATGGTTGTGCTTAGAGTTCGTGTTACCCCAATGAACTAGCATCATGCTATTCCATATCTCTTTAGGAGCATAGCAAGCACCTTCATCCCATGAGAAAAACTGCCTTTTTTTCAGGCGTAAATAGATTAGCCACATTAGTGTGAAGAGATCCGAGTAAGAAGTCAAGAAACAAGCTTTGAGATAAAATTCCTATAGTTGTATGCATCATCATACCCAAATATGGTCGCTTCCAGATGTGCGGTTCCAGTATGGATATTTCTCAACGATGTGGTCATAAGCCCTTTTATAGAACTCTAAGGTAAGTGAGCTTCTTAATCCAGTATGATTCTGAAAGTAATAAAAACATAGACAATATATGAGCTCTAGAGCTTCTGCAAGCAGAGAATCAAAAAGGTGAGTTTCTCAACTCAACCTGCATGTTAAGGTGAGGTGCATCATCAGCACGAGTAATAATGCATGAATCAAGAACAGGAACAAAGAAGAAATCTGCCTCTTCGGCATTCAGTGTACGATGAGTGGTGGCCAAAATGTTCTCGTAGAATGCCATCTTCACAAATCAAAAGAGGCAAAATTATCTTTCAATTCAGATTCAGGAGAAAATTGCTAAAATTATATGGTATTCGACTAAAGCTTAGTAGGAAACCTGGGAACCATATAGATAATCAGTCCATACTGTTGCATTCCTGTCATCATAGATCCTATTAACACACTCAAGTTTAAAATGCCGGCCCTGCAAAATCAAATTTCAATCAGAGGAGACTGAGAACTTTTATCATAAAAGGTCATTTTAACTTTTTTTGTGGAAGAAACAAAAGTTTGGATTGTGACCTCAAGAAGTAAACTGTTGAAGTCTGGGGGTAGATCATAGATGTAAATAAGAGGCCTTTTTTTCTTCACCACAGCACTTAGATTAATGATATTTCCAGGGACTTCTTTATCACTTGGAACTTCAAGATGTGCTGGTCGAAGCCATTGTGGCCACTCTCCAACTGTTGAGAGAGTGGATGGTATACTACAATCTGTTCCAAACCAGCCTTTATCACACTAAAAACAGCAGTAAAAAACAAGAAAAAAAGACACACAAGGTTAGGAAAAAATTAGATTAAGAATATGCAACCTCTCGGTAACATGATGTCAAGTTTGATGATGTGAATACAGTATCTTACCTGGCAGAAACCTCCTCGGCATTTGCCATGTCCAGAGCACTGATTAACACAGGTACATTGTACAGGAATTTCACAGAATCTTCCCCAAAGACAATCATATTTGCAGTCACATTCCTCTTTGATTTGCACCTTTAAAGCATATGCATCTTCTGGATCCACATTGCACCATCCTTGTTTGCTACTGTTTGTTGTTAGAATATCTAAGTCTGGTTTCGACCAATCTGTCATTTTAGGTTCATCAGGATTTGCCGGCGAACTGAAAACACATGTGTTTAAGTTAGAGAGCTTTTAAGCTTGAATTGAGAAACAATACAACTGTAGAAAAAGCTTACTTGATTTGAAATCCACATGACTCTGGCACTGGACGATTAGGATATTTGGTGCCTTCTCCACAAAAGCACATTGCTCTGGTGGTATCACAATGTGTAGAACAGATCGAAACAACCCATGGACCATATGGCATCTCAGGTGTTTTCTCGTAATTGCAATCTAAGCGCTGCTTTTGCGAACAATCTTCGCCTATACAGAACAGACAAAGTAATTTCATTTACATATCAATCTCAATAGTTGTAATAAGTATTTAAAAAAGATCAAGCTCATCTCAGCTGTTAATCTTTGCAGGGTTGTTGTGCATGACTTCATCATTTACAAAGCAATCAACTTTGGTTCAAGAAGATTCAAATAGCCTAAACACTAACCAGTAAATCCAAGGAAGCAACGGCAAATTCCAAATTCATGGTTACAAACACCTTGACCACTACAATCATTCATACACTTTCTCCCACCAATTGGCTGCCAGAAAAACAAAACACAACCATTATAACAAAATCAAGGAAACAACATTGTTTCAAGATACCAAAAATAAAACTCACCTCAATGATGTCAACTTCTTTGGCAACAGCATTACAACTAGAAAGCCACTGTCCAATCTCAGCTTTCCACGAGGCATTTCGATAAACAACTGCACCGTGTGAGTCAGCAGGAAACCGGCGATCAAAGGCAACAACAACTGATTGACTCGACTCTTCAGTAACTTGTGTGATTGATTCATTACTTGGTCCACAAAGATTCTGAGCTTGCCTAACACTAACAGTATCAAAAGAAGGCAATACAGGACCGAGAAAGAGATGAACTAGTGAAACCAGAACAATGACAGAAGCAACGGTAGCTATCTGAGACCATGAGAACTTCCATTTCTGGTGAGAAAACATGATCCTCTAAGAAAGAGGGAATCCAAAGTTCGTAGCTTTCAAACTTCACAGCCTGAGTCATCATAAACAACAATCAGTATGATACAAAACCAAAACTCTCACGAAACATAAATCAATGGCGTAAAACGATTATTCAGAATTACTAATAACATAATGGAATCGTCAAAGAAACTGAGCACAAATAAGGGAAAGATAGACCACAAGGTTGGGCAATAAACCGTAATTGGCAATTATTAAAACATAAAGCAGTAAGCTTTTTTTTTTGTGTGTACAAGGAAAGCAGTAAGCTTTGACCGAGAAACAATGGAGTTTTTTTTTGTCTCTCTCTCTCTATGAGACAAACACTATTACAAACTGGAAATGCAAAACACTTTAATAGCTCCCAAAGAACACAAAACAAACCCAGAGAGAAAGTAACAATTATGAAACCGATTAAACACAAAGAGAATAATGGGTATTAATTACTTCAAATAGCGTTTTCAAACATCATTAACCGGATCCAAAACGGAGGATTTACAGGACTAAACAGATAGCTATAAACCTTTATTACAAGAATCACAAGAATGAGACAGAACATTTTGACGGGATAAAAAAAAAAAAAAAAAAAAAAGAGAGAGAGAGAAAGAGCGACAAAACTTACCAGCTATGACGGGAAACGTCTCATGGGTTTTACAACTAAACTCAACAATGGGAAGATATTTATGATAAAATCACTATATACAGAGAGGTTTGAGAAAAATAATTAGAATACTAAACTATTAAAATGCTTCTTTGGAATTTGTAATAATTAGAGAGAGAGAGAAACGGCCACGGGGGATCTCTGGCTGGCCAGCGCCGGGAAAGAAAGCAATTGTTTATGAAAGAAGTCGTCGTGTGCGTCATGTTCTTCTTCTTCTTCGATTAATTTAATTACCTTTTCCTACTTCACCGTCTTTCCCGGTACAATCTCTTTAACCGATTCGAACCGGTTTCTTTTTTTTGGATTTCCGTCAAAAGCAATCTTGATTTCAATTTGTGATCGAACCTTTTTAGAAGGGTATTGGTTTACAAATTTGGTGTTATTTGTTGTGGATCTGTAAAAAGTTATTTAAAATCTTGATAAATCTAGTGTTATTGAATTAAGAGTTTTATAAAGTTATTAAAAGTTTTATGTTATTTAAGTAAAACAAAAGAATCTTGGATTGTTAGTGAATTCAAATTTTGTGTTATTAGTTTAGGATTTTATATTATTTCCTTCATAACAAAAGTCATCAAAACTTTTTCATCAAATAGAAAATTTTTGAAAGATTTTACAAGATTAGAAAAAGGAAAAAAGATGGCTAGCTATACGAAGTATAGGAGAATACATGGTCACACATACCAAGTATATTATTGTATCATCAACTACATGAATTATATGTATTACATGATTTTTTCATGTATATGATGTTATGTAATTGACAATAAACATACAATCCGGTACGGTCAACTAATTCCGACGTTGACCAAAAAAATGTATCTAAACTTTTTTTATTAAAATAATAGATTAAATCATTAAAGGTTTTCATGATTAAAAAACATATTCTGTTCAATATCTAAATATTTTTATATATCTCTAATGTATTCATTCTTATAATTAGTTAATTTTTATTTTCCAAGCTAAACTAATAGTTAAATAAAAATCATTAATAATTATTTTCAAAATGTAATATAAAGGTATTTGGAAAATACTCTTATTCTATACTCTTTGCAAACATACCCTCAAATCAAATATATTGGTTTGCTAAAATCAAGTTTTTGTATCTTTATTTTTTACATATTAAAGTAAATATTGTGAATTTATTTGTTGTTGTTTACATGTTATTAAGAGTATGTAAATATTATAGCAAAAGTATCTAAAATTTTGTACAACATTTACCATGCAAACTTTAGAGTAAGAGTCATATACTCAATCTTTTGCATATTATTTTTTTAATGAAAGTAGTTGAATTTGATTTTATTGATTTTTAATATTTAAATAATCTGATTATCAAAAAATATATATATATATAGATATCTTGAAAATAATTATTTATGATTTTTATTTAACCATTAATTTTGCTTTAAAAATAAAAATTAACTAATTATAAGAATGAATATATTAGAGATATATAAAAATATTTAGATATTCAATTGAATATGTTTTTAATCATGAAAAAATAAAAATGTTTATATATAATATTTATCATTTCTTATCTTTAATAGAAAAAAATTAAAATACATTTTTTGTCGCCGAGTCAACGTTGGTCTTTGCGGAATCGTTGATCGGTGTACCGGATTGTATGTTTATGGTGTTGGCCACATAACGTCATATAGTTTATGCGTGTAGTCATGTAATACATATACTTTGTGTAGTTAATAATACAATAGTATACTTGGTATGTGTGATTATGTATTCTCCTATACTTTGTGTAGCTAGCCATCTTTTTTCCTTAGAAAAAACAAATCAGCAAGATTTAAAATAACTTCCTAAACAATCTCTTATAGGATCCTTCATTTTTACTTTCTAATCTTCTATGATTTTAAAAATGAGCAAGATTTTAAAAAACATAAAGTCATTAAAATTCACTTCTCTTTATTATGAGAATCTGATATATCATAATATATTTAAGAACCTATTTATTCATCTCTTTATAAATTAAGAAAACAAAATCTGTATACATTATTATAAAATTAAAAACTTAAACCGCTTATTTATAAACCCAAACCGATATATAATTTCATTATAATTGTAAAATCTAAACATTAACCATCTCATTTGTAAACTTAAACCGATATAAAATTTCCTTATAATTATAAAATCTAAACCCTAATTATCTCATTTGTAAATCCAAACCGACATATAATTTCGTTCTAATTGTAAAATCTAAACCCTAACCACTTCATTTGTAAATCCAAACCGACATATAATTTTGTTTTAATTGTAAAATCTAAATCCTAACCACTTCATTTGTAAACTCAAACCGATATATAATTTCTAAACCCTAACCACTTTATTTGTAAACCCAAACCGACATATAATTTTGTTTGAATTGTAAAATCTAAACCCTAATCATCTTATTTGTAAACCCAAACCGATAAATTATTTCATTCTAATTGTAAAATTGAAACCAAGCTAATATTTAACTTTCCTTAAAAAAATTATACAAAATTTGTTTTATTAATATGTATTGCTTTCTGATTTATTTCTTTAAACAAGATAATGTATAGAAAATTCTGATTGGTTGATTAGGAAGAAGCGACATATTTTTTATTTCTCATTGTCTAAGAAAGACCGGGGTGGGTGACATATTAACTCAAACGGACAAGCGACGCAATTACCAGTATAGCCCTGGTGATGCCAATGTGTCTACTTTCTCGATCATAATGATATTTTAATTTTTTCAGGAAATGATTGAAAAATTAGACTGCACGTGAGTATATATATACACACTAAGTCACTAACGTATCGCTTTATCATTGGTTATGGATCTCAGGGAAGAGACTCCGCAAGATTTTAAAAAGTCTTTTCTCTTTGAATATTCAAGTTTTCTATTGCTCATTTGCTCTCATAATAAACATAAAAAATGGTATTGGCGAAAAAAAAAAAACTACCTACAATTTGTTAAGTTGTCATAATCTATTGTTGTCAAATAATTGGTATCTAAATTGAAACAGGAAGATTCCACTGAAAAAAAAACAGATAATAATAAGAGAGAAAGCTTATGGGATGAGGTAAAAACGTGAGAGGATTTTGAATGTTAGTAATAATTAATGGCGATGCACAAACTGCTCTGAGCATGATACTTTAATGTTACTGGACGATGCAACTAATCTGCTCTTAATTTATGGAAGTTTTTTATGTTTATTGTAACTTGGAAAGTAAAAAGTCAACGAAATAAATTTGCAAAAAATTGAAAATGACAGCATTATGTAATTTCGACATAACAAACAAGCAGAGACTTGTCTACATGAATTTGCAACATCTTGAATAAAAAAAGTTATAAGATATATTTATGATATTTTGGACAGACAGTTGAAAGTTGAAACTTGTTGATCTGTTTTAAGCAAAACTTGATAATATGTTTCAAACTTGAAGAAATTTGTTTTAAATCTATCTTTTGATCTATAACAAAAGGAACAGATTAATACATTGAAGCATTTCGTCGAACACTTGGCATGCAAATATATGCGATGTACAAATGCAATCAAGTCTCGTCTGTTTGAAGAACCGAGGAAGCGATGTTTTGGGCAGAGTCGATAAGGGTTTCACCGGAATAATATTTTTAGTTCCTTGGCCATTTCCACCATTTTTGGAACTTTCCCTCTACGACCAATACATCTTTCCGAGAGAACAAGAAAAGCTTCCATTCGACAACGCTCTTCTTCTGTAACTTCACCCATCTTCTCTAACATCTTTGTATCAACAATCTCATCAATTCTCCCCTCGCCACTAGATCTTGACAACCAATTTGGAAACTTTCTGTTTTCTTCTCCTGTCAAAAGCTTTTGCATAAAAATCCCAAACCCAAAGGCATCAGTCTTCTCCGAGACAACACCATTGATCAAATAGTTATCATCCATGTAATCTTAATCTCCACCACCAACACAACAACAATCAAGCTTAACAAATGTTTCTCCCTGTGGAATCGAGACACAGTGTGAGAAATTACACAGCTTCGCAACACCATCTTCTTCATCCAATAAGATATCTCCTAGACGCAAAATCCTATACACAAAAGGTCTTGTGAAAGCAGTGTGGAGATAAGCTAAAGCAGTTGCAATTTCCTCAGCTATCTTCAATCTCATTATCCACGACAGTAACGTTTTCAGATCTAAACTAGAAGGTTTCGTTACAGCACGGTAAACCAATACTGGATGTTCAGATTCAAGACCACATCCGACCAGTTTCATGAAGTTTTTATGACCACTCACCATTGACGAGATCGCTATGTCGCGACAAAAGTTTCATCTGTTTTGCTCGTTAAATCTATATCTCCATTTCTTGATTAGTATCATTTTGTGATGATGATGATGATGGTTATTGTTTTTACCAGGATGATACCAATCATATGGAGTTTCATCGAACAGTTCAGAAGCACGATTAGATTCGCTGAAAGTGTCAGTGGCTTCGAGGATCTGGTCAGCAGAGAAGAATTTGATAGGATTTGATTTGCCATCACAACATTTGATCAGCTCTTCTACCAATATTTCTCCTCTCTCGCGTCCTCGGACCGATCTCTCCTTTTTGACAACGGCTCGTAAACTCTTCTTCTTCCACCAATCCATCTCAATCAATTAAAACGAAAAAAAACTAGATCAGATTGAAGAGTTAACACACACTGAGTTGAAAATTTGTAAATTAAAGACTTCATTGGTCTAAGCTACTATTATTTCAAAATGTATATTTACCAGGCTTGGCTGTCGGAAAAAAAAATGTATCATTAATATAAAAATCATTACTTTTTTATTTACCAAAAACACAATAGATACCGAATCATACCAACCATAAAGCTCACGAAATATTTCTTGCATGAAAATTCTAAATCAGAACCCATCAGTTTTCTCTGATATTATGAGGTTGAACAGATAACCATCGTAACATCGTCTAAGTAATCGTAATCACCCCCTGCTGAATCAAGTTTGAGAAATGTTTCTCCTTGTGGAATTGAGACGCATTTAGAAAAATCACTTAGCTTTGCAACACGGTATTTATCCAATAATATATTCCGAAGATTCATATTGGCATATGTGAAAGGCCTTTGGAAAGAGTGTGAAAGATACTAAAGCAGTTGCAACGTTTTCTGCTATCTTAATTCTCTTTTTTCCACGACGTGACTAGTAAACCTCTGGTTCTTAACAAATGGCTCGCGAGTCGCGACTTCTTGTTCTTCCACCAAGACCAATCCATCTCAAAACCTATAACGAATTTAGAAAGGAAAATATGTATATATATATATATATATATTTAGAGAATGACTAAGATAAAGATGTCACACTGACTCGAAAAGAAACATTAGATCGATATAAAGTCAACTTGTCGTTGTTGAATATTCTACAAACGTTAACACGTCCTTCCACTGTTCCACAAAACTTGGGACAAATATCGTAATAATTTACCGCGTCATATATAGTAAATTCATTCAGTTTACCCACTTCGTTTGGATCTTGATTCTTGACAGCAATTTTACTTCGTTTGGATCTCGCATCTTGTGCTAATTAATAGATCCTAGCTGCTATTGTTTTTAGACTTACCAATACCATACAATCACTTTTTTATTATTGTATTCTCTCTCTGTAATACATAACTTATTTATATATAAGATTATGAGAACAACGGTTCAAAATGGTTACTTTGTGTAAAACCTATATACTCCAATCAAGTTAAACACAAGAAAAAAAAATGATTTATTGACAAATACTGCCACCTTTTCAATGAGCCAATAAAAACTCGTTGGAATTTGTTAAGTTGTCACAATCCGCCATAAAACTTTTAAGTTGTTATACAATTTGGTAATGTACTGTAAATTGAAAACAGACAGATTCCATGCATTGTTAAAGAGAGAAAGCTCGTGGATGAGGTGAAAACGTGAGAGGGTTTCTTATGTTACATATATAAATATAAAATTGGCGATGCACAAACTGCTCTGAGCTGCTTAGCATGATACTGTAATATCACTGGACGATTGCATCTATCATATATATATTTTTAGTTTCTTTAAGTATTGTTTTACTTTCCAATTTAATTATTGTTTTACATAAGTCCGGTTTGAAAGTTTTTTATTTTAATTAGAAACTGAAGTCAAACGAAGTACTACTGCTGGAGTATATTCCACAAAGAAGGCTTCCTCGGTCTAAGGATGATGACAAGGGCTTCTTCCCAAGTTCATATACTATGTTGACAAGAGCTTCGCAAGGGCCCTAGCCATTTTATGAAACATTGAAACTATTATATAGGGCTGCAGTATGTTGACAAGGGCTTCTTAAGTTCCATTACATATTTTGATTTTTTTTGCGCCCACCACAACTTGGTTTTTTATATTCATAATTTTTTTTTCTAGTCTTCATAAAGTTGTAAAAGTCGATGAAAGTGAAACTATCACAATCTTGATGATCTTAATACGAAATGAATCTACCTTATGTTACAAAACCCAAAAAAATAATCTACGTTATTTTCAAAACTAAAACACATTGAAACATTTCATCATGGCCGGCAATACATATTAGCAATAGGAGTGTTTACTGTTTAAGGTCTGTTTTTGGGGAGGAGATGTTCAGACAGAGTCGATTTGGGATTTCAGTGGAAGAAGGGGAGTTTTTTTTTTTTTTTTTTTTGGTTAATGTTAAATTTATACCAATAAAAAAAGATTTACATTTTACAATGAAACCCAAAAACACACCAAGCTCTTAAGAGAGAGAGCAGTGATCAATGGAACACTTTAAAGTACTAATAAGCTTAGCCACACTAAAGTGGGCTAGAGATACAACCAAAATAGAAACCAAGGAGAGAGTCATGAGATGGGTCCTCCGGTGAGATAGAGATCAGTCGGTTGCGCATAGAGCGATCAATGAGAGTTTTGGTAGAGTGCACAGTAGCGGTTTTAGCAGTAAAAATCCGGTTGTTCCTCTCCCTCCAGATCATGTAGACTGAAAGTTGGAGGAGCAGTTTGAGAATCTTGCTGGCGTAATGTGGCGGGGTAGACTGAGCATTTAAGACCCAGGTTGACGCCACCGTGAGCGAAGAGGGAGGGCTCCTTGAGACTCTATCTGCGAGAGAGCACCAGATAGACCTAGAGAATTCACATTCGAAGAACAAGTGTGAGTGAGATTCCAAACCTGAGCTGCAGAGGACACAAGCCGCAGGAACTGACATCCCCCAAGAGCGTAACCTGTCTCTAGTGGTAAGCCTTTGTTGGACCGCAAGCCAGAGCAAAAAGGAGAACCTGGGAACCGCCTCTTTGAACCAAACTGATTTGTGCCAAGGCACAGTTGGAGAAGACTGACGAATTAGCTGCCAAGTTCCCTTTGCAGAGAAGACGGTTGAGAAGGTACGATGACCGCTTCCATTGGAAACAGTCGAGCCTCGGGCAAGAGAAGGGGTTGGCATGTTGGAAAGGTAGATGGAGTTGCTCCGCTTGTGGAGATCTCGCGTTTGGAAAATACCAGAACCCCTCGAGTAGCTTCAGATACCGTAGCGTTTCGGCGAATTTGCAACTCCCTAGGGCCTAATTCCCCGAAGAACTCAATCAACGGACCAAAGATGGTCCAAGAGTCAAACCAGAACGAAGCGGTCAGACCGTCCCTCAACTGGCAATTGATCATACCTTTGAACAAAGGCTTAACTTCAAGCATCTTCCTTATATTCCAGGAGAGAGAGGGATTGCTATCCATGAGCCAGTAATTCTTTCGGCCAAAGACATTATGGTCCAGCCAACGAACCCACAAGGATGAGGCTCTAGAGAAAAGAAACCACACCTGCTTCAGCCTGAAAACAATGGCAAAATCCTCCAAAGATCTGATACCCAGCCCTCCTTCTGACTTGGGCTTGCAAATATCCCTCCAAGCCACACGAGCTCCACGAGCAGAGTCAGTTGCATTCTTCCAAAGAAACGCAGAGCAAAGAGAGTCGACCTTTGCATAAAAACCTTTAGGCAGCACAAAGACCTGGCTCCAAAAGTTAACCTTGCCATAAATCACCGAGACAATCAATCGAACCTTGCCAACATAGGTTAGATACTTCGTGGTCCAAGAATGGAGGTGGGAGGTGATTTTCTGAATGAAAGGTTGGAGAGAAGCTAGGTTTAACTTTGTTGGGCTTAGGGGAAGCCCCAAGTAACGAGAAGGGAAGGAACCAAGACTGATCCCTGCTTGTTCAGACAGGGAACTCGCTTCAGTGGGGTCAATACCTCCAAGAAATAGCTCAGATTTGATCGGGTTCATCACTAAGCCAGAGATATAGTGAAAGCGCTGGAGGATCCCAGTAATGCCCAAGAGAGAATGCGATGAGCCATTGGAGAAAACCAAAAGGTCATCCGCGAATGCTAAGTGAGTTAACTGGGGTGTGACACACAGAGGATGCACAGTGAACACCCCCTCAACTAACCCGCCGTCCAACATTCTCGAGAGAACTTCCATAACCAAGATGAAGAGATATGGGGATATACAATCACCCTGCCTTAATCCCTGTTTTCCTTGAAAAAAACCCGTGAGCTCACCATTGATGGAGATAGAGAATCTGGGGGTGGAGATACACTCCTTGATCCAAGATCGGAACAGAGGAGGAAACTGCAGAGCTTCCAAGATTTTAAGCACAAAATCCCAGCAGACCGTGTCAAATGCCTTCCTAATATCCACTATAAGCATGGAACTTCGCTGGCAGGTAGGCTTATCATAGTTACGGATGAGTTCCAATGCCAACAAGACATTCTCGCCCAAGCTCCTGCCACTAAGAAAAGCAGCCTGATTTAGAGAAATAAACTCCAAAAGAAGAGGTTTTAAGCGCTGAGCCAATATCTTGGATATGATCTTATAAGCTAAGTTGCAGCAGCTTATAGGACGATATTCAGAGAGGGCCGAGGCTTCTGGGGTCTTGGGTATAAGCGAGATGATTGTAGTATTCATATCTTTGAGGAGGCGTCCATTGCGGAAGAATTCCCTAACAGCATTTGTCAGGTCAGAACCTACAGTTGACCAAGCTGACTTGAAGAACTCAACTGGGTAGCCATCAGGCCCTGGGCTTTTATTTGAAGGCATGGCAAAGAGAACATTCCTAATCTCCTCAGCTGTTACATCACGAAGAAGGGCTTGGGAGTGCAAGTCAGTGCATCTGAAAGGGATCAAACCTTGCAGGTACTCAATTGTGGCTGGAGAAACCGGCATATCAGTAGAACCAAGAACCGAGCGGAAATAGTCTACAGCATGGCGGTTGAGCTCTTCTGGCGCAGTAATCTTATTGCCGTCAGCATCCCGAAAGAAGTGGATGTGATTTTGAGAGTTCCTCTGCATTACCATCTTGTGGAAGAAAGAAGTGTTTCTGTCACCTAGCTCCAACCATTGAATGCGGGATTTCTGCAAATAGAACTTCTCCTCCGCAGACAAAAGCATATACCAAGCCTCTGAAGCTAGCTTCTCCTCCCTGGCAAGATCGACTGAAGGAGCGGTCAGAAGACGAGACTGGAGATCTGCGACCTCCTCCGCCTTCTCCTTAACTCGTTGAGAGAGGTCACTGAAGTGAGTTTTGTTGAGCAGTCGCAGGCTAGGCTTGAGAAGCTTTAATGCACGAACCAGCTTAAACTGGCAGGAGCCAGAGATGGAGTTAGCCGACCACTCAGATTCAATCAACTCAGCATAGGCTGGGTGATCAACAACATGACAATAGAATTTGAAAGGCTTCTTTATGACACGCTGAAGAACAGGGACTGAGAAGAGACAAGGTGCATGGTCAGATTGGCTTGGTTCCAAGAACTCGGAGTAAGCATCTGGGAAAGATCTTGCCCAAAACTCATTAATGAGAGCATGATCAATGCGCTTAGAAATAGGATCCTCATCCCTATGATTCCACCAAGTAAAGGGAAGACCCTTAGATGGTGCCTCGAACAGATTGGCGTCCTGCATGGCAAGCTCAAAGTCACTTACACCTGTTAAGTCCACATCCGACGATGGAAAGGCAGAATGATGCTCGCTTCGCAGTATCTGGTTAAAGTCACCAATGACAGCCCATGGACTTCTTGACAAAGGAGAGTTGGAATGAAGAAGAGAAAGCTCCTCCCACAAGGAAGCCCTCTCTTCAGGAAGGTTAAACCCATAAACAAACGAAACTGTTAGGTTGATGTTCTCTGAGAGGAGGAAAAAACCGCAGGTTATCACCTGAGCAGATAACTGATAAACCACAACTGTAACTCTTGGATCCCAGACAACCACAATTCTCGCCGTACTGTGGTTATCAAAATTCCCAAGCCATTTCCAACCTTGAGGAATAGCCTTTGAAACTCTCCGTGCGTTCCTTGGTTGTATCTTTGTTTCCAAAAAAGCTCCAAAAAGAGGCTGGTGGATATTAATCCACTATTTCGTCATTACTTGCCTTGTATGGCTATTTAAGCCCCGAATGTTCCTTGCGGCTGCTATTCTTCCGCCTTACCATGGTGAAAGGCGCCTCAGTAACATGCCTATCATCCGGAGTTGAAAAGATGGCACTATCAGGAGGGACTAGTGGCAAAGGAGAGGTGATCTCTGGCGACAGAGATTGATTCTGAGAAGAAGAGGGCTGAGTCTGGGAAATACGAACAACTGGGATCACTGAAGACTCCTTACGAGGGCCCTGCGATCGGGAAGGACCTCTGCCCCGGCGTGAAGAGCTTCTGGACCGACGACTGCCTCTACTTCTTGAGCGAGGTGGAGTCTGTTTGGAATGAGAGGGGGCTAGCTTAGGACAGCGAGAATCCGGATGGCCAAACTCATCACATGAGCTACACTTTGATGGGAGCCAAGGGTAAGTGACATCAATCTGAAACTCACGACCATCCCTGAAACCAGAGACCAGCTTTGACGGTAAGTCCTCAAGGAGATTCACCTCAACCACAATCTTGGCAACCTCGAAAGTCTCCTTCCTAGCAGTCTCAGGATGTAGTGCTTTAGGCTCACCCACTCCAGACGCGATTCGAGCTAGGCTCTCATCGTTGAAGAGGTAGTAGGGAATGCCCCTAAACTCCACCAAAACCTGTGCTTTGGATAGCGGAGGCTTCTCAGGGGTGAAGTCAGGAGACCAAGGTGCCACAAACATAGGGTGGCCTGCTATGTTCCACAAGTTGCGACTTAGAAGAATCGCACGAGATCTTGGGTTAGTGACTCGAAACAGAAATGTACCAACCCCGATACGGTGAACAAAGATTCTGGGACCAGAACGGGCCCATAGAGCATTGACCACACCAATAATCCTTCCCATATCCGGCGGAGGACCATGGAACTGAGCGTAGATGTAATCCTTAAACTCTTCCTTGGCAGCTTCGATACTCTCATCCGGGATGAGGATGAAGGGGACACCAGAGGTGTGCTTCGTAGGCGACCCAAGTTTCGTTAAGCCCGGACCCGGCCGAGCAACACTAGCATAAGATCTAGGTTGCAAGGTAGAGATTCGATCAGATTTACTTCCCACCTCAGCCGGTGGTTGGGGAGGGGCTGTAGGAAGCTTGGGGGGCGGATCTGGCAAGGAAGCACCCACTACCTGCGGCGGAGCAGCCAGAGAAGAACCGGAGTCACTACACGCAGAGAGGTTCAGATCTGGAACAGAGACTTGTTGGGGAGCACTAGCCGCAGAGCCCGGCGGAGATACAGCGTCCAAGGGAGCAGAGGAGCTAGCAACAGCATCAACATTGCCGGAGCTCTTCAAGGGGGGAGAAGGATTAGGCGCTGATTTCGTAATCAAAGAGGCTACCTTTGTCAAAGCTTTACCGGAGGGACGAGGACAACGGGGCGGAGGAGGAACAAGGGGGCGAGGCTTCTTTTTCTTCCCCATGAAGACCGGATCTCAGGCCGGCGAGGGACCGACCAGCGGCGACAGAGAAAGAGGGCGATGACGGGTGGCGTTTTTTCCAATCGTGTATAGGGTATTTGTTACTCTTGTGTACATGAAGCCTAGTATATTGTATTACTTGTTAAGGATGAAGTTTGAACATCGAGTGATTGGTGTGGTGGTTTTGGTTTGAATATTGGCCGTTGTACGGCTCCGTTGGCGGAGTTATGGGGCGTGTATTACGGTTTGGTTATAGCCTGGGAGCAGCAAACTACAAGGCTGGAATTGGAGGTGGATTCAGAGTTGGTGGTAGGTTTTCTTAAGGCAGGGATAGAAGATACTCATCCTCTGTCGTTCCTGGTACGTCTGTGCCATGGCTTTCTCTCAAAGGACTGGTCAGTCCGTGTCACTCACGTGTATAGGGAAGCTAATCGCCTTGCGGATGGATTAGCAAACTATGCGTTTACTTTGCCGTTAGGTTTTCATGCACTTAGTTCGGTTCCGGTCTGTCTTGAACCTGTATTAAGGGAGGATAAGTCGGGTGTTTCGGTTTCCCGACAAATTCGGTTGTAACTTTTTCTTTTTAAGTTTTTAATAATACTAGCTGGGGGATCTCCCCCTGCCTTTTACCAAAAAAAAAAAAGAAGTTTGAACATCGAAGAAGGGGAGTTTCTAAGAAATTCCTTTAGTTCTTTAGCCACTTCAACCATTTTGGGAACTTCCCCTCTATCACCCATGCACCTTTCTGAGAGGACAATGAAAGCTTCCATTCGACTACGTTCTTCTTCTGAAAATTTCCCCCATCTTTGGATCTACCACCTCATCAAATCTTCCCTCACCAACGGATTTAGGCAACCATTTTGGAATCTTTCTTTCTAAACGGGTCCCTTTAAAGAATCATCCCACCATAAAGCTCACGAAAGTTCTCTTCTCATGTAATAATCTTTTGCATGAAAATATCAAATCCGAACGCATCAGTTTTCTTCGACACTACATGATTGATCACATAGTTATCATCAAAGTAGTCATACGCTCCCTGTACGAAAGGAGAGCTAAGCTTGACAAATGTTTCTCCTCCCGGAATCGAGACGCAGTTAGAGAAATCATTCAGCTTCGCAACACCATCTTTATCCGAAAGGCCTTTGGAAAGCAGTGTGAAGATAAGCTAAAGCAGTTGCAACCTCTTCAGCTATCTTAATTCTCTTTTCCCACGACACAACTATATTCAAATCAATAGAAGAATATTGTTTCTCTGCACCATAATAAACTAGGAATGGAATTTCAATCTCAAGACAACATCCCACCAATTTCATGAAGTTTTTGTGACCGCTCACCATCGATGATATTGCTATGTCCCGGGCCTCGGGGTAAAAGTCTCTAGGGTAAGGAGGCTGTGCGCGCCATAGTTTCTTGACGAGTATCGTGCGATGGTTAAGCGTACCTGAAGACCATGTCTAATAACCAAATAATCCATAAACAAGACTATACTTACAAAAGTTATCAGTAGCGTTGACTATTTGATCAGCTGAGAAGAATTTGATAAGATTTGCCATCACAACACTCGATTAGCTCTTCTAACAATATCTCCCCTCTCACACGTTCTAGGAACAACCTCTCGTTCTTAATAATTGCTCGCAACTTCTTCTTCTTCCACCGATCCATCTCAAAATCTAATCAATTAGAAGAAAAAAAAAAATATATATATATATATATATCCTACTATATTAATTGAGAAGTACAAATATGAA
This sequence comes from Camelina laxa, assembly GCA_024034495.1. Taxonomy (NCBI): domain Eukaryota; kingdom Viridiplantae; phylum Streptophyta; class Magnoliopsida; order Brassicales; family Brassicaceae; genus Camelina; species Camelina laxa. Next base: position 7,324,175 of record CM043882.1, on the reverse strand, counting down.
ACTAACCTTAAATATGTAAAAAATTACATTCAATTGCCATTAGAAAAATTTAATTAAGATTAATTAATAATTAAATATATATATAATTAATTAAAAAACGAAAATTATGGACACATTAAATAAAATATATTGTAGAAAAATAAAAAAATCTATTAGAATCAAAACTAATCCATATTAAAAAAAAACTAAGATTTTAAAAATCTAATCGAAGAAAATCTACAACTTCAAATTTTATCCTACTATATTAATTGGGAAGTACAAAATATGAAACTAACATTAAAATGTGTAAAATTATATTTCATTACCATTAAAAAAAATTAAGATTAATTAATTAATTAATTAAATATAGTTAATTAAAAAATAAAAATCGAGGACACATCAAATAAAATAAATTGTAGAAATGTAAAAAAAAATCTATTAGAATCAAAATTAGTTCATACTTAAAAAAAATAAAAGTTAAAAACCAAATCGAATAAAGATTTTTCAAAACAATGAATGTTGTTTTCAAACAAGAAAATGAAGCCACATAAAAAAACAATAAATGTTGTTTTCAAAAAGACTTTTCAAAACTTTTACTAGCTATATTTAGTTGTTCTTTTTACATGTTAGTAAAGATTGTGTTTAATTGACAAAAGTTTAAATAATTTTATTCATTACATGCAAATGTTTTATTGACAGGTTTTCATTAAATATTTTTAAAATACAAAAATTATAATATAAGCAAACCAAAATTTTCAACAAGTTATTATAAATAGCATAATAATAAAATAAGTTATTAGAAAATTTTATTAAAAAAACGTTGCGCCCGCGGTTTTCCGCGGATTAATACCTAGTATATACATTATTTAGAGAATATACAATGACCAAGATTGAAGATGTCACACTGACTTGAAGATCAGATCAGATCAGAATATCAAATATAAAGTCAACTTGTCGTTGTTGAATATTCTACAAACGCGTCCTTTCACTGTTCCACAAAACTTGGGACAAATATGGTAGTAATTTACCACGTCACATGAAATTCCCGGGGGAAAAAGATAAATTATTGTTATCTTATAACAGAAATGCAAATTATAATTGGATAATATTGTCCTGATTGACAAAATAAAAAATAAAAATACTCATGTAGTCGTGTTATGTAGAAGGGATCGGATAAGTCAAATATTTACACGTCTTTAAGAGATTGTGTCTGTCAAAAATAGACTATTTGTTACGAATATGTACAATCAGATGTAAAAAGAACAGCATGTGATCCTGCTTCATGAATTAATAAGACAAATGATGCTACACAAGAAAAGTTGTAACTAAAACTCAACAACCTTGTTTGTTCCTTATTGTTATTCTTTCCCTTTAGCTGCAAAACATATTGAAAATAGGAATAAAGCAGTGAATCAAAGTACAGCTAAATATAACTAGGATGATGAATGATGAACTACTTGTGTGTATAGTTTGTTTTGATTTTTCATTTCTTTATGTATATATAAAAAAAGAGAATTTGGTTTAGATAGATCAACCACTTCAACGATACTTTCGTACCTTCAAACTATATAGTACCAAACAAATGTTAGAACTTTGACTTAAAATAATTTTTGATACTGTAGTAAAAGAATCAAACGTGTATTAGATTTTCATTTAATTTATACAAAACACGAAAGACTCTCACACTTTACACCGCACATAACCATGTCCATCCATGTGAATAGAATCACAAAGATGTTTTTGCTTTGCAAGCAAAAAAAAAACAAAAGGCATCCATCAGCTTAAAGTGAACTAGAAAAACTGTAAACAAATGGAACAAAGTGGAATATAGCATCCGCGATACGGCGATAGTACTGTTAGGTTATTTGTATATCAGTTACCTTTTAGGCTAGGGGGCTGGCATGATAAAAACAAAACTTCAAAGTAGGTCAATTATATCAATTCAAAGAGATACAGGATGTTTTGGAGAATGAAAAACAAATCGAGGGACTAAAATCAAATAATAAGAAGGGAAAAAAAAAAACGCATAAAGCTGTATCATGAGTCCTCGTGATCATCTCCTTACACGTATAATAAATTCATTCAGTTTACCCACTCCTTATAATTTCAATCGCTCCCATTTAATCGCAAAGTTATTTTTATTTTTTTGGTTGGCTTATTTAAAAAAAAAAAAAAATGTTCTGCAACTTGTCTTGAAATCTGGGGTAAAAAAAAAAAAAAAAAAACGCTATTGGTTTTTTTTTCTTTCTGGAAATCTCAGAAACGATTATTTTGGGGTTTTCTATATACTTCGCTTCCTCACATTAGCTTCGGTGTTCTTTTTTTTTCTTTTTCTCTTTTTTTTTTTTTGGGTGTAAGGGACATTTTTCAATGGTGATTGCTGCAGCTGTCATCGTGCCTTTGGGCCTTCTCTTCTTCATATCTGGTCTCGTTGTGAATCTCATTCAGGTAGGTTTGGTTTTGTTTCTCTTTCTGATTCGTTTCTTCCTGTCACTTGTTTTTTAGATTCCGTTACATTTTAGATCCTTGTTACCTCTTTCGCATTTGATTTCACTGCTTTTTTTTTAGGGTTTCCGTCCTTCTGAGATTGGGTTTGTTCCAATTCTTTCTTATTTGTCGGTATTGTCTCAAATTTTGAGTGTGTGTGTGCGAAAGAGAGAACACATATGATGAGTATAAGCTCCAAAATCGACTCGTGGAGCTCATGCACTGAGCTGAAAGAGTGTTGTTTGTTCTTATTTATGTTGATTTTTACAACATTAGTATGCTTAATTTCCTTAATTTAACAACATTAGTATGCTTGATTTAACAGTTTCTAGGTTTTTTTGGGGTTTGAGGAAGGAATCTTTTTATGTTTAATTTTCAAAGACCCCTTTTTGATATCTCTGAACTCTTGTTTGCTTCAGTTTTGATGTTTATTACAACATATTTGTTTTCAGGCACTTTGCTATGTCCTCATTCGGCCACTGTCTAAGAACACTTACAGGAAAATCAACCGGGTGGTTGCAGAAACCTTGTGGTTGGAGCTTGTTTGGATAGTTGACTGGTGGGCTGGAGTTAAGGTATCCCACCTGCTGCGCCCTGCGTTTTCGTAGATTTTGCTTATCTTATCCAACTTTATGAGTTCCTTGTTGTTGCTTTTGCCTTAGATCCAAGTGTTTGCTGATAATGAGACCTTCAATCGAATGGGTAAGTTTATATATATGCTTATTGGCAATCGAAACAGTTGCTGATGTCTTCAAGAAATAGAATCTCTGTATAAGTACGAATCTGTAACTTCATTGACTGGCCTACAATTTTCTTTCAGGCAAAGAACACGCTCTTGTCGTTTGTAATCACCGTAGTGATATTGATTGGCTTGTGGGATGGGTTCTGGCTCAGGTACATAATTTAATCTCACAGTTTCATATCTTCTCTTTTTAAGTTTTCGTTTGAATGCATAAATGGCGATCAACATAGAATTCTTGATGAGCAATCTTGTATACTTGCAATGAAACCATGTGTTGCTTCCTAGTTTCTAGTGAATAGAGATTCTCTTAGGTAGAAGGTGAAAGTACCTAGTGAGCCATGATGAGCTAAGTGGAATATAGCATCATCATATTTTCTATAACAGGCTCCATGGTATGCTATGCTGTTTACATATTTTGATTTATTGTTTCATATTTTCTTTCCTTGCAGCGGTCGGGTTCCCTGGGAAGCGCTTTGGCTGTAATGAAGAAGTCTTCCAAATTCCTTCCAGTATGTGAATATTTTAGCTTACTGCTGTAAAGAAAACAGTAATCATAAGTTTTATTTATGAATCTCTGCTATAAGTTAGAAGTTTGATACCTGGCTTTGTGTTTGAAAAAAGATCATTGTTTTAGGTTAATACACTACTCCTTTTCTATCTGTTACATACTCCATAGTATTCATAAACATAGAATTTTCACCCACAAACAGGTCATAGGCTGGTCAATGTGGTTCTCAGAGTATCTATTTCTGGAAAGAAATTGGTCCAAGGATGAAAGCACTTTAAAGGTATGGGTTTATATTATTCTTGTGCAACTCATTTAGTTTTTGTCCTGTGTAAAATGTCCATTAGCACGTGCAGCTACCTCGTTCATGAGGGGATTAGCCTGAAAATGCAGAATCTTCATTTCCAAACCATGAGTTATGTGTGTTTGTCTAAATTTGCAGTCAGGTCTTCAGCGCTTGAGTGACTTCCCTCGACCTTTCTGGTTAGCCCTTTTTGTGGAGGGAACTCGCTTTACAGAGGCTAAACTCAAAGCGGCACAAGAGTATGCAGCCTCCTCTGACTTGCCTATCCCTCGAAATGTGTTGATTCCTCGCACCAAAGTAAGTTGTAATATTTTTCTTTTTGCTCATTCTTCGGGAAACTTAATATCTTAACTGTAACCTTTAAAGAGCAAATTACTATGATTGATCCAAAAATGTGCCTGGGTAGCCTATATATGTTTTATCAGATCAACTTGCTGGTTGTTATTGTGTGATATGCCCTAATTACTAGACTTGGCTTGTATTTTTTTTTTCAGGGTTTTGTGTCAGCAGTTAGTAATATGCGTTCATTTGTCCCAGCCATTTATGATATGACAGTGACTATTCCAAAAACTTCTCCACCGCCCACGATGCTAAGACTATTCAAAGGACAACCTTCTGTGGTAAGCTTGGAAAAATATGAATAGGTTGTATAACAATTGAATCTTGCATTCTTCTCACAACGAATTTCAAAGTACTCACTGCCTTAGATCATATCACAAGTCATTTTTTTTATCTGGAACTGAAACGAAAACAACTCTTTATATCACCGTTGCTTACATAATGTGTAAGAAACCGTAGGACTCATAGCATCCCGAAGCTTTTTTTTTAACTCGTGACCCCATTAATGCAAACCATTGCTGCTGGTTTCAGGTACATGTTCACATCAAGTGTCACTCCATGAAAGACTTGCCCGAATCAGATGACGCAATTGCACAGTGGTGCAGAGACCAGTTTGTAGCTAAGGTAAAAGTTATGGATGTGTATTTTTGGTGTTCCACTTTTCAGTTATTGGCAACAATAATTGGTCAAAATGTCATAGAAAAAAGCTATAGACTCTCATCTCGGCTCTGTGATACAGGATGCTCTGTTAGACAAACACATAGCTGCAGACACTTTCCCTGGTCAACAAGAACAGAACATTGGCCGTCCCATAAAGTCTCTTGCGGTGAGTCTATAAATAAAAGTCAAAACATTCTCTTGGTGGCATCAATAAACTCACAAATCACTTGATCTTTTCTCAGGTGGTTCTATCATGGGCATGTGTACTAACTCTTGGAGCAATTAAGTTCCTACACTGGGCACAACTATTTTCGTCATGGAAAGGTATCGCGCTATCGGCGCTTGCTCTGGGTATCATCACTCTCGGTATGCAGATCCTGATACGCTCGTCTCAGTCAGAGCGTTCGACCCCAGCCAAAGTGGTTCCAGCAAAGCCAAAAGACCATCACAACTCAGAATCATCCTCCCAAACAGAAGTGGAGAAGCAGAAGTAAAAAAAAGTGGATCTCACATATGAAACAACAAACACAAGAAGAAAAGCGTGTCAGTTTTGTTATAAGAAACAAAAACAAAAACAAAAAAAAAACTCCTCAAGTGAAAATCCCTGAAAATTATATTATCGTTTTGTTCAGCTACTATCTACTACTACGACTCCCAGCCTTATTATGTCTATTAGTCGATTGATGTATAGGGTCATGATCAAATCAACGATTTTATCCCTATAGACCTTGGGGATATTTTTCTCAAGCGCATAGGCCCTTGTATAACTTTCTATTACTAGATTGGAATTTGGGATTTAAAGATATTAAAGTTTCCTTCTTTAAAACTAGTTTATTTATTTTCTTTCTTCTTGATAGTGTAGAAATTATTTAGACACACTAAATCTGTTATTGCAAGAGATTCCTGGACAAGAATTAAACACATGTTCGAAGAACAAAAATCAGAATCCGGTTCACGAATTTGATTAAACCAATTCAACTGTACTGGGTTATGCGGTCAGGGAGAAAAAGGTAAAACAACAGTGTCTTTTTTTTTTCCTTCCATCAGTGTAGTATATAAACACAGTTTTTTTCTTTTCAGTTTTTTTGTTTGTCCACACAACCCTAAAACCCTGTACGCCAAATAAACCCTTCGACTTCGCTTCCTCGCGCCGCTTACCCACTCTTTGAAATCACCGATTAAATTCCACAGTTTGTAACAATCTCAAAGCCACATAGACTCTGCTAAACCCCAATTGACTCCTTTCTTACAGAATCCCTAATCCCGTGTAACCTATTAGCAGAATTTACACACCCTCAGAAAGCAGCACCGTGAAACGCAATGGCTCAAGCTCAAACCACTGAGGTATGTTTCAGTATTTCATTCACCGCTCTTAATTGTTTCCCGTGGTAGTGTTCGATTTCTGTTTTTTTTTTTTTTGTTTTGGGATGGTTTAATCTTAAGTTGTCGAGGTTTTGTTTTTTATACAGGGAGCATCCCAGGTGGTCGAATCTGTTAGATTCAGTTTTATGACAGAGGAAGATGTTCGGAAGCATAGTTTCCTGAAAGTTACGAATCCTATATTACTCGATAACGTGGAGAGGCCTATGCGTGGTGGTCTCTATGATCCTATCTTGGGTCCTTTAAATGATAGAGAATCGTAAGTTTTCTTCAATTATGTTTTACCCTCAACCTGAATTATCATACCTTAGCTTTGTTATAGTTCCACATGATGCGCTTTTCATTATGTTAAGCTGTTATTGTCCTCTTTATGCAGTTGTGAATCATGTGGTCAGCTCAAGCTTTGTTGTCCAGGACATTGTGGTCATATCGAGCTTGTCTATCCTATTTACCATCCTTTGCTGTTCGGTCTTCTTTACAATTTTTTGCAGAGGACCTGTTTCTTCTGTCGTCACTTTATGGCAAGCTCGAATGACGTAAGATATATATATATATATATATTTATATTTGATAAGTTTCATATAGTTGCGTCTCATTCGCACTTACTAATGCTTCATGCTCCTTTCTCTTGTTTTTTTTTTCTTATTGTTCAATTGAAGGTTGAGAAATGTGTTTCTCAGCTGAAACTTATTATGAAGGGTGATATAGTTTCCGCGAAGCAATTGGAGGTTAAAAGTGACAGCACTTCAACTAAGTCAGAGAATAGTGACTTAAGCTATGAATCAGGTGTAACCAATGATTCATCCCAAGAATGTGAAGATTCTGATATGGAAGACCAGAGATGGACATCTCTTCAGTTTGCTGAAGTCACTGCTGTCATGAAGAATTTTATGAAGTTGTCATCAAAGGAGTGTAATAAATGCAAGGCAAAAAATCCTAAACTGGAGAAACCTATGTTCGGATGGGTTCGCATGGTATGTCCTCTTAAAAGTTATTGGATATTCTTGAATCAAAATTTGCTCGTCAAAGTAATTTTATTATGGTCTGCATAAATGAAAATTTAGTATGCCCCTGTTTTACTCATTTCTTCTTTTTTAATCTTAGTAACAATAACTTTCACAACTGGTTTTGGCATTTGATGATCAAATACTTTGACAAATTTTATTGAACTCTTCATTTCTTTTGCATTATTTCTCCCATGACATTGCAATTGGTTCAAAAACCCTATGAAGCCAGTCACATAGAAGGACCTCGTACTTTTTGTTTTGATTCTGTGGATTCTAGAGAATGTATGTGTTGCGCTCATACTCCTGTAGTTTGTCCCTTTACAAGTCTTATTCGTTGACATTATTTCTACATGTGTGCACTGGATTGCCAAAGTGAATTCCACGTCCAGCATGTTTCTGTTTTTTATTTTTTGCTTTCTGTTATCTATGTATGCTCCTACTTGATATCTGCAAAAGCTGTAATATTCCTTATCAATAACAATCTTTTTAAACAGAGAGGTATGGAAGCATCCGCAGCTAAAGCTAATGTGATTCGAGGGCTTAAGGTAAAGACGTCCACTAGCCGTGTTGAAGATCCTGATGACTGTGATGATAGTGGTATCGATGCATTATCAGAAGCTGAAGATAGTGGTAAAGAGAAAAGAGAAAAGTCTACAGAAACAGCTAAAGAGTTTGAAGAGCATAAGAGTGGTTCTAAAAGAGACCTTTTGCCGAGTGAGGTTTGTTACTGATATGGCTTAACTTTATAATTAGGCACGGTCAAATTTTTCCACTTCTTTAGTTGTGTGTTGATATTATTACACTTGTATCAGGTCAGGGGAATCTTAAAAGATCTGTGGGAAAATGAGCATGAGTACTGCTCCTTCATTGGTGATCTTTGGCAAAGTGGATCTGAAAAAATTGACTACTCTATGTTCTTTTTAGAGAGTGTTCTTGTGCCTCCTATTAAATTTAGACCTCCAACAAAAGGAGGTGATAGTGTGAGTAATTCCTTACAAATAATAATGTTTGGTTGCTGCTATATCGTACCTAATTTTTGGAGTTCCTTTTAATTTTGTAACTTTTGGCATTGCCTCTGTGGGTCAATTTCTATCCATTTTCTCTCAATTTTCCATTTCCGGTTTTTGTCTCCAGTGGTTGTTCTCTTAAACTCCTGTATGACCATAATTCTCTTCCGATTTTGTTTCTTACAGGTTATGGAACATCCTCAAACCGTAGGACTGAATAAGGTTTTACTATCTAACATAACACTCGGGAATGCCTGTACTAACAAATTAGATCAGTCTAAGGTGATTTCCAGATGGATGAATCTTCAAGAATCAGTCAATGTCTTGTTTGATAGCAAAACTGCCTCAGGTTAGCTTCTTGCGCATTCCCTTGTTTGATATGCATCTAATCTTAAGAGCGTCCTTAGTTTTTCTAGCTGTGTATGTGTAGCAACTGGATGTCCCACTTTTCTATCTGTTTCCTTGTTGACTTGACAGTCTCTTTAGAGCATTTTCTATTGGTGTACGCTGACTGTTATGGCTAAATTTCCTTACAGTTCAAAGCCAGAAAGATGGCTCTGGAATATGCCAATTGCTGGAGAAGAAAGAGGGTCTATTTCGGCAAAAAATGATGGGAAAGAGAGTTAATCATGCATGCAGATCTGTGATATCTCCAGATCCTTATATCGCTGTCAATGACATCGGGATTCCTCCTTGTTTTGCTTCGAAATTGGTATATCCCGAGGTATGATGTCATATATCACTAAATTGCACTTTATCTGACACATAATTACTTCCCTGAATTTGACGAGTAGTCTTTGGTTGTTAAATCCCACGTCCCAACAGGCTTAGATGGTTAAATATTGTGTTATTGATTTGAAGACGTCTACTCTAGACAACTGTGGCTTTTACTTGTATTCTAAAATTTTAAACACCTTTCCACGTGCAAGCCCCCATAGTCTCTTCGTAAATTTGATTTCATATCAGATTTTGCATCGTTTTCCTTTTGCGTTAGATATTACATCATTTTGCTTTGATGTACAAGGATACATGTCTGACCTGTAGTGTAAGCTTCTGTTTGGATTTCCAGTAATGAAAGTTAATTGTATTGCCGCAGAGGGTGACTCCTTGGAATGTTGAAAGGTTAATGGAAGCTATCATTAATGGTCCTGACGTTTATCCTGGAGCTACCCATTACTCTGACAAAAATTCTACAGTGAAGTTGCCTTCGGATAAAAAAGAACGGATTGCAATTGCGAGAAAATTACTGTCCTCACGAGGAGCCACTACAGAACTTGGGAAAACTTGCAATTTCAACTTTGAAGGTAAAGTAGTCTATCGACATATGCGAGATGGTGACGTCGTCCTTGTGAATCGTCAGGTGTGGACACATACTGTTTTATTTCATCAATATTACCTATCTAATATGTTTCTCAATGTGAAGTCCTGTACTGTGGGATGTTTTCCAACACGATTTTTATTTCATTCTTCAGTATTTAATGTGGTCGTAGGCATTCTATTCTTGGTCTTCAATTCTTTGTCTTTGCTAAATGTTTATTTATGTTCCAAGTATTTATTTTCAATGGCAGCCAACATTGCATAAACCTAGCTTAATGGCGCACATTGTCCGTGTTCTGAAGGGGGAGAAAACACTTCGTCTCCACTATGCAAATTGCAGGTAGATTCAATGGATATTGAGAATTCCGTCTCTTCAAGATGTTATTATTTACCTTGTTAGCAATCTCTTTTCAAATATTACTTTGTTGTGGACCTTTACTATATCTTGGTTGATCTTCCACACATTTGATTTTTATCTCTCAAAACTGGCTTAAAATACTTGCTTTGGTTCCAGTACATACAATGCAGATTTTGATGGTGATGAGATGAATGTGCATTTTCCACAAGATGAGATTTCACGTGCTGAGGCCTACCATATTGTCAATGCTAACAACCAATATGCCAGGCCATCGAATGGCGATCCACTTCGAGCTTTAATTCAGGTTGTACTTTCATGCTATTTCTTCAAACCTTTAGTTTTCACGAATTGGTTTAGTTTTCACGAATTGGGTTGTTTATCAGTGATGAATTATTGACGTTGCATTTTTCTTAATAGGATCATATTGTTAGTTCCGTGTTGCTTACTAAGAGGGACACATTTTTGGACAAAGATCAATTTAATCAGCTTCTCTTTAGTTCCGGTGTGACTGACATGGTACTCAGTTCTTTTTCTGAAAAATCTGGCAAGAAAGTCGTGGTATCAGCTTCTGACGCAGAATTGTTGACAATTACGCCGGCTATTTTGAAACCAGTGCCTCTTTGGACGGGGAAGCAGGTAATCATTATACACACTGCTGTTTTTATGTTAGTTCTTTAATCAAGCTGGTTTTCCCTCATGTGGCTATATACTTTGGTATACAAACTTTATCACTAAATATCATTATGCATCTAAAGAATGCTTTTTTATTATCATAAGCTGAGTACTGTTATGATTCTCTGCTAGGTTATCACTGCAGTGTTGAATCAGATAACCAAAGGTCACCCGCCATTCACCGTAGAGAAAGCTACCAAACTTCCAGTTGATTTCTTTAAATGTAGATCGAGAGAAGTAAAACCTAATAGTGGAGATTTGACCAAAAAGAAAGACAATGAGTCATGGAAACAGGATCTTAATGAAGATAAACTGCTCATCAGAAAAAATGAATTTGTCTGCGGTGTGATTGACAAGGCGCAGTTCGCTGACTATGGGTTGGTTCATACAGTGCATGAGCTTTATGGTTCAAATGCTGCTGGAAATTTGCTTTCCGTTTTTAGTCGTCTATTTACGGTCTTTCTTCAGGTTTGCTCTCGTGTAGTTGATAATTTGTTTTTTTTTTTCCATTTGTTTCAGAGCTTTGCATTCTGAATCCTGTTTTTACGTCTTTCAGATTCACGGTTTCACTTGTGGAGTTGATGATCTCATTATTTTAAAAGATATGGATGAAGAGAGGACAAAGCAACTTCAAGAATGTGAAAAAGTTGGTGAAAGAGTACTCCGGAAGACCTTTGGCATAGATGTTGATGTTCAGATAGGTATGTAAATCTTGCAGCAAAATATGTATTGCATTAAGTGTGCATGATTGTCACCATGGTAGTTTGTTACATTCTGGAGAACAGATGTCCCTTTGAATATGAGGCATTTAAAATGTGATTTATCAAATAAAATTGATATTTAAACACAGATAAAATGTCTTGCTTGCAGATCCTCAGGACATGAGATCCAAAATTGAACGAATTCTTTATGAGGATGGGGAATCTGCCTTGGCATCTTTGGACAGGAGCATCGTAAATGATCTCAACCAGTGTTCAAGCAAGGGTGTGATGAACGATTTGCTGTCTGATGGGTTACTGAAAACACCTGGAAAGAATTGTATATCGCTAATGACTATATCTGGGGCTAAGGGCAGTAAGGTGAGTTTGTGGTGACTCCTTTGATATGTAGTGTTGGTTGTTCAAGTACGTATTTGCAGTATCTAAAAGTGGGTTTGCAATGCGTTCTTAGAACCCATTTTTTCTTCCCTCTGCAGATTATTAGCTCATGCCAACTTTTCCAAACTTAAACTTCTAATTTTTTATGAAATGGAGGGAAATAAGCTTGTTCCCCAAAAAATTGATAGCTTATTCTCATCAATTTGATATAGATTTACTGTTGTTTTTCCAATAGAGCCTGTGTGTGCTGAAAGTAAAATTTGGGAGGCTAAGCTTTATCTTTTCCTTCTCATGTTGTCGACTTTGAGCAGGTTAACTTTCAGCAAATCTCTTCACACCTTGGCCAGCAAGATTTAGAAGGAAAAAGAGTTCCCCGAATGGTTTCTGGGAAGACATTGCCATGTTTCCATCCATGGGACTGGTCCCCTAGGGCTGGGGGTTTTATTAGTGACAGATTTCTTAGTGGTCTTCGCCCCCAAGAATATTACTTTCATTGCATGGCTGGACGAGAAGGGTAACTAACACTTTTAACTAAAGTGTCATATGGTTTGTCATCTTTATTCTGTCGTTTTGGAACACTTAAAACATTCTGGTCTGCAGGTTAGTCGATACTGCAGTAAAGACATCGCGTAGTGGGTATCTGCAAAGATGCTTGATGAAAAATCTTGAGAGTCTTAAAGTCAACTATGATTGTACTGTCCGGGATGCTGATGGATCCATCATTCAGTTCCAATATGGTGAAGATGGTGTGGATGTTCATCGGTCTAGCTTCATTGGAAAGTTCAAAGAACTGACAGTGGTAAGCATTCCTTTTTGAACGGTTTGCCCTTTTCCTTATTTGCTCTTGGAGACTTATGTCGTTACTCTGGTCCAGAATCAAGATATGGTCCTCCAAAGATGCAGTGAAGACATGCTATCTGGATCCAGTAGTTACATCAGTGATCTACCTATTAGTCTTAAAAAGGATGCTGAGAAGTTTGTCGAGGCAATGCCTATAAATGAACGTATAGCTTCTAAATTTGTGAGACAAGAAGAACTACTGAAGCTGGTGAAGTCAAAATTTTTTGCTAGTCTTGCCCAGCCAGGGGAGCCTGTAGGTGTACTTGCTGCCCAGTCTGTAGGAGAGCCATCAACACAGATGACGTGAGTTGTTTTCCTTTCTTATGTTTTGGTCTTGGTAATCGTTTCACCCTTGCAAATTAGGAACTGAATTACAGTGGTACTGAAATCTAAATCTTACATTGAATTACTTTGATATGCACTTTTTGCCTTTGCTTTTGCGTCATTCATGAAATATTTGCTTATGAAATCCGTTGTTCTGTCAATATTCAGGTTGAATACTTTCCATCTTGCTGGACGTGGAGAGATGAATGTGACACTTGGAATTCCACGTTTGCAAGAGATTTTGATGACAGCCTCTGCAGACATTAAGACACCAATAATGACTTGCCCTTTGCTGAAGGGCAAAACAAAGTAAGTTGGTTTAGTTACGTTGGCTTTAACTATATATGCTCGACAATTCATATTATAAACGATTCTAACTTTTATGATCTGTCGTTTGTGCAGAGAGGATGCAAGTCGTATTACTGATAAGTTGAGGAAGATTACCGTGGCAGATATAATAAAGAGTATGGAACTTTCAGTTGTACCATATACGGTTCATAAGAATGAAGTTTGTAGTATTCACAAGCTTAAGATAAATCTCTACAAGCCAGAGCATTATCCGAGGCACACTGATATCACTGAAGAAGATTGGGAAGAGACGATGACGGTTGTGTTTTTGAGGAAGTTGGAGGATGCGATAGAGATTCACATGAAAATGCTCCATAGGATAAGGGGCATAAGAAATTTTGTGGAAGACAAGAGTCCAACAGCTGGAAATGAAACTGATAATGATGATTCTGTAAGTGGAAAGCAGACTGAAGATGATGATGATGATGGTGAGGGTACAGAGGTTGATGATCTTGGTTCAGATGCACAGAAGCGGAAGAAACAAGCAATAGATGAGATGGATTATGAGGAAAATTCTGACAATGAGTCAAACGAACCATCGTCAATTAGTGGAGTAGAAGACCCTGAGATGGATAGTGAGGATGAGGACGCAGAAGTTAGCAAGGAAGGTAGTCCGGAACCACAGGAAGAGACTCTGGAACCCCAGAAAAAGGTAAAAACGGTAAAGAAAGTTAAAGAACAGAGTAAAAAACAGAGACGGAAATTTGTTAAAGGTGAAGGAGACAGAATTATCGTGGTGAAAGGTAAAGGCAAAAAATTTGAGTTCCATTTCAGGTTTACTACCGACGAGCCTCATATTTTACTTGCCCAGGTACTTTTTTTTTATGCTATGTATTTTGATGTGTGCAAGGCCCTCATCTAAAAAAAAGTAATTTAAACTTTTTTTTTTTTTTTTCTTACAGATTGCTCAGAAAACAGCGCAGAAGGTCTACATACAGAATTCGGGGAAGATTGAAAGGTGCACAGTGGCGAATTGTGGTGATCCTCAAGTGATCTACCATGGAGACAATCCAAAGGAGAGAACAGAAATCTCAAATGATGAAAAGAAAGCCTCACCAGCACTCCACGCATCTGGAGTTGATTTCCCTGCACTATGGGAATTCCAAGATAAACTTGATGTCAGGTACTTGTACAGCAACAGCATTCACGATATGCTCAACATTTTTGGAGTCGAAGCAGCAAGAGAAACTATAATCAGAGAAATAAACCATGTCTTCAAATCTTACGGTATTTCTGTAAGCATCAGACACTTGAACCTCATTGCTGACTACATGACATTTTCCGGTGGATACCGACCAATGAGTCGTATGGGAGGAATTGCAGAATCAACTTCACCATTTTGCAGAATGACATTTGAAACAGCCACAAAATTCATTGTCCAAGCAGCTACTTATGGAGAAAAGGACACACTAGAAACTCCCTCTGCTAGGATTTGTCTTGGCTTGCCTGCGCTTTCAGGAACGGGATGCTTTGATTTGATGCAGAGAGTGGAGCTCTGAGATATTCAATACACATTCATATGATCCACAGTTTCGTCAACAAAATAGTGTGAGGTTTTTGGGTTTTTTGGTCATGAACAAGGGGAAATCATACTTATATATGTTTCTTAAGCCTGATCGTCATTCATTTTGAGGTTGATTTGTCTGTCAAATCCTCAGGTGGAGCCTCTTGCTCAATTATCTCTAATTTTATATTTGTAATTTGAAACTTTTATTTAGACTTTCTGTTTACCCATAAGTGGAATGTATCTGCCGACATATTGAGAAAACGTTTGGAGCAAGTGTTTCAATTTTGTGTGACGTTTCTGATCTGATTTGATGCGTCTTACCTAGGATGTTGTTATTTCACCTAATTGTGTTTGAAATTCTTATGGTGATATCTGATAAGTAACACATTTTCTAGTCTACCATATCAACATATATATATATATCAATATCATGAAACAAGCTTTTGGAGTTCTTTTATAAACTGCGACACGAAATATAGGTCTCGGCATTTGGGTATCGGGTTCGGATCGGTTTCGAGTTTTCGGGTTTAGAGGTATAGGATCCGTTCAGGTATTTCTAGACTTCGGGTTCGGATCAAGTTCGGTTTGGGTATTTTGGGTTCGGATTCGGATTATCCGAAGTTCACAAAACTCAAAATTTTAATATCTAATTTAGTCTAAACTATTTAATAATACGCAATATATCTGAAAATTTAAGTATTTTTTACCCAAGTTTACTAATAAACAGTTTAAATACTTCAAATTATCAAAAATATCTAAAAATCTGAATATTTTGGACACTTATATTACTAAAATTATAAATATTACTAATATATTACTACTATATATTAATAATATGAGTATATTTGGATACCCGTTCGGATTTCGGTTCGGATCGAGTTCAGGTTCGGATTTAGAGATTTAGAACCCGTTCGGATATTTTACAATTTCGGATACGGATTCGGATTGAGTTTTTTGGATCACGTTCGGATCGGATCTTCGGATCCGGGTATTTTGCCCAGGCCTAACAGGAATGCATTTCTTCATTTAACTGTTGTCGATCTCAAAAAAAAAATTAAGGTCTTTAAAAATAGTACATATTTACATAGAAGAAAATGTTTTCCTTCCACACAATCTGATTTGACAATATAATAGTACATCAATTATTAATAACAATAATTGATAAAAAAAAATATTGAAGAGTATGTATGTTATGTGATGTTTGGAGTAAAAAAACACAAAACACCGAACGTAAACGACGACGTATTGACTCTTGAGACTGCCCCTCGTGCTGTCTTGAAAATGTCTCCCTCGTAAGCTTTTGGTCAACCCCTTCCGACACCTCTTTTATTACGTACTTTCCTTGGCTCCTTGTTTTTTTCTTAAAAATATTTCTCACTTGATTCACTACTGCATTCTCATGATTATTACTGCTTATTTATCTTTTTTTTTTTTTTCAAAAATCACAATTCTCTGTTTCGATATATTAATCTTAGTTGATCTATCATTGGATGTTTGTTGATCTTAGTTGATCTTTTGGTCAACCCCTTCACACTCAGATCGATGTCCTCCATCGCTACAAAAATGCTTGCATGTTTCACTAACATTTGCTCTTTCTTTCCCAAACCCAAGACTAATATATATTGACATATATACATCTCTAAACCCGTGTATATATTGACATGTTCTTTTTGTGGGTCTTGACATCACTAGTTCTCACCAATACATTGTTTTAGTATTAAGCAAGATTCAATAAATAGTTTATTTGTCTTTCTATAATGGGTTTATTTATTATTTTTCTATTTGACTATATCATATATGTACAGTATATATCTTTTTTTGCTTTGTTACTTTTTTTTGTTTCTTTAATGGTAAGTCAAGAGAAATAATCCTAAAACAAATCCCATGCATAACTCTATTGGGAAATCGTTTAGAATCCCTTCCAATCGAGAATGATATTAGAAAGACTATACTATTCGCTTCTGTGAAAAGGCTGATGCTTACCAATAGCCCAACCCTAGATAAAAATCAATATTTTCTTCGACTAGTAAAACATATTTATTATACTATGGACTTTCCATTAACTATTGTATTCCAAAACAATGTAACTATTCTACAATTAGATCATCATTACAAGAATGAAGCAAAAGTTTGTATATATATACTTTTACCTAGTAAAAATCTTATATCTTTTTGATATATGTATTCTTAAAAGGGTGTTTCAATGTGGAATATATATTATCATACACGTTTATATAACCGACAAAAACAAGATAAAAAACAAGTGAAAAATACAAAATTTCTACTTCAATCATTGGAGTATAGTTAATCGAGTTTAGATTTAGTAAATTAGCAATCCTTTATTTTTGTTAATGTATAGATCATTGGAGCAATTTTTTCTTGCTTTCTTGAATTTCACTAATTTTCTCGTATGTGTACCCACCAAACAAGAAAAGGTGGTCTAAAGATTTTATTTAAACTTTATTTGAATGCTGCACTCATTTTTTTTCTTCCTTTTATTAAATATTCACCCTTTTGCTTTAAGGAAAAAAGAAAGTTGGAAATTTGATAACATTGCGCTATAATATTTTTTGTTATAGAGATACGACTATATTAAATTCTATGATAGTTTAAATGATAAAATGCGCTCCTATCTATCATAACAAATGATGGGAAATGAAAAAAAAATTGGTTGTTGCTAAGAATATGATGAGAATAATTACTAGGTCGCCATGAGTGTGTGTATATGTATATAAGTATAATTATAAACAAAAGTGTAGGTGATATACACATTAGGTGAAGCCTAGAGTTTGTGGTACACTTCCTTTAAATTTGAATTGTCCAAATAAATTAGTAGGTTACTATTTCTCTTCCACAATGTCCCCACCAACAACATATTATATGTTTTTTTTTTGTTTTTCTTATATTAACTGGCGCAGTTGTCTTCGAGACTGTCTTTTTTAAAAAAAGAGAGTTGTGCAGAACATAAAAACGAATGGGACGAAATAAGAACAAACGTGCATGGTTAATAAGAAGATCAGATCGAACGAACAAATGGGGTAAAAATAATTCTAACTCAAAATTTCGATTTAACTTTCAGGTTTTAAATAGAATACATTTTTTATTTTATTTTTTGTAAATCGTCTCACACGTACTAAACTAGAGACGCATGACCGTGTCACATCCTTCATTTTGTAAACAGAATATGAGCATTTGAATCTCAAATTCGACACTCTATACAAACCAATTTGAGAAAAGACAATAAAACTTCATGCACAAATTTCTTTTTCTTTTTCTTCATACTGAAAAACCTATATATGACAAGCTAAGTACACAACTGTACTTTTTTTTTTTTTTGTGCAAAACACAACTGTACAAGTCTTAGATACCCAAAAGATTTTTACTTAACACTCTTAATTATGTAAGTTGATATTATTATCTGATCTAATCGTCGTATCTTCACGGGAAGATCCAAGATTAACGTTTCACAACTTACTGCGTGTATAATTAACCGCAGAGGCTATTATAAAAATTAAAATAATGACTACAGAAGTATTTATTGCGGTTCTACCAGTTGAACTCAGCAAACAGAATCACTATTTAAACCTTTAGTCGTAGTATCGATAAAACTGTTTCAAATAAGAATCATCACATGCAATATAAATGTTCTATATAGAATTACTGATGTCATGACCCGACACATAGATTTTAAATATTATCATATATATATATATATACATAAATACGTCACATCCAAAAATAAAACCTAAGCACGAAGAGGGACATAGAACCATGGTGATGGCTTCTCTCTCCTTCACTATGCATTTATATAAAAACACCGATCACATCTACAAATAGTCACAATATGTGGCTTGTGAGGGCCCAGCCTCTTGTAGAAGGCCCGAAGTCTTATTGCGTTGAAATTCTTCTAAATATGAGTTTTTACCTACTAAGAAGACCCATATTGTATGACCAATTCCGAAGAATGTTTTCTCAAGTTATATACTAAGGTATCTATGATTATTATAGGGTACAAGATTAGGTATTTCCCTTTATCATATGTTGAACTATTACATCCAAGTATTTATTCTATCTATCTTAGCTTTATACTCCACAGAATGGTGGTCAAATTTTAGTTGACGAAAGGTACGATCGTTTAATTATCGTTTTAAATGGATTCATCAACATTTTTAATAATAGACATCGGTGATAGTTTGTACAAACTTTTAGCTACGTAAATATCACGTTTTAAATGTATAATAACAGTGAGAAAAATCTACAACGGAATTAATTATTCAACCACTACATATTTTGTAAACATATATATGCCTATCCATCTTTAATACACAAATTATTGGTCATGCTTCTGCACAGTTAAATGCTGCAATATATTAGATCAAGTTGTGATGTGAATGTGTTTCGCATATTTAACCGGTTGGTCGGATTGAATAAGAGGTCGAAATCAAATGTAGATGTTACTGGTGAAAATAGTACTCATGTTTATAACCTACATATATTGCCAAAAAACCAACATTACAAATGGAACAGTGAACATGAAATGTTCTCTGTGAACATGTGGTCCGTTTTGTGCATAAATAGTGTCATGATGGATATATAAAACCAAATTATGTCATCACAAAAATAACACTATAATAGTGACAATAAATTATAAGATCACGATGTTTGTTAATCTTCGGAGCTAAATTTTATATGCCTAATCATCATCACAGCTTTAATATGCTAATTAAATTTGATAAATGCCAACTCACGTACGTATGTATAATCTGAATGGGTTTAGTGAGAATTATAATGGAAAATCAAAGTTATACTTTGAACTACGATATGTGGTAATGTGGGTCCAAATATCTTTTGAGACCGAAACTAGAAGATATATTATATCATCATCAACTGAACTTTGCATCATATATGGTTTATCACAACAAACATGGATAACTTACTCGGTGCGCAAAAAGTTTACGATAGAGTTTGGGTCACCGTCAGAGTAAAATGAGTTATGTTTTCACATATATATACTATCAAGTATTCGTTTTAATGGAATGAAAGCCTAGAATTTCCTATTGAGGTACCATCCCTAGTTAGAAGAAAATATATTGTTCTTTAATCAAACGTACTAGCTCTCTTCAAATCGATCGAACTGCATTTCGTAGCTAGGAAAACCCAAGACCGCATTTATTTTATTTATTTGTTTCACACCCTTTATGATAAATACTCTCGTTTCACAAAAAGTGTCATTTTGACCAATTACTCACAAATTAAAAAACTTGAATTATACACTTATGCTCCTATTTAATGAATAATTTATCATTGAAATTTAATAGAATAAGATTTGAGTTAAGAGTAAATTAGAAAATTTGATGTTAAAAATCACATTGAAAATATTAAATGACAATCTTTGTGAAACAAAGAAAAACTCCGAGAATGACATTCTTTATGAAACACGGAATAGTTTTCAGCCCAAAATAATTGTGTTTCCCATTTTTATTCGACATATATTTCATTCTTCCATAGTTCATCCATTTGAATATACAGTTGTGCCATAACAGAAATATAATATTGTATATAGATTAGCAAAGTTTGTCCAAAAAAAAAAAAAAAAGTATATACAGATATTATTGGGTAAAGTGAGAAAGAAAGAAAAGGAACAGTGAGGCAGGATCTGCGGTGGGGATTTGGACATTCAATGATCTTACCGTTTGAGGGAAAGCCGACCATTGATGCGCACACCAATGCAATTGCTTCTCTCTCTTTTTTTTTTTTTTTTTTCCATTAAACTCATAAAATAAAATGATACTAATTAACATAAGCAATAACTAAATAATGTTTTATTTTGGTTCATCATTCCCTATTAATAATGCATGTAGAATACTAATAGACAATCAAAACCCCCAAAAAGCTTATGCGAATACATTCCATTTTTCTCTCGGGTCCTCGTACTTGATTAGCAAATTTATTTTATTACTTATTGAATTCCCATGTGTGTTTTCAACTTTTTGTTTTTCTTGTTTATTTTATAATCAAAATTTATTTGATGAAGACATCCATTATATGCGAATCTATATTCTAAAAAAATAGAAAACTAGTATAAATATGGGACAATATCTCACATTTAGCTCAAAACTCACAAATTCCTAGATCTCCATGTTATGATATATATTTAGGGCAATCAAGAAAGAAATATATTATTCATCGAAATTCTTTTCTTACATATATACAGTATTATTATTCATTATTCGAAAACTAAGTAATAAATTTTAATGAATACACTTGGTCTACCTTAGATTTTAGAACTTTTTTTTTTCTTTTGGACGTAAGGCTATCAAAATATAATAATATTTATGTCTTTTTTTATAAAAAAACAGTATATTGTGGTGAAATCAGAACTGTGTCCTAAATTTATGTTATTTTCAATTATTTTTATTTAGCTGACGAGTCAGGAAAGACGTCACAATTTTATTCAATTTATTCGTCTATCAGTATATAGTATTATTTTCAAATTTACTGTGTATCAAAACTATTTTTTCAGTCTCAAACTGATAAGAAATGGCTTCTTCCATTTATTTTTTTATTTCTTTATTTTAAGAAAAAGGCTTTAAGATAAGAAAATTTGTTTGGGAATTGGGATGAGAGCCAATCTCCGAAAAGCAGTTGCATTATCTTTGTATGATGTATCTGAACCTCATATGCTTTATGTTTTTTTTTTTTTTTTTTTTTTTTTGTTGTTGTCAAATACGTTCATTTTCATATATTAATCTTGTTTCACTCATATTGGTTATAAATAAAATTCCAATATTCCATACAGCCAATATTGTAATGTCGAATAGCTTTTCGTTATGTTGTTTTTGGTATTTCAGCTTATTAACGTATATTCTCCATCCAAGCCCTAATCCTCAATGCCTCAGTGGCCATTGATATATATATATATATATATAATCTTTACTTGCATTTTAACCTAGCTAGTTGTATGAATTGGCATCCGTATTATATAATTGCTTTTATTTAAGTACTATATTAATCCACTGACGTCTAATACTTTAGTACGTACTTGTATGATTTAAATAGTAATACAAAAAAAAAATGGCAATACAAGATCCTCGTTATATAATGAAAACAATAGTAGAGCCTGTTCTCATAGGCTTTGCATAATCTGATAATCATATCTACAACTATTAACCAAATTCCAAATTATATATATATGATGTTTATAATTTTAATTAAATAGTCAAAAAAAGTTGTCATTAAAAATCATCATATTCAAGCATAGTTTACTCTCCTTTTTCAACCACATATATAGTCTGGCATTAAAACTCAGTGAATTTAGACTTGACTATGGCATACGAATAACAATTATTCACATCATTAAATGGCATTGCATTCGTTATTATTCAGGTGTAAGATATACAATTGAAGTTATAGAAAATAAAGTGTAATAGTATGTTATGTTGGTGCTGATTGTGCAGCTTTGAAAAGCTGTGAATTTAGTTGTGACACACGTAGTAACTCTTATCACGTACGCGATTTATGAAATAGTATGAGACTATGAATTCTCGTCCGAAAATTAAGACATCGTACAATAATAATAAAAGCTGAAGAAATTAAAAGAACGTAATTTGTAATTTATAATAACAAATTAATAGATTTTCAGAACGTTTTAATTTGATTAAAAGTATTATTCAATTTTAATATTCATTCTATATGTTTTTTACAGAAAAAAAAAAACAAAAAAGAATCACACAAACACTTTTATTTAGTATCCTGAAATCCAATTAAACAGTCTTAGTCACACTGTTTGTTTCCTAAACCATGCTTATTTTATCATAACAACCATCGTTTAAAGATTAATGTTTCAAAGTTTTTTACAAAGAATAAGGACCTACATATCTGAAATGAAATAATTACTTTGCGTAGACTAATATACATTCGTATTTGACCTGCTTTTAGTTAATTTTTTTTTCTTTTTCGTTAAAGTCAGTTTTTAGTTTTCAGTCCTTAATTAATAATCTCTCTTCTCTCTCTCTCTGTGCACCCAAAGAAAATCTCTGTTTGCAAAAAAAAACAAAAAAAAAAACTCTCTTTCTCTCTCTCTCTCCCCATCCCATCACAATCTCCATCTCCATCTCCATCTTCATCTTCATCTCCATCTCTGTCTCTTTTGTATAAAGATAATCCCACAAGACTCAAAACTATTCCCTTCTCTTTCTCTCTCTCTCTTCACTATGACTGATCCTTATTCCAATTTCTTCACAGACTGGTTCAAGTCCAACCCTTTTCACCATTACCCTAGTTCCTCCGCTAACCCTTCTCCTCATCACCCTCCTCCTCCTCTTCCTCCCTCTTCCTTCTTCTTCTTCCCTCAATCCGGCGACCTCCGCCGTCCACCACCGCCACCAACTCCTCCTCCTTCGCCTCCTCTCCGTGAAGCCCTCCCTCTCCTCAGTCTCAGCCCCGCCAACAAACAACAAGACCACCATCATAACCATGAACATCTAATTCAAGAACCACCTTCCACCTCCATGGATGTCGACTACGATCATCATCACCATCATCGAGGTGATCATAACCTCGATGACGATGACCATGACGTCACCGTCGCTCTTCACATAGGCCTTCCAAGCCCTAGTGCTCAAGAGATGGCCTCTTTGCTCATGATGTCTTCTTCTTCATCTTCCTCGAGGACCGCTCATCATCGTGAGGACATGAATCACAAGAAAGATCTCGACCATGATTGCAGTCACGGCGCCGCCGAAGGAGGAGAAGATGACGATGAAGATTCAGTCGGCGGAGACGGCGGCTGTAGAATCAGCAGACTCAACAAGGGTCAATATTGGATCCCTACACCTTCTCAGATTCTCATTGGTCCTACTCAGTTCTCATGTCCTGTTTGCTTCAAAACCTTCAACAGATACAACAACATGCAGGTTCTTAACTAATCATCATACTCTCGTTAATCTAATTAAATCTTTTACTCTACGCATATGTTTCGTTTTATTTTCCATGTAAAAATCGACTCTCATTTTTTTCTTCATAAACCCGAAAGGTAAAAACCAAAGAAAATATGTTTGCTCACTAAATTTCCTCGAAAAATGCAAAAACGTTTTCACCTTTAATCGGTAAATATAATATTTACATACTGTTTTCAAATCAATCAAAGGACGACGTGTCTTTGCTCACTGATGCATGAATAAATCATTGCGTTACAAAGAACCGAGAGACTTGAGACTGTGAAGACTGAGACTGAGATTTAACAAGACAGTAAATGTTCTTTATGTCTTTAGTACTTTCAAGTCTCTGTGGTTTTGCTGCTTTTCTCTACAATATTGGCAAGTGTGTCACCCTTCTTTTGTATGAGGGTCTTTAAATGTCTAACGTGTAAAATAACAGTAGTAGTCATACATACCTATAGTCAATTAATATACATAGATATATATGTATGGCTAATGGCTTTCCATATGCTCGATATATGAGCTTCATAAGATTTTGTATTGAACATATTTACTCATCAACATCTTGTTTTCTAGTTTACTAGGCTTGCTTATTTTGTTTACCTAAGCATGCATTGACATATCTTATTAATTATTATTTTGTTTTCATTTCTTTTTTGGCTATCGTGAAATTAATTTTTATAATTTAATTACATTTCATCATTTATTTAACATCTTGTTGGATGAATTTTTTTTGTCTTTTACATAATATGCTTCAAGGTTGATTGATATGCTAGTCAATAAACTTATTTTCAATGTATATATATGTGCGAGTTAGAGTAATCATCATAACATTAATCTGCTAGTCAATATATGTATGTTGGCTAGAGTAATCATTACATCTTATAGAAGACACATGTAACTAAATTGGCTAGTAGACATATCATAAGCTTAAGTTTCAGTACGCACACTTTATGAAGGTTTCGAACATATACTACTATAATTTATTCAAACCCTACATGACCATACATGCTTGCATGATTTTGTTCACAGATGCATATGTGGGGACATGGATCACAATACAGGAAAGGACCTGAATCTCTAAGGGGAACGCAGCCAACAGGAATGCTAAGGCTTCCATGTTATTGCTGCGCACCAGGCTGTCGCAACAATATTGACCATCCAAGGGCAAAGCCTCTCAAAGACTTCAGAACACTTCAAACACATTATAAGAGGAAACATGGGATCAAACCTTTCATGTGTAGGAAATGTGGAAAGGCTTTTGCGGTCCGAGGGGATTGGAGAACACATGAGAAGAATTGTGGTAAGCTTTGGTATTGCATATGCGGATCAGATTTCAAGCACAAGAGATCTCTCAAAGATCACATCAAGGCTTTTGGTAATGGCCATGGAGCGTATGGCATTGATGGGTTTGATGAAGAAGATGAGCCTGCTTCTGAGGTAGAACAATTAGACAATGATCACGAGTCAATGCAGTCCAAATAGTTTATATAAATTAGAATAAGTACTTGGTAATTCGGTATATATATTAAATATGAGAAGCCTAAATCTATGGACCAAGTTTTGATGGAGTTAGGGCTTTTCAAAGTAAAAGCTATATCATCTAATTGATCATAGAAAAAAATGAATCAAAATTACTTGGAAATTTTTAAATTGTATCTCTAGCTTTCTAGTTAAATTTATTGCAAGACAATGTAGCACTCTAACTTATGAGGTTTCAATTGTTTCTATTTGTATATATTATTTTTCGTTAGTTTTTTACCTTTCGTTATGAAGAATTAGATAAATTATAAACGTTGGGATTATATTTGTTAAGATAGTACAAGACTAGAAAAGTAGATGCTAAACATTCATGCATGCATTATGTTAAGAATTTATCTATATATACCATATTCTAGATCAAAATGAATATTTCCAAATTTTTATTTGAGTAGTAATAGATTCTAGTTTTTTTTTTGTTCCCAAAAGATATTTATTTTCTGGTGGAGTTTTGTCTTTGAAGTTATTGTATTAAGAATACTTATGATACTTAATTGTCTAGTGACATCATGGAGAATAATGAGAGAATGGACACTAGAGAATATTACTACTCAAGTGCAGACCTTTTTTTAGGAAGATTAAATACCAATTTCTATTATTTGATAGTTTTGGTTCTTTAAAATAATGTGTTGTTATAAATAATACATAAATTTGTACATGTATGTGTGTTTCGTTAAAAAAAATTATCAACAAATATAAAATTAAATTAAAATGATCCAAACCGGTAGTACAGAATTTATAAAAAAAAAATATCATTCGAAGAGTAGTAACAGGTTTCTTGAAAAAATGGAACGTAACGTACTTGAATAATGAAACGTTTAAATCAACTGATTTTCTTTCCAAAACAACTGCTAATTTCTATAAATATTTAAATTAGTTGTTTTGAATACATAAGTTGTAAACATTTGACATGTTATACTTTATTCATTTATTTTTCTTTTGTTGGTTTCATTCTCATAAAATTGTCCTATAAATGCAGTGACGATGTTCAGACTAACTTTCGAATTAACAATCACCAAAGGAATATTGCATTTGTTAACGTGCATGCAGCCTATATATGAACAATTTCTTTATCTTACTCTATACAAAACAAAACAAAACAAAACATTACCAAACTACAAGTGATTGTCTTATTATTCTAGTTACAGTTTTGTTGTGTGTCAGTTTGTTGGTAATGTAGAATTCAAGATCCAATTTGGATATGATTGTGTAACTAAGATTACAGTTAAAGAGAGGCTTTTGTTCCTGCAAAGAGCTTTTCAATATGCTCCCCTTTTTTTTTTTCTCTCCTCTCCTTTTTGTTAGTGGACAGACATATTTGCTCGTTGAAGGAACATTACACCTTTTTATCTATATTTATGATTCACTTTTAAAATCCTATCTTAAAATTCGAAACCAAAAGATCATCTCTCGACTTAGGCATGTTTAGCAAAAAAATAAAAATAAACAATCTCTCGCACTAGGCATACACACATAAAGATTGACCTAATTTTTATGTATAAAGGTATATGCATAAACAGTGAATATTCCTTCAGTTACTGTATTTGCATACGTATGCATGCAGTCATGTATGTACACGTGTATGTATGTACATGAATGTGATGATCAATGGGTGAAGAAGGGGCACAAAGTAATGTGAAGGAGAGTGATAAAAAAAAACAAAAGAGAAGAGAGTGGAGCCCTAAGGGTGTGATGGGTTGGGCAGATTTGGGAGCAAAGATTGATGGTATCAACAGTTCTTTTTTTTTTTCTCTCTCACTCACTGTTATTTGATTTGACATCTCATTTTTTTCCTTTGACCATCTCTCTAAATTTCTCTCTCTACACACACTCTCACACAAATGACCCAACTTTCATCATCTCCTCCAATCAAAACCCACATGCTTGCCTCTTTTGTATTCATTTCACATTCAATATTCATTTACAAATATTTGTTTAATGTATTTGAACCAAATCAAAAATGTTACATTAATTGTCTCCCTATTATTTACCGTATTTTGATTCATAAACCATGTATTTATAATTCCGGTTACTTGTTAAGGATAGTTTTTTTGTGACTCAAATGCATGAAACTAATATGCTGATGCGCACGAAAAAAATTTGAACAAGGCCCGTTGTTTTAGTGAGGGATATACATACATGGAATGTATATATGGATTGTTTTTTACATTGGTCACAAGCTGATATAAAACAGTACAAAATCTGGAAAAGTTATGAATTCGCACATCTTTAAATTATGTAGGATTCAGACAACATTTATTGCCAATCAATATCCTACCCCTTTGTTGGGAGAAATAGACCATCCCTACATCTCTTTCCTTTGACCCCTCTCATCTTCCCAACACTTCTCCAGAAATTTCTACCGATATTTTATATTTATATCTTGATTCATCTTTAATACTTATGTGCGGTAAAATGTAAGTGATCATCAGTTGACAGATATAACATGCAAGTACCAAGTAGTAAAAGTTTTCACTAGTGGCTTAAACTAACGTTTTTTGTATACAGGGTAGAAAACCTCTAGATTAACTTTAATCACTTAATTATATTTTTGGAGTCTATGTTTTATAGCTTTATGATTAAGCTATAAAACAAGCCCAACAGTTTGTAAATCACTTTGTAAAAGTTAAATTGAAAAAGTGGTTAAAAGCAAGAAATACACTTTTCTATTAGTATAATTATATAAATGAATCATATAGTTTATCTTAGATAGTTTTGAATTTAATTTTACAACTTAGTTGTAAACATTGCTATCTAAATCTGTCGTTTATTTAGAAATTTATATCCAATTAAAGTTTTATAAGCACATGTTTACAATCCTATTAAAATAGATAGATGACAAACAGAAACATAAAAGTAAATGGGAAATTATCGATATATAAGCTAAAAAGAAGTTTTCGAATATCGGAACTGAATTGTTCTCTGTGAGTGTGCATTTATCTAAAAGACATTTTCAAAATCCGAGCAATATATATTTGGATTTTTCTACTGTTGCCGGAAAGAATCCGAACATTGGACTTCACTTTCTTCCGTAATTATGCGGTTACATTTTTTTTTTTTTACCATTTTTTGTGTGAAAGGGTTACATTAACTATTATATTTATAAAACCTAAGTTTATACATTGGTTGTTTTAACGTAGACATTTTTTCTTGTCTGACAAAAACTTAAAATAAAAGGCCTTAATTCCTGCTTTTTAAAATCCCGAAGCTGTATTCTAAATCCGTTAAACGAAATTTTAATTACTTTACCATTTCCTATGTTCATGTCGAGAAATGCAAATGTGTAAATTAGTAACTCGGTTTATTTGTTTATTTATTTATTGTACTGTTCATATTCCAAGGCTGATCTGAAGGAGACAGCTTTGTCTGCCGTGGCTCAAATCTCCATCTCCCACATTTAATTTAATATGGACACACACGTACGTACACTGTATATATTTTTATTATAGAAGAAAAATCTTCTTTTGACGTATTCCTTTTGTCTATATACATTATCGTAGATGAAAGAAAAATATAATTTTTGAGTACTAAAATTATACTATTAAGTATCACAAAAAGAAGATTAATGTAGCTATATATGATTTTCGACAACTTTGTTTGAAGGAGGCCCCAACATGCAAAAGATAAAGGGAGAAAGAGGCCAAATTGAGCTTGACTCATGATTAATCACGGGTACCTCAAAAGAGCAAACAAAAGAAAAAAATGAATAAATTATTTTCATATTCAAAATATATATAGTTATATAAACAACATATATCGACGTAAGAAAACATCATATATATATATATATACATATCTTACATAACCATTATTTTTAGAAGTATAACAATCCATCTGTTTCAAAATATAAGATGTTTTAGAGAAGTTTTTGTGTCATAATACAGTATATTTTCAAGTTTCAATGTAACTTTTAGATTAGTTTAGTATTTTATATCATGAAGTATTGTTTCTGAATGATTGACCTTGTTAAAAATAAAGACTTCATAATCTGCGTATTTTAGTTAAAACATCTTATATTTTGAAACGGATGAAGTATAACAGACGCTTGTGTATTGTTAACAATTAACACAAGAATCAGCTTGAAAGAAACTTATACTCAACCAGCTGTTCACATGCATTATTAGTCGATTGAGCGCTATCAAACCTGTGATGCTATTAACAGTATATAATATAAAATTTAAAGATAATATAACATTTGGCGAAGTAATTATGGTAAATATTCTTAAAACACATCTTTCTTGTGATACAAATAATATATTATATAATCGTTAGAGATGAGGTTTCGTTAGCTCTCGTGATGATTGTCCGAGCGTGTTCTTTTGTCCATATTCTTTATTTGATCAACTTTATTTTTTCTACTCCTGTTAAAGCTATTTGATCATCATGCTTTGTAGATTCTCCAAGTTGTATGTAGTGTTGGGTTTCTTTCACCAGCGAATATTATCTCAAGGAAATATAAAAAGGTTCAGGAAAACTATATACGTATATTACAAAACACTTTTTTCTGTCATGTTTTATTTTCTAGTAATACCAATCTTAAAAAAAAAAAACACTTTTGAATTTGAAACATCATATATATATTGGTGATCTTCGAGAACTAAGTTTTCATATACATACTATGCTAATAGTGAAATGATAGTTCATATTTATAGATCATATTTTTCGTATGGTTCAATCTCAGTGATACTTTTTTTTCTCTTTTTTTTTTTTTCTATGGCTATAATCCCAGTGAAACTTTATTTTAAATAGAAAAAGAAGTTTTCATACGTCTCATCTATTACACATATATATATATATATATGGCTGTATATGCATGTATATGTGTGTGAAGCACTGAAGCTAGAGCGTGAGATCATCACAGAACGGAGGGGCAGATGATATCAGGAGAAATAAATAGAAACAAAAAAGGTGGAAGAAAATCAAATCTGATTTTTTTTTAAAAAAAAACAAAAATTTTAGATTAGAGAAAATATATGTATTTATTTATTTATTTTATATATATGATTGGACATGGCATCGACTTTTGTCTTTCCAATTACTTTGAGGAGAGATTCTATTTTGAGGTTAACATAACTCCAAAGAAAAATACCCACACTCACTCTTTTCCCAATTTTACCCATCAACCTTTTGTACATTAATTACCCTAAAAGTGTGTATATATATACATCCCTACATAATTGTTCTTACTGTCGATGTTGTAACAATTAACCAAAGTGTTGTTTTCCCAACAACATTTCATCGCTTGTTCACTAAATGAGCAAATTTAAGTTTACCATAAAATTATTGTAAATTTGAGTAACTTAATAGTATTCAATTGGAAACCTAAAAGAAATCGATCTATTTAGTTCACCTTAATGTTTAATATGCTTGCTTGATTAGAAGATGACAGTCAATTTCATCAAGTGGTTTGATTCGTCAACTGTATTTTCACATTTTATAGTTTTAGACTGTTACTTCCATTTACAATATTGACAACAACAAAAAATGGACCACATAACATAAGTAAATTGTCAGTGAAGGTATTCTCATTCAGGTACTCTTTTCTTTTATGAACAGTGTGGACTTTGATAAGAGCAGGTCTGTTCTCCTCTCTCTCTCACATAATTATTTTCTTCAATTTGCTCGTTTATTTTGTTTTTCCTTTATTTTTGTCTTTTATTTTCAACCCTCTCTTTTTGTCTGCAACAATGTGCTTTAAGTGAAATATGTCTTTATCTCCTTTCCCATACCTCCTTTGTTTTCTTTTTTGTTCAATTACTTTTCATGAAACCAACCAAAATTAAAAGATGAATTTCTTACTGTTCTTTTTATAAAGAAAAGCTACTTGATCATATTTTCCTTTTTGTAAGGGGTACTATTCAGTTATTTTCTATATTTTTTTTGGTTTTTTATGAGTACTACTATATAGATAGACCCATAAAAAGGACCACATCTGCGTGTTAATTACTAGGTGAGTTCGACTATGCTTGTATTTTTGTTTTAAAAATAATTGATATTTAAATGTACCTTATGATATAGTAATAAAAAGATGTGTATATATATAGATATATAAACTTGAGCTTGGATATTTTTAGAAACTATTTTGTATAATAATAATCTCTCTTTCACTCTTTGTAATCAGATACTAGTTTCGTTCCATCAATCACAGATATGGAAATCGTTTTTTTTAAAAAAGATCACAGCTATCGAAATTTATTTCAACCGACGATGTACGTACTTCTCACACGCTTATAGCTATCATGGAAAAATCCATATCTTATTTAGTTAGAAGCAAATGTAAATCTCTAGATATGTGTGGTGATGAATCATGAATATTAGTAGTACTTTTATATATATATATCTATCGGTAAAAAGAAAACCATTAAACAAGAATTTTGGTCTCGGAACTCAAAACAAAAGGGTACGTTCACGTTGGGACTAATGTGAAAGACAAAATACGAGAGGGATGGGGTTTATGAATTATGAGGAACCCCATACTTACAATAAAAATTTACCTTCCAAAGGGGAAGCAATCAATTTGGAGATGAAGTGTATGTCCATCTTCTAAACATTCCATCCATATCTAAAGTCAAAACCCTAAATTTCAGTTCCAAAAAAAAATTGATCGTTTTTTCCCGATGCATGCACATGCAACACTTTTAATTGCATTCACGTGTCATGGTGGATGGTGATCATCATCTATGTGTATGCCCAAAAACAAGTTATTCACTGTGTATTACCCTTTTATAGGAATTATTTCTCTTCGGCACACGCTACCGCTAAAACTTGCAATATATTTATGATGAATGCTTGGTCAACTGTTTACGAGTTATTCTCAAAATATTCATGTTATAACTTTTTTTTTTTTCGTTTTATGTGGATTGTAATGAATTCATATTACTGAGGTATTTGTGATTTTATTATGATCCAAAGCAAGCTAACGACATCGATAATTTAGCCCAAAAGATTAAAAGTTACGCACTTACGCTTATGAAATTTACTTTTGTTAAGTGAACGACAAATCAATCAAAATAAAAAACAGGTCCCTTAAGTGTAAAGTTGAGTTCCTCATAATCTGAGTGTTCCTGTCTAAAGCCCAAATCGAAACTAAATTGGACCTTTATGATTCGATCTGTAAAAAGTCAATAGTCCAGCCCATATTCAGATAAAACAGATTTTGACTCTCTCTGGTCCTTCCATGTCCACAGATCATCTGATCTGATACATCACTGACGTTACCATGTCCACAGATCATCTGATACAACATCACTGACGTAACGTCAGTCACAACACGTGTAGATCTTAGTTTCAGTTCTTTAGCTTAGATACGCAACAGTAACAATATCTCTAAGCCACAAAAGATTCAAGTGGACCTACCTTAACATTAAGAATCTTCCACAATTTGGTTTTAGTAACAGTCGTAAACTTCTTAAACACGTCATTATAGCCATAATACATATTTACATAATCCTCACTCGGTTAACTGGATTGATTCATACTCATTCAAGTTTCTTCTTTAAAGTTCAAACTTGAAATAATGGAAAAAACTGTAACCCTAAAACTTGATCTACCTCTGTTACACTTCCCCAATTCTCGGAAACCTAATTCGATTCCGTCTCCGGTTCTTCGATTCTCGAGCTTTAATCGTCACAAGAAACGTTCTTGTCTTGCATCGTCTTCGCGTCTAGGGTTTGAAACAGAGACCAAGACTACTGAGTCAGAGAGCCATGGCGTGATAATGGAGAAAAGTATCGTTGGAAGAAGATTGCTCGGTTTCGCCGCCGCAGCTGCGGTAGCGGTTTCTTTGTGCTGTGATTCTCCGGCACTAGCTGAGTCTCTGACGATCGCTTTCCCTATTTCACGTGCTCGTGAGGTGAGCTTTTTCATTGAGCTCTGTTTCTCTGTTTTTGTAAAGTCTCTGAGTAATCAAGTTTGGACTTTTATGTTTTGTTTTAAGGTTACTACAGTACAAAGAACTCTTGTGGAAGCTTGGGGTTTGATTAGAGAAACATTCGTTGATCCAACTTTTAATCATCAGGGTAAAGTTCAGATTTTTGTGGAGATTTTTGTAGAATGTTTCTCTTGAGGAAAGTGTTTTTGATTTTTTTGCAGATTGGGATTCTAAGTTGCAGCAGACATTGGTGGAAATGTTTCCTTTAAGATCAGCTGATGCTGCTTACGGAAAGATCAAAGCTATGCTCTCTACGCTTGGTGATCCCTTTACTCGACTCATTAGCCCAAAGGTACTTTTGCAAATTTTGATTCTTCCATGAGTGTTTCTAGGCATGATTTGAAGTTGGTTCTGCATTGTGACTTGCAGGAGTACCAAAGTTTTAGAATTGGCAGCGATGGCAATCTCCAAGGTGTTGGCCTTTTCATAAACTCAGAACCTAGAACAGGTCACCTGGTTAGTGACCAAACACATCTTGAGACTTTTTTTCAATACCTATTTTTTTCATTTTCTAAGCATGAAGTAGATATAGATTTTGTTTCATGGTAGAGTCCAATGTAGGTTGTTATGTCTTGCATAGAAGGTAGCCCGGCAGATCGTGCTGGAATACACGAAGGCGAGGAATTAGTCGAGATAAATGGTACATTGGTCCTTTTCCCTACTAACTTTTTTTCCTTCTGGAAATTGGCTATAACTCTGTTGTTTCTTATGAGATTTCAGGTGAGAGAATGGATAGTATTGATAGTGAAGCAGCAGCACAGAAGCTGAGAGGCAGAGTTGGAACATTTGTTACCATAAAACTTAAAAGTGTACGCTATTGGTTCCCTCTCCACTCTCTTTGTTGAAAACCCGGTATAGTTGAGATCATAACATGTGAGTTATTGTCTTGTCTTGCAGGTGAAAGGATCAGGGACAGAATCTGGTATCAGAGAGGTATAGTTACTGCTGTTTATGTTAGATTTGTTTGGTTACTTACTAAATAAGTTCATCTCATATATCGAAAGGTCAAGGTACCCCGAGATTACATTAAGCTATCTCCAATATCCAGTACTATAATCCCACATACAACACCTGATGGACGTTTAGCAAAGACTGGTTATGTCAAACTCACAGCATTTTCTCAGGTTAATCTTGTGATAACATAATGAAAACGAGATTTGATATATACACTCATTGATTCAAATCTTCCGACAGACTGCAGCATCCGAAATGAAAAGTGCTGTACACGAGATGGAGAATCAGAATGTTCAGTCATACATTCTAGACCTAAGGAACAATCCGGTAACTTTCACAGGTTGTGGTTTTTACAACGAGTTTTCGTGTGTGTTTGTTCATTTTCCGACACTTAGCTTTGGACATTTCCATTTCAGGGAGGTCTGGTTAAAGCTGGACTCGATGTTGCACAGTTATGGCTTGATGGAGATGAGACCCTTGTGTATACAATTGACAGAGAAGGGGTTACATCACCTATAAATATGATTGATGGACACGCCGTGACACATGATCCACTTGTCGTGCTTGTAAGTATATATTGCAAAGAAGTTGGCTAGCTGAAAAATAGATACAATGAA
The DNA here is from genome assembly GCA_024034495.1 of Camelina laxa. Taxonomy (NCBI): domain Eukaryota; kingdom Viridiplantae; phylum Streptophyta; class Magnoliopsida; order Brassicales; family Brassicaceae; genus Camelina; species Camelina laxa. The sequence goes on along the minus strand of CM043882.1, from coordinate 7,289,323 downwards.
ATTTCAGTTGAGTTATGTTTTATAAGTCCACTCCCAGTTAATCTCTCGATAAAATGGTGGACAGGTGAATGAAGGAAGTGCGAGTGCAAGTGAGATTTTAGCAGGGGCCTTACACGATAACGGTCGGGCTACACTTGTCGGTAACCGGACATTTGGGAAAGGAAAAATCCAGGTACGTACATACATAAGTCAGCTGTAAACAAGAATAATTTAAAAATATCTTGGTCTTATGATAAAAAGTTGTTGCATGTTTTGGTGATTTTGCAAGAGTGTAACGGAGCTAAACGATGGGTCGGCTTTGTTTGTGACGGTGGCTAAGTATTTGTCTCCGTCTCTACACGAAATTGATCAAGTGGGAATTGCACCTGATGTACATTGTACCACGGATATGATCGATTCTTTGACCGGTGAGATACCTAAGAAGATGAACAGTTCGGTTCCATTGCTTGAAGCAGACTCATGTGTTGTGGTTGCTGAGCACGAACTTGAGACTCGACGATCTAATGGAACAGCTTCTTGAGGGGATTTATCGTGAATTCATATAGGACTAATTTATGGTGTGGTGTATATATTGATAGTCCCATGTATAAATCTATTTGGCACTTGTTGCCGTGTGTATAAAGATTACATCTTATTCGCATATGAAAAGTCCTAATTGCTGTCAGAATGAGTAAAACAACAAGTCTTAGATGAAAATAATATGGTTTAATCGGATGGTGAATTAGATGGAGAACCGAATCAAACGCATCCTCACGATTCTTATACGATCTAACGTCACTGCCTGCATCATAATTTCTTTTTTCTTTTTACATTTATATAGAGTATATTGTTTACATCATAGTTAGAACGACGAAAATTTTATTGACATAAAATAAGTAGTGGGGCTGACGACGCATAAGTTTACAAGCTTTGGAAGACATGGGTCATGTTGCAGATCTATATAACGTAATCAACTAATCATCTTAAATGTTGCATTTGGAGTTTGTTAATATCGAAAATGAAACTTTACTAATCATTTGAATTTTTAGATATGTTTTGTGTAATTAACACGAATTTTCTTCGAATTATCCAACGAGTGATGTAAAATCTATTAAAGCTTTTTTTTTTCTACACCGAAATTGAAACTCATGCAGTCATGTATAATGTAACAAGAATACAGAAACAGGTATGCTAAAATAAAGCTAAGCCACATATTGCAACTCTTTTCACCGTAATTATAGTTTATATTAAACGGCTAATTAGTTAATTTTGACCAACATAATTTGTTTTTTTTTTCTCTCCTAAATTTTTTAAAACTATATGTTATTTTTAGGGAAAGAAAAAAGTAAAGATTACTAAAGATAACACAAGTTCCACACATATATATACCCCATCAATACCATCCATATTCCTCAGACCTGCAAGAACTTCAAAAAACACACAAAAAAAACAAAAAAAAAAACTAAAAGAAGAAAAGAAAAGCCTTTCAGGTCTCAACAATGGAGATGAAGAAGATTGCTTGTGGTGTGCTTTTCGCTGCTGCCTCCATGACCGCCGTCATGGCTGCACAGGAAGCCGGAGCTCCGGCACCAGGACCCTCCGGAAACGCCGCCTCAGCTGCGTTGCCAGCTCTTGGCTCTTTGGTTGGGGCTTCCCTTGTGACCCTCTTCAGCTACTACTTGCACTAAGCTATCTTTCATTATGTAACACACTAATTATGTGATCTTATTCACTTCCTACCTATTTCTATTTCCCTTGTTTATTAATAAAACAGAGAAAATGATTCATGAATAAACAAACTTTCTCTAATCTTCTTCATTTATTTTTCAAGAACAAATAACCCTTACATGATGTCATCATGTGAAAACCTGATTGTTCACTTTTATTTACCAAGAACAAATTAAGATGTACTCTGCATTTAACAACATATGTTGACTTGACTTTTTGCATAAGCTCCAAATCATGTAAAGTGACCCTCGTTGACTTGACTTGTTCTAGCACTTCTTCTGACTCTCTTTCCTTCTTGCGTCCCTTTCAACACAAGACAATCTTCATTCTTCAATCTCATTTTCTGGGTTTAGAGATGTTTCGTTTGTTCAGAAAGAAGCAGGAGAAGAAAGAGGAGGAGATTAATTTCCAGAAGAATGGGAGCTTATTGTTGGAAGAACTCATTGCAACTTCAGGAGGTAAATACAATCCCATCCGTACGTTTTCTTCCCAACAAATCCTTCAAGCCACAAACCACTTTGACTGGAACCATGTAATCTCTGAAGACAGATTCGTGTGGTACAAAGGCATGATTGAAAACAGACCCGTACTGATCAAGAAATTCCAAGACTGTTCTGTTTTTGACGCTGACAACTTCTCCCGTGACATTGCGGTTTCGTCTTTGATGAGTAGCCATAAGAATGTTCTCCAGCTCTTGGGGTGTTGTCTGGAGTTTCCTCGTCCGGTTCTCGTGTGTGAATACCCACAAAATGGAGCTCTCAACTATATAAGACGTGGAAAGGAAGGTGTCCGGCCGTTCCCTTGGGATGTAAGGTTGCGGATCGCTAAGGAGATTGCAGATGCTGTAGCGTATCTTCATACTGAATTCCCCAGGACTATAGTCCATAGGGATTTAAAGCTTGCAAATATTTTCTTGGACAAGAACTGGTCAGCTAAGCTCTCTTCTTTCAGCCTCAGCTTACTTATTCCAGAGGGAGAACTGGGCGTAGAAGACATGGTTTGCAGGACATCAAGCTATATCGAACCAGATTATTTTAATACAGGTTTGGTCACCGAGAATGTCGACATCTATAGCCTTGGGATCATCATGCTAGTTCTTTTGACAGGAAAGTCTGAATACAACTCGTATGCCGCTGTTTATCTTCCTGTATTGCCTCTCTATGTTGGGAAGTTTCTAGAGCGAGGTTTGTTGACTGAACTGATAGACCCGTCGATGTTGGAAAACGCGAGTGACGACATTTCCGAGCGTTCAAGACTGCAAATGGAAGCGTTCATTGAGCTTGCTTTTAGATGTGTAAGATTCAGACCAGGAGAGAACGTGCCTCGTATGATAGACATTGCAAAAGAACTCAAGAAGATAGAGAAACATACCTGACGCCACAAACTTTTCTTGGGAGACTATTTCTTATACAGTATTTAGTAGTGAAAAGTTGTTACGATCTTTCCTATTTTCGAGCTTTCTTTCAAGATAACTCTTGAATCTAAGACTCTGAGTTTCTATACTTCATAATCCAAGGATATTTTACTTAGCCTTATACATATTCCACGCAACTGATAACTCTTCTTTTGGACTATAATGATACTTCAAGCTTCAGTCTTGTTCTTGTGATGCCTACTCTGTAAAGATATCTCATCAAGCTCCTTAAGGAATCTCTAGCTAGAATTTCTCAATGATGTTTCAATCCGCTTGAGTTCTTTAGCTACTTGAATCATCTTTGGTCTGTCTTCATCTCTCTTCTCGCAGCATCTCAAAGCAAGCACCACACACGCTTCAACTTGCAACCTTTGACCACTAGTGATATCTTTCATAACCATTGGATCAATGACTTCATCGAGCTTCCCATCCTCACATAACCCTCTAACATAGCCAAGAACACCTTGGGGATCTCCATCAGAATCAGTGAAAACAGCCGGTTTGCCAGTGAGAATAACCAACAAAAACACCCCGAAGCTGTACACATCGGTATATTCGGTTACAAAACTAGTGGCATAGTATAATGGATCAAGGTACCCAAATGTTCCCATAATCCATTCAGCTGCCATTCTTGATTTACCCTCAGGGAGAGATATTGAGAAGGATAAATCAGAAAACTTTGCAGTCCAGTTCTTGTCCAAGAAGACATGCATCGGTTTAACATCTCTATGTATGATGATCTTAGGGAACGCCATGTGAAGATAACTCACTGCATTAGCAATCTCTTTCCCAATCTTTAACCTTAAACTCAATGGCAACAAAGACTCTTCACCATTAACCACAATACCTCCTCGCTGATTCAAAACTCCATGTTCTGCGAATTCAAACACAAGAACAGGAAAAGGGAACTCGAGACAACATCCCAACAGTTTAAGAAAGTTGCTGTGATTGCTCATCCGAGCAGACAAGACAATATCATTGTAAACCGAACCAACTCTGTGTCTTCTTGTGAATTCATCATCGGAGAACCTTTTGATCATATAAGATCTGTCTTCGATTTTACCACTATACCATTCATAGTAAACACCTTGTGAGACAGAAGAACAGGCTGAATCGAAGTTACTGGTGGCTTTCAAGATCTGGTCAGAAGAAAAGCTGCGAATAGGAATGGATTTACCATTACAATCAGCAATAAGCTCTTTTAAAAAGACGCCTCCGTTTTCCAAGAACCACCTCTTCTCCTTGTTGCTATCAGACCCAGATGTCGTCAGATAACGTTTCTTCATTTGACTCTCGATTGAATTGTTGTTTCACGTGTTTCCCTTTGGATCTCTGAATCTGTCAATGTCAAGTGTCAACGAAGAAAAAACTCAAGATATGGGATATTGCGACAAGTATATGGGCCTCTCTCGATTTCAAAATAGGCCCAACTAAAAGATCAAAAGTTCGAAATTCTTGAAGAATCATTCCGCGGGACTAAAATAAAGTTCCCAATAACAATGGCATGGGTAGGGAACAAAAGACGTAGTTTTGGGTCTATAAAAGTAAATGGTAGCCCATCTTCTTAGGGCCCAACAAACTTAGTCATTAATTGATGATGGAACGATGGTCCTACAGAAAGAACCAGAGCCAAACCAAAGTTGACTTGACTTGACTTGTGTTTCTAATCGTGTCGTCTCATTCTTTCTTTCATTATTTCTTGCGTCCTTTCCTCCACAAGATGATCTTTAACCTAAATTTGTGAATTCAAAGATGTTGTGTTCGTCAAGGAGCAAACAGAAGAAACAACAGAAGATCAGTTTCCAGAAGCATGGGAGCTTATTGTTGGAGAACTCATTGCATCGTCAGGAGGTAAGTACAATCCCATCCGTACGTTTTCTTCCCACCAAATCCTTCAAGCCACAAACCACTTCGACTGGAACTACGTAATCTGTGAAGACATATTCTTGTGGTACAGAGGTACAATTGAAAACAGAGCCATAATGATCAAGTACTTTAAATATGAAACCTTAGTCCCTTACAATTCCTACCGTGATATAGCAGTCTCATCGATGATGAGCAGCCATAAGAACGTTCTCAAGCTTCTAGGGTGTTGTCTAGAGTTTCCTCGTCCGGTTCTCGTGTGTGAATACCCAGAGATGGGAGCTCTTACCCATCGAGGAGGTGCGGGGACGGAAATCAAGCCTTTGCCTTGGAATGTAAGATTGAAGATCGTTAAGGAGATTGCAGATTCTGTAACATATCTGCATACTGAATTCCCTAAGACTATAATCCATAGGGATTTAAAGCTTGAACATGTTTTCTTGGACGAGAATTGGACTGCTAAGCTCTCTTCTTTCGGCCTCAGCATATCGATTCCAGAGGGACAATCGGGCGTAGAAGACATGGTTTGCGGAACAACAAGCTTTGTGGAGACACATTATGCAACAACAGGCTTTGTCACTGAGAATGTTGACATCTACAACCTTGGATTCATCATGCTAGGTCTTTTGACAGGAAAGCGTAGGCATGAAGAACGGGGTAATGGTGGCAGTTATAAGCTGATTATGTTGCTTGATTATGTTGGGGAGATTCTTGAGCGAGGTCCGTTCACTGATTTGATAGACCCTTCGATGTTGAATAGCACAACTGACAATATTCCTGATCATTTAAGGCTGCAGATGGAAGCATTCCTTGAACTTGCTTTGAAATGTATTAGTTTCAGACCAGGGGAAAACGTGCCTCGCATGATAGACGTTGCAAAAGAGCTCAGGAAGATAGAAAACCATACATGAAGCAAACTCTTCTGGTGATATTCATAATATAGATTATATCTATCTATTGTGTTTGTGTAGTCGGTAATGGAAAAATTGTTATCGTCATCTTGTTTTCGAGTCTTCTTTCACGTATTATGTTGTATGCTATAATGCAAGGATTGTTTACATAGCTATATATATATATATATAAAATATATAGAGATGCTCCCATTTTGCAGTCATGTTCTTGTAGAAACTGCTTCGAATTCACAAACACATGTCACACACTGACACAGGTTTCTTGAGGCTACTAAAAAGTACATTGACAAGAATTCAAATGCAATCAAAGTTAAGTGGAGTTTATATCAGAACAGAGGATGTCTAGTCAGGATCTCAAAAGTGACGTCCCAATCCGCTTGAGTTCTTTAGCTATGCAGTCTATATGGATCAATGATCATCTTTGGTCTGTCTTCATCTCTCTAGGTCCCTCCTCGCAGCATCTCAGCGCAAGTAAAACACATATATAGACAATGCAATCTTTGACCACTCCTGCTGCCTTTTAATTATCATTGGATCAATTACTTCACCAAGCTTCACATTCTCATATATGTCTTTCACATAACCTAGATTACCTTCGTAATACGCATCAGATACAGTGGAAACGAGAGAGCTGGTCTTCTAGTGAAAATAACCAACAAAAAAACGCCGCAGCTATACACATCGGTATATTCTGTAACAAAATGTGTGGCATGATACAGTGGAAAGTTTCTGGAGCGAGGTTTGTTGACTGAACTGATAGACCAGTAGATGTTGAACAGCGTGAGTGATGACATTCCCGAGCATTCGAGACTGCTAATGGAAGCATTCTTATGCAGTCGATATCTCTTGTATTTAAGAATCTGAGTTTCTATAGTTCATAAATGCACTCATGTTCTTGTGATGCCTACTCCGCGAAGATAACTCAAAGTTTATCTCAACAAGTTCCTTGAAGATCTCTAGCTAGAATTTCTCAATGGTGTTTTCAATCCGTTTGAGTTCTTTAGCTACTTGGATCATCTTTGGTCTGTCTTCATCTCTCTCCTCGCAGCATCTCAATGCAAGCACCACACACGCTTCCATTTGCAACCATTGACCACGAGTGATATCTTTTAGCAACATTGGATCAATCACTTCATCGAGCTTCCCATTCTCAAATAAACCTCTCACATAGCTAAGAACACCTTGGGGATCTCCATCTGATCCAGTGATGACAACGGGTTTGCCAGTGAGAATAACCAACAAAAAGACCCCGAAGCTGTACACATCGGTATATTCGGTCACAAAACTCGTGGCATGATACAAGGGATCGAGGTACCCAAATGTTCCCAAAACTCTTTCAGCTGCTATTCTTGATTTGCCCTCAGGGAGAGATATGGAGAACAATAAATCAGACAACTTTGCCGTCCAGTTCTTGTCCAAGAAAACGTGCATCGGCTTAACATCTCTATGTATGATGATCTTAGGGAAGGCCATGTGAAGATAAGTCACAGCATTTGCAATCTCTTTCCCAATCTTTAAACGTAAACTCCATGACAATAAAGATTCTTCACCGTTAACCACAATACCTCCTCTCTGATTCAAAACTCCATGTTCTGCGAACTCAAACACAAGAACAGGAAAAGGGAACTCGAGACAACATCCTAATAGTTTGAGAAAGTTGCCGTGGTTACTCATCCGAGCAGACAAGACTATGTCATTGTAAACTTCTGCAACTTTGTGCCCTGTAATTTGATCCTCGGTAAATCTCTTGACCATGTAAGATCTATCGTCGATCATACCTCTATACCACTTATAATAGGCATCTCGTGAGACGAAACAACTCGAATCGAAGTTGTTGGTTGCTTTAAGGATCTGGTCAGAAGAAAAAGTGCGTATAGGAGTGGATTTACCGTTACAATCATCGATAAGTTCTTTTAACAAGATGCCTCCGTTGTCCTCGAACCACCTCTTCTTGTTGTCCTTTTCCTTCTTCCTCCCAAACCCAGACTTCAGATTCGGCTTCGTCATCGATTCCATTATCAAATTACTAATTCTTTGCTGGCAAAGATGATGGTTTCCCTCCAGAAAGTATTAAACTTTTGTTAGTTAAACGAATAAAGAAGACACCTTTCCTAAGATTCTTTTCAGATTTGTTTCACGTATAAAAATGGTCAATGCTGCTGAACTAAGTTAGAGGAAAGAATGCAAAACGCAAATCGTGGGAGGAGATACAAAACGCAAACGGAAACGCAAACGCAAATCAAGTATATGGGACTGTATCTAATGCAAAATAGGCCCAACCAAAAGATCAAAAGATTCAAAAGAATAAGGTGGGCCACACATGCAAAACCAAAAGACAACAGATTTGTCCAAAAAATTATTGAACTTAATCCTCCTCCCTTGGAGCTAAACAACTAGTGTGATTGGTAACCTACCTAAAACTATAAACTGGAGTTGTAAGCTATTATGCAATAATGTAAAGCTGTAAAGAAGAGAGTTATATATAAAAACTGTATAAAAAGGCTGAGAGTTAAATTTTTAATAAGTTTTTGGTAAAAATTCGGTTGTGTCCATCAATCAAACCCAATATTCTTTCCCTAACCTGCAACTTGTATTAGAGAATCAAAATTGTGTAGGGAATGGCTCACCTTTTTCTTTCAATATGAAAACCACCAATAAGAGAGACAATCCTGCTGCTCCCCATCAAATTTAGGTAGTGAATGGGAACTACGTAATTGCAAAAGATGGGACGGTTTTCCATGGATCCCACTTTACTTCACCAATCAACATAATTTTTTAATATACGGTATATTTTTATTTTTGTTAATAGTTCAAAATGCGGTCCAATTTTGCAAGAAATTGTAAAATGCAGGTAACAGTAGTTACGTTCCTATTTCATTTGTTTTGAAAAAAATATCTGCGTTTTTTTAAGTGTACTGAATGCTTATAATATTTTTAATCATAAATGTATTAAAATAAATTTTAATACAATTAAAATTCTATTAAACTCAATGAATATAAGTTTAACAAAAACAGCTATACTAAAATTATAAAATTCTAATTTAAAATTATAAAATAGAAGTTTTAATTATAATATGTATTTCATACCGCATATTATTTTTTACCAATCAAATATTATCCCGCACCACTTATTTTACAAAAATTGCATTTATCACACGTAACACATATATAACGCAATTGATTTTAAGCATATGTAATTATGTATGTATTGAATGCTTGTAATATTTTTAATCAGAAATGTATTAAAATAATTTATAATAAAATTAAAATGATATTAAAATCAATTAATATAAGTTTGACAAAATCAACTATATTAAAATTATACAATTCTAATTTATAATTATATTTTAATTATAATATGTATTTCGTACCGCATATTAATTTTTTACCAAACAAATATTATTCCGTACCACCTATTTTATAAAAATCGCACTTATCACACATATAATACATATACAGCAATTAAACTGTAATGCACTTTCAATACATTTGTCTCGTGCGATCAATTACACTGTCAGCATTACTTCAGCATTAATATTAAGTTGTCCTGCGGCCTGCCTACTAAGAAAGGAGACGAAGTAATTCGTGAAGTATAGTACTGTTTAAGTATTTAATTATTTATGGGTAGTATGTGATCGTGGGCCTGTATCTATGCAATATTATCCCAACCAAAAAAGAGTCAATGGTTGGAATTTGTCATCCTTCTCTCGATAGCGCGACTAGGTGTTCGATCTACTTGTTTTCAGAGGAAAACTCTGTCAGGAATATATTATTTGTCAAATGGAAACCATTGTGAAGAAGCTAAATCAGAAATTGAGATCCGGATCGTCAGGAAAAGGGAGAGAGAATGACATGAAGAAGGAAAGGAGGTTCTTGGAGAACGGAAGCAGATTCTTAAAACAACTTATAGCTGATTGCAACGGTAAATCGATTCCTATACGCAGCTTTTCTTCTTCCGAGATACTGAAAGCCACCAATAACTTCCATTCCAGTTGTCTTGTCAGGCGCGAATGGGATCATAAAGGGTATATAGGCACCATCGAAGATAAGTCTTACTTGATCAAGAGATTCTTCGAGTATAAAGTCATAGATCCCAGAGTTGGAGAAGCGTACAAAGACAGCGTCTTGTCTGCTCGGATGAGCAACCACATCAACTTTCTCAAACTATTTGGATGTTGTTTTGAGTTCAGTTTTCCGGTTTTTGTGTTTGAATATGCAGAGCATGGAGTTCTGAATTATCAAGGACGGATTACGGTTAACGGGGAAGAATCTTTATTGCCATGGACCGTACGGCTAAAGATTGGTAAAGATATTGCAAATGCTCTGACTTATCTTCACATGGCCTTCCCTAACATCATCATACATAGAGACATTAACCCAACCAATATTTTCTTGGACAAGAACTTGACCGCAAAGCTGTCCGATTTTTCCTATGCCATATCTCTCCCCGAGGGAAAATCAAGAATAGAAACTGATTCAGTGATGGGAAGAGTAGGGTACCTCGATCCATTATACCTAGCTACAAATTTTGTGACAGAATATACGGATGTGTACAGCTTTGGAGTCTTCTTAATGGTTATTCTCACCGGCAGACCAGCTCTCGTCTCCCCGAAATCTGATGGGGATGCCCATTGTATTCTTAGCTATGTTAAAGGCTTATACAATAATGGAAAACTCGATCAAGTTATCGATCCTTTTATGATGAAAGACATTACAAATGGTCAAAGACAGCAGGTGGAAGCGTGTGTTGTACTTGCACTAAGATGTTGTGAAACGAGAGATGAAGACAGACCAAAGATGATCCAAGTAGCTAAAGAACTCAAGCGGATTCAGACATCATTTTAGAGATCCTCTGTCGCAGTGGTGGCTACATCCCAGCATACCGTGCCACCGGCTCAGTTCCAGAATACACCGCTGTATACAGCTTTGGAGTCTTTTTGATGGTTATCCTCATTGGTAAAAACCGGTTTTCTTCACTGGATCGAATCACAAGCGCAAAAAATACTTGGCTATGTGAAAGACTTGTATAAAAATGACAAGCTTGATGAAGCGATTGATCCGTGTTATCCAACGATGGTGAAAGACATCACAAGTTGTCAAAGGTTGCAAGTGGAAGCGTGTGTTAGCTACGGGAAGAAGAGAGATGAAGACAGACCAAATATGATTCAAGCTTAAGAACTTAATAAGCAGATTTTGACATAATTTTGGAGATCATCTCTTCTTGGAAAATAAAAACAAGTTTGAAAAACTAATACCTTCTGAGGTATGGAACTCAGACTCATACATTAAACAAATCTCTCAGGGGAAACTCGGATTTACATATATAATGTATTTTTGCCATCACCTGTTTCTTGTGTATATGCTTTCAGTTTTTCACTATAATTATAAATAATTAAATATAATACCCCAAAGGTGTATCTTTTAAACTCGACTGTCTTTTGTGTGACGTGTATCTGTTTATGCTGATTCCATGATATCTTCATCAACAAAGAAAATGCTTTTATAGAGCCAAAATACATAATGTAAGTTCTGGTTACAAAATTTGTGATCTCCTTCTCGATCTTCAAACCCGTATCCTTCAAAGGTTACAAATTTGTGTCCTGTAATATCATTATAAACTTCATCAACTCTGTGTCCTGTAATTTCATCCTCGGAGAATCTCTTTATCATGTAAGGTCTATCTTCGATTTCACCTCTATACCACTTATATAGTATACATCTTGCGAGATAAAACAACTCGAATCGAAATCACTGGTAGCTCTCAAGATCTGCTCAGGAGTAAAGCTGCGAATAGGAAATGGACTTACCTGTTACAATCAGCAACAAGTTCTCATAAGAAGTTGCTTCCGTTATCCTAGAACCACCTCTTCTTCTTGTCCTTCTCCTTCCGTGTCCCAGACCCAGATTTCACATACTGCTTCTTCATTAATTTCCCCTCAGCAAAGTATTAAACTTTTGTTAGTGAGATGAATAAAAATGACACCTTTTTTTGCCTAAAAGCTTCTGAAAGTCAAAAGCTCTGTTCTTTCTGATCCCAAACGACAAGTTTACCTCATATAAGAAAGAAAATGAAACTATTGAATGTATTGGGCCAAGTTTAAAGCCCAAAGGTCCATCTTTTATGCATTCAGTTCAGATATCATCAAGCCTTTCTTGTTCAAAGAGGAAAAGCTGAAACAGTAGGTTGTCTTTGTTTAGATGAAATCAATGGTGAAGAAGTTGAAGCAGAGTCTGAGATCTGAATCGTCCGAGAGAAGGAAGGAAAAAGAAAAGAACAGTCAGGAAGAAAGATGGTTCTTGGACAACGGAAGCATCTTCTTGAAAGAACTTATCGCTGATTGTAATGGTAAATCCATTCCTATACGCAGCTTTACTTGTGACCAGATCCTGAAAGCCACAAAAAACTTCGATTCCAGCTCTTTTGTAACAGCAGAAGGATTCTACGTATGGTACAAAGGTATCATCGAAGATAGATCTTACTTGATCAAAAGATTCTCCGAGTACAATGTTACACATTACAGAGTAGCAGAGGTTTACAACGAGATTGTCTTGTCTGCTCGGATGAGCAACCACAACAACTTTTTAAAGCTATTAGGAATAAGTCTCGAGTTTAGTCTCCCTGTTCTTGTGTTTGAATATGCAGAACATGGAGTTTTGAATCATAGAGGAGGTGTTACGGTGAACGGTGAAGAATCTTTATTGCCTTTGAGTTTAAGGTTGAAGATTGGAAAAGAAGTTGCAAATGCTGTGACTTATCTTCACATGGCCTTCCCTAAGATCCTCGTACATAGACACATTAAGCCAAGGAATGTTTTTTTGGACAAGAATTGGACTGCAAAGTTGTCTGATTTCTCAATCTCCATAAACCTCCCTGAGGGAAAATCAAGAATTGAAGTTGAATGCATTCAGGGAACAGTCGGGTACCTCGATCCTATATATTATACTACGAAAGTTGTGACGGAGTATACGGATGTGTACAGCTTTGGAGTCTTTTTGATGGTTATTCTCACTGGTAAACCAGCTCTCGCATCCACTAGATATGATGGGGACTATAAACATATTGCTAGCTACGTGAAAGGCTTTCATGAGAATGGGCAGCTCGATGGAGTAATAGATGCGAAGGTGATGGAAGAGATTTCAAGCGTTCAAAAAGAGCTTGTGGAATCGTGTGTGGTGTTGGCTCTTACATGTTGCGAGGTGAGAGATGAAAACAGACCGAAGATGATACAAATAGCTAAAGAACTCAAGCAGATTGAGACATTATTTTGGAAATCCTAGCTAGAGATCCTCTCTGTTTTTTGTACTACTACTATAAAGCTAAGTTTAAAAAACATATCTTAAAATGTCAACGGTTTGAACAAACAGTCAAAGGCGGGAATTTGAAACCACAAAAAGGTGTTCATCGTGTGTTGTAGTTACGCTGAGATGTTGCAAGGAAAGAGACGAAGATATACTAGAGATGATCCAAGTAGCTAAAGAACTTAACGGATTGAGACACCATTGAAAGAGTCTAGCTAAAGACCTCTTTTGTGTTCTTCGACTGTGAAAGTCAAAAGTTTGAATAAAAATTTCCTCCTGAAATTTGGAACTCAGATTCGTAGATATAGCAATAACTCAGAAAAGCTCGGAGAAACAAATGATTTGAATTTGACCATTGTATTGTGTGTTTTTCTATATATACTTGCACCACATAATGCCTGAAAAGAAACATTTTCTACACTTACCTATATGTACCTGTGCAATTATGTATCCTCTTATTTTGGATTCTTAATACAATTTTTTGTTAAATAGAAGTGGTTCCTGTTTCCATGATTAGTGATGTCTATGATATACCAAACTTGCAGGCAAACATAGCTGGATGTAGATGTAAAATTGGGCATTGTAAATCATCTTTGAAAGTTCTGCAACTAATAATGCAGAGATAGCTTCACAGTCTCATTACGCCGCCGTCGGGGCCAAACTTAAATCTAGCCATCTAGGCTCTTTTTACTATCAACAAAAATACTAGAGAAAAACTGAAGAACAGAGAAAGACCATATATAAAAGCAAATGCTTTTAGACAGCTCTACACAAGAGTAGACATTGTTCGGTTCAGACAAAGTCGCTTTGACAAGTCTTTCTAACCCCTTAAGCCTTTTTGCATGATTCAGGTCTGTACTCATATGCTTTTGAAACTTTAGAAAGTAATGATTCTGAAACTTGGCTTTACAATCTAAGAGCAGAAATGATCTCCAGCTATGATCTCAAATCGATGTCTCAATCCGTTTGAGTTCTTTAGCTACCTGAATCATCTTCGGTCTGTCTTCATTCCTCTCCTCACAGCATCTCAGAGCAAGTAAAAGACAAGCTTCCACCTGCAATCTTTGAGCACTTGTAATGTCTTCCATCATCATAGGACACATTGCTTCACTGAGCTCCCCATTCAAATATAAGCCTTTCACATATCCACGAATACCGACAATGTACCCATCAGAGCTGGTGAAGTAAACCGATCTGCCAGTCATAATAACCATCAAAAAGACTCCAAAGCTGTACACATCGGTATATTCTGTCACAAGTCTAGTTGCATAGTACAATGGATCGAGGTACCCATATGTACCAAGCACGTCTTCAGCTTCTATCTGTGACTTTCCCTCATCAAGCGATATTGAGAAAGATAAATCAGACAACTTTGCAGTCCAGTTCTTGTCCAAGAAAACATGCATTGGCTTAACATCTCTATAAATGATGATCTTAGGAAACGCCATGTGAAGATAAGCCAAGGCATTTGCAATCTCCTTCCCAATCTTCAACCTTAAACTCAAAGGCAATAAAGATTCCTCCCCGTTAATCATAACACCGCCTCTGTGATTCAAAACTCCGAATTCAGCATATTTAAACACAAGAACCGGATAAGGGAACTCAAGACAACATCCTAATAGTTTAAGAAAATTGTTGTGGTTGCTCATCCGAGCAGACAAGACAAAGTCTTTATAAACCTCTCCAACTCTGTAATCAGTAACTTTATACTCAGAGAATCTCTTGATCATGTAAGATCTATCTTCTATTACACCTCTGTACCATATGTAGAAGCCTTCTTGAGCGACAAAACAACTGGAATCGAAGTTACAGGTGGCTTTCAAGATATCGGAAGAAGTAAAGCTACGTATAGGAATGGATTTACCATTACAATCAGCTATGAGCTCTTTTAAGAAGACGGTTCCGTTCTCCAAGAACCATCTCTCCTTCTTTTTCACGGACCCAGATCTCAGATTTTGCTTCAATTTCTTCGTCATCGATTCCATTTAACAAATATAGAGAATTTTCTACCAAAACCAAAAAAGACGTGATTTTTTTTCTTACATAAAGCTCTTCTAAAATATCAGTCTTTTGATACAAGACAGTACCTTTCCCCAGTGTAAAGACAGAACTATTCGTTGAAAGATGATCGGATTTGGTCAAAGAACTCGGGTCGATAGAAGGACTTTTCAAAGTCTAAATTTGCGACAAATCACTCTTTTGCGTAGAGTAACTAAAAGCTAAAACCCTCTCCATAAAAAGTATTTCTCTGTTTTCAAATTTCTCTGGCTATGTAACACTATCCTTGGATGAAAAGTTTGCCACTCAAACAAAGCCAGGGTTCATGTTCACTTCTTGTTATCTTAGCGTCATAAGTGCCAACAGTGCAAGAGATCGCTTTGTGGTCAGTTTTTGAATACAGACAGTTAGCTTAGCCATGTGTTTTTCATGATTTTCATCTCTTTGTCCTTGCTTCTCCTATCCTTCTTCTTCTTCCGACCATATGATCAATGTAGTATTGAATCTGATCAAGATTTCATGAACGTTAGCCTACTATAGAAATCGGTTTTTAAAAAGAAAGCATTGAAGCCAAGATTTCAAATATATATATGTTTATATGATGTGAGCTTAGAAATACACTCCTACTTCAACACCAAGCTTCTACTGAAACTTTAGAACCTTTCTACATGTTCTGAAGCTTTACCCAAAAAGTAATGCAATGAGAAATCCAGTGATACAGAAACTTAGTATGAGCATGATCTCAATCTTGATTCCAAATTTCTGTGTCCACTTGACCATACTTGACCCATCTTCCAGCATCTCCGGCTTTAACAATTTAGACATAGCATCATCTAGTGACGGTTCTATTCGCTCAATCCGCTTGAGTTCCTTAGCTACTTGGATCATCTTTGGTCTGTCTCCATCTCTCTCGTTGCAGCATCTCAAAGCCAGCATCACACACGCTTCCACTTGCAATCTTTGGCCGCTTGTGATGTCTTTTGCCATCATTGGATCAATTACTTCATCGAGCTTCCCATCCTCATATAAGTCTTTCACACAGCCAGCAATATGTTTGATATCCCCATCAGATTTAGCGTGGTCGTAAGGCGGTCTGCCAGTGAGAAAAACCAACAAACAGACTCCAAAGCTGTAGACATCAGTGTATTCAGTCACAAATTTTGTGACATAATGTAATGGATCGAGGAACCCGTAGGATCCCCCAATCCTTGTAGCTTCTATTCTTGTTTTTCCCTCAGGGAGCGTTATGGAGAGCGAGAAATCAGACAACTTTGCAGTCCAATTCTTGTCCAAGAAAATATTTTTTGGCGTAATGTCTCTATGTATAGTGATCTTAGGGAATGCCATGTGAAGATAAGTCACGGCATTTGCAATCTCTTTTCCTATCTTTAACCGTACACTCCATGGCAATATAGACTCTTCCCCGTTAATTGTGATATACCCTCGCTGATTCAGAACTCCATGTTCTGCATATTCAAACACAAAAACCGGAAAGCTGAACTCAAAGCAGCATCCAACTAGTTTCAGAAAGTTGATGTGATTGCTCATCCGAGCAGACAAGACTACGTCTTTGTAAGGCTCTCTAACTTCGTTTTCTATAAATCTATCCTCGTGAAATCTCTTGATCAAGTAGTATTTATCTTCTATGATACCTTTAAACCACTTGTAGATTGCTCCCTCAGAGACAAAACAACTGGAGTCAAAATTCTTGGTGGCTTTCATGATCTGGGAAGAAGCAAAACTGCGTAAAGGAATGGATTTACCGTTACAATCAGCGATGAGCTCTTTCAAGAAGATGCTTCCGTTCTCCAAGAACCTCCTTTCTTCCTTACTTCTTCCAAAAAACCCATATGTCAGATTCTTCTTCAGCTTCTTCACCATCGATTCCATTAAACAAATAAATCAATTTCTTGGCAAAGAGGTTTCCAGTTTTCTTCCAAAAACAAGAAAGACCTAAAGGTGCTTCTGAAAGAATCAATTTGATCTTTCAAGCATACAAAGACATTTTTTCCAGTTCATTCGTTGAAAATTCCAACATTGGCTACATTTTTGGGTCCCATTTTGACCTGACTGCATCAGTCATCACCAATTTGTGTCCACAGAACGTATTATCATTAACGTGAACAAGAAACAATATCAGTTCTGGTAACATGATTAATCTACAACTTCTAATACAGATTACAGACTAATCATGTTTACCTTGGATATATCAACACGGGAGCTTTAATGAGGCTTCGACTTTGTAGCCTTATCCTGATAAACAATTTCAAGCAAGTTCTCTTTACTCCTTAGTTCGAGACCGAGCTTCTCAGAAAACCACAATCATCCTACATGTTTTGCCTGATTCCAAAACCTAAAGATATTGTTTTATCTACTCTCTAAACTCTTTCCAAATCAAAATGAAGTTTCACCCCAAAATCATAGTACTTCTAAAAATAAGAAATCCAGGTGACCATCCTTAGACCCATTTTCCAGCATGTCAGGCTTTAACAATCGAGTAATCCTTCAATTAGCTTAATCTCTTTCGCCACCAAGATCATCTTTGGCCTGTCTTCATTCCTCTCCTCACAGCATCTCAGTGCCAGCTCAAGAAACATTTTCATCTGACTAGTCCTCATGTCGTTCAAATCATTAACCCCAAATTCAACACTTTCTCCTCTCTCCTGCAGATGCTTCACATAACCAAGAATATTACAATGAACCCCACTTGTTCCAGCAAAAACAGCTGGTCTTCCCAACAGAAGAACCAACATAAAGACTCCAAAACTGAACACATCAATATATTCAGTCACTAAACCAGTGGTGTAGTAAACCGGATCCATGTATCCAAAAGTTCCCATCACCTCATCTTAAATCCAAGACTTACCCTCAGGGAGTGATACTGAAAACGTGAAATCAGTCAGCTTAGCCGTCCAGTTCTTAACCAAGAAAACATTCTTCGGCTTGATATCTCTATGTATAATAATCCTAGAGAAAGCTGTATGAAGATAAGTCACAGCAACCGCAACCTCTTTAGCAATCTTCAACAGAACATTCCAAGGCAACAATGGACCATCCTCGCAACCAAAACCTCCTCGCTTGTTCAAAACTCCATTCTCTGTGTATTCAAACACTATACAGGAAGGTGACACTCGAGAGAACAACCCAAGAGTTTGAGAAAACTACTTTGATTGCTTACCCGAGTAGATAAGACAATGTCGTTGTAAACCTCTCTCACTCTTTCTTCTGTAAACTCTGACTCTGTAAATTTCTTGATCGCGTAAGGTCTTCCTTCGATGACGCCCTTGTACTCCGAATCGATCCGTGGCCTTGAGGATTTGATCGGAAGAGAAAGAAACGGATACGGTTTGAGATACCATTACAATCAACGATAAGTTCCTCCATTGTTGAAGAACCATTCACTACGCTTGTCTTCAACAGTCTTCTTCCTACTCCAAGATGATCTCATCGTCGATTTAAGCTCCAAAAAACTGAAAAAAATCCAAACTTTATAAAATTGACTCGAGTAAAAACTAAAACTTTATATTGTTAAGAAAAAAAAAAGACAAGTTTTTTAAGCTACTGTGCTACTTTAAAGATCCACTACATATATATTTTATTTATTTGTATTTCGTTGACTTTTAAATGTTATAGAAATCGAAATAAAGACATAAATCATACACTTTTGACTTTTCTACCACTCTCATCTTTTCACGGGAAAGGTATCGTCTTTGATGCTGATGAATGATCAGATGATGAGTTTTTGGAGTACGAAGACGAAGAAGAAGAAGAACTTAGAAGCAAGTCAACGGCTAAGTTTGTTCCAAGAGAACGGGAAGGTACTCTTAGAAGATCTCATCGAGCTTTGCAATGGCAAATCCAATCCAATTAAAACCTTCTCTGCTAACGAAATCCTCGAAGCCACCGATAACTTCAGCGAGAGCAATCTCGTGGTTCGGTTCGAGTTCATGTACCGAGGTACGCTCCAAAACCGTCCTGTTCTAATCAAAAGAGCCATATGGAATTTATACAAATCTGATACATTAGAAAAGATTTGTCGTGACATTGCGGTCTCTTCAATGGTGAGTGGTCACAAGAACTTCCTCAAATTGTTAGGTTGCTGTCTTGAATTTGAGCATCCGGTCTTAGTTTGTGAGTATGCAGAACGTATACCTTTCAATACTCCAAACCCGGGAATGTTTTTACCATGGGGAATGAGGATAAAGATTGTGAAAGAGATTGCAATTGCGGTTTCTTACCTTCACACTGCGTTTTCAAGAACTATGATCCATACGGATATACAACCATCTAACATTTTCTTGGATTCAAATGGGACAGCAAAGTTAAGTGGGTTTTGTCTTTGTGTGTCAATACCAGAAGGAGAGACATTTGTTAAGGTTCATGCTGATAGAGTAGAAGGAACATTGGATTACCTTGAGTATAACTATGCGACCACCGGATTGATCACTGAGTATACGGATGTTTTTAGCTTTGGCGTGTTGTTGCAAAACTTTTTCACGAGAATGTATGGAGTGGTTGATTGTTGTTGCAGTGAAGATGAGAGTCTATTTGAAGAGTTTGAAGACAAACAAAATGTAATGAATATGAGGATTTCAGATAGGGTGTCCAAATATGTGGAAGAGGGGAGAATCTTTGAGATGTTGGATCCAAATATATTAGAAAGTATGGGTGATACAGAAACCGAAGAACACAAGATAAAACGAATGGAAGCAGTCCTTATGCTCTCACTCAGATGCACTGGTCATAGAGGTGATGTTCCAAAGATGATGGAAGTTGCCAAAGAACTTAAAAAGATTGAGAAATGTACATAGAGTGGATTTTACAAAATGTATTGGGTCTATTTGTAATAATATAACATCTTTGGATCAAATTGAAATTTTATTTTGGACTGAAATGCAATTTAAATGGTTCAATGAGTGAATCAAATTGAAATGTCTAACTGGGGGTGTAGATGCAAATCTATAAATATATTGGGTGAAGATTTTAGTAATTCATAAGATATGGATCAAACTGAAATATCTAATTGTCGGAATTTGACTACTCGAGGAGAAGAACAGATCAAGCTTGCTCTGTTGCAAAAGCCAAAGTTACGATTTTTCTATGTAAAGGTCTTTACTTTTGAATTTGTTTTTGTCTACCTCTCTGCTCTATTCATCTAATGAGTAAGAATAACAAGAAGAAGAAGAAGAAGATATCGGATTTGAAGAACGGAGGCATTCTATTGGAGGAGCTAATCGCTTCGTTCGACGGCAAAACTAATCCGATTCGTTGCTTCTCCTCTGATCAGATCCTTAAAGCTACTGACAATTTCTCCGAGAGCCAAGTAATCTCCAGTTGGGGATATTTCATTTGGTACAGAGGCGTAATCGAAGAAAGACCAGTTTCAATCAAGAAATGGTCCAGTCAAAACCTCTCGAACTTCACAGAAGCGTATCGAGATATCTCTGTATCCTCTCAGATGAGTGGACACAAGAATACCCTTAAGCTTATAGGTTGTTGTTTGGAATTTGATCTTCCAGCTCTAGTCTGTGAATACGCTGAACACGGACCGCTTAGTAAAGACGGAGGAATCTCAAGTGGAGAGGTTTTGCCATGGAATGTGAGATTGAAGATTGCTAAAGAGATAGCTACTTCTGTGACTTATCTCCACACGGCGTTTCCAGAGACTATAATCCATCGGAATATTAATCCGACTAACATTTTCATTGATGAGAATTGGACGGCGAAGCTTTCTGATTTCTGGTTCTGTGTTGCAATACCAGAGGAGAGTTATATGTAGAAGATGAAGTGAAAGGTGTAATTGGTTTTGTTGATCCAGATTATTACTGGACTATGAAAGTTACTGAGAAAGTTGATATTTATAGCTTTGGTGTTGTGATGTTGGTTTTGTTGTCTGGAAGAGCTGCTGTGTTTAATGGACCTGGTGAGACTCCTATGTCTCTTAACGATCATGTGTCTGAGGTAATGGAGAGAAATGGGTTTGATGAGATTGTTGATAAAGAGATATGGAATGGTTTGGGTGGTGGTGATGATGATTTGGTTCTGAGACGGTCACAGGTTGAAGCTTTTCTTAGGTTAGCTTTGAGGTGTGTGAGATACAAGAAAGAAGATCCAGTGAGTGGTATGCTTGAAGTTGCTAAAGAGCTCAAATTGATTGAGAAACTCTCTTAATTACTCTTCCTTCTCTTGTTAGAGTTTTTATTCTTGAAAGAATGATAACCTCTGAGAAGTTTTGGTGATGTCTCAATGTGTTTTGAGTTCTTGTGTTACTAGTCTTAATCTTGTTCTATCAAGAAATTACTGAGCTCTCTTTTTATCGATTCCTTTATCGAATAAAGACATTATCTTGGCAAGCCAAAGAGAGTAACTCAGATGTCAAATACTGAACTCTCCTAAGTGTGAACTTTTAGTGATGTCTCAATGTGTTTGAGTTCTTGTTACTACTTGTCTTTGTACTTCTCTATCAAGAACTCAAATACTGAGGTCATTTTCTTGATGATTCCCATTACTGAATAGTGATATTATCTGGGCAAGCCAAAAAAAGTCACTTTGCCTCCAATGTGAAAACAAACTAAGTGTGAACACGTTCAGTCTTATGCTGCCATGCTGGTGCTTCTTAAAGTCAACTCTTTTCTTTAGCCGACTACAATTTGGACCAAACACACTTTTTAGGGTATATATTATTCCTACTATATCCAATTTTGATATTGCATCCTTCTTCTTTCTCTTACTCTGCAGCATTCATGGTGCTTTTGCTTCTGAGGTACGATTTCAATTCTGAATTCAGTATCGTAGACATTATTAAAGTTGGATTCTAGTAGTTATTGTCAGCATATCTTCCTTTCAGCTTTGGTGTTCATTAGTTTCATAAAAATCAAAAGCTACTGAAAATTTCTTCAGTGCCAGCCTTGTTCTGTACTTCTGTTGACATTAGAGATCGAGAAGGTGGGATTGGGTTTATTTGCAAGAAATCTAATTTACTTTTCTTCACTGCAAATTGAATGATTTAAAATACTCTCTCTTTATTTCAGCTGTTGAGAAAGGATCAATGGATTCACACAGATGAACTTTTGTCTTCTTCTGCTCTAAAGGATAAACCTTTATAGAGTCCATAAGATGGATTGGTTGAGAACAAAAACAATCGGAGCCAAGACACGTCAGAGAAATGTCAAGGAGAACGGTGCGGTTGTTCTGGAACAGCTGATTGAATGTTGTGATGGAAAATGCAATCCTATCAAGAACTTTTCTTACAATCAGATCATCAAAGCAACAGATAACTTCTGCCAAAGTAACCGTGCTTCCCGGATTGATGTTTATTACCGTTGCTATAAAGGCATGCTCGATGACCGTCCAGTACTTATCAAGAAAGGGAAATACACACTTGATATGAAAGAGATATGTCGCGACATAGCAATCTCATCGATGGTGAGTGGTCATAAGAACTTCCTTAAGTTGTTGGGATGTTGTCTTGATTTCACTCCTCCTGTCTTAGTTTTTGAGTATGCAGAGATTATAACTCTTGGTCCACTGCTTGCATCTCATCCGGGAAATCTAAAGAGGATAAAGATAGCAAGAGAGGTTGCAAACGCTTTGACTTACCTTCACACAGCATTCTCAAGGGCTTTCATCCATTCAAATCTAGATCCTTTCACCATTTTCTTAGATGGAAATGGGATCACAAAGCTTGGGAACTTCTGCAACTGTATCCCAGTCCCTGAAGGAGAGACATTTGTTCATGATGATACATTGCAAAAATACCATGAGTTTAGGCACAATACATTAAAGGGAACTCATGGACTTGGTGTATGTAACTTACCTGTCATTGATCCGGATTACAAGTCAACTGGAAAGGTCACGACAAAGACTGATATGCACAGCTTTGGAGCATTCATGGTAGCTCTTGTGCAGATAAAAGAAGTTGATGATGAGCTATCCTTATCTTCGGATATGCTGAGAGCATTTGCTGACTTGTTCATCAAACCTTATGACGATACTCGTTTCCCGCTTCACCATCATGTTACTAAGATACTGAGAAAGTTTGGTTATGCAGAGGTTGTAGATTCAGATATGACTGATCCAGCTGCTTGGCCTGTTAAAGCCTTTCTTAGATTAGCGTTGAGATGCATTGGATGCAGCAACTTAGGAGACCCGTTGACTAGCATGATTCAAGTGGCTAAAGATCTCAGGCTGATTGAGAAATCTACAAGTTGGCGTTGAGATGCATTGGATGCAGCAACTTAGGAGACCCGTTGACTAGCATGATTCAAGTGGCTAAAGATCTCAGGCTGATTGAGAAATCTACAAGTTGGCGTTGAGATGCATCGGATGAGCCCCATATGATGCAGTTTCACTCACTGATCCTTTTGTAAGCATAGTTCAAGGACAGAAATGCCATTGTAACTTCAGTTTAACATTCAGAAGATAGCTTCTGATACCTGCAAATTTTCCACTAAGAGAGAGAGATAAAGTCACAGAGATTTTACTATAAAAACATAGATAATCACAGATTTTTACTTATCCTTATTTCATTTTTTATGTTTCAGACTTCAATGATAGAGAATCCGAGAACATTTGTTACTACTCTTTGTTGTATTCCAAGTTCTTCTAAGACATCTCTCTCGTATAATCTTGTCTTATATCCATTTGCATAACACTTTTTACTTTTACTTTTACATTAACCTACAGAGAGTAACTACAGAGAGACTAAGTGATTGTTTAACTAAAAGATTGGCGGGTTGAGCCAGGCCCGTGCAATAGTGCAACGCATGGGCGACTCGCGAAAGCTCAGATAGCAAGCTACCCTGATGAGCTTTCTCCCTTAAAAAATAGAGTTAATATCGTGTGAGCCGATGGCTCACATATCAGATATTAAACTGATAAGAACAGATACTACACTTGATCTTAGCCAAAAGGCCGAGAAAGGTATGATTTGTAAGTACTGCTTAGCTTCTTATTTATACTACCAAGCTTATGACCAACGCTTTCTAACTTGTCGATGTGGGACTTTTAGAAAAACAATACACTTTAGTTTTTCTCTCTTACGCATCTTTCTTTTTTAGTCAAACACATAAGAAGACAAAACAATATCTACAATTCCTCTTTCTACACATTTGTCTCTCTGCATTATTTTCCATTGATCATCCATTGATCACAAAACATTGTGCGGTATAGAGTTGATCACATCTTTGAAGTTTTTGTTTCTCCAGAGGGAGTAAACGGACAGGTGCATACCTAATGCATTTCCAAGAGACATGATCAACTCTGTAAAATCAGAAGCACATAGGAACCACGGTTCTCCTTCTTTCAGGGTTGTTACGTAGAAGATCGACCACAAAACAAACGGTACAATGGAAGAGCTCATTACACGGTGAACATAATTGTACCTGAAAACAAAAACAACACCCCAACCCCATTAAGATACATGAAGAAAATTGACACAAGATCAAAACAACATGAAAATGCTAAAAGAATCTGGCCAAATTCAGAATACATAACAATGGACGGAATGATTGCATATGGTTGTAAAAATGCCACCAGTGTCTTGGTCCAATCTCGCTGAAACACTAGCATATATCAAACAAGGTTTAGAATATACCCAAACCAAACGTAGCCAATACAGGACACCAGAGATACTGTCAATCTTAGTACCAATACCTCCTATATTTACAATTTCTAGAGCTAAAGACTAAGCCATATTTCTGCATAAATTTGAATAATTAAGGTTAAGACTTTACCAAGACAAACTGAGCAAATAGATCCACTATAACCGCTAAACTGAACATCTAGAGTAAAAAGCAGTCGACATACACCTTCCAGGGTTGGCAGCAGCTAATCAATCACAAAGATACAGTTGAATTCATATTTGACACGTATATTAGGTTGACTCAAACAATACCTTACCTCCAGAGAATTAAACTGTGCTCCCACTTTCCCTGTAACTGTAATGATCAAAAGACAGAAATACGAAGATCGTGTTCCATTTGCATTACCTTTTTCACTTGGTTTACTTTTTTTAACAAACAAAACGTAAATGTTTAACTAAAAGATTGGCGGGTTGAGCCAAGCCCGTGCAGTAGTGCAACGCATAGGCGACTCCCGAAGGCTCAGATAGCAAGCTACCATGATGAGCCTTCTCCCTTAAAAAATAGAGTTAATATCGTGTGAGCCGATGGCCCACATATCAGATATTAAACTGATAAGAACAGATACTACACTTGATCTTAGCCAAAAGGCCGAGAAAGGTATGATTTGGACGATCAGCCTAGCTTCTTTATTTATACTGCAAACCTTATGACCAACGCTCTCTAACTCGTCGATGTGGGACTTTAGAAAAATACTTTAGTCTTCTTTTAGGCATCTTTCTTCTTTGTTTACTTTTTCTTTTTTATTCCTTTATCTTTCTTCTTTAGTCAAAACATATGAAGACAAAACAATACTTCAAGTTCTGTTTCTACACCTCTTTGTTATCTCTGTCATTATTTGCCATTGATCACAGAAATACATGTACACCCACATGAAGAAAGATGGAAACTTATGCAAAATCATCAAAGCAATATTGAGCTTTTTTGCTCAGGAAATTAATGATGTTTCCATTGAGCTTACTCGAATGATGCATGAATTACGCACTCTCCTAGAACACAGTCTGAGCTGCTATTATGTTTGCTTTTTCATCCTAGTTGGAAATTTATGTAGTCAGAGCAGTTCCAAGATTTAGGTTTTATTCAGCTTTCTTCCTCCTGCAATGTTGTGTTTCTACTTTTTTCCAGAGTATAGTTTGTTTCCTACTGTTTGTGCTCAGATTCTGTTTGTATTTTATATTCCTTTTCTTGATCTTAACTGATATTATAGATTCAAAATCCACGAAATCACCTTTGAAAGAGTTTTCAGAAGATAAAACATTAGTATTTTGATGGTTTCTTGAGGTAGCTAATAGCTTAATACAATTCGCTAGGAGCATATTCATCTGATCAAATACTTACGGCTACATGTAACAAGTTGGAAATGACTTAGTTTGTTTCAGTAGATGGTAACAAAGGGGTTTCCCTACAGAGCTCAATATTTCGCTTCCAGTCACTCACATAGACCACGCTTCCCTAAGTAGCTCATATCTTGCGTTTGTAACGACAGCACCTATTTGCTCAACTTGCTGCTTCACATACCTATTCTTTGGAGTTTTTGTTTCCCCAGAAGGAGCGAACGGACAGGTGCGTACCTAATGCATTTCCAAGATGTGATCAACTCTGTAAAATCAAAAGCACATAGCGCATCAGAGGAGCCATGGTTCTCCTTCTTTCAGGGTTGTTGCGTAGAAGATCACAAAACAAACGGTAGGAAGCTCATTACACGGTGAACATAATTGTCACCAGCATCATCCCAAACACGCTGTGGTTCAAGCTTAAGTGAATATCAATGCTCTCTCTCTTCTCAATGCCTTCTGGTATGTCCTCCCTTGTACCTACGATCGATAAGTATATAGCAAAGCAAAATGCAATCGATACAATGCAAAATGTACCTTAGACAGACTACATAGAGACTAAATAATAAATGTTTAACTAAAAGATTGGCGGGTTGAGCCAAGCCCGTGCAGTAGTGCAACGCATGGGCGACTCCCGAAGGCTCAGATAGCAAGCTATCCTGACGAGCTTTCTCCCTTAAAAAATAGAGTTAATATCGTGCAGGTCGATGACCCACATATCAGATATTAAACTGATAAGAACAGATACTACACTTGATCTTAGCCAAAAGGCCGAGAAAGGTATGATTTGAACGATAGGCTCAGCTTCATATTTTATACTACAAAGCTTATGACCAACGCTCTCTAACTTCTCGATGTGGGATTCTATCACGTTTTGAGATTTTGAGCAAACCGCCTTAAAGAACCTTTTTTGTAAGGATTGGTTACAGCGTTTAAAAAGATGTCGCATGCTCTGTCTTTGCTTCTCTGCCTCTGTATATTCTTTGACATTGATTACAGAACTATCTAAACACAGAGAATTAACGGAATTTGATAAGTGTTCTAATGCAACATTTGGGGAGTTAAGTCATATACTTGTTAACTTAAGAGCTTAATCAACAAGGTTTAGGCTGAAAATTACATAAAAAGATGAAAAGTGGAAATCTGCAAACTGGCTATGAGATGCATCAGAAGAGCTACATATGATGATATCCACTCACGATTCCTTTTATAGCCATAGTTCGAAGCCAGGAATGCCACTGTAACTTAAAAGATAGCAAACACTTACAGAGATTTACTTGAATGATAGAGAATTCCGAGTTCATTTGTTACTCTTTGTTCTAATCTCTAGTATAATCTGGCCTTACTTTCTACTTCAACTTATTAGTTTGAATTTAACCGACACAAAGGTGTAAGAGACTAAGTAAATGTTTAACTAAAAGATTGGCGGGTTGAGCCAGGCCCGTGCAGTAGTGCAACGCATGGGCGACTCGCAAAAGCTCAGATAGCAAGCTACCCAGATGAGCCTTCTCCCTTAAAAAATAGAGTTAATATCGTGTGAGCCGATGGCTCACATATCAGATATTAAACTGATAAGAACAGATACTACACTTGATCTTAGCCAAAAGGCCGAGAAAGGTATGATTTGTAAGTACTCCTTAGCTTCTTATTTATACTACCAAGCTTATGACCAATGCTCTCTAATTCTCCGATGTGGGACTTTCGGAAAATACAATTTAGTTTTCTTCTCTACGCCTCCTTTCGTTTTTTAGTCAAACACATATGAAGACAAAACAATACCACAATTCCTTTTTCTACACATCTTTATTTTCTCTGTGCGTTACTTGCCATTGATCACAAAACTATGTAAAATCCAGAGGAAGAAAGATTTAAACCTATAAAAAAGTCATCAAAGCAATCAACAATATTGGAGGAGCTTTCTTGCTCAGGGAACTAAAATGATGCTTGAATTAGGCACTTTCCTTACTACAATCTGAGCTACTATTATGTTTGCTTTTGGATCCTTGTGGGAAATTACTTTAGTCAGAGCAGTTCCAAGATTTAGGTTTTGTTCTTGCTTCTTCCTCCAATATTGTGTTTCTATCTCATTTATAGAGAATAGGCTGTTTCCAACGATTTGTGCTCAGTTTCTGTTTGTATCTATATCTTTCTTGGATCTTGGTCTTAGCTGACATTATAGATTCAAATTCCAAGAAAACTCCTTTTGTCTAACGTTGAGAGAACGTTAGCAGTTTGATGGTTCCTTGAGGAGGAAATACAACAAAGAAACAAAAGAAAATTACCAGGAAAAAAGGTATAGCTAATAGCTAAATACAATTGGCTAGGAGCATATTCATCGGATCAAATATTTACGGCTACATGTAACTTCGAAAAGACTCGGTTTATTTCAGTAAATGGTAACAAAGGGATTTCCCTGAAGAGCTCTATATTTGACTGGAAGCCACTCACATAGACCACACTTCCTTAAGTAGCTCAAATCTTGCATTTGTAACCACTGCACATATTTATTTGCTCAACTTAGCTGCTTCACATTCCTGTTCTGTGTGGAAATTGGTGATAGCAATATGCTGGCAATGATGGGAGAATCTATTTCCTCCAGCTCTTCATCGCTCATGTATCCTTTTCTTTGTATCATAGACGCTTCTTTGACATTCTAGAGATGTCTCCTTCTACCTCTCAAACTCTCTCTGCTACATTCATTGAAGATGGAGCAATGTATGAAAACAGGACCTACTGATAACTTCTGCTTCGACATTCTCTGATGAGAAACAAACAAATAAAGTATAGTTAGTATACAAATAAGTTGAGAAAAAAAAAGATGGATATGATTTTGTTACCTCGGCATTAAGCCCAGGGACATCATCAGAACAGAACTCAGCAGGTGTAAATTGCAGAGTATACTTTTTATCAAGGGAATACTTATCGATGGGCATACTTATGCATCAGTACTCAAGAAATATGTTATGTGATCAAGAAAGCTTAATCAGTAACTTATAAAGAGTGATAAGATAGCTGTGAGATGCAACGGCAACTTAGGAGACCCGTTGACTAGCATGATTGTAGTGGCAAAAGAACTCAGGCTAATTGAGAAATCTGCAAGCCATAGCTCAAAGCCAGGAATGCCATTGTAACTTGACGTCATTTGTTATGTTAGAATCTGGTCTTATTTTCCCAGCTTTACCTTCACTTGTTATATTTCAATTTTAACCGACATAAAGTAACTATGGAGAGATGAAATAAATGTTAAACTATAAGGTTGGCGGGTTGAGCCAGGCCCGTGCAGTAGTGCAACGCATGGGCGACTCGCGAAAGCCCAGGTAGCAAGCTACCTTAATGGTCTTTCTCCCTTAAAAAATAGAGTTAATATCGTGTGAGCCGATGGCCCACATATCAGATATTAAACTGATAAGAACAGATACTACACTTGATCTTAGCCAAAAGGCCGAGAAAGGTATGATTTGAACGTGCAGCTTAGCTTCTTTATTTATACTGCAAAGCTTTGGACCAACGTTCTCTAACTTGTCGATGTGGGACTTTTAGAAAAATTCACTTTAGTCTTCTTCTCTTAGGCCATATTTCTTCGTTAGTCAAATTACTCAAATACATATGAAGACAAAACAATACTACAAATTCTGTTTCTACATATATTTGTTACTACAAATTTGCCATTGATCACAGAACAATGTAAACCCAGAGGAAGAAAGATGAAAACATATACACAAATCATATATTGGAGGAGTTTTCTTGCTCAGGAAATTAATGCTGATTCCATTGAGCTCACTAGAATAATGCTGGAATCAGGCACGTTCCTAGTACAGTCTGAGGCTCTGAGCTGCTATTATGTTTTGCTTTTGAATCCTGGTGGCAAGTTTATGTAATAAGAGCAGTTCCACGATTTAGGTTTTGTTCATTCTTTCCTCCTCCAATGTTGTGTTTCTATCTCATCTGCAGAGTATAGGCTGTTTCTAAACGGCTTGAGCTCAGATTCTGTTTGTATTTATATCCTTTTCTTGTTCTTAACTGACATTATAGATTCAGAATTCCAAGTAAACACCTTTTGTCTACCGTTGACAGAGTTGTCAGAAGAAAAACATTAGTATTTTGATGGTTTCTTAAGAAAAAAGTAGCTAATAGCTAAATACAATTCGCTAGGAGCATATTCATCTGATCAAGTACTTACGGCTACATGTAATGTAACTTCGACAAGACTTGGTTTGTTTCAGTTGATGGTAACAAAGGGCTTTTCCCTAAAGAGTCGATATTTGGCTTCCAATCACTCACATAGACCACACTTCCCTAAGTAGCTCATATCTTGCATTTGTAACAAGTGCATCTATCTGCTCAACTTGCTTCTTTACATTCCTGTTCTGTGAGGAAGGTGACAACGATACGTTTTCAATGATGGATGTAAGAGGAGAATCTAATTCCTCCAGCTCTTCATCGCTCGTGTATCCTTTTCTTTGTATCATAGACGCATTCCTTGACATTCTAGAGATGTCTCCTTCCACCTCTGCAACTCTCTCTGCTACATTGGTTGATGATGGAGGAATGTATGAAACAGGAGAAGCCGCATAAGGGAAGCTAACTCCTGATAACTTATGCTTTGACATGCTCTGATGAGAAACAAACAAAAAAAGTATAGTGAGTGCAACTATTAAGCAGAGAAACAAAAAGATGGATTTGAATATTTGATTATGTTACCTCGGCGTTAAGTTCTTCTAGTACAGCTCCAGGGACATCATCAGGACAGAACTCGTCAGGTGTAAAGTTGCAGAGTATTCTTTTTATTAAAGGAAGACTTATCGATGGGCATACCTATGCATTAGTCAAGAAAGATGTTATGTGATCAAATATAGCTTAATAAAGAGTGATAGAGATATCAAAACAAACCTCTTCTCTAATGGATTGTTCCATTAACATATCTTTTGGAAGCATAAGTAGATCGCTAAGTTCGTTTAGCAAACTGAATGATTTCTCGCTATCTATGGGATCATTTTCTTCTACTGAGTCTCTAGTGTTTATAGAGAACATTTCAGCGAGGCATCTTGACCAATTTCCAATCTAAAAGCGAGAGATCACAACATTTCAAGAACATTAGTATTTTCTCATGTTAAGTGAAATATAACAATCTTATCATGTTTCTTGTTGTTGTACCGCGTTTTTAAGCTGTGCTCCGGATCCAAAACTTAAGTCTCCAGCAAGGATAGGCAGGACTTTGGCATCTAAGATAGGATCAGAGACGGGATCCGTGGGAATCTGATGCTCTGACTCACGCAGAATTGCATTGAACATGGCTACATCAATTCGAGCTATACACTTCTCCATCACCTGTTACAAAGTATCAAGATAATGTATATAGAAGTTAGATTCCAGTAGCTTTTACATAGTTTATGTTATTGGCTTGAACTTTAAAATGTAGAATTTAAATACCATTTTAGCCAAGATAGGTAAGCAACCGCACTCGTGCCCTGCTCCACGCATTGGACAGAGCCGTGATAGAGAAACTTTGAAAGCGTTTTTCCATAGGCTGATTGAATAGTTTCCTTGTACATGATCTCCCAAAACAGGTCCCATTAGTTTCTCATTTGTTTTACCGCCAATTTCCGGGGATTGCATGTGAGGAGTGAAAACCTGAAAAAGAAGAACAGAGAACAAATTTCAAAGAAGGAACCTTTCTTAAAAG
Source organism: Camelina laxa (assembly GCA_024034495.1). Classification (NCBI taxonomy): domain Eukaryota; kingdom Viridiplantae; phylum Streptophyta; class Magnoliopsida; order Brassicales; family Brassicaceae; genus Camelina; species Camelina laxa. Next base: position 7,257,473 of record CM043882.1, on the reverse strand, counting down.
TTCAATAAAGGAATGAGTCTTTCTTGTAATTTCACCTGCCACCAAACAGATTCAATGATTCTAGAGAAAATCCAGAATTCAACTTTCTCTAATGCAGAAGTGAAGGTTTCTGATTCTTGCCAATCTTCGAAAACCGGCTTGAAGCTATTTGACTGCTTAGTCCATTTGTTATTCTTCTTTCTAAGCTTCCCTAAACCAATATCTTCACTGCCATTTGATTTAGAGGTCTCTGTGAAGTGACTAGGAACACTAGCTTTACCAAAAGCATGCAAAATGATCTCTCTCAGAGCAATGATGTTCGATAACCAGAAGGTCAACCTAAAACGTAAGAACCAAGAAAAAGCTGAGAAGATCAAGTTACTTAAAGCTAATACACTCATAATTTTTAAATGTGTTTTTGTTTACCTCGAAACATCATTTCCGCAAGCTTTAGCAGCTAAAATGAGACCAGACACTGAGTTTCTAGCGACGGTTGCTCGCTTTCCTTGACTCCAATGTTTACAAGCATGGATGTAGAGTCTAGAAATTCTTCGAGCAGGTGTGTGAAGCTTGTGAGCTGAGCTAAAGTGTTCCGGTACAACCGAATAGAGTGAAATCTCGAGCGCTGCAACTTCTCTTAGCTCTTCTTCGAGTTTCTCAATTCTTGTCTCCAAACTCTCAACCTTTTGTTTCAATACTTCTTCATCCTCACGAATTTTATCTTCAACATCATCACCAGCCTCGTTCTCACTTCCACCACTAATGACACCATTTGAAGCATCTTCCCAATCTTCGACTCCTTTGTCATTTGCATTAGTTATAGCATCAAACTCTTTGCTCTCTTCCTCATCATCATCAACTTTCACCAAATCACAAACAGAGTCATTTGCACTCTCTTCTTTATTGGTTTTCTCTTCAGTTATACTAGCCTCGGACTCTTGATAATGATCTGACGACCCATTCGCAATATCTTCATCATCCTTATTTGATTGCGTAATTACATCAGTTACTACTTCAGAGACTTTAGCTTCCAAAGGCTTGAGTCTTTCTTGCCCTGAAATTTTTTTAGCGCTGTTCATCTTCTGTAGCTTTTGATCTCTTTTCCCGTTCTTCGTAGACAGATTCGTCTGAACATTGTTGGCTGTTCTTCCCTTCATCATCAAACTGTTTTCAGTTTTTCTCCAAAGCAACAGTTACTAAACAACTCTCAAGTAACGCATGTAAAAGAACAGCTGTGATCAATAGTCTGAAACAGAGGAAAAAGGACAAAAACTCAGTTGCGTATATTCCTGAAATCCAAGGCAAATGTTAGGATATAAGAAGGAAAACGACAATATCATCGGCACTTGTTATGATTTGTCTCAATCTACATGAAAAAAAAAAATAATAATAAGAAGTTCTTTTATAGTATAATACCAAAAAAAGAGTTAAGCCCCACAGACAGCAATCTCACAATTTTGTAGTTGCTAATGGAAATGAGTGCATTCACTCAAGACTTTTCCTTTAGAACACTATGATAATGTTTCTGATCGTAAAAAAATAAAAATAAAAGTTATATACTGCAAAAGATCGAAACAGAGGAAAACTAAAAATGAAGAAATTGCGAGTGACTGAGAATTTCGAGGAAGAAACAGAACAAAGAGACTCAAGAAACCCGTTTTTTCACTTGGGGATCACCAAGAAATCCGTTTTTTTTTTGTTTGATTCCTCAAATGAGCTTTTTCTTTATCAGGAAACCGTAAAAAAAGCCACTTTCTCGCTCTCTACGGCTCGTGAAAAAGGAGTGCTGCTGCAGGGTTTAAATGAGGGCATTAAAGAAAAAAAAAGAAGGGATCGTTTACGGTACAAACCGTGAAGATCGGTCGTCGTGTATGATGCCGTTACATGTAAACCGGGGAAAGCTTTGTCGGTGGTTCATGTGTTTACCGGGAGTCGCCGGTCAGATTGTACTCGTTTACTTTTTATTTTTAGTCAGAGTAATGATGACCCGTATTGTCACTTTCACTTTCGTCCTTCAGATCTTATTGCCTTCCACTTCTATATACTAAACAGCAACTATGATTTAGATTCGTACCTTTTTTTTGGTTTTTGCATCCAAATAATGTTAAAGACAGAAGCATAATATTTTTGCAATGACAATAATATGATGCAGTAGTAGTAATGAAAAAAAAAGGAAAATTACTGAGTTTGGAGGTTGTGGACGAGAGAAGAGAGAGTATGTACGGCCAAAGGAGAGTAGAGTAGACCACAAGAGATCATTATTAGGATACAGGTAGAAGATAATTAAAGCAAAAGTTTTGCTAGTTTGATAATTTACAAACATATGATATGAAACGACAAAAACCACTTAATGTTAGTATACCGACATAACGCTGATGATGACTTTGGAACTAAGATGCAAACTATTTATAAAAGAAAAATATCAATGCAGGTAGCAACAACCACCAATACGTACACCAGCCAGCTTTAGTGTTCACTATTCATAAACAGCCACCAAACATTCAAATAAATCGATGCCACTTTTTTCAGTTGCACAATGTGCAAGTGTGGAAGGGATATCACATATGAATTTTGGTTTAGATTTTCCGGTTCTATAATCAGTCTGGTTTGGCTTCGGTCTAGTCTGATTGGAAATTCCAGACCCAAAAGTAAGGAGAACAAAAGGATTACATAATCATACTGAGAGTGAGACAGAGTAAGCATCCAAAGCAACCAAAATGAGATGGAAAGATCAAACCTAATACTAAGAATAGCCAGCCACCATGTTCATCAGTAGAATTAGGAATCCAGCACAGAACCTACAGTAGATTTAGGAATACAAAACAGAACCTACAGTTACCTAGATATTCACAATAGCAGTATATGTTTCACTGTTTCTAGTTCTACATCTATTCATCTGTTGCAGAGAGATGAAGTATACTGTTATATTCTAAGACTTCACCAACCTACATGAGTGTAATTCACTTGCACCTTCCTCTCCCTGAACTTACCCAATTAGTTCATCAAAACCTTTATTCCAAAAATCCGATATCAACATTCTCATGTTCTCTCAATTGGTGTTAGTAGAAATGGTTGGCAATTCAACACACACAGCAACTCACATATTGGTTCTAAATAGGAAGCATACTTTAGTTCTCATTCAAAGCTTCATGTAATCCTCAATATCTTCGGAAATAAATTAAAAAACAAGAATAGTGTGTGAACATATCCTACAATTGCTCATCTGATTTCCTAACTCCATGAGTATATACATGCTAGAATCTTAAACTATAGTAATGAACCTACCTTTGTCTCGAGGCTTTCATAACTAGAAAACAAAGGAGAAACTTTCCCTAACCAGAACTATACTAACACACCTTCCGAGTATTACAAATGCGAAGTTGAAACCGGAATCTAGCTTTGTTTGTACTGCACAGAGTCATAAGATAATGAACTAAAATTCACCAATCAAATAAATCAAAATCACACAATGTCAGCAAAAACTAATTACTGTTAAACACTTTCCCCAAGTAATCTGAGAAACCATCAAGATGAACTGGAAGATCAAAAAGTAATCAAATTTGAGCAGTTATAAGCAAAAGTATTGGAGGCAGCAGCAAAATGCTTTGAAACATGATCAAAAATCTAAGGTGAGTTACACAAAACCATCGTCAAGAGAAGAGTTAAAAGATGGCTTATTTCATGAACAAATTTTATGAACACTAACACAATAAACAAAGGAAGAGGAGAAGGGAAACAAAACGAAACCCTAGGTCACTAGTATTCGTGATCATCATCATCATAAAACGGGTAAAAAAAACTCTCCTCAAATCTCCGGAAACACACAAACACACATACCATCGAATCATATGAACTATCTCAAGATCAGAGAGATTAATCAGACGAATCACCAGCAGCCGCGAGTTTCTCCATCTCAAGGCGCTCAAGAGCTTTCTGATGAGCCCAGGTCTCGATTGAAAGATCGGGTTTCGCATTGAGTCCGACACCGAGGATAACGATCGTGAGGAAGCTTGTGATGTAACAAGGCAGCTCCCAATCTTCCCACTTCCGCGACTGTCCTGGAGGCGGCGGAGTCCGGTTCATGAAATATCCTTTGGGTCGCTCTTCGTGTCCCGCCGTCGCCCACCGGCTTGGACCAGCTGATGTGGATCCAGATCGGAAATGGATCCGGTTACGGAGCGTCTTCGCTGCGACGATCAATGGCTTCGTCGACGCCATTTCTGTGATACCGATTTCTTCTTTGAGCTATTGGACGAGGTAACGAGTACAAACCTACAAAATTACTCCTCAAACGACACCGTATAAGGGAACTCAGAATTAGAAAACGGTGTCGTTTATTGAAGACTTGCCACAAGTACTCAAAAGTTTTGTATTGTTTAGTTCTTCTAAACGTTTACAAGAAGAAATCAGAATCCAAATCTTTACTTAAACCAAACAGAATGATTCAAGCAAATCTTGTGTTCACAAACAAAAACGTAATCAGACTCAAACAATCTCGTGTAAAAGACCAGAATTGAAACCAACAAACGAGATATTATTCACAGTGGAAGGTCTAAATTCGAGAGGAACATTCCAAGCAGAATTCACATCATCTGACCATTTCAGGTCAACATTCTCGATGCTAAACCCGTTCACATGTTCCATTATGATCCCAGCCGTGGTGCTGTGGTTCACGAGACCTTGACATCCAGGTCTATAATCCACAAGCCCTGCACTGTAATTACTCCATCTTCTGACAGTAAGGTTCATGTTTTTGAACTTTATGTCTGAGAGTAATCCGTTTGGAGAACCTGATAAAAAGACTCCATTCTCAGAATTGATTGTTATGTTTACGAATAGGAGATTCGAGATTGAGCCTTCCTTTGCAGATGAGTCACGAGGGCAAGTTGTTATATAGATTGGTTCTGCTCTTCCCCACCATGATGGATCGTAGTATCTTGTAGTAATGTTTATATTCGAAAATGTAATGTCACTCACATTTCCTGCAAAAGGCCATATATTGGGGTTAGTTACATTACATGAGTTTTATGAGTTATAACTAAGCAGCCAAAAGAAAAGAAGAAACTGTATACCTCCATCGCGTATTTGCATGCCAAGGCCTCTGTGGGATTCAAAAATAGTAATGTTATCAAAGACAAGACCTTTGAAGTCGAACCAGCTCGCACTACCGAGTTTAATAGCTGAGGATTTAGTCCGGATCCAACAGTCAGTAGCGGTTAAGTTGTAAAGCGGACCAGTGTAAGTCTTGGGACAGATTGCATCATCTCCAGTGTCAATGCGACACCTTGTTATAACAGTGTTGTTGGAATCTTCAATGTCGATTCCATCGTTATTTGGAGTGTTGAAGTCCCCAAGTATGGATACATCGTGAACTGATGTGTTCTCGCACCTCACAATGTGCAAGCTGCAATGAGTATCAAACCACAGACTCATTCAATCTTTAAGATTACTCTTCCCACTATATTATCAAACATTGAGCAATCACAGAAATTGTCAAAACTAACCACCAATACGCAGGCTCACGTAGTGTGATGTTCCAGATCTCAACGTTTGTAGAATCAACGAATCCAACGAGCCTAGGTCTACACTCATCACCCAAGCAAGCACCAGTCTGATTCCAGCTCACCATCACGTTCTTCTTCTCATCGAATCTGACCACGAACTTCGATCCCTGCCCATCGATCGCTCCTCCGCCGGTGATTCCAACGTCAGTCGCGTTGTTCGCCACAACCACGTACCAATCCGACGAAGTCTCCGCAGGATAATAATCCTCGATCCTCGGTCCACCGAGAAGAACTGCGTTCTCCGTGACATCGAGAACGACGCCAGATCGGAGATGGAGCTTGGCGGTCAAATAGGTGCCGGAAGGGAAAACGACGCGGCAGATGGAGGAAGACGACGCGTAGTGACGGTTGCAGGCGTCGATGGTTGACTGAATCGCAGAGGAGTCGTAGCTGATACCATCGCCGGTGGCGCCGAAATCGGTAACGGAAAGAGTGAGAGAATCGCCGGGAAGTTGGATTTTTGAATGTGACGTGTACGAACGTGATTGGACGAGAGAGCAAAATAATATGATCAATAATAATATGCTTCCCACAAGTAACGTAGTCCTGCGGCCCATAGTGTTTGTTTTTTTTTTACTAATGGTCTGACTAATCTTATCCAACAGACAGAACTATATGTAGAAGAAGACTTCATTGGACTTATTTACAAATTTAAAATTGAAACTAAAGAACTCCTTAAGCAGCTTGCCTGATATTACTTTAATTCGTTGACCGGCAAGAAGGATACTCGGATCTCGTGACTAAGCTCGGTTTAGATGTCTCGATTTGATCATCAAGTTCCATTGCTTCGAAACTGATGTGAATCTTATAAGAGATTTTACATCTCTCTACAAGATCTCTTCCATGCCGATCATTTCTCTTCTCCTTTGCGTCTCTCTCTCGCTTATCTTATCATGCGTGCGTTAGTTTTCTATTACACTTATGGCCGCTTGTTTGATTACGTGCTTTGCAATTATATATCTAGTCGCATCTCTGTTCGTATCGGAATATCGGATGAGTCAATTTTATTTTTAGGGATTATTGTTTCCTAAACCATATCTACTTTGCTTTTGTTTTTAGGGAATATCGGAACAAATGTAATTATAATTCCTTAAATAGATGTTTTTATCTCTATATATTACACGTAAGATATATAAATAAGATAAATGATCATATTATTGTACTCATCTTGAGCAACTGCAGAGACCTTATATTCTGTAGATTCTGGTAAAAAATAAGAAATAATCATTCATACCAGTTTTGTCTCTCTGAATCAAATGACCGACACCTTCTTAACAGATATCTAATTCTTATATATATTTATGAGATATATATATATATAGAGAAACGAGCTTATATGATATATATACACATTCATGATCTACTACTGTTTTCCCAACTTACAGCTCCATTTTGACCTGATTTGGGTGCAAATTAGCAGACCCCACCATTACATTTTCAGAGACCGCCATCAAATTGCTGTGATCATTGCCATGTGTTTGATCCTCTTCTCTTCCCCATACTGGCTGATTCAAGCCGTCAAAAGGCCATTGTTGCGGTGGTGGTGGTGGTTGCAGTTGCCGTTGATGAAAGGACTGTTCGGTCTCTAAGGCTTGGTGAGGCCAAGCAAGCTGCATTGCTGTACCACTGAAGCTCCCGTCCATTAAAGAACCGTTCTGTGAAATAAAACCAACGCCAAAACCGGAAAAGATATCAGCTAAGGGATCATTCATAGAGATCTTGATCTAGTCAAAGAAGTCAACTATTGTTGCTGTGCTATTATTATCCTAAAAGAACAAGGTTTAATGAGAGGGTCCCTGGCTATTTAATGGCGGTACAAGCTGTAAGAAGAAAGAGAGATAAAGCATTTATTTACTTTGGTCCAAAAGTTTTGATGAGAATCCACAGGTGATCATGAAATTAGATAGGTCACTTTTAAACAACAAGATGTTGGAAGAGACCCACAGAAATTATTGAATTGTTTTATTTGTAAAATGTTCATCAAAGCTCATCAAATACACATCCGACATAAGTCACAGAAGACACAGAAAGGGTTACAGAACCAAAGGTGGTCCGAGTTTTTGACACGCTAAGCTCTTTGTGTACGATAATTTGCACGGTGTGTGTGTATGTGTGTTGTGTATTTATTTTTCCCTGAGTTACCTTCATGAGAGTAGACGTTGAATCTCCTACGGCTTACACTAAAATGGTCTAAATTAATGTTTGTATCAATAAATACGCAAAAGTTTCTCTTTCTGTAATAGAATCTAGAGCTACTCAAAGAGGTATGGTTTACTTAAATGAGAAACACATGAAATGGTTATTTTTGCGTGAAGAAGAGTAATTAAAAGGGCCTAAGTATTTTTTGAGATTTAGATACTTACTTCTGAAGCCAATATGGTGTCGAGATTGAAGTCGATTCTTGGGTTTACGGCAGCAAGTCTCATTGATAGCATCTGTGGAACACACAATTCACAGATACATGAGATTGTGGCACACAATTCAATTCCTGTTCAAACTGTTTTGAGTTGACCTTGAGGTTATGCCTAAGGCTAGTTGAACAACAATATAGGTATTAAGAACAAAAATTGGACCACGTAAAGTCTCACCTCCACTTGACGTTGTAATGACTGGACATGGTTAATAATTTCATCCAGCACCAGCGCGGTACCTTGAATCTGCAGGTCAAAGACTTTCTGATAAGCTTAGGATTCATTAAAAGTAGATCTGCTGACACCCACTAAAAGGAGTTCCGACGCAGCTACCTAAATGTTAAGATTGTCCGAAATAAACAGCAAGAAAATGACCCTTTAATCTAAAGCTAACAAAAATAGTATCTACAATCTCAATGTAATCAGTACTCTAGGGGTTACGGAACAATCAATCAAGTCCTAACAGCTCACCTATAGAATCCAAATGTTTTACAAACACTGATGTTCCATTTCATCATCTCCATCACACCAATAATTGCTGCTAACTTCTAACATCAGAGGATGATTAATTAAGTTGTCTGGGGGTAGTGTCACATCATGTTTCCAACTAATTAGGTATGTGGGACTCAAAGCATATCAATTTTTGTAAAGGATCATTTGCTTTAATCGTCCTTCTTAGAGTCATTGTCTTTTATTTTCCTTGATAGATACCGAACTTGTTAGAGACGATACTACCCCTTACTCACCTTCCATAGAAAGTTAGCAACTTTTTTCCCCACTTATAATCAAAAGATGGACCCCAAAAACACACTTTGATCTTGATCTTTCCACCAAAATCTGTCCCCTAAACCCAAAACCTTAATGGCACATTACAGCTAGCATCCCCACTTCCTAAGGTCATTCTCGTCATTTGTTGACTAATCTTCAAGCTCAATGAACAACACACTTTGAGATGAGGAAAAAAGAATTCTATAAAAAGCTAGGTCCTATCACTTCCGTGTGACTAAGTTAACCTTAAAGCTAAGCGTACCCGTGAGATATTTCTCCCCACACGATAAAAAAAATAATAAAGTTGAGATACTCTCTTAAGGCATTACACAATTACCCAACTGACCACATTGGCACACCAGAAAACCACTTTTCTTAATAAAAAAAGTAGGTGTGGAAGGATTAAGACCCTTAACTACATCGACTAATTATAAATTCTTACTTTATGAGTGAATCAATTAAAGAAATATCTATGTCGTTAAACACAAAATGAAGACCTAATGATTGATTAACAAAATTGATAATCTAAGAGACAAACCTTATCACAGCCTGGGACCAGTTCCTGTAGTAGCTTCATTCGTGCATTTATCTTCTCCCTTCTTGCCTATAATAATCCCAAAAAATAATTAATGATGAAATTAGCTTATTAATCAGCTGATTAAGACTAAAATTAGTGAGATTGAAAAGATTACTCGTTCTGCTAAGCTATGGCTATCGGTTGCTTGACCACGACGAGCTCTAACGTGTACATACGGTAGCTTCTCGTCTCTTCTGAGCTTTTGTTCTTCTTCGTCGAGCTTTTAACCTAGAAAAAATTTAGGGATTCATTCATCAATCTGATGAAACGGAAGAATCAAATGTAAAAAAGGTCTCACCTTCTTGTCGAAATCTTTCCTCTTGCCAGATCGATTGGTTTGATTAGGGGGGCAAAGGGATTGATTCTCCATAGGTGAATCAGTCTCAGGAGGCTCAGTCTTGACTCTATCGAGATTAGCGCTGGAATTGGAAGGTACAGAGCTCGTCGGAGTCTCACTATTACAGTTGTTCTGTTGCTCAGTGGCAATCACGGAGAAACGAGCAGCTCGTTCCATGAGAGCTGAGTTAGAAGGAAAAGTCAATGTCGTCCCACCGAAAGAGTGAAGCAGCGGCGGCGGCGGCGGAGGAGGAGGAGTAGTAGTAATAATAATATCTCCACCACCGATTCCTCCTGTCGCGGCGGCCGCGGCTTGAGAAGAAGACGAGGAATCAGTGAAATGAAGAAGCTCCACAGCTTGTGTAGGAGGAAGCTCAAGCAAAGCTGTGAAAGAACCACCTGCGTTATCAGGAGGTAACGTCGTCGTCGTCGTCGTCGTTACAAGTTGACGAAACTCGTCGCCGAGATGAAGTGATTCAAGTCCTATTGGTTCCCGGTAAGGTCCACCACCACCGCCGGATCTAGCTCCAAATCCTCCAGTCAGATCCATAAAACGAACACCGTCTCACACGCCCAATAATAGAAAAAAAAAAACCAAAATCAGCAGTAACACATTCGATTTTTGCGGTAAAATCAAAATCTCACTCTTATCTCCAGAAGAAGAACCCTAATCGAGAGAGAGAGAGAGTTGAGAAGAAGAAAATTTTGTCAGGAAGCGAGAAAATTGCGGCGAAGACAGACAGAGAGAGAGAGATATGGAGAAATTGAACGCAAAGGATGATGGTGGAATGGGGAGGTCAAAAGAGTTAAGGGGATCACAACTTCTCTTCTCTCAAGAAGCTCTTCAGAGAACTTGCCGAAGAAGGAAGGAAGGAGTTAGTATCTTCTCTCTTTGTTAGTCTCTCTCAAGCTTTAACTCCATAGGCGTATTTTTTTTTTTTTTTTGGAGTAGGACGAAAGCAACGTTAGCTGTGTAGAGAGTGCTGCTTCTGTTAAATAAAAGGAAAAAAAAAAGACCACTCTTAGAGCAAAAGAGAGAGAGAGAGAAACAAATTTGGTTGTTATTATTGTAAGGTACGGTTTTTGATATAAATTTTATTTTTTGCTGGATCTCAAATCCCTATAGATATTAGTTGGGCCTTTTGGGCTTTAACCGGTGACTTTTTTTAATCTTTGATTATAATTTGTTTTATTAACCCTAAAATTGGTAAATGTAACTGTTTTATATAAAATTATGAACTATCAACTATATATTAAAAAAAAAATGATTGATTGGGGAGTACCATGTGTATATTTTAAATCCAATTGGTGGATTAGATTTATATTCTTTAGCGCAGGACCAGCCTCTGCTGTCTCTGACTCCATTTTTTATTTTTATTTTTGATTAATTTTTTTTGCAGAGTATAAATAATGTTTTTTACGTATAGTATTATTATTATGATTATCAGTAGTTAATGCCATAAATGGGGTTACATCAGGTTCTCTGACTTTTCACACGGACTCCGGAAAAATAAAATATAGTATAATTAATATATACACATCCCACCGTTTCTAATAATCTCAGCCGTTTGGATGAATGATGAATCCAATTTTGACTGAACTCAACTCTGTTTTAATCACTTCACTGCCTTGATATATATTATGGGTTTGGTAATGAACATGTTTAAAAATTAAACATTATTATATGTTTTCTTTATTTTACAAAATACATTAGTATATATATACTATATTATTATATGTGAATTTTCAGATTTACTTATGTTGAATATTTACAATCACAAAAAAAAAAAAGAGGGTGGGACAAAAAATAAAAAGGTGGGTCCCGTAAGAGACGTGGAATAATATTTTTACACACAATGGGCCGAACAGAAATTCAACTTATCCTTAATGAAATTGAGCCCAGACCCAAATCCCATTTCATACTTAATTAATATTGATTATTATTAACCTTCACAAAAATGAAAATAAAATTAAAAAGTTTTTTTTTTATTTTATTTTAAAGTATTTAGTGGAAGGAATTTAAATGTGCTAAAAATATCGGTTTCACTATCAGATATTGGTGGTGTAAGGTTTGGTGTAGTAGTAAAGTCTCAATCAAAGAAGAGAGCAAAGGTACAATTCTTTTTTGGTATTTCCAATTTGGCAACGTTTCTTACTCTCTCAACGTCCATTGCTTCTTTCGTCCATTGAGATAGCCAACTCTTTTCTTTTTAACCAACCAAATTACCTATGTTACACACTTAGTTATACGGCTCTTTTTTTTTATATATATATATATATATATATATATATATATATATATATATTGACTTATTTTAGAGAAATATATATGCAAAAGTTTTCACCAATACACAGAATTAAAATCAGTGATTGATCACAAAAGTCTATAACCTAAGTTACCTAACCATAGAAACATGCATATACTCTCTCGAACATAATAATGATCCATATATATAGTTATGTAAAGTCTCTATCAATATTAAGCTCAATGCCATTTCAGCTGTTTTACTTTGTATAATATTTGTTTTTAGCATGCACGAAAAGTTCTGGTCCATTAAGGCTCGTATACCTCCTTCCACCTTAGCTCGTAGTTGAACTTGCATTCTTAAATGACTCGTCAACTCTCCCAATTAGGAGTCTCGGATTCATGAGAGTACTACACTTTTCACTAACGCGCCAGTGGTCCAAAAATTTGCTTGGTCCTAGTAGCTTTTCTAATACTTTACCCAATAATTTGTGAAAGAAAGCGTTGAAGTGTGTATATTCACAAAAACTCATTGACGTATTACATTGAGATCATGATGAGTTTAAAAGGATATGGATATGGGCGAGACCACAAAGATTTTCTGATGGATATGTTTAGAATATTATTTAGCTAATTCGTTTATTAGAGTGGGTCTGGTTCCGCGTGCTAACCACGTGACTCTGGCCCATTAAATTAAGCTTCTCTTCGGACTGTGGAGAATTACATTCTTCCCATATTATAATGTTCTTGATGAATACAAATGAATCAAATAAAATAGAGTTCTCCTATTCTTCTTCTTCTTCTTCTTGGTTTTGTGTTTTAATGAAAAATATGTTTTATTTTGCTATGTAGCTTGCATTATTCGACAGCTGTTACAACCTGACATGCATGGGATCCACACAACAACACATACATGCATGAATACATATATAGTCTCTCATCATCATCATGAGTTAGTTTTTGCTAAATTGCCGAGCAAAACGAGATCCCAAATTAAGTATGGTTAATGTTGAAAAGTGCATAACAATTATAATTTGACAAAACGTACGTTATGTGTAAGTTGGTTTAGATAATACTCAGAATAAAATAGATAGATTTTTGTCGATGTAAATATATATGGTTGTGAAAACATTTTATATTTAAACTCCCAAAAAGGATCAATGATCATCATAAGATATTAAGATTCATAACATTGAACGATGAATATTCAATATCTTAGGTGAATTTAGTTAAGTTAAACGTTATGAAGCATGTCTTTTTTTTTTTTTGTTATCGTGAGTACATTTTTATTTTCATCAAAAGGTTAGTTGGATCTAGGTAGTCGTATAATCGTATTTGCATATATAAGTTCTTGAGAATATTTTAAACCGCCCATACCAAAAAAAAAAAAAAAGAGAAAATATTTTAAAACGCATCAAACATCATGAATGCACTTCACCACCCAAACGGCCAAACCAGAAGTCCAAGTCCAATGCTAAATTCGGCTAAGGGTCGAAATGATAAGAAATCGTCAATTAACATTGAACTATTGAAGTGTATATATAACTTAATGATTACGAAGCAGACGTCTCTAAATGTTCTAACGTTATACGTTTACACGCATAGAATTCGTCGTTACATATAAAATACTTAAGATAAACGTACATGTCGTTACATATTTGGCACAATGATCGATACTGATCATACAGTGATGTGTAATAGTAAATACGTTATACAGACTTAGGTAATGAGTGATCCAAAATCGAAACACTTCTATCAACCATCGTACACATGTTAGTTCCGTTGGATTCAACCAATTTTCTTATAGCGCTACAACAATTTACATCCAACTTTAAGATTGAAAACTCAACTTTCAAATGCATTTATTGTAAGATAACTTTTTTTTTTTTAGCAGATAAGCTTGGTCATTTATAACAAAACACCACGTTGTAACAATCAGATCATTTAACAGTGAGAGCAGACGAGGACATGGATTAGAAAACAAGACCATACAATTTACAATGGAAGAAAATTTTAAATTGGTGACTGCAAGAAATTGTGAGGAGATGATATCGACCGGAACATACGATGGGCCCAGAAGACAAGGACGACACAAGGTGGGCCCATAACATAAGGACCCTCCAAAAAAAAGGACTTGTGATAAAACTTGGGGCCACCTGAGAAAAAAAAAAAAAAAAAACATATCCCTTGTGAATAGCCGAAGGCCACAACCACAACCACAACAATGATGGGGTCTCAACTCTCAAGTCTCTCTACCATTAACCAAGTTGCACGTCGAGTGATGTGTTGGGTTTAAATGGGCCGTGAATACTACTTTCTCATTCATTGCTTTTGCCAGAGCAGAGACCAGAGTCCTTTTTTTTGTGTGTGTGTTGTTGTACTTGTACCACAAACGGCAAGGGCTGTTCACCGTACGGTACGCACAGACTGCAATGCCCATTTGCCAGTTTCAGGAAGAAAGGTTTCTGACACAGACAAAACTTTTTGTTGTGTTTCCATTCTTAGAATCAAGATACTAAACTGAACGAACATAGAAAATATTTTGATTTTTCTTTTTAAAGATATTTGCTGAAGTCAATTGTAACCAGTTCAGTATTCTGATATTCTTATAAATATGTAGGTAAAAGAGTAAATCGTACAATATTAAATATTTTACTTATGAAATATTTTGTGAGAAATCATAACTTTCAACTTAAAAGTTCAAAATCTAACCTGAGTATTTCTAGCCTCTTGTTTTAGCATTTTTGGGGAGATTTTTATATGCGCATTTCGAATCGAACGATCCTGTTTACAAATTGCAAGACTCTTCAGTGAGTCCTCATAAGTAAATGTGTAAATGTGTAAAATGTTGTGGAGAAACGAAAAAAAAAAGGATTTCATGCAAAGAGAAGGGCTATAGTTTAGCTGGCACACATAAAAACGGGCAATTAGGCCCATTTATGCGGCCCAATCAAGTTAAATTCAGTGGATCCGCTAAACGGTGGCGTTTTTTATTGATGAGATTGAGTAAAGCGGTAGTAACAGCCGATGGCCGGCCCGAAGCTTCTCGAGTCTCTTTCGACTTGTTCTGTAAGTTCGTTTCATTGCAGCGTCGGTAAAATTACAAATTCAAGACGTTGAGAACTAAGAAAAAAAAGGGGGGGTACAATTTCAGCTTTTTGTCTTATCCACCAAATCCTACAGTCAAACAACGGTTTTTTTGCTTTTGTCGGAAAATCAAAGTGAGTACAAGAAACACCTTCAATAACATTCTTTGCTTCGCGACCTTGTAATAAGCCTTTATTCACTCTTTTCACGTGTTCTGTTCTCTCGGATGCTTCTCTGATACACGCCTACGCAATTGTTATCATTCTACCTGCGTTTTTTTCAGTTTCTCAATAGCTTTTGATTTTGTGTTTTTCATTTTTTCTGGGTTAAATTCGTTATTCTGGGTTTTTTACTAAAACATTCCTACGGTTTTTAAAGAAATCACCTGCAAAATTTCAGTTCTTCGGCTGAGATTATAGCTTGATTTTGGGATCATTGAAGTGGATTTTGGATATCAAGTAATGGTCTTTTGTTTGTTTTTTGGAATTTATTGGAGCTAGACATGAAAAACTTATAGAAATTGTCTTCTTCTTTGTATAGGTTTATCTGGAAAAGGACTCGTGTTGAAAGCTTTTATGAAAAAGATATGATGATTTGTTACTCACCAATCACAACATGTTCTAGGAATGTTATCCATATCAAGAGGCATTTAAGCACTCACCTTCAAGGATCATCATCATCATATAAATTCCGCTGTCTTTTCTCAGGGCTTTCTAGAAAAGATTATGCCGGTTTTGGTGTATCCATCTCTAGTAGTGTGCTTGATAAAGGACTTTGTGGGTCGGTATTGATCAATCGATCAACCGTTGGTCCTAAGGAAAAGCTTGAAGTTTCTTTCTTGTCTCCTGATGCCAAAAAGAAATGCTCTGAGATAAATAGCAACATGAGAAACCTCTATTGGTTTTCAAGATTTGCTTATACGGGTGTTGTTGTTAGCTTGCTTGTTTGTTATTCTTCGGCTTCTCATTCAGCTTATGCAGATGCTTCAAGGGATAACAATTCGTCTGATGGTAAATATCACAATGGGAAAAGAGTCTACACTGATTATTCTATCATTGGTAAGGTTTCCAATAATATGAATAGTCTGATTGCTAAGCTTGTTTGTATTCAGACCATTGTTGAATCAGAAAAAATGGCAATGATTTGTAGGTATTCCTGGGGATGGTAGATGCTTGTTTCGTTCTGTAGCTCACGGGTTTTGCTTACGCTCTGGAGAACGGGCTCCAGGCGAGAAGACACAAAGAGAACTCGCTGATGAATTACGTACAAGGGTAAGTGTCTGGTTATATCTGTCAAACTCTGCAACCAGAAGTCTTAAATTGCATCTATCATCCATGTGTTATCTTTGAATTTGATAGGTTGCTGATGAGTTTATTAAAAGAAGACAGGAAACAGAATGGTAAGTGTCTTTTTCAATGTCTTTAGAGTAATTCAAAATTTATTCACTGGGTATAGTCCACTCTTCAACTTCTTGTTAGTTGTTACTACTAGTGTCACGGTTTTAGATGGGATTTGAGAGCATAACATCTTATTAATTCTGTATTACAAAGTACTAGGCTGAGAAGTTTTTTGGCACCTACTCTTCTGATGATTCTCATCAGGTTTGTGGAAGGAGATTTCGACACATACGTCAGACAAATGCGGAAGCCACAGGTGTGGGGAGGTGAACCAGAACTCTTCATGGCTTCACACGTTCTCCAGTAAATAACTTCCTCTCCTTTGTTCTTTGTTCCTTGATGTGCACTGTTTCAGCTTCTCATGCACATTCTAGATTGAATACCAACGAATCCCGAAACGGGCATATCATTAATCTTTGTAAGATTGATGCTTTTTGATGTTTTTTTGTCTTCTTCTTTTTGTGTGTGATTATAGGATGCCAATCACAGTGTATATGAAGGATGAAAAAGCTGGAGGATTGATATGCATTGCAGAATATGGTCAAGAATACGGTAAAGACGATCCAATCCGAGTCCTTTACCATGGTTTTGGTCATTACGATGCCCTATTGATTAACGAGGGTAAAAGTAAAACTTCAATTCCAACATCTAAACTTTAGCAAATTTCGCTTAGCATCTTGGACTTTTGTCAGGTGTTGATGATGTTTTTGTTTCTGACACAACCATATATGTCTTGTAGAATGTAACCTTTCTATTAAATTTACCTTTTAATTTGAATAAAATTTATATGCTCGTTTCAAAATGTTAGCTTATGTCCACTCAAAAGAATATACTTGGTCAGTTTGTAAGGATTTAAAATGCTTACAAACGAGACAAAATTTTACAACTTCTAATTCATAGAATGTGTGGTTTACATCCTAGAGACATTGCAACTTAAGGAAAGTGACAAAAAAAAAGTCGATGTAGTAGAACTAATAGCCACCCTTGAGATAGTTGACGACGTCGTAAGTGACCGTCTCGAAGACCATAAGCATCATTTTTTTATCTATTAAATGATCTAAATTTAATCATGATATATGAATGACAAAAGAGTTAGACATCCACCCCACAACTTATATGACCACACCCACCCCCAACTTAAACATCTTCTTCACTACAAATATATCAAATACGGTAAAGAATACTGTAAAGAAGATCAGATTCGAGTCATATACTTCTATACCATGGTTTTGGTCAGTACATGTTGTTGGGGGACATAAGTGGGATATTCACATGCATCTTTGTATTGGTGACTTTTGTCAGGTGGTGATGATTTTATAGTTTTCCTGACACAGCCACAATCTATAGTCATGTCTTATAGAATGTTACCCTTTTTGTACCATACCTTTTTAATTTGAATAAAATTTCAAATAATATGCTCGTTTTCAAAAATCATAACTAGCTTGTGTGCCACACATTGTCAAAGTCGTGATGATACAAAATCACAATGTTTGTGGGTACCTAAAAGATATGGTCAGTGTAATAATATAAGTGTTGTTGGTCTGGCCATTCCCATTATGGTTGAAGATGAACCGATAGAAAATAAAAATCTGAATAGTGAATTAGAAAACGGTATAAAAAGATTGTACAAGTCCCCCTAATTGGTTTTCATTCGGCTTTCTTGGTTAACGTCTCTCCTAACACAAACCCAAATTCAAAAACTTGTCGTGCGTCTCGACTTCCAAAGTAATAATAAAGCCTACTCATATCCATTTTCCAACAAAAACCAAAACCCAATCATCGACATCTTACATCTTACCCAACAAAATTTAGAATTTTCTAACACATACCAATTTAATAAAGAACAACCCACCTGCATCAGTCAATGACTAAAAACTTTGGATTTAACAATCTATAACTAAACTGTCAGTGTCACAGACCAAAACCACATTCTTATTTTTAAAAAATATTATTTCAAATTTATATCCATGTCCCAAACACTTTTTTAAAGCTCACAAGAATTCAAAAAAACTTTTCCCATGTCTACATTATAAACCACGTTGCTACTACATTGTAAACCCCATCACCCAAAATTCTTCTCTTTCGTCTTCTTCTTCTCTCGTCTCTCTCTTTGCAACTTCTCGTTGCATAATCACAATCCTTAGTTTAGTTATTAAACAAGTGTTTTTTTTTTTCCCTCGAGAAAATGCACTCTCTTTCACTTCTTGTATCTTCCTTCTTCTTCTTGATAAGCTTCTCCTCGTCGCTAAACCCCGATGGTTTGTCACTTCTTGCTCTCAAATCCGCCGTCTTAAAAGACCCGACCCGTGTGATGACATCCTGGTCAGAGTCCGACCCGACTCCATGTCACTGGCCTGGAATCATCTGCACTCACGGCCGTGTCACCTCACTCGTTCTCTCCGGAAGAAGACTATCAGGTTACATACCCTCCGAACTCGGACTACTCGACTCGCTCCTAACACTCGACCTTGCTCGCAACAACTTCTCAAAACCCGTTCCGGCTCGTCTCTTCAACGCTGTTAACCTCCGTTACATCGATCTCTCTCACAACTCAATCCCAGGCCCAATTCCGGCCCAGTTACGAGCCCTCAAGAATCTCACTCACATTGATCTCTCCTCCAATCTCCTCAACGGGTCACTCCCTGAGTCACTCACTCAACTCGGAAGCTTAGTCGGAACGCTCAACCTCTCTTACAACAGATTCTCCGGCGAAATTCCGCCGTCGTATGGCCGGTTTCCTGTTTTCGTCAGTTTAGATCTCGGCCACAATAATCTCACCAGAAAAATACCTCAGGTTGGCTCTCTGTTAAACCAAGGACCAACCGCGTTCGCCGGAAACTCTGATCTCTGTGGCTTTCCGTTACAGAAGCTGTGTAAAGAAGAAGTAGCTCAAATCCTAAGCTCGTCGCTCCGAAACCAGAAGGCTCGCAAGTACTCCCGAAGAAACCAAACCCTAGTTTCGTCGACAAGGACGACGGAAGAAAGAATAAGCCGATCACCGGGAACGTAACGGTTTCTCTCATATCCGGAGTCTCAATCGTAATCGGAGCTGTCTCTATCTCCGTATGGCTGATCCGGAGAAAATTAAGCTCCGCCGAGAGCAAATCGGAGAAAAAGAACACTGCGACGCCAACGGAGTTTGATGCGGCGGCGGAGCAAGAGGAGGAGGAGGAGGAAGGTAAATTCGTGGTGATGGACGAAGGATTCGAGCTCGAGCTGGAGGATCTGCTGAGAGCATCGGCTTACGTAGTGGGAAAGAGCAGAAGTGGGATTGTGTACAGAGTAGTTGCCGGAATGGGATCGGCAACGTTATTATCGTCGTCATCCACCGTCGTTGCTGCTGTGAGAAGGCTGAGTGACGGAGACGCCACGTGGCGGAGGAAGGATTTCGAAAACGAAGTGGAGGCTATAGGTAGAGTCCAACACCCAAACATCGTACGGGTACGAGCTTATTACTACGCTGAGGACGAGAGGCTCTTGATCACTGATTACATACGCAACGGGAGCTTGTACTCTGCCTTACATGGTAATGTCATTAACCAAACCCACTAAGTATGAAGGCTAATCTCAAATTTTTGTTCTTTTGTGAATCTTGAGGTTGATTTAAAAAGAGACAAATTTGGGGGTTAGTGCTCTTGAACTAACCAGTTGGTTGGTGGATCTATATTAGATTTTTTTATGTTAATAGAAAATTTATTGGCGTCTTCCTCTTGTTTGTTTTCTATTCGAAATCTTTTGAGTTCACATGTTTGGTGACTGTTATAGTTCTAGGTAGACATGGAATTTTCTTCTTGTCGTCTTGTTTTGAATTAGGAAAGAGCAATGTAGAAGGTGGTGCAAAGATATTATAATGTGTTTTTATAAGTTGATGAGAGAATATTAATTGTTGGTTTAAGTGGTAAAGATCAGGATTAATTTAGGAGTCAGTTTAAAGAGTGTTCAATGAGACAGAACAAGCAGATATCAGATTAAGATCTGAGGGATGTTTGTTATTTGTGATTATTGGTTTGAGATATTTTTTTTTTTGTAGGTGGACCTGCGAATACTCTGTCTTCACTCTCTTGGTCTGAAAGGTTACGTATTGCACAAGGAGCGGCTCGTGGTTTGATGTATATACACGAGTACAGTCCGAGAAAGTACGTTCATGGCAACCTAAAATCAACCAAAATCCTGCTCGATGATGAATTACAGCCTCGCATCTCAGGCTTTGGTCTCACACGTTTGGTCTCCGGTTACTCCAAACTCACAGGTTCGCTATCCGCCAAAAGGCAAAGCTTTGACCAAACCTACGGAACCTCTTCTACAACGGTGACAAGAATTACAGCTCCCTCTGTTGCTTACCTTGCACCCGAGGCTCGAGCTTCTTCTGGTTACAAATTATCTCAGAAGTGCGATGTTTATTCGTTTGGGGTTGTCCTTATGGAGTTGTTGACTGGTCGTTTGCCCAATGCTTCCTATAAAAACAATGGCGAAGAACTTGTGCATGTTGTGAGGAAATGGGTCAAGGAAGAGAAGCCCTTGACTGAGATTTTAGACCCGGAGATTCTGAACAAAGGTTACGCAGATAAGCAAGTTATTGCAGCCATTCATGTTTCCCTGAACTGCACGGAAATGGATCCAGAGGTTCGACCGAGGATGAGATCAGTGTCTGAGAGTCTAGGCCGTATAAAATCGGATTGAGCTCGTTCCATGTAAGTTAGAAATTTTGCAGTTCTGTTGAATATAATATTAAATGCACCACCATCATGTTTTGCTTCTCTATGATGAGTAGTACCTTTCTGGTTTGTTGTAAGGTTTAGGGATCCTGATCATCATGTAGTCACTCTCCTTTGTTGTGTACATTTGTAATAGATTAAGGTAAGTAGTTTATCGTTTCTTGACTTTTAACTTTAGACCTTTGACGAATATCAAATCAAGTCGCCTTTATTTTACCATAACCTACAATTCGATCGTTAAATGAAACATCAACAATGGTGACTGTTTCCAAGGGAATTAAAAAATAAAAACGTTGTAAATGCTTTTTTATATTATTTTCTGTTTCCTTTAGAAAATAAAACACCATGCCAGCCAATGTTATAACTTAAAAGATAATAATGCGCAGACAGTTACAACTTAACGTGCAAATTTAGAATTGATCAATCTAGTCAATGTTACAATTAGTTAATAACGCGCAGTCTACAACTTATAACGAGCAAACTCAATCGCAATATAAATATATGACTAGAAAACGAAAAAGCAACGAAACATTAATTCAAACCATAAAAACACATAGAGAATAACAAATGGCTTGCCATATAAAACTGATGACTCTTGTCGTGCTATCGTCGCTCTTGAAAGCAGCATTATCTCAAAACGGTGTGGTGAAGGGTAAGGATATATACGAATGGAGCGTTTTCCCACTGATAACTGTGTACGCCAAAAACGATATAGGAGGTGGTTTGATGCTATATTCTACCTGTCATAGTAATGAAGATAAGTATAATCCTATTCATATAGATTTTATGCCGGGGGCTACGAGAAAAATGGTTGAATTCAGGAGAAGTGTTCTCTGGGGAGAAAATAACCATTATTGTAAATTTACATTTGGGGGTAAAACACGTCGTTTTACTATTTATAGAGACAAAAGAGATAATATTTACACATATCAGTGCAGAAACTGTTATTGGTCCATTAGAAGGAGAGGCCTTTGTTCTCTTGATTCACATACTGGAACATATAATACTTGTTATGGTTGGGATAAATAATCAAAATTGTATGTTTTGTTATCTATTATATATGATGATACTAATAAATGTTTACTGTATAAATTCATGTTCAAATTTATGATATATTAAGCCAATTGGTTTAATAGATCTGTGGTGTGGTGTAGACTCCAAAGTTTTTCATAATACCAGCCACTTCAAATCTAAAACATGATGTATTACTACAATGGTAACCTCCAATATTTTTCATGTATTACTACAATATCAAAACAAATCATGATATGAACAAAAGAGAGAAGCTTTTGGCTGAGATTTTAGATCAAGAGATTCTAAACAAAGATTACGCAGATAAGTTTGAAAAAAAAAACAAGTTATTGAATGTTATGTCAGTGAATGAAATCTGAAATCCGAAAATAATCAAAAAAATTTGGGGTTTGCAACCAAATCTAATAGTCATAAAACCTAAATAAATGAAAAACTCAAACCGAACAATTTGTCTAAAGATCTGAAATAAAAGTATAATCCAAAATTGTCAGTTACAATTTTTTACGAAAATATTAAATAACTGAAATATTCTACATGTATGTAATACCAAGTTGTTGTTTATTTAATTATACAAATCTAAATCATCTTTTTCTCATTAAAAATCCAAACTATCACAACAGAAATCAAAATTTAAAAATATAAAGTGTTTTTTTCTCTAAACATAATAGTATAATACTAATATAACGGTCAGATCTGTGTATACAAAAGAAAAAAACTCACACGGTAGACTCGTCCGCAGAGGAATATTACTCATTAGGGTTTTACAAGGGTAAAACTGTAATCTGGGAGGAGCCGATTTTGTTTATGCGTATATCCCGCCTATGATGCAAAATTTGAAATTTGATTTTTGACTTCACACATGTGAGTGAGAGAGAGAGGAGAGAGCGTTGGTGGGTGTCTCACTCGCACGTGCCAGAAGATTTGGATTTTGTTTCCTCATTATAAATCCCGCTCAGGAGACTACCTTCAAAGACTGCCCTCAGATCGTCACTCTCCCCAAGAAAAACCTCTCTCTCTCTCTCTCTCTCTCTCTCTTCTCTCAGTTGAAGAAGAGACCGTTTTGGAGTTCGTCAATTAGCTTTTATTGAAAGAAGAAAGATTCAAAGGTACGAATCCAATGTTGTTTCTTCTCTAATTTGATTTTGATTGAGTTTTCAACGGTGTTCTTGTAACTCTCGATTTGAATTTGATTTTGGAGATCTGTTTGTGAGTAATTTAGATTCGCCATCTCTGTTTCTTGAGTTCTTTCTGTAATTTCGTTTCTCGGAAGCGGCGGTTGACTCAAAATGTTAAAATCCTAGGGTTTCTGATTCTCTGGGGATTTGGATGTTTCTTCGATCGATCGATCAATTGTTTTCCAGCGATGTTAAATCCCTAGGGTTTCTCTGAGGATTTTGTGCTTTTATTCTTCAATCAATTCTCTAATTGATTCTGTATTTGTTGTTCTTGTTGTTTTCCAGCGACGTTATCATAATGCCAGAAGCAAGAGATAGAATCGTGAGGCCGGTTGATTACTCGGCTATATTTGCCAGCAGACGGAGTCATGGGATATTACTTGACGAGCCACAATCACGGCTTAGTTCAATTGATTCTCCGGTTTTCAGAATTCCATCGGATTCTCCAGGATCTGGTTCAATTGGCCGAGGATCTTTGGTTAGAACTGGCGGCGGTGTTGCGAGAGGCAATTTCAGCACATGGAGGCCTGGTAATGGAAGAGCTGGTCACACGCCGTTTAGATTGGCTGAGGGAAGAGAGAATAGGTCTGCTAGACGTGGGAGAGGTCGTGCTTCACCTAGTTTGTTGCCTTCTTGGTACCCTAGAACGCCTCTACGTGATATTACTCACATTATGAGGGTAAAACTCATTAATCCCTTTTGTGTTTTAACCTCTTGCATTTGTTTTTGCTTTTGCAGCTTGGTTTCAGTGTTTGAGATGGACAATGGTTTTTGCTGATTCTTAGATTGCTTCATTGGTTCTTGTAGTCCTCTTTTTGAGCTGAGTTAGGATTCTGCTACTTACTGATAGGGTTTATTTAAAAGCGTTTTTGTTTCTTAGTAATCATATCAGGCTTGCTTAACCTATCTGATTAAGATGAATCATAGATCTGTTGCCATAAAGGCTTGCTTAGCCTGGCTGATTAAGATGAATTTATAGATCTGTTGCCATAAGGCTTGCTTAGCCTGGCGGTTTATTCTGTTTACACTCTTGAATTATAGGCAATTGAGAGAAGAAGAGCAGCTGGGACGAGAGTAGACGATGGCCGAGATGTTGAGATCCCAACTCATCAAGTTGGTGTTCTTGAATCTCCAGTACCACTGTCAAGAGGAGAACACAAATGCTCAATGGAGACTCCTGGTCCAACTGTGGGAATCAAGCCTAGTTGCCCACCGTCGACTGCTAAAGTTCACAAGATGTTGCTTGACATCACTAAAGGCATCGCTGAGGAAGACGCAGGATTCATCACACCCGAGAAGAAGTTACTCAATTCTATTGACTTAGTAGAGAAGGTTGTGATGAAGGAGATCCAGAAAATGAAGTGCACTCCTCAGGCGAAAAGGGAAGAGCGGGAGAAAAGGGTAAGGACTCTTATGTCAATGAGATGATCATCCACACTTAGGAGGAAGAGACCAGAGAGGTATCCGCTTAAGATACCTGCACAGTGAGTACATCATCTTCTGATGATATCATAGATCATCTTCACAAGTTCGGTGAATTTCTTAGACTTTGGTAATCATTTTCTGATGATTTGAGTAGAAGCGTCAATCATCTTTTGATGATTTTATAGGATAATTGTTTCGAGAAATCATTGTTCTGATGATAGAATAGATCAGGAATCATCTGCTGAAGATGATATCATAGGAATGTTAATTCTTTTTGACAGCCCACACATTTCATGTTTGTCTTCACTTGTAGACGATTTAGGCTTGTAGAAGAATTTCATCCTTGTATTACTTTTGAATAATTGAGTTGTATATAAGTACCGATATTTGGTTTTAATACTTGAGATTGCTGATACTCATTTGCCTATTCATACATCTGTAGACTTTATCTCGTTCCTGAATCAATTACTTCAAAAGTTTACGAACTCAATTTCTGAACGAAAAAGGTCAAAAAGATTGTAAACGATTGTAATACAAGCACTTAGTGTCAGATGTCTAAAGATAATGATGATAAGTATAATAATGTCTTGCAAGTGTTAAATCTGGTTTCAGTTTAGAATTATCTTTACTTATTGATTTACAAATCGGATTGATTAGTCTTTGGAAACGAAGACATTAATACTAACTTGGTAGAATTTGGACAAGAAGCGTAAGTGACCAGAGAACATAGTTATGTATTATATAGAAGCAACACCAACTGAATCCAGTACCAAGAATATTAACAGTTAAATAGAGAGAAAAAGAGAAGTTTTCTTCGAAAATAAATAGATTCCAGGAGTCTTAAAGGTGCCAAAATGAGGAGTTTTCATTCACCCAATGACATCTAAACACAATCACAATGACGCAAGACGAGAAAATATTCAGAGTTTGTCATCAGTTTTGGTGTCTTCTCTTTTGAGGTTTTTAGACAATAGCAGGATACTGCTTGGACTGCAGCTTAACCCTTTTCTTGTACTCAACTGGATCCTGCACAATCACCAACACAAAGTCACAATCACTCGACTTTTAGTTTCTATGTTTACGAAACATATTACAAAATCTTTATATTGGGTTTCTCGAAGTGTACCTGACAGAAGAGATGATAACCATCAGTCTGTGCAGGGTCAGCGGGATTAGGCGTGTCAAGTAAATCCTGAATACCAACAAGAATCTGCTTCACGGTGATGGCTGGTCTCCATCCCTATCGATATACACATAACAAAAGAGAGCCTGAGTACCAATAAAGCTAGCTTTGTTCATGGAGAAACGCAAAAGAAAGAAACAGAAGAGAGTACTTACGTAATCCTCGTTAAGGATAGAGAGACAGACAGTTCCAGATGGATAGACATTAGGGTGGAAAAATCCTTGTGGGAATTTGCATTTCGGAGGTTTGCTTGGATAGTCCTCACTGAAGTGCATCGTTAATGGAAAGAAACCACCTTCCCAATCAGTCTGCAGCAGAGTCAAAATTAGCAATGAAGATCAAAACTAACAATCGCTCATGTACTACTAAAACCCTTATTAGCCATATGTCAAAACCATGTCCAAGACACACAGCAGAGTACAAATTTAGTTTTCATTTTGAAGAACAAAGTTTTATGCATCAATTCAAAACATCACAAATTAACAAGAAGATACACATTTACTCTTTCCACTAGCATTATTCATAAGAGAGAAACAAACAGAATAATCACAAAAGAACCAACAAGCGAAGAAACTAGTGAAGCTTCGAACTTTGAAGACATAAAGACTTAACAGTCCAAAGCAGAGATAGATGAAAATCATAAACCCTAAATTTTCAGAGTTTTAAAAAATTGTTTCTATCTACCAATCAGAAGCTGACAGACATAAGTAAAACAAGCAACTTAGTTTTAAACCAAAACAATTGAACCCTAATTTAAGGATTGTATTAGTTAATAACACTTACCCCAGCTTTACCAGGAATAGTGCAATGCCACACCATTAGATTCACAGTACCATCAGGACCCGTCTCTGGCTTCGCCACAAAACCCTAAAATTTCAACAAGAAGAAACAAAACCCAAATCAGGAATCAAATAAAGCAAATCAAAACAAACCCAAAAACCCATAAATTAAGAAGAAGAAAAAAAACCAATTGGAAAAAAAAAAAAAAAATTAACAAACATGAGGATGATTCTTCCTCCACGATTTCCTCTCTTCAGCTAAACGACCACGAGCGATTCCACTAGCCATATCTCTCTCTCTCTCTCTCTATAGAATCTCACTCTTTCTCTATAAGTCTCTCTCTCTCTCTCTTGTGATTTGGCTTCTCCAATCTCTTATCTCTCCTGTATAAATAATATACTACTTCGAAGAAGAAAAGAAGACCGAGAAATGAGATTGGGGAAAAAAGGAGAAGAAGAAGCGAAAAGGAAGTTACAGATTTGCCCCTAGTAAAAAGGTTAAAGAAAGGGTAATCGCGAGTATCTACGGTCCAGATTTCGCGGCGAATAAATGTCCTTTCGTCCTAAACTCCTCCCCTTTAATGGATATTGACCGGTCAATCATTTAATTTTTTTTTTAACCCAATTTATCAAATTTTTTTAAAAAATCATAAATAAAAGAAAAAGTCAATGGATAAATGTGGCGTGAAACCTACGCGATGAAACCCCAACAAACAAAAAAAAAAAAAAGCTACCAAAAAAAAGATTCTTCTTTCTATCGTATCCCATTTGTCACGTGGCCCATTACCATTTCTGGGCCCATTCTCTTTCTCTTCTTAACCCTTAAGCTACCTTCAATTATTATTCCCCCTTACTTCTTCTTAATGTTTGGTCGGTGTAGAATAATAAGATTTGTTCTAACTTCTAATCAACGAATGTTTATAACCAAAAGACCAAATTCACCAAACCCATTATCAACATCTAAATCTCACTAGCCGCCTAAAAGCTCCAGCGATACACATATAGGCAGAGGAGAGAGACTATGACTTTCTAAGTTCTAACCAGAGACAAAAACATCAAAACCACACTTCTTTACTACTTTCAAACAAAAGTTTTCAGAAAAGGTCTTAAGAATGTTAAAAGACAGACGAAGACATTCATAACCATTACCAAGATACCAAAACAAAAAAAGAAAAAAGTCATCTTGACATTTTTAAACAAGAACAAACTAAACAAGTCTGGACGAATTTTTCTTTCAGATTGGTGGTAGCAGCTCAGAGCATGCAATCAGTTCTTGCGGGAAGTCTCCTGAAGAAATTAAGAGGAGGAGAGGGTAGTCTGTATCTGAACCTCGGATGTCTCAGAACATAGATTCCTATCAGAAGAGCCACAACCTGGAAAGGTGTCACATAGAGAATCACTGCAGCAATCAAGCAGAATAAGACGAAGAGCGCTGTTGCACGCGGATCACGCCAGCTTAGCAAAGACTGTACCCTCTCTCCTTGTGTTGCAAGATCACCAACCACTGTCTGAATCCTCCCAGCAATACTCCTCAACCTGTCATACCTCATCCTGACTATGTCAGATGGTCGGGAAGTAGGAAATGTGTCGAATTCTTCATCAAGCTCGTCCGGATGGGCTGAATCAGCGTGAGAGAGACGTGTGTCCATGTGAGGAGGATGCCTCGGTCTCCAACGGTAATACCAGACACCGATTAGGAAGAGGTAGAGGAAGATGGTGGGCAGGATTAGTTCCGGATAGAGCACAAGGATTATGAACAAGAGATGGATCAAGACTGTTGTGATCGGATTCTTCCAGTTGCAGATCTGTTCAAACCATTTCCCTACTGCGATTAACCCACTCAAGACTCCCATAATCCTGAAAAAGTTTGCTTTGCTTCTCCGCATACTCCACATGTGAGAACCCACGTCAAGCATATACTCAACTACTTCTTTCCTTAGTGGCGGTTCTGCTCGGGTCAGCCTCATAGACACAATCTGAGTCGCTTGATGCCTCAAGTTATCAAGCTGGCTAACCGTTAGAGGATGGATGTAGTGCATCTTCGGTAAGAGAGGCAGTGAGTACATATACATCATGTTGAGCAATGAAGAGCAAGTGAACCTCACAGCCAAGTGAATTTCTCCCATTTTCTTCACTCCGTTAGGATGGAGCACCAAAAGAGGGTACGAATGTGTGTAAACTCGATCAGTCTCAAGAGTAGAAAGCCTGATTCTTACCTTCCCAATTCTTGAATCTTTCGCTCCTCCGTTCTTCTCAGCTCCATGGAGATGGCAGTTATCAAAAACACCAACTGTAACGACCGTACAAGGATCGAATACCTCCCAAGTGTACTGCTCGTTCCATCTTGGGGTAAAGCTGTCAATGATTGTCCGAGTTCGAATCCATTTCTGTCCGTATTTCGCCACACAGTACGCATCAGTGGTTCCCCTACCATCTTTGGTCTTCATAGGCATCAGACCCGTCGCATTTAGTATCCCCAATTCCAGAACACCGATGTTAGGCTTCCATAGTTGCTTTGCTGTTGGTCTAAGATCACTGCTGTAATGCGTAGACTCATCAAGAACGTGATAACCTCCTTCCAAACAAATTCTCATGTGAATCCTGCTAGCGAATTTGGTCTCCTTCTTCTCTCCGTCGACCATGATATGCTTCTCGAGGTTATACCACCTGCTGTTCACCGGTCTGTGGTCAAATCTTCTGTCCAAAAACTGCAATGGGATGGCACATCTGCCCAAGACTTCATCTTTGTTTGGAGCAACTCTGTCTTCAACGCTGAGGATCAAAGGTTCCTCAAATGGCTCTGCGGCTACAAACATCAAATCCTCATTCCACATCGGATTAATAGTCCTGCTTTGAGACACTCTAGTCCTCAAGGCCTGGTTTCCCATGATTGCCTTCACATAAACCTCAGGATATCTCCCTTATCTCCAGGAATCAAATCTTGAGCTTCAATAACATTAACCCTGAGGTACCAAAGCTTAGGAGAAAGATAAACCTTGGAGCGGATGTTGGCAAGAGCATCAGATCCACTAACTGTTGCAGCATCAGAGTGCCAAGCTTCAGGGAAAGCTTCATCAGCTTGAGTACCAAACCAAACAGCAAGCATAAGCTCTCCTCTAACTTTATCACTTTTCCTATCTTCAAGCCTATACCATTGTGGCGCGAGGGGACTATCAGGAGGAACTCTCTTAGGCACTTCGTTCAAATCAAAGACAACACGACCAATCAAATCATCTTTGACAACATCCTTGTCCTTGACAGTAACTTCAAGGAAAGAAGCTTGAATCCTATCTTTGGAAAAGGCGAAAACTTGATTCCACTCAGGGTTAGATTTCTTCTCGAAATGGCGTGTGGTTCCTTTGTAGTTGCCAAGCTTAACCTCAACATAAGGGTCACAACTACCAGTCAAGTCTTTCCCAGGTAACTCCTTAGCCTTGACGACACGGACATAAAGATACTGCATTTGCTCAACAAGATCATAAGTGCTAGTAAGCTTATCACCAGAGATTTTGCCTCCGCCGAGATGAGGTCTCGTCTCCTTCAAGGAGAAATCCTCAGGAGGTGGTCTCTGCATCTTGCAGACTTTGAGAAGGTTTCACTACAAAACAAAGTTCCTTCACATAACCAGAAAAAAAAAAAAAGGATTATTAAAAACATTCACATTCAAAACTGCTAAAAAAGGTAACAAAGATTTAGACTTACAGATTAATCGGTAGGTGGATCGGAGAAGACAGCTGCTTTCGCTACTTCAAGTCACTAGATCTGAAACAGACAACACCATTTCAAGGTGAGTTGAGTGAAAAACAAAAGTTGAAGAAAGAGCAGAGAAAAAAAAAAAGAACTTGGTAAAAGATTCTCGAATAAAGCAAGAGCATCGTATATGACTAGTTTTTTTATATCTAGATCTTAACAGACACACACAAGAAAAAGAACCTCGTTAGTATCTCCCAGGCAGAATCATCTAACGGCACAAAATCAAAGGACAAAACAAACAAAAAAAGGTCATCGTTCAGAGTTCAAACTTCATCGAGAGAAAACATCACTTCTTAAATTTTTTTTTATGCAATCTCTTCTTTCGATTTTTAGGTTACTCGATTCAATGAGAGAGAGAGAGAGACACCAAACACAGAAAACGACAGATAAGGGAAAGAAGAAAAAAAAAGCTGAGAGAGAGAGAGCATGCGAGTTGGAGAAAACAGCCATTAGAGTAGCTTACAACCAACAAGAAACAAAATCAAAAGATACAACAGAGAATCGCCACTACTAAAACAAAAACACAAAAAAGCTTAAAATCCATGGAAAACAAATATGCAGGGAAAAAAAAAAAAAAAAAGCAGTTAGGCGAAAAAATCATCCCAAATAAAAAAATAATAACTAAAGAAAACAAACCTTAGATCTTCAAAAAGAAATATAAACGATAAACACAGAGAGAGAGAGTCTCTCCTCCCATTAAATAAAATACTCCTCCCTTCTTCCTCGTTTTTTTCAAGGGACCCCAATTTTAATTCTATTTTTATATATAAAAGAAGAAGACAAGTAGTTAAACAAAAAAAATAAGCAGACGGAGATAGATGAGGGGAACGACTGGGTAGTGGGGAAAGTTCTAGAGAGAGAAAAGAAATACTTGAAGAAGAAGAAGAAGAAGGAGAGAAAGTTTGATTTATGTGATTTTTCTACCTTGTTCTCTCTTGTCTTCTTCTCTTTCCTTTTTTTTTTTTTTTTTTGTTACTCGGGTGGGTTAAATTGAAATACCCAAAATAAAAACACACGCAAGGCACTGTACTGTGGGTCTAAATTAAAAAAAAAAAAAAAAAAAAAAAGTAAACACGCAAGACATACCCTTCCTTCCTTCACCCGTTTTGAACACGTGTGGTTTGAGATATACGACGTTTCTTGCGTAATCCTTTCAACGGCTGTCAATGTTTAGCCACTCGAGTTATTTCATAAATTGTATTCGAATAATGCAAATATATATTTGGCCACTTAATATATAAAAGATTAAAAAACATACGTATGTAGATGAAGTCTCATTGGATTCCTCGGGTGTATCGTTTTAAGTTGAAGCATACGCAGTACACACATACGTATTCACTTTGCTTTATTTTTGGACCCCTCTTGGTCCTTTACTCTTTATTACTATTACATTACTATATATTAACAACAACTTATGGTCCCTTTTTTTTTTTTTTTTAATCTTGTTTTCTGTTCTTTCAAAGTTTACCTTAAACGTCTAAACCTCAAATCATGATCATAATTCTTACATTTTATGTGGTTTTTGTGTAATAGTCATGTGCATGTTCTTTTCTCTATATATAGGATCTTATAGCTCCGGTCATCCAAACAAACACAGATAAAAAGGAGTTTTTGTTTTGTCATCTGTGTGCAAGCAAGGTCACTACTTTTGCTTCTTTTCAACATTATATGTTTTGCAATCTTACTAAAAAGACATCCTGATACGGGCATAATTCCAAATATATATGTTATATAGGGGTTTTCGTGTGGATGTTGACAAGTTATTTTATACTAGTAATGATATAACTCATCTCATTCTCTCCTAATTAAGTCGTTTTAAATGTAAAAAAGAAAATATAAAAATGTAACAATCAGTCGTCGTATATTTTTTCCTGTAAACTATAAAAATTAAACACGATTATCTTACCAACGACTAATATATGGAGTAAAAAATAATGAGTTTAGAAAACCACGATTATGAACCCAAATAGGGTATACGGACAAAATATGTCTATTTCCATTTCGTTATTACTTTGCGAAACTAGAGTTGGACTGGACAAGGACAACCTTGTATAGTAATTAAATTACTTATGTTTTCTAACTGCTGCCTGTTGTAATTAATTAATACTTATTAGTATTTCACTATCTGCGATTAGTATAGAATTTATCTTAATTCATCGAAATGGTCTCGATCGTGTTATTGTGGAACCTTTCACTGCTCATCAGAGGCCGTAGTACGTCTTTTACTTTTGTTTCGTTCTATCTTTATATGACGTGCCACCGATTAAATTAAGCGAGAATGCTTCAGCCCCAAGTATTTGCTAACTAATTTAATCAAAAGTATTTGCTGCTTTACACGGTACACACTACACACCAATAATACTACTACTAGTTTTTATAAAGAGGAAGATCTTGGTAGTCGTTGCGAATGACACGTGTCGCTCATGCTTCCCTCGGATTTGTTGAGCTTCGACTTGAAGACTTCAAAAATTTCCACCGTTTACCACCGACTAAGATTATCATCAAAATATTTTGACAAATGTTACAAAGAAGACAAATTTTGCTAAAGTAACACTTTGTAATCCATTATCTTATCACATTTAATTAAATAGAGTGGAGATATAAACAGCTCTTTTTGTTTATTTTCTCGATTAAAAATAGAGGTGATTAATGCGTTAAAACTTTCTAACCTCTTTCTCCAGAGGTTTTAAATACAACGTTTACAGTAACTGTGTTTGTCTCTAATGTGTAACGCATGTCAACTTTGACATTTGGACTGCAAACATCTCAAACGTTCACGGTACTTGTATTGTGCTTTTACAGTTCGTGGCTTCAACGATTGATTATCTTTTTACATAGCTACTTATGTTTTTCTTTCTCTTTTTTGTCACCTGGTCTACCGAAACTTCCCATTTTTTTCTCTCTCTTTTATTACCACAAAACATCCAACAATCTTACAACAGTAGGAGTAACTGTTTACTTTTGTTCTCAACAATGTTTAGGTATCAAAGTAGTAGTACTGTTTATTTCCCCTTGACTAAAAAAACCTGTTTATGAACTATGATTATTATCACCTTTATCTTTAAAACCTAACTTATTACACTAATTGGCCTAACTAAAAAAAAATTAAATGCGAATTGCATTCATTTCGATGGGCCTCTCTTTACTTAACTTATCACCGTTCATCTGACGTGTCAAGACTCCGATCAGAACTTAATCTACTCGTAAATCCAACGACCAAAACAAGAGGCGTACGTTACTTAACATACACGTGCACACACTGTAACAGTCTCTCTCTCTCTCTCCTCTTCCCCCTTCAATGAAATGATTCGTCACCCAAAGAAAGATCTGCAACTTCACCACCACCGGACCAGTCTCTCTCTTCTACCTCCTCGCGCGTTCGAATCAATCAATCATGACTGAAGAACAAGACCTCATCGACCAATCACCACCACCTTCAGCACCCGACCCTGAACCAAACCCGAACCCCAATCCGAATTCAGTTATCCATCCTCGACGTGTGTCTTTCGAGCACGGCCTCCTCCCGATCCAGAAACTCGTTTTCACCGACCCGATCCAAACCCTAGCTCCTGTCAAGCAGAAGCTAGCCGATGCCGCTTCTAACAACCGCGTTGGATCGGCTGCAATCGCCGACGTTCTTCAGATCTCCGGCGACCATGCGCGTCTCGTTCTCGAGACTCTTGGTTCCGTTCTTCATTCCGAGTCCGACCCTCTTGTTAAGGCGAAACCTGAGGAAGTTGATTCCGTCGGAGCTGATTTGCGGGATCTAATTTTGTTTCTCTACATTCAATCGTATAAGAAGTTGCTTCCTAGGACGCATAAGGACTCCGCCGCTGTGGCTGATGTTTGGCCATCCACTTCAGCTTTTGATGGATACTTGTCTGCGTTATCGCCAATTCAGGCAAGTTTCTTTCTTTTTTGGCTCTCTACATTATAATGTGCCTCTAATACGATCTATTTGGTATTGAAATGTAAATTTGCAACTGGAGTATGGAATTGAAGTTCTCGGAGTCATTTGATTCACTCGAAGCTAAGAGTTAAGCAAAGTTTGGAAATTTGTTGTGGTTAATTGAATTTGATGGCGGGGATAGTTTCTGGATATGTGTTCGTAATACTTCTCAATGGAGAAGGTTCATGTGTTAGTGTTAGTAACGGTTATTGACTTATTGATTAAAATATGATGAACTATTAGTCTTCTTGTGGTGGAGGTAATGCTGTAACGCCATTGTATTGGAACCATGCTAATGTTAGGGTGTATTCTTGTATTTTGACCCAGTATCCATTCCTGTGATATTCTGATTCCTGTTTGTGGTTTACTGGTATGGCTGGTCTATTGTGTCTTTTTGATATCAGTCATCAAATCTTAAGCTTTTTCAGTGTTTCTAACAGTCATTGTTTTTTGGTATGCATATTCACATGGCCGTACGTCTTTATTGGAGTTAAACGTGTTAGTTATTTTTCTTTTTCATCATTTGTACAGCTTGTTCGGAGCAACAGCCGTCGGTTTATGCCATCACAAGCTGATGATGAAGCTCATCAGTTGTCATATCTGCAAAAACATTTAGCAAACATTATTTCTCTTCTTGCAGAGCCTGTTGAGGGAGAAGGAGATGAATCATTGGTAAGTTCTAATCTTCTTTTTTTACCTGAGGAGTGTCACTGTATATACTATACAAGGATATAATATCTGATGTTGGGTAATAATTTTGGACGGTATGAAAGAGTACACAAGTCTCAAGCTAGATGCTTTTTCCATGATGGTTCAAACTAGTTAATTGTTTTCTTTGTCCAATATCCTTCAGGTTCTCTCTATGGAAGCTTTTGAGCAC
The DNA here is from genome assembly GCA_024034495.1 of Camelina laxa. NCBI lineage: Eukaryota > Viridiplantae > Streptophyta > Magnoliopsida > Brassicales > Brassicaceae > Camelina > Camelina laxa. The sequence goes on along the minus strand of CM043882.1, from coordinate 7,222,218 downwards.
CTGGGCTTTCTTGTTCAGTTTGGTGATAAGGGATCTGATGTATCTCCATTGAGCCAAGCTACTCCTTTTTTTGCAAATTCTGATCCCGATATGCCCGCTGTTCCAGTCCCCGCATCTCAAGTGCATGACTGGCTTCTGCAAAACATAGCTTCCGCGTTAGAAAGCATTACTGAGAAAATTTCTGGGAAAGAGAACGGGCCTTCAAACGCTGATCAAGATGATGCGATGTCAGATGTTGGTGATGTTCCGAACAAGGTTGTATCTAGTACTAGAGGCCCGTGTTTAATCGAGGGAGTCTCCAAGACTTCACTTGTTAAGCAGGCCTCCGATCTAAGGGGTAGATCTGTGAAGGTATGCTGTGAACAACTATCTTGCGTTTAATATAGTTGGACTATTCCTAACTCCACTTTTCCTTCTAGTAATTCTCTGTGCACCAACGTCATCTCCATGTTCTGTGTATTCTGCAGGTTGTCAATTGCCACGATTCTGTAATTTACCTTTTAGCACCATTGCGATATGCTACTGTGCATGGATGTTCTGATACCACTATAGTTCTGGGAGCTGTTGGCAAGGTATGAAAACAATGCTCCTTCCTTCTTTATCGAAGATAGTCAAGGAAAAAATTTACAAGTTCTAATAACTGCCGACTTTTAGTAGATGATGCAGCAACTCTATTTTCTGATTTATTTTGCAGGCACTAAAAGTTGAGCACTGTGAGAGAGTCCATGTGATTGCAGCTGCCAAACGAGTGTGCATCGCAAATTGTCGTGAATGTGTATTCTTCTTGGGAGTCAATCAGCGACCACTTATAGTTGGTGATAATCACAAACTACAGGTGAAGCTTTTCATAAGATTGAGGTTTAATTTACAAGTTTTATGTCATACTGCTCTTAATTACTTGTCTGGTATTAAGGTAAATTGTGAAGCGGATAGAATTTTTACTAGCTTTAGTTTTGTTAGTATGTTGTTTTGGAAATGTTATTGAGTCGAGGGGTTGTCTGTCTCATTACGTTCCGCAATTATGGTGTTCAAGAATTAATTCGTTAGGGATACCTATAGCCAGACGTATGCTTCGAGAAGGTCTCACTGTTTCTTATGAATAAAGAGCACGGGGATTGTTAGATATTGTTCTGATGATTATGGGCTTCTGTTGTTTTAATTTTAAATTGCTGACATTATTTTGACATTGTTTTCAGGTTGCTCCATATAATACATTTTACTCTCATTTGGAGGGGCACATGAGTGAGGTGGGGGTTGAGCCAACTATCAACAAATGGGACAAACCGTTGGCACTGGGAGCAGTGGATCCACATGACTCACTGTCACATCCTGCCGGTGTCGCTGATGCACAGGCTGAATCAGCTGCTTCTGTAGACCCTGACCAGTTTGTTAACTTTTTGGTACACTCTTTTTGTTGATTTACACTCTAACTTCTACTTCAATAACTGGAGATACTGTTCATGAAGCATCTAATGACTTGTTTATCTGTGGGATCAATGTCTATGTGTTGCAGATCCCAAACTGGTTTAGCGGCGAGGATATTGGTTCGACAAAAGACAATCCATTTCCGTTGCCAGATGCTTATATGGCAGCTCAGCAGAGAAACGTATGTGTTTATTTCAGTCTGAAACAATGTTACTTTTCTTCCATATATTAGCCTCTGATCTTGTAATTCCATTTTTTTTTCTTTCATCATCAGCTTAAGAACTTCGAAGAAACAAGACGGTCGCTAAAAGAAGCACCTCTGGAAGAAAACCGGAAACGAGAGGTATCAAGTGCACTCCATGTGTATTTCAAAGACTGGCTCTACGGTAAGAACTTTATCTAAATCGATCCTCCTCTACTTTTCGTGCATATATTCTTTAGGTTTTTGACTTGTTTCTGTGTTTCTACGGCGTACCTAACAGCATCTGGAAATATAAGGCAACTCTACTGCCTACAAGGTGACTAATAATGAATAAATAGACCAGTTGGAAGACGTCTCGTTCCTGTAGAGCTCCCTCGATCATATTTGGCATATTGCTAGTGAAGAATCCCCCCTCCAAGACAAAAAAAAACAAGATGAAAAAAAAAAGAGAAACCAGCCTGATTTGTAGTTTGGAACCAATACGCACCACGTAACTTATCTGCACAGAATACTCTCTTAAAGCTTTCCTTTAGATTATTTTTTTTTCTGCTTTGGTCATGTTTAATTTTTGTTTCTTTTGACATTTCCAATCCCTCGTTTTTGAAAATCTCATCTTCCGATAGAGCATGATGATTCGAATTGTTATAAGTTATAACTTGTAAGCAAAACTTCTTTTTGAAATACTTGTCTTTGTCCACAAGAGTAGGCTACATGTTAGAAGCAAATTTCTGAAGCTTTTAGAGCTCAAAACATTTCTCATATATGCAAAAAACTACAAAATTGCTTTTTTGTCGCAGAAACATGCAGACAATGGGAAAGTTTATGAGAATATGAATATGAACATCTTCAGATGCAAAAACATGGACATGGAAGAGAGATATCAAAGAGCTGATCATCTAATATAATGCGTTCACGTTAATTCAGCCACTGTAATATTGCTGTTGGGATGCTCCACGCTGTAAAAGAGACAAATTCATTGAAACCCAGGTTACAATGTCGTATAAGCACATGTTATAGTGTGAAGCTTTAGATCTCTAACAATCTAGACCTCTATGGATGTTCATATGCATATTCTATCTTCACAGAAATGATCACAAACCTGTATTGTACAATATGAGTCAAGACTTCGCTTTAGAGGGGCACTCTAATGATGCCTTTAGTTACCCTCCTAAGACAAATTGTTTGGTTTGTGTACATCTCTGTTCTGGTGTTCTTCAGCGAAAAGTCGGTGGAGCCAAACAAAGCCCAATTAGTACCCAGTTAGGCCCAATTAAAGCTCTTTAGTTACTCTCTTCTTCTTCTTTTGTTTGCATTCCTCCGCGCTGTCGCAAGCTCCGTCGGCAATGGCAGAATCGACGAGAAATCTGACTGGCCTTGGAGGAGAAGTAGCGAAAGAAGCAGAAGACAATGATGACTACATGGGAGACTTATCTCAGTTTATTCCACCTGAACTTACCCAGGCTTCTAAAAGAAAGGTATTTTTCCGAACAAAAGTTTTCAACTTCCCAATTCGTCTAATTGATTATGAATTTCTGAAAGTTTTCGTTTATTTGATGTGTTTTGTTTGATAGTTGAGTGAGATTTTGTGATTATAGTTCAATTCGTCTACGTTAATTTGGAATTTATATTCAAAACCGAGTTCATGTGTTGATCATATGAATGCTTTTTTCAGGAATCTGATAAGAAACCTGTAATCGTTGAACAATCACGGAAGAAGTTAAAGAATCTAAACTGGCACGAGAGGAGAAGATTAGAGAAAGAGAAGAAACAAAGAGAAGAGGATGAACAGACATTGGCTCGTATTGTAGACACTCCAATTGGTGAGTCTAACAAAGGGTTTCAGCTATTGAAGCAAATGGGTTACAAGCCAGGTTCTGCTCTTGGTAAAGAAGGCTCAGGTAGGTCTGAGCCAGTGACCATGGATATTAGAAGATCCAGGGCTGGTGTAGGAAGAGAGGATCCACACAAGGAGAAGAAGAAGAAAGAGGAGATTGAGGCTGAGAATGAGAAGAGAAAGGTTGATGAGATGTTGGAGGATTTCGGGTCTAGACAGAAGTCTCAATGGCGTAATAAAAGAGTTGTGATTAACTTTAGGAAGGCTAAGGCTGCTCTTGATCAACTTGAGAATGTAGAAGTTGTTCCCGAGAAGAAGACTGAGGAAGATGAGGATGGTAAGCCTGATGAAGAAGAGGAAGAAGAGGAGGAGATCACTGATGAGGTATGTTCTCTTATAAAAACAAGAGTTTGTACCTTTTGGTGTTTATGTTGTCTTTCACATTTATGACAACAATGTAGTAGAGTTTTGAGGCTATTGGTTGAGAATTTGGGATTCGTGATTGTTCTTTAGGTTGACTAATTTAGCTTTACTGGTTGCAGGATTTGCAAGAGATATTAATGAAATTGAGAGACGAACATCGGTATTGTACATTTTGCGGGTTCCAGGTAACTGATTGCGTTCAAGTCTTCTTTTATGATCAATGTTTTTCTCAACGCTAAATGTTGAGTTTGTGTAATTTACTGACATAAATTTCACAATATGTGAATCAGTATGAAACGACTGAAGCTCTTCTATCCAATTGTCCTGGCGTGAATGAGGATGATCACTAGATAAGTCAGAGTAGTATGGTAGCATGCCAACACATATCGAGTCTGCAGAAGTTCAAGTGAGTTGATAGTTCTCTGATGTGGCTGAAGAGGCAAGATACAGAAGAAAGACTGTTTGCAGTTGCATAAGCAAGTAGGTGAAGAGGTAAACACTCAAAGAACTTTGTAAGGACTTGCTAATTCCCAGATTACCATGCTTTGATAGATAGTAGGATGATAAAAGCATGTGGAACTCTGATTTGATCAAACAAAATTTATGTTGATAATGATATTGATGTTTCAATCTAATATGCAAATTAAGTAAACCTGTTTTTCTGTTGGATGTAAGATTGTAAACATAACAAAAATCAATAAAAGCTAAGGGCGTAAAGCTCAAAAGCCAAACCCGTTAGAAAAAACATCCAAACTTGAAAGCGATTATCCGACATCATTGCTTAGTTTTAAGTAGCATGGAACAAATAATTGATAAGATCTTGAGACTATCAAGTCTTAGTAGCAACCTTCCACAGAACAAGTTATATTAAAAGAAAGTTTTTAAAGGGTGAAAGAGAAAGGACTCAAAGAGACCAATTAAAATGATGAGGAGAAGAGTCATAAGCTCTTGTGTTCTCAGGTGCCATGTATTGCCTCAGAACCTGCTGATGAAGAGACAACTCGAATCCATCCATTGTGGTGCCATTGCTTATCTGGAAAACATCTGGCTCAGAGATTTGACTAGGTCCCAAAACAGGAGACATGTAATGTGAGCTGCTCTTTTCGCCTGCCATGAATTCCAACGTTTGGTTCAGGTACTGATGATGGCTTGGAATGGGCGGTGGCTGAGCCAATGTAACCCTATCGACGGTCATAGAGTCAAAACCTGAAGATGGTCGCCATATATTGGTTTGTGTCTGAAGTTGTTGTTGCTCCTGCTGTATCATGAGTTTGAGTTTGAGTTTGACAGAAGAGAGAGAGCACAGCTTGAGTCTGTGCTATTGTTGTTCATCGTCTCTGGACATGTTATAGTGAAACTTGAGCTTTCTTGTGAGAAAACATTCATGAGTTGATGATGGCTTTCCTTAACGGGGTTAATTTGCCAAGGTCCAGACCTACGCATCATTGATCTTGCGGTTGACCACACCGTAGGATCTCCCAAAACACTTTTAATCATTGCAGCATTGGCGTTTCCTAATAATACACAAGAAAATCAAGAACTTGTTTTTGAAGCATATTGAGCTTAGAAAAATATAATAAAAGTTGTGTAAAAAGGATTAACCGTAAAGAGATGGAGCTATTCGAGTGTAATGAGAAGTGTAAAGAGTAGTGGGTTGTGGCTTTCGTCGTCGTTCGTTATGACAAGCGAGTCTTCTGCGACAACTTCGTTTCTCTAAGTCAAACTCAGAAAGCTGGTGAAACCTGATTTGGTATAAAAGTGAAGAAAGCTTCAACGAAAAGCAACATAAAAAAAAATATAATGCATAAGACAAGAGACAAGACCACATAATAACTAGCTGTAAAGTATTTATTAGACTCTTCAATGACGTCAAGAGCCAAAAACCAAAAAGCTCAAAAAGAAATAAAACCTGAAAAAAGCTTAAAAAGCTATGGTTCCCTTGTGACTCTTCCGATCACCGGGAATGACAAAATGAGTAAAGTAAAAAGAACTAAAAGAAAGAAGAGTGAAACCTGCTGCATTGTTGGCAAAACCTTTGATGAAGACCAGAGACAATGACTTTAGATGATTTAGAGTGAATGCAACAAACTTTGTGTCTTGAGTAATAAGTTTTTGCATTGCTTAGATCCACTTTACAACCTTCCACTTGGCACCTAGCCATCGTAGTCGTCGATTTATGACCTGTAACTACCCGGTTCTTGCTTCCGGATCCGGATCCATCCTCGAAGTAGATCTTCTGACCAAACCTGAGTCCACCACTGAGTGAAGATGACTCGGTGGAAGAAGCACCACCAGACTCGGTTTGATCAGAACCACCCATCAACAACTCCATTATGTTATTTTGGTTTCTTCTTTTACTCAGACAGAGAAAGAGAGGCTTCTTCTCATCTCTCTCTAAAAAGTAACTTACTGGACTCTGGAAATAGAAAGGACAGAGGAGAAGTAAGAAAGAAAATGTGGTTTTGCTGATTTTAGATGTTGCTATCTTTTAAAAGATCAGAGAGAGAGAGAAAAGAGAGAAAAAGAGAGAGAAGCTGACAAAAGAAGAGACACTCAAGAGTGATTGACACTAGTCCACGACAGCTACGTGTTTTAGCGTTTGCGTTTTGTGATGTTTGTTGGTGCGTTTTGTGATTTTTTTTGTTGTAATGAACAAATAAAACACAAAAGGGATAAGAATATTTTCTTCTTTAACGTACAAAATGATATCCTTAAACGAGACCAGGGAACATAAACTCCCATGTAAAATCTTGCTATTTATTCTAATCATACTATTATAGTAGTACTAGTTTTTTTCTACTCCTAAATGGAGTATATATAAGTATAGCTTAATGATGCTAAAATAACAAAATAGTGACCTTTATTGTAGTTTGTACAGATGAATAGACCACAGACCTATAAATGGATGGGTTGTTTAACTGTACTACTTCTATTTAAAGAGCAATAACAACTTTATTAGTACAGTATATGAATATGAGGATGATGGGCACATTATAGAACAGAGTGTTGGAACTCAACTAAGGATGTGACTTTTAAAGGAACTAGAAGGTTGTTGGTTATTGTTTTCCTCTAAAATTATTTTAATGTTTTCTTATTTTGCAATTTAGATTTGTTCTTCTTCTCACAATATCCAATGCCATATCTTTCTTGATAATTGAAAAAAAAAACAACATAATTTTTGCAAAAAGAGAGTATGGGAAGTTCGATTTCATAGCCATGTATGTATCCATCAGAAACTGTGTACTTGAATTTTCATTGGGTTGTGTGTTTCAGTTTGATTTTATTCCTTTTTGCTTTATACAATTTACAATCTACTAGTTCCTTTGTTTCTGATTTCCAAAATTCTTTTAAAAAATACAATCTGAAAAAAGCTTTAGTGCCCCCTAATCTCGCTTGACTAAATTCACAAATCTTCTTACACAGTATTTTCCAAGTTTAATGTTCTTCTTTACTACTCTTGAAACTTTACTTTTTCACTTTTCACAACTCATAACTGTTGCATTTTTTTTCATAGCCGTTAAAGAGCATTTTTAGGCTCTACTTTGTTCACAAGAGAGAGTTAGCTTCAAAAACGCAATGAAAGCTAAGAAGAAAACAAGAGCAATGTCCTAAAAATCGAAATTTTGATTCCATGTAATGAAACCAAAATGCCACCCCGGATTAAACTTGGGTTTCTAACAGCAAAGGTGTAACCAAACAAAGAACACCAAAAAGGTGGATTCAAAAGCGTTTTCAAACCCCATTACATTCAAAAACAGCTTCAGCAGCTCGTCTTGGTTTGTTCTTCCTTCTGCTCCCATTCTGCCTAAACCCAATAGACAAGGATGATTTCGTCGAATCATCTGTGCTTGATTTGGATCCTATCGCATTCTCTTCTTCGGTTATATTGCTCTCTTTAGACTCTACTGGTTTCTTCCTCTTCCTCCCATTCCCTGTCACATCTTCTTTACTTGTTACTGAACCATCATCCTTCTCTTCTTCCTCTTCTGTCTTCTTCTTCACTAGCTCTTCTTCCTCGATTTCATCTTTAACCGGCTTCTGTGGCCTCCCTCTTCTCCTGTAAGCTGGAATCTTCTCTTCCTCACCGCTTCCTCGATCTTCTCTAGCAGAAGCGCTCTGCCTCTTGCCTTTTCCTCTACCTCTTCTCATAACTCAATTCAACTCCACCAAACCAAAAGCCTTCAAGCAACTAGACAAGAACCCTGCATATCAAAAGGTTGCTTTTTCAATCAATTTTTAACTATCAGCAGTAACCGAACATCAAGATAAACATTAACAAAAGATACAACAGCACAATGGAGGTGAACTAAAACTCAAACAAGTACTAAATTTTGTTGAAGACAGCTACGAAATTGTGAAAAGCAATTTCATTTTTTGGACATGCACAAAACTGGGAGATGCTTAGTTTCGGTCTCGGATCACACATTATAGTAGGAAACTATTCACTGAAGAATAAACACGAAAGCAAGGTTCCCTTTGCATGAATTAGAAGTAAAGAGAGCAGATTATTGGACAACTAACATCCAAATAAAATTTCCAAAAAGGTTTGAACAAAAGACAACACTTGAGTTGAGTCACTAGACATTGAACAAGTTGGTATCTTCAAAAGACATATCCTTTGGAGCTCGAGCTCAACAGAAACCACAAACTAAGCTACAAGTAAAATTTAATCAATTATCTTACACAAAAACTAATTGCATGAACAGTCCAAAGAGTAAAAACACTTTAAACTTCTTCAAAAACAGGCAACACATGATTCATTCACTACCACCACCAAGAGAAAAAAAGAGAGAGAGAGAGAGACAGAGACACACCTGTGAACCCATTGGTCAGAATGAGACAAGAAAACCCAAAAAGACCTGTAAAGGGGTTCTCTTTTTTTTTTTTTTTTACCAAAATCTTATCTAGGGGGGTTTCGCAATCGATCTAACTCCACCAGTTTCTAAAACCCAAGCAATGTAAAGTTAGTAGGAAGAGGAAAAACCCAGATCAGAGGTTATCTTAAAGAAACTGATCAAACAGAGGAATCGAAATCAAAAATCGAATAAAATCTAAAGGGATAAGACTCAAGTTAAAAAAGAAAGAGATCTAAGGGGAAGGAGAAGAAAGAGCAACAACAACAACAACAACTTAGTGTTAGTTGAAAGAAAGTGTCGTTGAAAGATTAAAGTTGATTGCTTTCAAAAGGCTTCTTTTTTTTTTTTTTTTTCTAACTAAGCTTCGCTGTGAAACTTATAGAAAAAAAAAAAAAAAAACGTAAGAATGACGCTTTATTCTTTCTTCTCAGTTCCATCTCACTTTAGACTGACTCCAAAAAATGGATCTTAAAAGCCCGTTGAAGATGGATACGGCTTTCACCCACGCGCCCCACTTTAACGCGTGTTTTCACATTCTACTCGTTTTCGAACTTACTGACTGGTTGGGTTTTGGATAAAGCTAAGCGACAGCTAATACACATAGCCGCGTTGCGTTAATAAGAGAGAAAATATCAAAAGACTCTTTTTTCCCGGGCTTCTCCTTTGGGCTTTGGCCCATTCAAGTTTACTCTTTTAAAATATTTTGGAAAAGAGATTGATAAACCCTAGCCTTGAAATCTAGTTGTTTTAGATTAGGAATCCAAGTTTTAAGGGTTATTGTTTTCTATTCGATTGTTTGGATTTTGGCAGAGAGGATAAGGATGATTGTGAACTGAACTGGCTAACCACCCGAAGAAGAAATAAAGCTAAATATTATGCAAGAGTACATCAATAGACAAAGTGAACGAGGTATATATCATCTTATAGCTTATATTTTATCGGCTGTTAAATTTGAATCAAGTTTTTTTTTTCAATTGCAATCTAATAATTTAAGTGGTCGTCTTTCTATATGGTCTCAAGACAATTGAGATCTTTGAACGAGATAGGCAAGGTTACGTGGAGGAAGCTGCCATGGAGAATGAGGAAGCTAAGAAATATGTCAGCAGAAACGACATTGAAAGTACGACCAAATCTTCCCTTGTTTTTTTATTTTATTTTCTTTATTCGATGGTTTAATTTCATTACAGCATGCATATATGTGCTTTGTCATGCAGGAGCCAAACTCGCTTTGGGGACGAAGATACTACACCAGTTACTTATCTGCTGAAGATTGTCAGGAAAAACTGCTTCATTTACGCGGACAAGTGATATTTTTCTTCTTTTGTTTTCCTATATATATACATACATGTCATTTATTTATAAGCTAGTCTCTCCATCTCTCCTATAATATATATATATCGTCTCTGCGACAATTGGTTTTATTAACATCTTCTTCTTTCTTTAAAAACAGTTGGGTCTTCTTGAAAGGATGCGATTGCAATTGTTGAGGGAGGACGACGACGGTCTCATCACCCACAGTCCAATGCTTGTATTTACAATTTGTTTTTGTTTGTTCCTTTTATTATTAACTTGTTTTCTGTTTACCTATCTCCTCCTATAGTTATAGTTAAGTTACGAATGTGCCATGGAAGCATTCTCAAGTAACCATGCATGGCTTACTAATTAATTAGGCTATCTCAGACTCTCATAGTCTCTCTATCTATATACTAATAGAAATTAATTATCTATATATGTATTTCTCTCTATCCATATACATATACTAACATTCTCTATATTTGATCTTGCCATGCTTTTTTTTTTTTTAATTAAAGATTTTCACTGGGAGATGAGATCCATAATCAAAATCGTCATACTTTGTAATTCCTTTTTCTATTTTCAAAACATTCAACAAAGGATTTGTCACTAGACTGCTCACCACTACCAACAAAAGACAAACAAAACAAAAGAGAGCTAGTGTGAACCTTTTCGATTGGGAAAGAAACCAATACCGAACTTTAAAATCTATTTGAAAAACCAAAAACTATGCATTACACATCCCTTTTTTTTTCTTCTTTACCTGAACCATGTAGGCTTATGCAAGCCCATAAGCCCATTAGATTTTACTGAAGCAAACCCATTTATTGAACCGGATTCTATTATGAGTATTGTTGCATTAAACCATTTCGGTTTAGTGCTCGGTTATGATTCTTTAAGCAAGAAGGACAAAAAGGTCAAAGCAGAAAAATCGTAATCTCATCGGTCCTAAACCCTACTGCACAATTTAGAAACCCTAAGTTCTGCTCCGGTCGTTCTTGCTTTTTGTTTTTTTTTTTCAAAATTTTGTTCTTAGAATTAACAAAAACAAAATCAGTCCCAAACGCAAATTGATTTCACCAGTTCGATTCTTTTTTGTTATCAACACTCGAGGGTTCTCTCGTACTTGTGAACCCAGGTTTTGTTATTGAATTTGGGGGGTTTAGATTAAGGAGGAAGAAGCAGAGCTAGTTTTGCAAGAATGAGGAAGAAAGTTGATGAACGTATCAGGACTCTGATTGAAAACGGTGTCAAATTGAGACACCGTTCCATGTTTGTAATCATTGGTGACAAGTCCCGTGACCAGGTTTGGTGTTTTTTTTTCTCTAAATTCTCAGAAGTTTTCTACTTGGGCACTTTTATTATATCCATGAGACTTGTTTTTGTTGGATATTAAATCTTCAACCTTTCTGTTTGTGTGTATGTGTTTCTTCTCATAAACAGATAGTGAACCTCCATCATATGTTGTCAAAGGCAGTGATTAAGTGTAATCCCAGTATCTTGTGGTGCTACAAGGACAAACTTGACATTAGCAGGTTTGGTTCTTTAATCCCAAATCCGAGAGCTTGTTCCTGTGTTGTTATTCTGTCCATTGTGCAATTTTATTCAGTGAGAAGTTTTGGATTCATCTTTTTTTTTTTGGTTGCAGTCATAAGCAAAAGCGTTCGAAGCAGTTGAAGAGATTGAGGGAAAGAGGACAATTGGATCCAGAAAAACTTGACGCCTTCTCGCGTTTGCTTGATGTGGGAAGAGTAACTCATTGCTTGTACAAAGATTCTGAACGAGTTCTCGGGAATACTTTTGGCATGTGCATCTTACAGGTACTTTGTTTTCTTTTTAATATGACTTTCTTCACCTGTCCCTCTTTCATTTTATAGATAAGTCACTATTTCGTCTTGATACATATCAGGATTTTGAAGCTTTAACTCCAAATCTACTAGCAAGGACTATAGAGACTGTGGAAGGTGGTGGTTTGGTTGTATTAATATTGCGATCTCTTACATCGCTTACTAGTCTGTGCACTATGGTTATGGTATGAACCACTGTTTTCAAACTTTAATTCCTTACTCTTGAGCAAAGCATTATCTTAGTGTTGTTACATGATTTTTTTTTTCTTTCTTATTAGGATGTCCATGACAGATTCCGAACTGAATCGCATTCTGAGGCTGCTGGTCGTTTCAATGAACGTTTTCTGCTATCACTTGCATCGTGCAAAGCATGTGTTGTTATGGATGATGAGTTAAATATACTGCCGCTTTCCTCCCATATCAGGTCTATTACTCAAGTTCCAACTGCAAAGGTAAATCTTGGTAGCAAAGTGAACTGGGTTCCGTTGTGAGAAAATGATTTCTAGCTAGTATCGATAACATCATTTCATTGTTGTATGCTATTAAAGGATTCTGAAGGGCTCTCTGAGGCAGAACGTGACCTGAAGAGTTTGAAAGATGATCTAAGTGATGATTTTCCTGTTGGTCCTTTAATCAAGAAATGCTGTACACTGGATCAGGTTTGAAACTACCAATTGTTTGCGTACTTGTCTTGCTAAAGTTCTTTCTTATTGCCTGACTGCTGCTAACTGAGTTTTTATATCTGCTTTGCAGGGTAAAGCTGTGATCTCATTTTTCGATGCAATTCTGGATAAGGCTCTCCGCAGCATAGTTGCTTTGATTGCTAGTCGAGGGCGTGGAAAATCTGCTGCACTTGGTTTAGCTGTTGCTGGGGCTGTTGCTGCTGGGTAGATCTTGAACTAGTTTTACTCCCATAGGTTTCTTTACTCATCAGTATTGCTTTTTCCTGAATCTTTGTTAAAATTATCCATGTTTGATTTACTTGCTCGTAGATACTCAAATATTTACATAACTGCACCAAGCCCGGATAACTTGAAGACATTCTTTGAGTTTGTCTGCAAAGGCTTTGATGCACTTGAATATAAGGTAATGCGAAGTTCTTTCCCTACATATTATTTTAAACAGTATCTGTTCCATTTCATTGAGAAGAGCCTGCAAGGTGAGAGACATATGCATATTTATTCAGATACTCATTGATAGACCTACACTGCTCAAGGATATGGGAAATCAGTATTCCATTTTGCTATGTGGCCACATATGTCTTTCAAATACCTTTCACTATCATCTTTATAGGAGCACCTTGATTATGATGTTGTGAAAAGTGCGAATCCTGACTTCAAAAAAGCTATTGTACGGATAAATATCTTCAAGCAGCATAGACAAACTATCCAGGTTTGATAATCGCTCAGTCAATTCATGGTCTTCAAGTTGTGATTTGAGTCCGTCTCTGACGTTTTCCATTATCTTGATTTATTCATGTAGTATATACAACCACACGAGCATGAGAAGCTCTCACAAGTAGAGCTGTTGGTTATTGATGAAGCGGCAGCTATTCCTTTGCCAGTTGTGAAGTCTTTGCTTGGTCCTTATCTAGTTTTCCTATCATCAACTGTCAGTGGGTATGTGAAACAGGATTTGATGCCATTTCCATAATTTTGGAAATTTGTATGCATGTTCTGGTTTTAATCAAGGATAATCATGCTACTGAATTTTACCCTTTTTTAAAGCTATGAAGGCACTGGGAGATCTTTGTCCCTGAAACTCCTCCAACAATTAGATGAGCAAAGCCGGGCTCCTGCTACTGGTCTTGATGGTTCTCTTTCAGGTATTTAACTACAGTAGAACCTCTATAATTTAATACTCTTTAAATTAATACTCGCTATAAATTAATAAATTCTTCTGGTCCCGAGTTGGGCCGGTGTAAAAAATGACACATTTCGATAAATTAATAAGATAATATTTTTTTTGGAAATCCTATGTAAAAATATAGTCCCATCAATATCATAAATTAATAATCAAATAATATTAAAAATATATATATATATATATAAGAAAACCTAGTGAAATACTGAAATATGACTATTGTTGTTTGCATTCTTATTAGATCTCATCTCTAATATCTTTCATTGTCGTCATCTCAAATCGCATCCAAAAATTACGAAGAGTTCTAAATGCAATAATTGCTTCTTTATATGTAATTGGTTCTAAAATTACTACAATATCTTATTCGTCTTCATCATTACCATGAATGATACTAGTAGAAATTTCTTCTAAGGTCTAAACTGCTAACATCTATCATTTTTACTTAAACTTTAAACTTAGCAATTACAATAGACAAGATTATAAATTAAGAAAATTCTTTAAAAATATGAATGATAACAAAAATATCTTATTTTGTAATACATAATTTTTAAAATTATAAAAATTAAAAATCTCTTCACAAATTAATATTTTATTAATTTATCGATAAATTAAAACCTCTATAAATTAATAAAATTTCATGGTCCCAACCTTATTAATTTATAGAGGTTCTACTGTACTGCACCTTGCTTTCATTCTTGGATATAAAACTTATTAGGGAAATTTTTTAGAGACCTCATCTTTCTTAGAATCATCGCCCAGATTCCCTGGGAAGGTAAAGTATAGTGCTTCCAGCATTTATTTATAAAATTTCATTTCGTGTATTGGGCAGTTATATTTTTCGTAATGATTTAGGTGGCATAGGCATTACCATTCGCAGGGCCTGCATTTTCTGGCGGCTCTAGTTTATGTGAACCATTGCCCTGACTCCCTCAAGTTTCTGTGGACAGGTTTTCTTTTCAAGAAGATAGAACTTAATGAGTCTATTAGATACGCTTCAGGAGATCCAATAGAATCTTGGCTTAATGGCCTACTTTGCCTTGATGTTGCTACTTGCCTGCCTAATCCTGCGCGGTATGAATAGTTTACTAAAATTTGTAGTATCTACTTGTCTAGAAATGTTTTTTAATTTTATTTTGATTTGTCTGTTCTTTCTTCTTTTTGTGTAGCCATCCTTCACCAAGCCAGTGTGATCTCTATTATGTCAACCGAGACACACTCTTTTCTTTTCACAAAGATAGTGAGTTGTTTCTACAGGTAAATATGGTTGCTTTTGGAATCCGTACATTATTTTGATCATAGACTGATATAAGTGCATCTACAGAGAATGATGGCGCTATGTGTCTCGTCTCACTACAAAAATTCTCCTAATGATCTTCAACTGCTGGCTGATGCTCCTGCTCATCATTTGTTTGTGTTACTTGGTATGCATGTTATTCTTTTTTCGCCACCTAATTTAATTTTCAGAACTATCTCTAACTGCTTTCAAATACAGGTCCTGTTGATGAGTCCCAAAACAAGCTTCCTGATATACTTTGTGTTATCCAGGTATATATTATTGCTCTATGTGAAAATTTTCTCTACCTTGTTTGGTCACACCAAAGAGAGCTAGAGTTTGAGTTTGAACAACGATTCATCAGTCTTCATTAAAATGGACTTACAAAGATTAAAGTATCAGCTATCAATCTGCTTTTTCCACATTTCTGTGGGAAATTATCGTCTCTAGCTTGTGTTCTTTTTTTTGTGTGATCTTAAACATCATTGTAACTGTTATATTCAGGTCTGTCTCGAAGGAAAGATATCTGAGAACTCAGCCCTTCAAAGTTTAAGGGATGGCCATTCACCATATGGAGACCAAATTCCATGGAAATTTTGTGAACAATTTAGGGACACTGAGTTTCCAGGGTTCTCTGGTGCTCGAATAGTACGTATAGCAGTCCACCCTAACGCCATGAAGGTAATCTTTTATGTCTGCTCATATCTTTACATGCCGATTTTAAGTTTTGTGTGCGTTTAACAAGCTTCTGATTTACCTCATTGTAGATGGGGTATGGTTCTGCTGCAGTTGAACTCTTGACCAGGTAAATTCATGAAAATGTGCATACACAAGTTTGTTATCATGTGTATCTCTTATATTACTTATATCAATTTATGTTTTGTGCTCAAAAATATTGAACTTTGTACTCTTAATTAGTTGTAGTCATACTCTTTACTAATACTGAGTGATTGGCATTTGCAGATATTTTGAGGGTGAGATAGCTCCAATCTCAGAAGCAGATGATAAAGTCGATGTGGAGCAAGCGCCCATTAGAGTTACTGAGGCTGCTGAGAAGGTTTCTTGTTTTTTTTGTTCTATATATCTATGTGTAGGCTTTGGGTTTTTTAGTGCAGAAACTGCTACATTTTTATGTTTACTGGCGCATAGTTATGTCTCTGTATCCATTCTTAGCTGATTCCATTTTTGACAGGTCTCCATGCTCGAGGAGCAAGTAAAACCTCGCACAAATCTTCCACCTCTATTGGTTCCACTTCATGAACGACGACCTGAGAAGCTCCACTACATTGGTGTTTCCTTTGGGCTTACATTGGATCTCTTCCGGTTTTGGAGAAAACATTATTTTGCGCCTTTCTACGTTAGCCAAGTCCCAGTTGAGAATATTTCTATACTTTCTCCTTGATTGCTTATATAAATTTCATTTCTGATTGCTGTTTGTAACACTGATTATTCCCTGTGCTTGGATCAGAGTGCTGTGACTGGAGAGCACACATGTATGCTTCTACGACCTTTAAAAAATGATGAACTAGTAGTCAACGAGTCCGATGAGTTGGGCTTCTTTACTCCCTTCTATAAAGGTTTGTTACTTCTTTGATCAAGAACTGAACTTTCTCCATCTTCCAACTTTCCAAGTATATGGCGTGACAACTTATTTTGCTTTGTTCAGATTTCAAGACAAGGTTCTCTAAGCTGTTGAGTGATAAATTCAAGAAGATGGATTATAAGCTTGTAATGAGGTAAGTACTAAGATTTTCTTGTCTTCATTTTGTGATAATATCAGTTCCGTATAATTTTTTTTTTGTTCTTCATATCATTTTTTGTCCAGTGTCTTAAACCCAAAGATCAATTTCACCGAGGTTGATTCTTCAGGGAATTCATCAGACGGATTTTTGAAGACACTTGACGGCATATTATCTCCATATGATATGGAGAGGCTCAGAGCATATACTAAAAATCTGACGGACTTCAATCTGGTTAGATTTCTTTCCTGTGAATGGTTTTCTTTTGAAAATGTCTGTGAACTAAATTGATATTTTGGTAATGATCTCTTGGTACCCCTCAAACGCACCTTCAACTTTGAAGTGGTGCAGAAGTAAATAGAAATATCATGTGTGTTAACTTGTTAGATATATTAGATCAGTACTAACTGCCTTTAGTTCTTCCTTTTTAATCTGTTTCTTTGTCTTATCTTTAAAAGGTTTATGACATCTGCAAAACACTGGCACATCAGTATTTTGAAGAGAAGCTTCCCGTATCACTTTCATATGATCAGGCAACTATATTGCTATGCTTGGGGTTGCAGGAGGTCGAATTTTCTAGCATCGAGGTAACATGTTTTACTCTAATTTTGGAGATTGCAGCCAGCTGGTTCAATATGTTTCAGCACATCCATATGTAATAAACGTGCAAACATTTGAATGTTTGACTTTGCAGAGACAAATGCAGTTGGAGAGGGGACAAGTACATTCTCTTATCCTGAAGGTCGTGAGGGAGTTGTACAAATATCTCAATGGAGTTGCAGGAAAGGAAATCGAATCAGCCCTCCCTCGTTTGAGAGAGGTACCACCATGTTATATATTGCTTTGTAATTGATCCATCAACTGTGATCATTAGAGTTTACATTACGAAAACCAAGAACAAAGTTTGGATCTTTGAAAGCGTGCTGTGTGCAGAAGCGTAGAGTTCAAACTGAGCACTCCTGAGAGAATAAGAATAACTAAAAGCCTCTCAAGCTGTTCTCATATTGTGTTTGCAACTGATTAGTGTCTTCTGTTTTGCTTGTTGCAGAGAGAGCTTGAACCTCACAATGTGTCGGTCGATGATGATATCAGGGAAGGAGCAAAACAAGTCGAGGTAATTCTCCTACCTCCCTGTACCGTTTAAAAATATAATATATGTGTTACTTCGGTTATAACATGGAATGAACTTTGTAATTCATTTGTCTTTGAAAGGAAAAAATGATGAAGGAGAAGATTGAAGGATTAATGGATTCTGAGCTTCAACAATATGTAATTGGGGACAAAGAAGCAGAGGATCTGCAACATTCAAAGATCCCTTCAAGTGGTATTATTAGTGTCAAGTCCACCAAATCGGAGAATGAGAATGGGTTTGACAAATCCACCAAAAAGAGAAGCAGTGATAAACGTTCCTCTTCCTCCTCTAAATCCAAATCTTCCAAGAAGAGAAGAGCCTGAAGGAGTTATTTTAACAATGACCAAATCAGTTTTGAGTATGAGCTATGAAAAATGTTCAGTGAAAATCAGAAATTTTGGTTATGTCTGTTGTAATTTTGATTTACAATTAGAAATGTTTCGACTGAACAGTCTTTAAGAAATCAGAAATGTTTTTAACTTGATTATACTGTGTGTTGGTTAAATATCCGAGTCTTCGAAAGAAGAGAGATTGGCATTAAGTGATAAGACATTTAACTATAGAAATATACAAGATTAAGCCTTTCTAGAAGAGTATAATATAAAGATGTAAATGTATATAAATGTAACGATGGCTCAGATCGAGTCAGAGGAGGTGGATACAATTGATGATGGTAAGCATGTGCAAATGATTGAAATTTGGAAGTGATATGATGTAATGAAAGATGTTCAATGATTATGATCACTTTTATTTAGTTTTCTTCTATGACTTTACAAACTCTCTATCATTATAACCTCTCTCAGTTATCAAAAAAACAAAAATAGCTATATATAACTTCAAGAGTGCATGACGGTATAACGGACTAGCCACCATTTTATACAAAATGCAGCAACATTAGATTCATAATTAATATTTTCTATTTATATTCATGAAGGATGGCCACCCCTTGATTGGATTTTCTACTTATATGTAGTTATTGACAGCCTTTGTCAAATGATCCATATATTCACTAACATTAGGGATGAACAAGGCTTTAACATGCATGGAACCTGATTAACAAAAGGTAAAAAATGAATGATAGAAGGAAGAAAGGAGTAGTTGTGAGTGGTTAAAAAAATGATACCAACTCTTTCATCTCTGTGTCATCTATGGATCTTCCTCACGCGTTGCTGATGCACTTTGGAGACATCTCTTTCTAACCTTGCCTTCTTCTCCACTCTTTTAAAATTTTCCTCCTTTCTCTGTTTCTTAGGATGACACAAACAAATATTTATACATTCTACTTTAAAATTTACTCTAAAAAAATTGGAATCGAGGTTTTTGATATCTAAGTGAGTTAAGGTTAGTTCTAAAGTTCATGCATGTCATTAGTTTTTTTTTTTCCACAAGTCCAAAATGAAAAATCGGAAACTTACGCGAAAATTTGCATGAAAGTTACTTTATACCGGCCGAATTAATATGATGTGCGGTTAGACGTCTTTCAGTATGCATTATTGTTAAAACATATAGCCAACAACAATCCTAGAGACCCTATTATACTAACTTGACCAATTGATAAAGAAAAGTCAATATTGCAATTACAAGTAAGGGTTTTAAGAGGTCTAGATCAAATTTGCTGTTTCTATCTCCGAAATTTATAATAAAGTTCGATTACAAAAAAATAAAACTTCAAAATCTATTATTGCTGCGCATGTATATTATCGTTGTTGTATTTTTGTTATCACAATTATCATATTATTTTTTAAAAAATATAAGTCATCCTATTTGATATATTTTGTATAAAGTCAAAATATAAAAGAGCAGATGTCTTCGATCGTGTAAGATGAAATCCAAGAAAGACAAGAGCTCCAGAGATTCAGGTGAGGCCGATCAACTGAAAATCAGCCACACTTTGATTTCTTGTCTAGTTTTATTTTACAAGTCTCGAAATCATCTAATCTAATACTACTATCTTTAAAAAGCAGTATGTATTATAGTATACTGTTATGTTATCTTTAGACCAGAGAGCCACATTGGGATTTATTAATAATATTTAGCAGTTAGTTTTGTTTTTATATATCCTCGGTCTTTGAGGTTTTCAGCGAAGCTTAAGCCTTATGCGCCGTTCGCGGCTATTTGAAAAATGAATATTTCAGACTAATCAAATTATATTTTATCATCCACAAAACAAATTATACTATACTTTATATACATATAGATAATTCAAATTACAGAAATTGTCTTATAGTTTTTTCATATTATACCCATATCTTTTTTCATTTTCATTTTTTTATGTGAAAGGGTTTGTCTTCTTCTTCTATACGTTTTTTTGTTCTTTTTCGAGGGTAATTTTGTGAGTGTAACTAAATAATTATGATCACTAAGTAATAACGACATGCATACGTAATTAACGATATATGAGTGTGTGTGTGTAGAAGACATGTGCTTATTGGGATTTGTTTGGCTTCATGAACCCCTAAAAATTCCTGCAACTGGTCCAAGATTCCATGACGACAAGGACCTTTGGCCTAATTTGCGTTGATCCGATTGCCTAAAATTACTCCCTTCGTAGATCCAAATGAACACCAGCCAACAAAAAAAAAAAATTAAATCATTTATAATTTAATTCTCATTAATTACAACCATTAGTATTGTTAACAAAAAATAAAAAAATCATTTGTATTTTTCATAAATCATAATGGTATATTGATCACTCCAAGCTGTATTAAGTAATCTACAATACCAAATTAATTTGTTACTAAAAATTTGTAAACAGCTGCACAATCTGAATGATATCGAATTATAAGTTTCCGTTACGAAGACGAAACTCGAGAATCTCAAATTTTGTCTATGTGTTCTGCCAAAAAGAAAAACGAAATTAATCTATTAGTAATTTAGTATAATAAATCAATGTTGTTTGATCCGATCTAAGTTTGGGAAATGTGGGAATTTGGTTGAAGTTAAGAAGAGTGTATAAATAAGGATTTTAGGAGAAGTTGTAGGTGGGATTTGGTCTTATTCAAATCACCAAACACACTCCATAAGCTCGTTTATCTATTATTATTATTATTATTATTATTATTAGTACGTATATATACAATATTATAGATTCTTCAGAAGGTTGTCTGCGTTTGTAGTAAATTAAAATTAAATTAACAGAAGTGAAATATGAAGTGTGACTCTGAGATTAGAAAAACAATACTGTATTAATATAAAACGACAAATAAAACATAGGAAATGTTTGGTTTCTTTATCCTTACGCAATGTTTTAATTAGTTTGAACTCTTCCCGATACCTAATTGGGAGTTGAAAAATTCAGTCCTCAGCCAAACCCATTTGTGGCTCACTCTACTTCTTGCGTTGCGCCACACATACATAATCCCTTTTTTTCTTCTTCTAAAAATTATATCATATTCATATAATCTACCTCGAGAGATATATCATATGAAAACCACAAATTATATGAGTATACATATATCGTATACACTATACACAAAGAAGACAGAGCCATCTATGTTGTATCTATAAATAGATAATGTTGTGTGTGTGTGTTAATAAAATATGCTAGTCGAAAAAAAAAAAAAATTGTGGTTCACAATCTATTTTGTGTGTCTATCCTAATCGGTAACTTAACACAAATCACACCTACAACTACTAGCTCATCATAACAACATTTTCTCGATAGAAATAACGTTGTAAATAGCAAATTCATTAGAATAACAACAACAAAATTCGTCGTAATATAATTCTCTGGAAATTTACATTCACAATACAAAAAAAAATACATAATAATAATTGAAAACAAAAACTAAGACCAAATTATAGAGACAAGGACAATCATATAAGGAGAAAACCAAATTACAAAAACGCCCACTAAGTTCAAAAACTTCAACTCAGACAATAACAAGGAAATGAGTGGCTTAAAAGTCAAGAAAATCCTTTATAAAGTCCCGCGAGTGTTGATCACTTTAATGCACATATAGAGAGGAAGAAAAAAACAAGAGAAACACAAAATAAGTGTGAGAAAGAGTCTCTCTCTCTTGAGTCTTGAAGTCATGCAGCTCAAATCATCATCATCATCTATGAAACTCAAAACACTAATCCAAAATCTCCTCACACACCCTCTCTACCGTTTCCTAAGAGCTCTAGCGAGAGCCAAAGCAATCTTTCTAGAGATGTCGAAGCACAACAACAACAACAAGAAACGAAAACTCATGATGTTTTTTCCAACAAAGGCTTCAAAGAACCAACGCAAGATCTTCTTCGGATCTTTCAGATTGCATTACAACTGGTGTTCTTCTCATGTCGTCCCTGTTCCTCAACCTTTTCCTTTTCCAGCTGTCTCTGACGTCAAAGGTGAAGAGGATGATGATTCTCAGCTCTCTGGCTACCTCGAGTGGCTCGAACACAAGAAAATCGAAGATGCCGAAGAGATCAGAGATGTTGCAGCTCAAGATGAAGAAGATGATATTGATCATTTGGCGGATATGTTCATTGCTAATTGCCACGAGAAGTTCTTGCTTGAGAAAGTCGAATCTTACAGAAGATTTCAAGAAATGCTAGAAAGGGGTTTGTGAATTATCAGAGGTGAAACATAGATTTTGACTTCTTGTCTGGTTAATTAATAAGGGATCATGTTGTAAAATCTTAGCTAGTTAATTTGATTCGGTAATATACCACAAGGTGGTGAAATGTGTATCTTGAAAGTTTTGGGGGTAATGTGCGGAAGAAGTTGAAACTTTTGGGGGGTAATAGTGAAACCTTTGATATTGTAAAAACAATAATTAGTGTTGTCCATCTAATTGGGCACATCTAGTTAAGCTGTGAGTTCTGATTAGTGTTTGGTAAATTACGTCCAACTTGCCTAATTTTTAATTACGCTCAATCTTGTCAAGGTTCAAACAAATTAATTAAAAAAATAAACTGAAATTTCAAGAGTGTTCACATACTACATATATAACATAAACTTTTTAACGTGTTATTAGTTTACTATCAGTAAATTATATTACTATTATTCAGATATCATACATTCATACCCCCTTCGGTAGTAATTTTTTTTATAGTGATACCTTCTATATAATAGAAATAGTTTCTATTTTTGGCAACACACAAACTTGTATAATTCTGAGCACCAATATCTCTGTTTTTCACTATTTCTACGTATACTGTAAGTCTGTAATACAGAGTTTAAATAATGTAAGGCAGACTAATTGATATGAAAAGCTAAAATAACACCAATATCTGTTTCAATCTCGAAAATATCTACGATATATAATTGTATAAAGAAAAAACATCGTGATCAAATAATAGCTAAAGGACACTAAAAGGATCGAACAAATCTGGAGAAAAAATATCTAAAGAACAATTTACTGTGCCTTCTCAACTACTAATAGATCAAATTTTCACCTAATATTGGACTTTAGAGGACTTTATTATGGTCTCCTCTTGTAATTACAATAGTCATTTCTTTCCAAATGATTGTACATTTTACCTGTAATGTATAATAATATAAAAAGACTCGGAGAATAAGTAACAGTTTTCCCAAATAATTTAGTTTGCGAAACGACGAAAGTAGTTTTCAAGTTATCAATTTATGCAATAGTTTTTGCAAGTTAACACTTTCTTTTTTCCATTAAAACATACCACTTAATCCGCCATTTTCTTTCTTTCAATATTCTATGCATTGTTGTCACTTTTAAATACTTTTCTCCAAAAATTCAAATAATAAAACATCAGACTTTATGCGTTTCATTACAACTTTGATGTTTAACGAAATACTTTTCTAGTAAAATAGTATATATACATGATCTAGGGTCTACGTACTGGTCAGGCCCGTCTCAATAGAGTACTGTACTCAATTTACGACACCTCTAGATGTTGTGTTTACGTTGACTTTAGATAACTTTATGTATCATACTCGAGACCCCAATATCGATATATATTGGAATGTTAAACATTAATATACGGGTATTAAAATATACGAATTTGACTATCTGAATTGAAATTTGAAAGCATAGTGTTCTATAGGGTTGAACACAATGCGTTTAAGGTATCTAAGGCGGCCAACACCATTTTTCTTATAATATAAATATACCAAAATCTATCAACTTCTAGTTTTAAACAAAAAAATAGATAACAAAAAAAAAAAATTACATATTATACACCTTTAATTTACTCTCCTATTTGTTGACTAAAAAATAAACAAATTAACGAACTTCCCATTGGGAAAATAAAGAAGAGAGTTAACTAAACTAACGTTCTGTTACACAACCCCTAACGTCTTCCACAAGTCTTATAAACTCGCGTCTTCCACAAATCTTCTCGCTCTGCTCTACTCTTCTCTTCTCTCGTTCACCTCTGCAACAACGATCTTTCGAATTTAGGGTTTTGCTTTAATCCGCAGACTTCATTCCTCGAGTTCATTGATCCTCTCTCTCTCTCTCTAATGGCGGACCAGAAAGATCAACGCACAGATCCTCCCGCTGGTACGTGATCATCGATTTCTTGTAACATTACGATCAAAATCTTCAGTAATTAGGGTTTTCGAGTATGAATCATTAGAGCTTTGGGTTTATAGATGTCAAGGTTTCAGATTCCTCTGCTTTTCGTTTTCTTTGTTCCGCCATTAATGGCAACGGCTGAATCATTAAGAACTGTCTTTCTTGTCTTTGTATCGATTGATCTTGATTCTTCTACTTCTCGTGATGCAGAGAAGTCAGCAAATCTCCCAATAAAGAAGAGAGCAATGGCTGAAAAATCTCTCAGAGCACCCGAGTCATCTAAGTCAGAGTCTGACAGCGGCGATGGAGATGTGACTTGTTTATCCGCCGAAGACGTCACGGAAGAGATACTGACAGTCCAAGAATACCAGATGAAAGCTTTCTACCATCTTCTCCAAGTCTTCGCTTTAGAAACCTCGACAATGTCAAACGTAACTGCAGTAACCTTTCTCTTCTTCTTTTGCTATTTTCGTTCTGTTTCCTGAGGTTTGTGGTGATGTGATGTCTTCTGCTTACTCAGAAGAGGACTGAGATCATTGAAAAACTGATGAAAGAGTGGGACATATCTGAAGAAACTCGCACCTTATTTGCGGATAATATTCAGAAGAATCTTCTGACCCTAGAGAATATGTATGTATATCTTCTTATCAAAGCTTTACATACTTTGAAGATAATCATCTCTTCCTTGTGTAACACTCATCTTTGTTTTCTCAGGGAGGATGCATCTGTACCAGATACGCCATTGACAAACCCTGTAAGGCAGAGAAATTGAACCCTCTCTGATATGGCTTTCTTTACCGCAAGAGTTTTAACTTTCTTGGTCATTATCTCTTCTCTGTTTTAAGGCATCGCCGAGTTCGACTTATGTTCCTAAATCTGGCAAAAGCTGGGGCAGTGTTAATCCTGAGTCTCTTATTGGAAAATGTGTTCGTATGAGGCTGCTTGAGGAAGCTGAGTTCAATGACTACATCATCAAAGCATATGATGCGGAAGAGGTACTAAAGCATTAATTTCTTATTTCTCATGCCTTGTTCCATCAGACTCAAGCCGTTCTGAGATATCTACTTTGCAATTTATCTCTAGGAAATGCATCGCATAATGGCTGCAGACTCGAATGCAATGGAGGTTGATGACCCGTATAGCTTGATAGATCTCAGAGAAGTAAGTATTATACACCAACTGTTATCATCTCCTTTCGTCAAGTCAAAGTCTTTTATATCTGAAGCTGAGAAGCATTTTGATCCCAAAACTGATGGCAGGTATCTCCTGAAGATATAATGTGGCAAGGTGGAGAAAAGCCAAAGTTTGATGCTCCCAAACAGTCTACAGCTCGACGATCCCTTTTCTGATAACAAGGCTCTTTTACAATCACATTCTCAGCAAATCTTGACCAAGGTAACTTTGCCAATGATAAAACATACACGTACATTCTCAGTGAAACTCTTACTTGGCAGAAATTTTACTAGTGAAACTCTTGGTTTTTTTATAATGCAGGGCAATGATAAGAAGATTGACGAAGACCCTCTTTTGCATTTTGTTTTGAGCTCTTTTAGTTACTTGTACAATCACATAACACAGACCTTTTTTGGTGTTGTTTGCTGGAATATATTAGAGTGGAAACGGATCAGTGTTTAAGTGTTGTTAAACAGGATTCAGATACTTGCTTTTGTTAATGTTGGTTCTTTTTACCACCTTTGTTACTTGTTTAGCTTATCTCTTCCCTTTCTCTCATACATATGTTAGTAGTCCGGTTAAAACCTTAAAATATGTTCATTATTAAATCAGTGTTTCAGCAGAAAAAGAAAAAAAAAAAAACAGTAACTATTTTCATTATAAAAAATATGTTCGTTTTAATTTATTGAAATTAAAATTGAAAAATGACATTTTGTTGGATGTGCGGTTAAAACCTTTTTTTACAACAGCTTTCTTTAATTTTTCTTTATAAAACAATCCCATGCCACGTATTGATTCTTGAAATTTGCAACTATTATCCACAGCCGTCAGATCAGAAGTCCGTAACCAATCCAAACAATAAAGATGTTGAAACTAACCGTAGATTTACACTTCAGCTGATGACGTGTCAATACTTAATCCCAATTAAGTCGAGTGATCAAGGAACGAAGTAGTATAGTTAGTTAACAGTATAAAAACTCTAAAAGCATATAAAACACATAAAGAGAAGGGAATCCAAAATCTGGTTACTTCTCCTCTCTCATGCAACGTTGTTGAAGATCCTTCCTTCTCTCCGATTTCTAGGGTTTATCTCAAAGGCGCACAAACCTCGTCAACAAGTTACAAGACTCTTCTCTCCGATTCCTCTCTTCTCAACAATGGCGGACCAGAAAGATCAAGCCCCAAGCTCTCCATCTCGTAACTATCTCTCTCTCTCTCTCTCTCTCTCTCTCTCTCTCTCTCTCTCTCTTCGTATCTTTCTCATGGGTTCTAGAGTTTCGGACTCCTCTGTTTTCTCTTCTCTCCCATTGATGCAATTAGACTGATCGATGGTGAATTTTCTTGTGATCT
The DNA here is from genome assembly GCA_024034495.1 of Camelina laxa. Taxonomy (NCBI): domain Eukaryota; kingdom Viridiplantae; phylum Streptophyta; class Magnoliopsida; order Brassicales; family Brassicaceae; genus Camelina; species Camelina laxa. The sequence goes on along the minus strand of CM043882.1, from coordinate 7,195,329 downwards.
TCTTGAACCGCTGCTGAAGAATCAACTGACCTACCGATTAAGAAGAGAGGTCTTACAGAGACTATCCCGAGCTTTGACGATGAAATCCTGTTCGGCTCCATGGACAAGAAAACGAAACTCATCACACTCAAGCGAAATGCTTACTATTACGTTCTCCATGCCTTCAGAGCAGAATCTCTTGCAATATCCAACGTAATCAAATCCTTCTTGTTCTCTATATGCATTATATTCGCTTCTTCTAAGTTGTGTTCATGTCTTCTGTTCTTCAGCCTAGGATTATGATCATGAGAGACCTGATGAAAGAATTGAAGATTCACATCAACACTCATACTGCTTTTGAGTTTGCAATCAAAACTGATCCGAAGGTTGAAAAATTGAGGTACCTTAATCATGGCTTTCACTACTGCAACAATGTGATCTTCTCCCCCATGTTTCTTTATGTTTGTGTCGTACCCTCTGTTTCTCAGGAATGCTTCATTATCGTCTGATGAGAGGGAAATGCAGAAACTTTCTGCCTCTGAAGAACAGCAAATTACTGCTTTTGAGTTTGCAATCAAAACCGATCCAATGGTTGAAAAATTGAGGTACCTTAATCATGGCTTTCGCTACTGCAACAATGTGATCTTCTCCCCCCTGTTTCTTTATGTTTGTGTCGTACCCTCTGTTTCTCAGGAATGTTTCATTATCGTCTGATGAGAGGGAAATGCAGAAACTTTCTGCCCCTGAAAAACAGCTAATTACTGGCGTAGATGGCCAACCTCTGATCATTCGTCTGAACAAAGACAACACGCTCAAAATTGTAGGTTTTAAAATCATCTCTTCCTAACACCTAAAGTAGACAGTTCAATCTGGCTTTTGACTCCACTTGTCTTTTCCCTTTCTGATTGCTAAGGGAGATAGGGTTGTACCTCCAGCAAAAATACATGATGGAAAGGTTATACCTCCAGCAAAGATACAAGACGAAGAGGCAAAGCTGAGTTCTACTTCTGACGGTTCACCTGTGCCAAGCTGGGGCCAGGTTTCTCCTGATTCTCTTATCGGAAAATCGATCGGTATACGAATGCCTGGCGAATACGAGTACATTCGATTCCAAATCGAAGATTACGACGTGGAAACAGTAAGTCTCTTCATGTTTTTTTGTGTGTTGTTCATCAGGTCAGGTCTCAGCCCTTCTAAGAGATAAAGTTTCCAAATCTACAGGAAACGCACTACCTGGCGAGTGCTTTCAGCAAAAAGGATTGTGAGGACCCGTGCAATTGGGTTGATATCAGACATGTAAAATCAGATTGTTCCATCTCTTTTTCAAGTTTCATACTTGCCTCTTTTTTTTCTGAAGCTGAAACCCCTGATCTCAAACTTTCCAGATTCCGGCAGAGGATATTGACTGGCCGAAGAAACTTCCCAAGTTACCAGAATGGAAAAGATTTCCTGAACCAGGCGAAACTCTCTTGCACGAAACCAGTACAGCTCGGAAGAAGAAGCAACTTCATGAGGTATCTTGCTAACAGCTCCAACAACTTTTCTTTGGATGCTTAACCTTTTCACTTACACAACTTCTCAATAAAACTTCTATTAGGTTGGCAAGACGAGCACTGGGATTCCTATCATCAGAAAAGTTGATAAGGGAAAGGGTCATGTGCAGTAGGATGCTGAGATGACAGATGCATGACAACATTCCAGACCGGAACACTTTTATAACCTTGTTTGACATCTTTGGTTCTTTCTACAATCTTCTGAAGTCATATTTTGCTGCTATCTGGAATCAGAGAAGTGTATAAACAATTCCAACACTCCTTTAAATGACTGCCTTGTGAACTTCTTAGAAAATTCTTGATCCTATAGAAGATAGTTAAGTACTGCAATAAATCATCACCTCCTTGAACGCTTCTTTGGCCGAGTAGAAGAGCCTGTTTCCTTTTCAATAGTTTCACTGTCTCGTTTTGCTATCAGAGGAGAAGACCTTTTAGAAGCGACACCAGTGGTTTTTTTAGCAGGACTACCCTTTTCAATTGTTGGCTTCTTCCCAGTCGATCGTTTCTGACCTGCAGAAAGTTTTGCTGCATCCATTTTTTCATTCTTACTAATACTTTTCCTCTGTTCAGCTCCTCTTTTTCCATTAGCGGAATCAGCCTTCACTGTCTCTACAACAGTTTCAGATGATGAAACCCCTTTCATTCTTTTAAGAAAACTAGCAGCACTTCGCTTTTTTGAGCCACCACTCGTGTTGTTACCCTTCTTTTCTTGAACAATTTTCTTCGGCTCAGAGCTATCGTTTGAAGACCGGCCTTTACTAGGGAGACCAGCATTCAAACTTGTCTTAACGTTTCTGCTTCCTACATTTTTGGCTGTTGAGGGTGCTCTTGCTCTAGTCATCTTCTTAGAAACAATAGGTTCCTCATCTTTATCAGAAGTTTCATCTTCCTCGTCCTCTGAAGCTGGCTTCTCATCGACTGTGGAAGCTACTTTAGTCTTCTTCTTTGACGGTTCAGTGACTGATGCTGAAGTTCTAACAGCCAAGGAACTACGTTTCCGACAAGCTATCATAGGCACTGAAAGTGTTGTTGGCTTAAGAGAAGGGACTGCGACTTCCTCCTTAGACGTTACTAAGGATTCTTCTTTTGGTGGTGGTAAGGTTTGTTTAGGAATCTTGAGAGTCATCTGTTTCTTGATGAGTTGGTAAAGCTGATTTGCTGCATTAAACTCAGAAGATGGCTCACCATAAAACACTCTTGCATTGTTGATTAGTAGCAGTAAATCCCGAAAGAACTTGCTCCTGGAGTTTTTGTAGTAACCCTCTTCCACACGACTTCGAATCATCTCAAAGTCTATGTGCTGCCTTATTATCCTATCGTACTCAGCTGTTTCCTGCAACTTCACAATCAAACAAATAAGACTCAGGGTTCAAGCCTAGCCGTATGACAATAAAAACAGCACAAGATTTTATTTTTAAAGGATTATTTATCATAGAATCAAATATATTCCTTAAAATTATTTTCCTAATTTACTAGATTAGTCTCATTTAGCAAAAACAATAGATTGTGTTTTAACAAAAAAACAAGAAACATGGAATTTGAAAATTTGAATTGCTGAGACGCACAAAAAAAAAAACAAAAAAAAAGTTTAAGGATTTTTAATTATTTTACCTGGCTCTCGAGCCGGCGCGAAAAGTGAGAGCCAATGGGGTGAGACTTAAGAATATCGATGAAATCAATCAACGGCTGAGATTCAACGGGGTTGATATTGACGGTCAGAGATTGATCCTCGTTATCCGGTTGGTCCTGCTCTACCGTCTCCTTCATCGGTAAGCTCGCCGAGCTCTGCACGTCACTCGTTTCTTTCGCTTCTTCCTCTCCCTTCGACTCGTCCATCGACTCAACAAACTCGGGCGAGTCATTCCCCTTTCTTACTGTGTCTTCTCCGTCCGAGTTCGCCGCACTCTCGCAACTTCCCCTACCTGAATCCTCTCTTACCGGTTTCTCGTCGTTGTCTTCGCCGCCGGTTCGGTTCGGTTCTTCATCCACCGGTTCAGCGATTTTAACATCTATGTTCGTGTTATCAGATCCGGTTCCGGTATTATTGTCCTTTGGATCTGGAGAATTAACCGGCTCATCGACCGGGACGGCACCGGAGTTAGTACCCGAATCACGGTGGTTTTCTTTCGTCTCCGCGATTATATCTAGATCTGAATCCTCCGTCTTCAAGCCCTTCTCTCTCTCATCTTCCAATCTCTTCACCTTCAACTGCAATGACCTGTACTCAAACAAATCCTCGATTCAAAATCTACGATAATGCAAATCTAGAATCGAAAAAAAAAAAAAAAGCAACGGGGTCGATTTGAATATACGAGATGGATAGATCGTAACGTTCGACTTCGCGGCGGAGCTCGTCGACACGGAGCTTTCTCAACTCCTCAAGCCATGGAACGGAAGAGATCTCGGCGGCGACGGTTTCTTCTCCTCTGTAGATCCCGGAGAGACGAGTTCACGAGAGAATCGGCGCTTGAGATCGTAGTACTTGTGACGACAGTCGAAGGCGGTGAATGTACGGAAAATAGAGTTTTGTTTCTGGATTTCGGCGGCAACGGAGTCCCATGAATCAGTACCGTGACGGTGAACGGCGCAGGCGAGGAGGAGCTCCTCCATTGTGCTCCATGTTTGTTTCTCTGGAGAATTTTTGTCGTTTTCCGGTTTTGCCATTGAGAGTTAAATAAAGTGGGATTGTGATGCTTATTGTGTCACTTGGCTAATTTGTATAAACTGAAATAGAAATGTATCTCTCTCTTCTACAAATCGTTTGTTCTTAACCTCCTCCACTAAGAAAGAAGAGACCTTCGGGACTGATTTATTTATTTTTATCTCTTTTTTTTTTGGTTGTCTGTCGGACAAATCATTTATGAAAGGTTTTTATTTCATTGATAAAATTTGTTTGTAAAACAATCTAAAGGCGCACCAATTGAGAAAAATGTTGAGACCAACTTTGCTCGTTTTGTCGTATCAATTTAGTGGACCCAAGCCCCCAAGCACCGAATCCATATTACCGGTTTAAAAACCAAACGCACCCAATCAAGAGAGTCCAAATTTTGTTTGTTTTATCATAAGCATTTATTAAGAAGAATTTGGCTTGTACGGAAGCATTTAATTTAATCTAAATCATAATGAGGTACAGTGTATTGTGTTTTATAGTACTATTTCCTAATTGTGGGGACAATACATTAGATTAGATCTTCTGCACACTGAGGTATACAAATATCTCCACCATACCGGCATTGACCTTGGCTTTAACCAAAGGATGGAAGAGCGTAGAGATCTTGCCGGGACAACATCATGACCGGTTTCAGCGAGTATGTCTTCCCAGGAGAGGATACTGAGATGTCCTCACCCTTCTATACACCTCCGTGGACTAGAAAACCCAATCTCCCTCAACCCTTTCTTCTTCTATTGCTATCTCAGTGATATACATCAGTTTATCGATATTGCTATGGTTAACGATCGGAAACTTTCCTTGATTTCTCTTATCGATTACAAATCCATACATGATTCTTCTAATCTAAAACGCACACTTGCTAATGCCCTTATAAGAAGATAATCAGAATACACATTTCAAGCTCAATAGTTCACTGAGAAAAAAGAATCACCATCAAGCATTACATTGATTGATATCTAATACGGACGGATTCAAAATAAACTCAACATGCTAAAACGGTAAAGAGAGTTCAAAAGCATAATCTCATATAATAATAAAGAACTCTGAAGATTCCATCAAAAGATCCAAAAAAACAAGTTTACTGCAAATATATACAACAAAAAGCAATAGCTAATTAATTAAGTCGACAAATGTAGTTTTGCAATTCGAGATTACCATTATTAGAAGCAAAGCTTCAAGCTGCTCCTTTCAAGGCTTTCTTCAGCTCCTCTGCTACGTCACCTTCTTCCTTGCTTTTCTTACCGCCGTAATCCGACGTCGTAGTCTTCTCGCTGCTCCACCGATCAGCTCTCGATCTCCCGCCATTGTTGCTCCTCTCCGGTTCGCGGTACTTTGAGTGCGATCCGTAATCAATTGTCGCCGGAGAGTATGGACGAACGTTTGATATCACTTCACGGAGATCGTCGACGGCTCTCTTTAACTGTTTGTTCTCCGTTCGAAGCTCCTCCATCTGCCGATTAACAGCCAAACAAACCTCCGCCACGTCACCACTACCAGTGAGTTGACCAGGACCCGAAACTTTACCCGAATCGCTCGCGGATTTAGTCAATTTAGCATCTGAGCCGTCCACGTGTTCGATCCCGATTTTATTCATCACCAAAAACGGGAACCTCCTCAGCGAAATCGCAGCCGTCGGATCAAAATCGCGTCTGATCTCCGTAGGAACCCTAACGCCCCAACGGAAATTCAAAACGGCGCGTCCTCTCACAGGCAGAGACGTCCTCGCCGCGACCTCAACGCCAGAGAGCAAACCAGCGATATCTCCGGCAGAAGTCGAAGGCAAAACCGTGACTTTCCTAAATCCTCCGCCGCATCCGTTAACCACAGGACTATCGACCACCTCAATCGACGAATCCTCTTCCGAAACAGATCCATTCATCGATTTGATCTCGAATCCAGACGAGGAATGAGACTTTTTGATAGAGAAATCTCCGAATTGAGGTTTGAAGTGAAGCATAAAGCTAGGGTTACCTTTACCTAAGAGATTGAATTCAGCGCTCATGAGCATGGAGCTTGATGACGGCGAACCGAAAGATCCCGTTCCGGTTTTGACGATTAGAGAGAAAGGGTTCCACGAATCGTTGGGTCGGTAAGCGACTTTGAGAGAAGGTCCAGATTCGAAAAACGTAGAGAGGTTGAGGCTGAGTTCTTTTGATTCTCCGGCGACGATTCCAGATTGAAACGGTAGACCTAAGATACTGAGAGGAACCTTAGCCCTAAAAAGAGGCTTTTGCTCTTCTCGAAACTTCATCGACGCCTTCATGATCGAATCCAATAAGTTAACTACGGAGAGAGTACAGTGATTGAGAGAGAGTATAAAGATTTTTATACAAAGTTTAAAGGAAGAGTTCCATTTTTTGTTTATTCTTAAGAATTGGGAAATTTGTAAAAAGATTCTGGTTGGACATGAGGATAGAGGATGAAGAAGTGGTTTACCAGTTTTACCCTTGTGTTATATGAAGAATAACGGATAATGCATACACTGGTCTGTGCTGTAATTACGTGGAAGTTGTGAGGCGAAAAGATAAAGCTGGTGAATGCTTAAAAAATGAAAGGTGGACAAACACCTGCTGCTTTGTTTATCTCTTCTCTTCTGTTCTACTTCTGTCCTACTTTTGTCGTTTCTGTTTTTTTTTTTCTATCCCCCTCTGGTGGATACATTAAGCCCGTAAGCATGAATGGGCATAACTGGCCCAAAAAGCCCAGTAGTACACTATTACTAATGAGGCCTGTACGCTGGGCTCTCTCTCACACCTGCGTCTTATAAAGAGATGAACAAAAATTGCAAGAGCGTGGCTGTCTGATTTAGAGAATCCGTGTTTACTCTTTGTTCATTGCCACTTTTTTGTTTTGATACAGTAATAATACGTTATCTTACACAGTAAAATAAGGTATACGTGTTCTATGAGAAGAACTGGAATATTTATCAACAAAAACAGATTATGATTATTATATCTCACGATTTTATAGTATAATTTACCAAATTACTAACGGACGACTTTGCAATATGTATATACTGTATATTCATTCATCTACGATATCAAACACAAATATTTTTTTATAAGTTCCACACAATAAAAAAAAAAAAAAAGTCATCTTATTTAGCTTATACAAAAATCATACTTGTTGAGAAGATGTAGTCATGTAGAGGGGGGTCCATAATTCCAGCTAAGCAATAGAGAGAAGTAAAAGAGAAGAAGTTGTAAAAAAACTGGGAACCACGTCAAACAAACACACATATGAACACAGAGGACCACAATCTCTACGGCTCTTGGTATGGACACGTTTCTTACATCCAATGGTTTAGTTACCCGCGCATGTGGGCCGAATCTAAAAAGAGAGCAAAAGACTCGTGTGTGTTTCGACTCTTGAGTCTCTGACGCACGCATTTGTACAAAAAGGCCTCAAACTACAGAAAAACCAAAAATCCTTTCTGTTGAGCTTCTTCACCTCTTTCTCTTTTATATTTTTCTGGCCGTTGGATCTCTTTCATATCTATACTCTTAATCCGACGGCCATTGCCCCGTTGTATATTGTATGTATCCTATCTTGTAGTTATAGTAATCCAATCATTCAGCGTTAAGTTGAGTCTATACTATTATTTATGCAGTTTAATTCAATAATTTATATAGTCTGACTGTCTGAGACAAAGTTAGATTGTGCAACAAATACTTATGGGGTTTATTAAGGTTTTAATCTCTTCTTGTTATGTTTTTTAACAGAGGATGATCGACACACGTTGTATATTCTCTAATTAATTGTTTTTTTTTTTATATATATATAGCTAAGACTCTGGTTGTCTTCATTTTATTTTCTTGAAAAGTTGTCATACAAAATATTAATTTATAATATAGAATCTATATAGCTATGCATATATTGGTAATATTCTTTCGTTATTCGTGGTTGATCACTAATATCTATGAGCTTGTAGTTGTTGTATATAAAGATTTCGAATTGTTTTAGATAATGTATATACGTATGGGTTGGATGTTCCAAAAAGATATACATAGAAGTATTAATATATATATGTAAACTTATTTTAATTTAAAATTGAAAGGAAAAAAATGGTGAACGAGATATAGACGTCAGGAAGTGAAACTGCCCTCGTGCATTAAGAGATAAAAAGGACGTGATCAGATGACTAAAGGTAAAGAAAGGGTAAGTTAAAGTCGCCGCAGAGTGATCATGCCATTCCCATGTCTTCCTTCTTCACATTCTACTTTTCCTTATTATCTTTCACTTACCCTCCAACCTTTTTACTAACTCTTCTAACATCATTTCTGTTTGTTAAAGGTGTTCTAAGATCCTTTATTTGCTTCGCTAATATAAACTCATGTGAATAATTAGGTATCCATTAATCCATGTGTATATATAAGAACTCGCTTGCAGTTAAACAAATTAACTTTTGTTGTGTGTGTGTGTTTTTATGCTGGCAATTTTAAAATTTGCGATTATATATGTGGGTGTGTGTGTTTTTAGCTGATACTTAAGACCAAACATGAAACTGACGTAAATTAAAAGTCGTCTATATATGCAAAAACTGATCTCTATGATTAACTTAACGTTAACATAATAATATAGTTAAATGAATACTGTATAGTTGGAAAAAAAAAACCAATCATAAGTTTGTTGAGTTTGTGTTCATTACATGGGGCCAAGTTTGCGAACTCTTACTTATCTACGCCACTTGCAATATGTATATCTATTATACACAAGCACACATATAGACATATAACATAAAAAAATTTCAACATCGCATTAAATAATAAAATGAGATATTAAAGAAATTACAACATGAAAGATTAATTTGGTTAGTGGGAGGGGACCAATGTGCTTCTTGTTTCCTCTATTCCATGTCTTAAGAAACTAGCATACTAACACATCTTTCTCATTATACAAGAACTACATGTAATTAACTAGTTTTTAATGATAAACTGTATATATAATCCAACTAGTTTCTCCAATTAAATGTATATCAACAAGACGAGAGAGATATCCATTTAATTAGTTTAAAATATATACTCCTAATTACTAGTATAGAATTTTACATTATGGATAAAATTATAAATTTGGAGATGTGTTTTAAGTATAATATAATTACTAGATAAGGATTCGTGCTAGAGCACGAGTTGACATTACTTTTATTTATATTATAATTTTAGAATAAAATGTAATTTATATGATTATTCTTAAAAGTTTTTTAGATAAAACATTATGACTTGAAAAAAGCACATATTTTGTAAGTTTTATGTTGTTAAATTTGTAGTTTTATTTATGAGAAATGGTTATGTTTGTTGTTCTTTTTTATTTTAATTTTTGAACATGTCTGGTGAAAGTTTTTTTTAATATAATTGTGCTTAGGTAAGATTTTATTTTCAACTGCACAATATGATCTTGGAAATCACGATTAATCGTGATAAATTGTAAAGATCTTTTTTTTTTTTTTTATGCCTAACAGTATATATTTTGTAACAATACATGAAATACTAAAAATTTTATTCTATAAATTGTATAAATTATTAGAATATTATCTTTAAGAATATTATTTGAGATATTCTTTAGTGTATTCATATAGCCCAGATAGACCAATTAATCTACAACTTTTTTTTCGTAACCGACCTATATTTAATTTATAACTTTTTTGTCACCAACTTATAAAATTTATATTGTATACAAAAAAAAGTTGTGTACTTCCGTTTTATTATATAGAGAATTACATCATAAACAACTGCCTATCTCTATTTAAATGGATATAAGTTCATACTTATCGGTTTTTTTCCTCCTATATAACCTTCAAATATCTATTCACTTACTACCAAACTCACCATCCACTCTTTTCTCTCTCTATATTGCTATACAATAAACTTATAAACCCTACTTATTCTGAAAATGGAAGCCACGATCTTCGAGAAAAGAAGAAGCTCATCATCAAGCATATCGATGCACAAACAGTCATACTCGATAACCAAATCGAAGCCAAAGATTCGAATAATTCACATATTTGCTCCTGAGATCATCAAGACCGACGTTTCCAACTTCCGTGAGCTCGTACAAAGCCTTACCGGCAAACCAGAAGACGATCAGAAAGCTTCCAAAGCAAAACCTAGAAGAGATATTCATCGTCTTCACCGTCAAGTACAAGACATGATCAACACAGAGAAACTAAGAGAACCCGAGCAGCATTGTGATGATCAAGGCTTCTGCTTAAACTCAGAAGAGATCTCCATGACTTGGAACGCTAACAATGTCGCTGGTGAGAGCTCCGGAGGGTTCTTGAATGGTTTGGGAGATTTCGAAGGTTTTATTCAAGAACTTGGTGAATTTCCGTATCTACCCTTGTCTTCAATGGATGCTTCTGCTTCTTCTAATTCTTCTTCTTCCTCTCATTTACATGGTGGCTCAGTTTTCTCAGATTCTCACCACCAATTCGTGTAACTCTGTCTCTCAAACGATGTATTTTTTTTTCTTCTACTTAAATGGTACGTCTTATATTTTGTTTATTAGGTTTTTGTGGAAATGAATTTAATTTATTACTTTTTTTTTGGTTTCATTTTGTTTAGTAAAAGCTTGAACTCCTTTCATCTCTCCTTTAAGGTCTCTTATGATTTGTTCACTTTATAAACATGTGAGTTGCACTGATTAATGTTTTATGTCTAGCTTCTTCTGCCTTCTTGTATGCTTACTAATCGATTGACTCAAAAGGAAATAATATATCATACTGGAAGGATGATATTTAGAATTTTTCGTTTTAGCCGAAGTGACAAATGATGAGTGATGGTGATTGTAAACGCAACATAAATTGTAAGCCCACATCATAATTTACTTTTTGTTCAACCCCACATCATAAATATTGAATCCAATATATTCACTATAGTCAAGTAGACAAAAGTAATTATCGAATGTGACAGACAACAAGGTATAGAGGAAGGGAAAGAGGTTTCAGTGTATCCGGAGATTTACTGTAAACTTGTATTCACTTTTTGTTTTTACATTTTTTAGTTGTCTAACTGTTGTATTCAAGATTCTCTACAACGCTCGATGTTTCCACTCTTGTTAGAACTTCAGGCACTCCTGCTGTATCTCTTATAATCTACACAACAACAACAACAACAACAACAAAGACTCTTTTATGATATCATGTTAGCTTCAAGTTCTATGAACATAATAACATTTCAGGAACTTACAAGAATCTCGTCGTCTAGATAAGATATCATGAAGAATCTTTGGTAAGTTCCACCTGAAAGTCAAATAACAACATCACTAAGTGACTACAATGTTTACATGTGAGGAGGTGAAGATCTTAAAAAGATGCTTTATATATGTGGCTTACGTACCAAGGGGAATTCTAAGACCATTGGCTAGAGTATCCTTGATAGGTTCAGGAAGCTGCTTTAACGTGGTAGAAGCTTGACCCAATAAACCTCTTAGCTGTTCAGGTACTGCTTCTTCAATAACCGTTGGCGACTCTAGAATTCCTTCTAAATACTCTTCTTTCATCCTTAAAGGCCCTTCTATTGTCAATTTCGATGACAGGATGATTTTGTTTTCTATCTGAATTTATTAGTTTCAACAGATACACTTTTTGAGTCTGGCACTACATCCATAATAATTCTTATCCAGAGACAAAAAAAAAAATAGTATACTTACCGAGTTTAGGAGTTTGATATTTGCAGTTGCCTTTGTGTTATTATCCTTAATGACTATGTCCATAGTGGATAGACTCACCAATGCTGAAGGAAACATCCTGCAAACAAATTCAAAACAGACATAGCAATGCTTAAAACTCTCAAGATATAAACCAAAAGGTGTATGTGGTAATCGATGAGCAAGATTTAAAGAACACTAACTCGAATATAACCCGAGTAGCAAGTTGACCAGGAGTGTTGGATCCAAACCACTCAAAACTCCATCTTCCTTCAAGATAAGGAGACCTGGAAAGCTAATTAGGAACCAGTTAAAAAAAAGGGCATTGGTCCCTCAAATAAAAACATCTTGAAACCGAGCAAGCAACCTACGTAGTTGGTCTAGGAGTTGGATTAAGCCGCTCAAGAGAAGTTATTCTCTCATTCACATCAATCCTTTGCACATCAGTGATCTTCCCTGTAACTAGAGCCTCAAATCCTCCAGCATCATTGAACTGTAATTCCAAATTAGTACTTCCAACAACAGAGAGGAATCAAAAACACAAACTTTCACTTATCTGAGCAATCTAAAGAATCTCCAATACCAAATACTAAAACTCAAACCTAATCCTCAACAATTTCTAAGAAAGTTAGAGCTGAAAAGTTTCAATTTTATAAGACATTCGAAGAGAGGAGAGAATCTTACGGCGAGAATAAGAGACTCCTTAGCAGAGAGACGCTCCATTTCCCTAGCGTAAACCAAAGGAATCCCTTGAACAGCTTCTTGAACCATAGCTCTGCATATCATTCTCCGGTTCCTCCAACCTTTCTTCTCCGGGTGAAAACAGAGGGAAGCCTTCGTCGTCAACGGTGGTGATACGGACGATGAGAAGCTTAATTGAACCGCAGAGGTCCCAGAAACCGAACCAAGTTGTATCAGTGCCATTGAAGATCAAAGATTGTTCCTTTTTTTTTCGCTGCGTAGAACGGTAGAAGTCTGAAGAATTCAGGAGTTAGGTAGCAGAAGACGAGAGAGCAGATTCACGAACTAAGCTTTTTTTTTTTTTTTTAATGAAATAAAAATTAATATTGAAAAAGAAAACGACTTATAACAAAAATTGTACTCTTAGGTTTTCCCGTTTTGGGCTTTTAATTTAATCAGTTTTAAATTTAAAAAATAATTGTATTCAGGTTTAATAACATTTGTAAAATATTTATAAATTCCTGTAAAATGTGCAACAAAAACATTATGTTTACTGTAAAAAGAAAAAAGAAAAGAGAACTTAAATATTAAAAGAACATCTAGTATGATATAAGCATTTGAATTTGCCTCCACACCATGATTTTGTGCATTTATTTTTTCTATGATTCGCTAGAAATGTGAAGAACATTTAGGAAAACAAGAACAAAAGAGTCAAAAAAAACTTATTGAACCAAAAAAAAAAAAGGCCAAATGAAGAAGGAGAAGTAGGGAAAAGGATAACTTTTTTTTTTTGTGACAGTTTACCATTATAATTGGTAAAACTTATTACTAGTAATTAATGATAGGGTTAATTAGCTCAATAACCAAATTTACAAATTTAATTAAGAATATAGCATCATAATTCAAAAATTAAGTAAGTAACACAAGGGGTAGACAAAATTACCAAAGGGGGTTGTGATAGTGGTGGAGGAAGGTGGTGGAGGAAGGTGGCCGGAGGTCGGAGGTCGCCGGAGTCGCCCGAGGTCAGAGATGGCCGGAGTTCTCCGGAGGTCGGAGGTCGCCGGAGTCGCCCGAGGTCAGAGATGGCCGGAGTTCTCCGGAGGTCGGAGATAGCCGGAGGGCGCCGGAGTTCGCCGGAGGTTGGAGATGGCCGGAGGTTACCGGAGTTAGCCGGAGGTCGGAGATGGCCGGAGTTCGCCGGAGGTTGGAGATGGCCGGAGGTCGGTCAGAGTTCGCCGGTGGTTGACCGGAGGTCGGCGGTGGTCGGCCGGAGGTCGGCGGTGGTCGGCCGGAGATCGGCGGTGGTGGTGGTTAGGAAAAAACTAAACCCTAAGATAATACATTGGGAATCCTAGAGAATAATAATAAAGAGGTGGAGATGGTGGTGCGATGATGGTAGTGGGAAAGAGGTAAAGATGGTGGTGATGAGAAGGGTATAATAGTATATATTATAGTTTATACACTCTATATCATCTTTTCATGTTTAGTATAGTTAGTCTTTGAATTATAATTTTTTTGTTGGTTATACAATGTAATTCCCCTTAATGATACTCGTCCTTTATATCGAATTAATTGAGGTTTTAACATATAGTTTTTATTCCCATTAACTCGTTTTCGTGGGTAAAAAAAAGGGAAAGAGCCTATAAAGGACGATCGATTACTCAGATTTATCTTTATAACATAGACATTGCAGTGAACCTTCCTTCTCCGTGTCGCGTCAATTTTGGAATTCGAGTATATTTACGTGAGATTTGTCTCTATGCAAATCAAACCCTACGTTAACATTTTCTTGAAGTTTCCTCCATTCTAAATATTAAAATTCAAGATTGTTTTTAGGTTTGTAATTTTCTTTGGAGAAGAGAAGATATGATAAAGTCCTGTTCCTCACCGAAAATGATGATGATCAAATCCTTGACCGCTTGTCTAATTCTAACTCTTTTGATAATTTCGGTCGCCGCACGAGGTGGAGGTGGCGGTGGTGGTGGTCGCGGTGGTGGTGGTCACAGTAGTGAATACGGTGGTAGCGCTGGCCGTGGTGGTCTAGGTTTCTTTGGCGGTGGCTCTCGTCGTAACAGCACTTCTGTTAACGGTTCAAATATGGGTTTGACGATGACATGCTTGGTGTCTTCTGTTTTGTTCATGTTGTTCCAAAGATTCTGAACTTAGCAAAATTATTATGGTTTTTTATTTAATAGTAGTTATAGACACTTTCTATATATTTGTTTTTATGGGTGTAAGTCACGGATATATATCAATTATATTTTATGAAACGTTGTAATTAGGGAGCAGTAATCTAAACTTTATATACTCTTTTCGTTTCAATATATAAGATGTTTTGGCCTCTCTTATTTGGTTTAAAACATAAAATATTTTTGTAAGTTTATATATAAATTTTAATATATATTTAATAATTTATAATTAATATTTATGCAGTTTTGTTTATGATTGATTGAATCTTTTTTAATTTAAATATGTATGATATATATTTTTTTAAATAAACCATTTTAATGTATGTGCTTTTATGTTAAATATCCTATATTTTGAAACAGATGGAGTATATATATATATGAGTTTGTGTTTCAGATGATAGTTTGGATTTTTTGTTCGTTTGATTTGAAACAAAATTACTCTGCCTGCGAGAGAGGTTCACGGAAGAACTGTTCATCACTCGGGAATAATAAACACACTACTAGTAAGGAGGTGAAAAAAGGCTAGAGAAGCTTGATTTATGTTAAGCTCATAGAGTCATAGTAATTGTACATTCGTAGACTCGTTGTATGATCCTCTTTTTACATGGCGTAGAAGCATTTTGTGTGTGTGTGTGTACAAGTACACGTTTACACATCAAAAATGATCATCACATCATCCCTAGTTCCATACACAACATTAAGTTCACAATCACATTCGAATACACCGAACTTAAATTACATTCTCTTTTCTCTATATAAAATTAGACATGTATTGACGTCTTCATGTTAATAAATTAGACATGTTTTGCGCACAAAAAAAAAAAAAAAAAAAAAAAATTGAGAAATTGAGTTGGGCTTTCAAGAGATGTTAGGGCCTTTATTATTGAGGCTCGAAATGGGCTTCTTCTCTGTTTTTTCTGCCTCACAATCCTCTGTAATTGAAATGGAGCTGCTGGTTATAAGATCTCCTCTTTGCCGCCGGGGAGATGATCGCCGCCATAAGAGCAGCGATTCTCAAGCCACAAGACTACTGTTCTCACCTCAAAACTGCCTTTTTCCATTCTACTCCCATCTTACAACGCAAACATCAATCCGTCAGTCTCTCTCTCTATCTCTCTGCGTGTTTGGTTCCATAGACAAATCTCGTTTTGACTTACAATAGAACTCCTTTTTTTTTTTTCTGACTGCATCTGATAGAATTCGAAAGCTCGGAAAAGAAAGAGGGCAAAGCAAGATTTGCGTCGTAATGTGAATGCTTTTGCAGAACACTTATTTGGGGTAATAATAAATTCTCAATTTCAATTTTTCGTGTGCAATTGTTTAAAAAGCTTTGATGCAAATTTTTTTTTGGTTATCAACAGATTTGGAGTGATGGTTTTGATTACTCAAGTAAACACACCTCGTGGTTTCAGAAACAGTACTCCAGGGTCTCCAAAAGAAATCGGAATGGTAGTAGACACATCCCTCAACAACATTTGGATAAAAGTAAGACCCAACAACCTCTTCTTTTTTTTTTGGCCTCTGTTTTCTCTTCTAATAGTTTGGTAACTGCTTTCTACAATGCTTGTGGTGTAGAGTGAGTTTGAAATTTGTGTTGTTTCGTTGGTCTCTCCAACAATGCTTTTTCATTTTTGATGTGTAGGATGTTTTGATTTTAACGAAGTTGATGAAGGATATGAGATTGAATACTTTTTACGAAATGCATTGGGTGGATCCCGTGGTTTCTCTTGGTCAAACACCACTCATCAAGAAGGGGAGCTCGATCAGGGAGGTATTCCAACAACTTTCGAAAATCTTGCGGCTCGAGGTACCGATTAGACCAAGAAGAAGAAGAAGAAGAGGAAGATGAGTATTCTTCAAGAGAATTGAGAGACAGAGAGCAAAACCAGGAGTCTCATAGACAAGTACTTGGTTTGAGTTCCTCAGGTCCCTTAAACCTTGAAGATGTCAAAATTGCGTAAGTACAAAATTATTCACTACATCTCATTAGAGGGAAGTGATAGTTACTTAGATCATGTTTCTCTTAGATCTTCACAATTCTTGCTTGACAATTTTTTTTTTTCACTTAACTAGATACCGAGCTTGTGCATTAAAATGGCATCCAGATCGTCACCACGCCTCTACCAAGGTAACTGATACAATCTCCTCTATAAATACACCACTTCATTGTAACTTAGTGTGTTGATGATCCTGGTAAAGTGTTCCTTGACACTGACTACAAATTGGTTATGATGTAACACAGGATGCAGCCGAGGAAAAATTCAAGCTCTGCACTGTGGCATATCAATCTTTATGCGAAAAGCTAGCCACAAACTAATAGCGTCACCCTTTGGTTTTAAATGGACACAACACAATGATAGGAATTCGATAGGCAATTAGCTTAGAGACTCTTGTAATCTTTAGCTCAAAAGCAAAGTACCTCAGGTGTGGGGGGGGGTTGTGTACTCTGTGTTAGAAACGGGGCTGCCTTGGTCAGATTGAAGCATATTTAAAACCCTATAACAGTATAACATATGTAACTCTCTCTCTCTATTATAAAGTTTAGCATCTAAACAAGGTATTTAAACACCAAAGAAGAAAACGAAGGACAAGTATGCAGTAATAGACCGATTAGAAACAACAATTAGGTATCTTTCAAACTTCTTTCGTCCTTTGTTATCATTATAAATCACTTTTCTTTCTCTAATGAGAAAACAACAAACTCGTCTCGTCTCTCACTAAAAAGAAAAAGAAAAAGGAAAAAATGATTCTAAAAAATCCCTAGCCGTCCGATTAAAAAAGATCGTGATCATCGCGTGGAACTTAAGACCATCTTTTTTTGCCCTAAACCGGAGCGTACCAGATTCGGTCTCTCTCTCTCTGCTTAACCTTTAGAGAGAGAGAGAGGTTTGGGTTCGTTTTCCCACTTAAGCCAAATTGGACAAGATTTGGACGTTTGTGTCTCTCTCTCTCTCTCTCTAAAAGCACACCCAAAAAAAAAAAAAAGGGCGAATTTTTCCATGGCGTTGTCGGAGTTTCAGCTAGCTCTGAGCTTGGTTTTGTTGTTCTAGCTGTTGATTTGATTACCCAACCCCCATGCTCTTATGATTTTACACGACCTAATCCCAAGTCCAGGTCGTTGATTGATTCTCTTCTCTTTCTCTCTCTCTCTTTCTCCCTTCAGCTCCAGATTTTTTTTTTTTTTCTGATTTGTTTCTTTTGTTACCATTATTATTTTGTAAGATTTGTATCGTTTTTTTGGGTTTTTCTTAGCTGATTTTTGCTGGATCGAGAGTAGAAACAACTTGGGGTTTTCTTCAATCTGGGTTTCTTTTTTTTTTTTTTAATAGAAAGGTTGTAAATTTTCTCAGGTGTGGGATTTGAGAATTAGGGTTTTCTGATTTTGGGGCTTTTCTTGTTGATGGTGTCTTCGAATTGTTTCTGGAGATCTACAATTGGTTCAGTTATGGAATAATGGCTACTCTCTTGTCATCTGTATGTGTAATTAGCATCTTCTTCGTCCAAAGACTCTTCTTTTATTCGTTCATCCATCGTCAGTTATTAAATCTGAAGCAAATCTGAGAATCTACGAAACCCCCACGCCTGTATATTGCTTCCACGGTAAACTTCTCTTTCTCTGATTTCGTTTTTCTTTCTTTTATGGTTAATTGAGCTTTTTTTCTATTGCAAAGTTTAAATCTTTGCTTCTCTAGTTTGTTAATTCATCTGGTCCATCTGTTTTGGTTTACGATCTCTTAGCTTTCGTAGTTTGGAGTTGGACTTTGTAGTTGTTGAATCATGTCTTTGTCTTATAAAGAATTTAGACTTCGTGTTCTTGTATGTCTAGTTTAGATTGAAAACTGTGTGCCTGCAATTGATTGTATTTGATATTACTTTATTTGTTTCCCTTCTCGATGCTGTGAACGGGATAAGCTTATATTGGGCCATTGCTTTTCTTCCTTGCAGAATAATAAAGACCACACGGAGTACATATTGTTGATCTGCAAGTGAGAAAGCAAGAGCCTTTTTGTTAATTGATGGGTGAGGAGTTAGCTGACACAATGAACCTGGATTTGAATCTAGGGCCTGGTCCTGAGTCAGATCTCCAACCGGCACCAAACGAGACTGTGAATTTGGCTGATTGGACTAACGACCCTTCTGAGAGATCTTCGGAGGCTGTGACGAGGATCAGGACTCGGCATAGGACGCGATTCAGACAGCTTAATCTCCCTATCCCCATTCTGTCTGAAACCCATACCATGGCTATAGAACTGAACCAACTGATGGGAACTTCTGTAAATGGGTCTGCTATGCAGACCGGTGAGGGTAGTGAAAGAGGCAATGAGGATCTGAAAATGTGTGAGAATGGCGACGGAGCCATTGGGGATGGTGTCTCAGAGAAGAAAGCCGATGTTGAGAAGAGCAGTGGCTGTGATGGTAACTTTTTCGACTGTAATATATGTTTGGATTTGTCGAAGGAGCCAGTTCTCACCTGTTGTGGCCATCTTTACTGTTGGCCTTGTTTGTACCAATGGTTACAAATTTCGGATGCAAAGGAGTGTCCGGTTTGCAAAGGAGAGGTGACCCCCAAAACCGTGACACCCATCTATGGGCGTGGAAACCATAAAAGAGAAATTGAAGAGAGTTTAGATACTAAGATCCCCATGAGACCACACGCTAGACGCATCGAGAGCTTGAGGAATACAATTCAAAGGTCGCCTTTTACTATACCGATGGAAGAAATGATTAGACGTATACAGAATAGGTTTGACAGGGATTCAACCCCGGTCCCTGATTTTAGCAACCGAGAGGCATCAGAAAGAGTGAGTGATCGAGCCAATTCGATTCTTAACCGGTTGATGACATCTAGGGGAGTTAGATCAGAGCAGAACCAGGCTAGTGCGGCAGCAGCAGCCATCGTTGCAGCATCAGAGGATATCGATCTGAACCCGAACATTACTCCCGATCTTGAAGGAGAAACCACCACGAGATTCCATCCTCTGCTCATCAGGAGACAGCTACAGTCACACCGAGTTGCAAGGATCTCGACTTTTACATCTGCATTGAGTTCTGCAGAAAGGCTTGTAGATGCTTATTTTAGAACTCATCCATTGGGGAGGAACCACCAAGAGCAAAACCATCATGCTCCTGTTGTGGTTGATGATAGAGACTCATTCTCAAGCATTGCAGCTGTTATCAACTCTGAGAGTCAAGTGGATACCGCAGTTGAGATTGACTCTATGGTTACTCTTTCGACATCTTCGTCTAGGAGAAGGAACGAGAATGGTTCGAGGGTTTCTGATGTAGACAGTGCAGATTCTCGTCCACCTAGGAGAAGGAGATTTACTTGAGAAACAACAATAATAAAAGCTTCCAACCTGGAAGCTGGCCATAATGATGATCAAGAAGAAGAAGAAGAAGACGAAGGGGGAAAAGATTGTAACTTTATTTTTCTTTGTGTTGCTTGTTGGTTTGTTGTAATTTGTTTTGTATTTTTCTCAATAGGGATGGTATTTTTAATCGAAATTTTTCTTTTCATCTATTTTCAGTAGTATGTCTATTCTGATATAACCTGACCAGTCTCTCAATCCTTTGAATACAAAATGAACTAATATGATCAATGATAAAACCTATACATATTTTTGTATGGGTTATATAATCATGCACATATAAAACACCATAATTTAAAAGTTTTAGTCTTGCAATTATTCACCGATATTCGAATTCATGGTTAGATAACATAAAGAAACTAATGGTGGGTGTTCACAATTTTTGGGACGGAGTCTGTTGACGTATATATATTAATTATTCAAAATATTGTCAACAAGTCGCTTTGGCCGAGTGGTTAAGGCGTTTGCCTGCTAAGTAAATGGGGTCTCCCCGCGAGAGTTCGAATCTCTCAGGCGACGAAACTTTTTTTCCCTTTTTAACTTTTACTTTTTTTTTTCCTAACTTACGAATGCTATTTTTTTTTCAATATAAGTTATATATTTTTGGGGGGTACAAATATGTTACAAAACGATGTTTATATGGTTCTAGAAGAATCCAAAAAATGCACTCAGCTGAGTACATGTCACATGCGCACAGCGACATCCGACACGTCTATTATTCTGATGAATGATCTCACTTCTTCATATCTTTTCTTTTTTTTTCTCTCTTCCAATTATTTCAGTTCTGATTAGAACTAAAAAAAAAAAACTTTATTTTTATACTATTATTATGATATTCCATTTTTTTTTTTCTGGTTTCTTGGCAATAGAAAAAGCACCGCATAAATACATTCACACGAGTGGGGGGAGTCAAAAAAAAAAAAAAATTAAACCCCACAAAAACAGACATCTTCCACCATTTTCAGGCTTTCATCATTTATAAAACTAGTATAAAGATTCTTGGATTCTTGTAACTTAATTATAAGCTGAAACATGCATTTGCTGCCATAGTATATTATCAGCTTATAATGATCTGTTGTAATTGAATTAACCTTAACATCTCCATTGGTTTGTAAAACAATCAAACATGTCTAAATATCATGAAGCAAAATAAAAATTGGCAGGTGTATATATATAAACGATTAAACCTTATATAATTAAAAATAGATTAAAAAGAAAAATAAAATAAAACTCAAATGATGTGTGCGGGAAACGAGCGTCGTCTCGTTACTCGATGCACGAACTCGAGCCAATAAGATATTTTTTTAATTTACAAACAAATTTTCTTAATAGGTTCGTTAATAGTAAAAATCTGACTTTTGCCGGAGATGAAACTATTATTTCAAAGTCTTGTTTTGTTTTGTTTTTTTTTTACTCATAAGTCACAAAAGACTCCACTTCACAAACGTAAAAAATGCGATTGCTTTTGTGAATTTGATGCAATTAAAAAACGAGGAAATATTTGTCCTTTTTTTTAATTTCTGTTACTATAAATAAATGTAAAAACATATCTGAAAAATGATAAATTATAAAAAGAAGGAAATCGATCGTTGTAAGTTGTAACGCACCACATACTATAATTAAGAAAATCCTACATATATGTCAATAATTATGAAAGACAGTACCAAATCTGTGATGAATATAATAAGTAGTAAATACAAATTGTAATTAAGCTGAGATTAATTATCTTTAAAAAAGGAACCACCTTCGTGAATTGTGATTCGGTGTTTTTTTTTTTTTTTTTTTTCTCCTTTTTTTTTTGTAATAAAAAAAAAGTGAGGAATAATAAAGACAAAACAGAGACCACCACCATTAATGGCTTTCTTCGCCGATACGAACAAGACAGAACACAACACAACCAAACCCAGCCTCCTCCTCCCTTCTCTTTTCATTTCTCACTAATCCCAATTTTTTTCTTTTAACCTCACGATCTCTCGTCTTAAATTTGAATCTGATTCAAACCCACGAGAGAACGCCAAGTCTGGGAAATTTTCTTCCGGGTAATAAAAAAAAATTAAAACTTTTTTCTCCTTGTTTTGAATTTGGGGTTTTTTTAAAAAAATTTTGAAATCTGGAACAAGAGATCGAGAATCAACTAATTACGAAATTGGGTTTCGTGTCGGATTTCTCGGGTCGGTGTTTGAGGGTAGCCTTTCGTGTGACGAATCTAAAAGCTTTTAGGAAATATATCTCGAAATGTCATATTTTTATATTTTATTTTGTTGTCTTTGAATCGTTTTTGTTAATGATGATGAATGGTTTGTTTGAAATTGATTCATAGGGTCAAAGAGATAAAGATAATAATGTTGAGATTTTGCATTTTACAAACACCGTTTTCTCTATAGGTTTCTGCTTAACCTTGGTTTGAAAATTTAACATCTGTGTCATGATTCTTGTTCTGGTTAGATCTATTTTCAGGTTTAGTTAGATTGAAAGGAGGTTTTAATTGTTCTCTTTTGATGTTTGATAGTCCTGTGATTGATTTACTGTTTACTGTTGAAGTCATTGGAATGTGCACAGAGGTCTAAGCTTTTTTAGCATTGCTCATAGCTTGAGGCGCCTATTGCTTTGTTTACCTATCTGAAAGTGCATTTATTGTTTTGCTTCAAATGTATGTTTTCTTTTTCAAATTTTTTTATATCTTATTTTATTCTTTGTTGCTTAGGAAGCTCTATGAACAGATCCCAGAGATAAAGTTAATAGACTTGATCTTGTTAACTAAGTATCTGCCCCCCTTAATCTACTTTTTTTTTCTTCTTCTTAATTTATCAAACTATATGTGTAAGCCTTTCTTTGATGTTAATGTGACTTATAATTTTGTCTTGATTCCTTTTCTCCTCCTGCAGAATAATCAAATCTAATCCAAGAGGAGTAAATCATCTGCTCTAAGTGAGAAACAAGGTTTGATTGAGTAAGGGACACCATGGCTCCTGGAGGCAGTGCTTTGAAAGAAGTCCTGGAATCTAATTCAACGGGAATGGATTACGAGGTTAAAACAGCAAAAGTGGAAGTTAATAATAGCAAACCTACAAAACCAGGTGGTGCAGGGATTGGTAAATATGGCATCCATTCTAACAATGGTGTTTATGAGCTTCTTGAATGTCCCGTGTGTACAAATTTAATGTACCCTCCAATTCATCAGGTCAGAAACATATGAGCTTTAAAAGTTTTGTACTTACAATGTTACATGTTCCTTAACATTTTATTTTCTTTAAAATCTACAGTGTCCAAATGGCCACACATTATGTTCAAACTGCAAAGTGAGAGTGCAGAACACTTGCCCTACATGTCGCTACGAGCTTGGTAACATAAGATGCTTAGCTCTTGAGAAAGTTGCAGAGTCTTTGGAAGTTCCATGCCGATACCAAAATTTGGGGTGTCATGACATTTTTCCTTACTACAGCAAGCTTAAGCACGAGCAGCACTGCAGGTTTAGGCCTTACACTTGCCCTTATGCTGGCTCTGAGTGTTCGGTTACAGGTGATATCCCCACACTAGTTGTTCATCTTAAAGATGATCATAAAGTCGATATGCATGATGGGTGCACTTTCAACCACCGTTATGTAAAGTCAAATCCGCATGAAGTCGAAAATGCTACATGGATGCTTACGGTAAATATTTCTTGTTTCCACATGTTGTCTTCTCTTATCCAAAAGGTCTCAAATTAAAAGTCCAATTTAGGTTTTATTTTTCTCAAATGTTTATTTACATTTGTGGTTTTACATCATCATATGACTAAGCTTCGCATTCACCTTCTTTCACAATCATTATATGACTAACCATGACCTCTCCCTGGCTTTAGCTCTCTTCTTCATAGGACTTGTTATAATCTCCAGCTTCTTCAGCTGTTTTAGTTTTCCCAAAGCTCCATTAAACTTTACATTTAGTAAATCCGTTGCCATAAGCAGAGGGCCAAGATTCACATTGCTACTCAGTTACTTTGGGCAAACTCCCTTATTAGCGTGCTTTTCGGGTTCCTGTTTTGCTCAATTCAGTTTTTTACCATTTTACTTTTGATTCTACTGGCTCTTTAGTTCCATATTCTCAGTCTCATTTTCATCCGAGCCAATATATATTGCCTTATGCTTTAACTCCCATCTTGACTTTCATAAATTTGTTTCCAGGTGTTCAACTGTTTTGGGAGACAGTTCTGTTTACACTTTGAGGCGTTCCAGCTGGGGATGGCTCCAGTGTACATGGCATTCCTTCGTTTCATGGGAGATGAGAACGAGGCGAAGAAGTTCAGTTACAGCTTGGAAGTAGGAGCTCATGGACGTAAACTAACATGGCAAGGGATCCCTAGAAGCGTGCGTGACAGTCACAGGAAAGTCCGGGACAGTCAAGACGGACTCATCATCCCAAGAAACCTTGCACTCTACTTCTCTGGAGGTGATAGGCAAGAACTCAAGTTGAGAGTGACCGGTCGCATCTGGAAAGAGGAGTAAACCAAAACAAAGACAAGAAGGAACTGATTGAAAAATGATGTACATAAGAAAAGCCTCATGAAGAGCTAATGATCATATGGAAGATTTGAAGTTTGTTGTCTGGATTTTTTTGTAATGGAGTCTTTCTCCAGTGGGAATGAAGTGAGATGATGATGATGATAATAATCTTCTATGATGAATCAGTTTGGAGGGAGCCATTGTTACTATTTTGTGGCTGCAAGAATTATATTATCTCTGTAATTTTTGGGTTTTTTTTTTGTTGTTGTTGGGTTTCTGTGCTTTTCAGACAGGGAATGTAGGGAAAAGTAAGACATGATTTTGGCTATGTTCTCCTTGTTGTAAACCAGGTTCCAAAAAGATTGGTGCAATTTCTTTTTTTCTTTACAATGGTGATTTTGATCAGGTTTAGACTTTAGACTCCCAAGATGAGTCCTGGAACAACATTTCTTGTTTTTTTTTTTTTTTTACGATCCAACAACATTTCTTGTTTACAAGCACTTCATTTTCACTACTCCATCTTGCGTATATAATAACATACTTAGAAAATAGGAATTGAGCATGCAAGTCATCATCATCATTGATGGGGAAACTAAGCTTCGTCAGATGATTCAGCAGATACAAAAAAGCGTGATGATTAGATTAGATTAGATGCGTCACTTGTATGGTTTATGTCAGGTGGTAATGCGATCATTCAGCATCTCAGTTCCATTTGATGACATATCGAGCCATATCTCTCAGGGACCAAAAATTGTTCACATAAGCTATCGTCCACATTTATGAACCTGAAATAAAAGGTACTTACAATTACATCCCTAAAATTTGTTTTTTACTTTTTTAACATAATGCTATGACACTTGGCAAATGAATTTTTATGTTTTAAAACCTAATTTCATATATCCCACAAATTTTCAAAAATTTGACTATTTTCTTATATTTGCAGTTTTAATGGCATCCTACCAAATTCAAACAATGGATCATAACACATTAAAAACACTAATTACAAAGCAATAAACTTTTGATTTTATATTTCTTTAATAGGTTGCTTTTTGAAATCAAAAGAAATATCAAATATGCATACATATTATTTATTTGTGTCAACAAACGCGTACACAATTTATTATTACTAAAAATATAAAATTCGATAGTCACATGATAGTATGACAAATACGTATAAATACATTGATAGTATATTTGTTTGGTCTTAATATATTAAAGATAGCAAAAAAAAAAAAAAAAGAAGAAGAAGAAGATATAGCAAATTACAGCATGATGACAACACCATACCCACACATACACATTCTATTCATTAGAGGAAAGGTAACAAACAAAACACACATCCCACATCAAAAAAAAAACAAATAAGCAAAAATTATATTTTTGTTCAAAACAAAACAAAATCTATAGTTTTTTTTTTCTTTCTTTATATTATAATCTGAAAATATTATTACCTAAATGTTAGAAAAAGCCAAAAAAAATTGTTATCGTTTGCACATTTTAACCGCTCCCTCTAAAATATTTTTTTTTACATAAATGTTAATTTCTCTCTCTCTCTCTCTCTTTATAAGTTACAATCTCATCTCTCTAGAATATATTGACGCAGCCGCGAATCTCATCGTCATCGTCATCATCATCATCGAGCACAAAGGGAAGAACCCTGATTTGCCGGCCTTTTCTCCATTTTCAATCTCCCCCCAAGGATCTCACATACACACGAGTTTTTCCCGGGAAATTTTTCATTATCAGACTCTCTCTCTTTATATATATATTTTTTCAGAATAATCCCGATTCATCGCGATCGATTGTTTTGTTTACTTTTATGTTCCGATTGGATTTGGTGAATTCGTAGTCCGATTTCACGGAATTGAATCGGATAGGATTGGGGTTTATTTTTTTTATTTTATTTTTGGGGGTCAGTAGCGATAAATAATGAAAACATTGGTTGATGAATACAAGAGACTGTAAATGATGCCTGGTTTAGCTCAGAGGAATGACCAATACTCTTTTGGCTTCTGGTCAAAAGAAATCGATGGAGTCAGCTATAATCAGCTCCAAAAGGTATCCCCATTTTTTTTAAGTCCTGATTGGATCTTTGCCTCTGATTTTAGCTTAGAGATGTTTCCCTTTGATTGTATCACTCCCAAGTTTTTACTTCACAGATCTTAGTTATATCTGTTTTTCGAGTTTCTCTAGCACTGTCATCACTGCATTTTGCTAAATAACTATTTAACTTAAGACACACATTTCTCTGCTGAACTTTGTGTGCAGTTCTGGAGTGACCTGTCGCCGAAAGCTAGACAGGAGCTTCTCAAGATTGACAAACAGACTCTGTTTGAGCAAGCTCGTAAGAACATGTATTGTTCTAGATGCAACGGCCTTCTTCTGGAAGGCTTCATGCAGATTGTTATGCATGGGAAGTCCTTGCATCCAGAGGGATCATTAGGGAATCCTTCTTGCAACAAATCAGGGAGCTCCAAATTTCAAAACGACTGTAACTCAGTTGTCAGTAAAGGATGTGCGGATGAGATGCAAGATCCTTCTGTTCATCCTTGGGGAGGTCTCACCACGACACGTGATGGGTCGCTCACACTTCTTGATTGCTATTTGTATGCAAAGTCTCTCAAGGGACTTCAAAATGTAAGTTTATGCAACGGTTTACTTAATTTACCTTCTCCCTCCAGTTCAACTAGTTAAATCTATTGGTTCTAGCAGGTGTTTGACAGTGCTCCTGCTCGAGAAAGGGAACGTGAGTTGCTTTATCCCGATGCTTGTGGTGGTGGAGGCCGGGGATGGATAAGTCAAGGAATGGCTAGCTATGGTAGAGGCCATGGAACAAGAGAGACGTGTGCTCTACATACTGCAAGACTTTCTTGTGATACATTGGTGGATTTCTGGTCCGCACTCAGCGAGGAAACTCGACAATCTCTTTTGAGGATGAAGGAAGAGGATTTCATGGAGAGACTGAGGTACAGGTATGCTATTATTTTTTATTTTTCTTGATGTTCTTCGACAAATTGAGTTGAGAAGTTTCTGGACGTGATCTCTGGGTCATGGGTAACAGGAAATGTTACAACTTTAGTCATCTCATTCTGAATTGCAAGATGACTTGGCATTTCGATTTCTGGACTTTGAGGATGTGCCTACCAAGTCATGCAATACAACAATCTTCCTTTTCTGGCCCTGTAGAGAATTTTTTTCTCTCGACCTTAATAACAAATGGACCTTTCAAATTACAGATTCGACAGCAAGAGGTTTTGTAGAGACTGCAGGCGAAATGTTATCCGTGAGTTTAAAGAGCTCAAGGAACTGAAACGAATGCGGAGAGAACCTCGGTGTACCTCCTGGTTTTGTGTTGCCGATACAGCCTTCCAATATGAGGTAATAAATCTTTGTTAACCTTTTCATCTCCATGGGGTTCCTGTAGTCCAGAATTCTGGTTTTGAAAAGTACATTACTATATTTCTAGAGAGGATTATATTGCAAGACGGGATTACATATGTACTTGCAATATTACAGGTAACCATTGATTCGGTGCAAGCAGATTGGCGGGAAACATTTGCTGACAACGCTGGAATTTACCATCATTTTGAGTGGGCCATTGGAACTGGAGAAGGAAAATGTGATATCCTCAAATTTGAAAATGTTGGCATGAATGGGAGAGTTCAAGTCAATGGCTTAGACCTTCGTGGTTTAAATTCATGCTACATTACACTTAGAGCTTATAAATTAGATGGCCGTTGGTCTGAGGTATCCGTCAAAGCCCACGCATTAAAAGGTCAAAACTGCGTGCACGGTAGGTTAGTTGTTGGGGATGGGTTTGTTTCAATCAAGAGAGGGGAAAGCATCCGAAAGTTTTTTGAGCATGCTGAAGAGGCCGAAGAAGAAGAGGTAGATTCCTGTTTCAAAATCTTGTTAAATCAAAGTTCTCAAATGTTTATGATTGCAAAAGTATTATTCTTCTCTTTTTCTAAACGATATCACTGTGCTTCCTGTATTATAAAAGGATGAAGAGATGGTGGACAAAGATGGGAATGAGCTTGATGGGGAATGCTCCCGTCCACAAAAGCATGCAAAAAGTCCAGAACTGGCTCGAGAGTTTCTTCTAGATGCTGCAACAGTTATTTTTAAAGAACAGGTTTGGTAGTTATGGGTTTCCTCAAAGTCACATATTTTTTTATTATTATCTGGTGCTGTATTAGGTTTCTAATTTCACAGTTATTGATTATATCTTAGGTTGAAAAAGCATTCAGGGAAGGAACCGCTCGGCAAAATGCACATAGTATCTTTGTATGTCTTACATTGAAACTATTAGAGCAACGTGTACATGTTGCCTGCAAGGAAATTATTACCTTGGAGAAACAGGTAGGCATTCTGTCGTAATGTTGTCAAAGCAATTTCATCAAGATTATATCCAACAATTCCATTGTCTTAACTCCTGCAGGTGAAACTTCTTGAGGAAGAAGAGAAGGAAAAGCGTGAAGAAGAGGAGCGGAAGGAGAAGAAAAGATCCAAAGAAAGGGAAAAAAAACTTCGCAGAAAAGAGAGATTGAAGGACAAAGAAAAAGGCAAAGAGAAGAAAACCCCTGAATCCAGCGATAAAAACATGCTGCTGAATTCATCAAGGGAAGAAGAAGATCTTCCAAACCTTGATGACGAGGCAAACAATACTATAAATTGTGAGGAGTCAGAAGTTGAAACGGGGGATGCAGATTTATCTCCACCTGGTTTTCCTGATGTTCAAGAAAGACAGTGTTTGGATGGCTGCCCTTCTCCAAGGACGGAAAACCACTACTGTGACAGCCCTGACAAAGAAATTACAGATCTTGAAGATGAGAACTGGTACTTTACAAGTGATCATCAAAAACCTGTTCACCACCAGAATGCTAGATATTGGAAAGAAGTGCAGTCTGATAATGCTTTGAGGTGGTCAGATAAACGCAGATATTCGGATAATGCTTCTTTTGTCAGTAGGTCAGAGGCAAGATTCCGTAATGATAGATTAGAATTGCCTTCAAGGGGATTCAATGGGTCAAACAGACAGTTAAGAGTGAAAGCTTCAAAGACTGGTGGCCTGAATGGCATCAAGTCTCATGAGAAGTTTCAATGTTGTGACAACAGAAACAGTGAGAGGTTTGACATTAATTCTTGCAGTTGCAAACCGAGTTGTGAATACCGGGCAAAAGTAGAACCTAACATCTCTGCAACCAGAAGCATGCGAGAACCAAAAATCTTATCAAATTCAGATTCTGCTCCTGATGCCTCCAAGCCAGTGTTCCGAGGCAACAGGTATACTCAACCAGACTATACCCGTGAGTTAAGACTTAAAAGCAAGGTGGGAGTGGGTCCAAATACTTCTATTGCAAGAGATTCGCTACATTCAAAAAAGGTTTGGGAGCCCATGGAGCCAAAAAAGTATCCACGAAGCAACTCTGACTCTGAAATAGCAGTGAGATGTTCAACATTTAAGGCTGAAGAGATAGAAGACACTATCGTTGCTGAGAATTCATCTGACCTTGTGTCTGAATGTAAGGCTACAGAGAAGTTGGATATTATCAAGCTTAAAGATAACAACAGCATGGAGTCTGGGGAAACAAAGAATGGGTGGCATTTGAAAGATCCTATGATGAGTAGTACATCAAGTTCAGACAATTGCTCGTCATGCCTGAGCGAGGGAGAGAGCAATACGGTTTCTTCAAACAACGGAAACTCTGAATCCTCCTCCACATCTGATTCTGAAGACGCCAGTCTGCAGTCTGAAGGAAGAGAGAATATAGTTGTTGGTACACAGAACGATATCCTCATACCAGATACTACTGGGAAGAGTAAAATTTTTGAAACTCCTATCGTAGTAACTGGGAACAACACGGATAATAACAATAACAATAACATGGCACATGGTGTTGTTGATGTGCAACCACAAGGAAGCATGTTTCCTCATTTGCTAAACCAGAATCTACAGTTTCCGGTTTTCCAGACTGCTTCACCAATGAGCTACTTCCATCAAGCACAACCAGTCTCTTGGCCCCCAGCTCCAGGCAACGGATTAATTCCGTTCCCTCACCCTAATCCTTATCTATACACAGGTCCGCTCGGATATAGTATGAACGGAGATTCCCCGCTGTGCTTGCAGCAGTATGGTAACCCACTGAATCATGCAGCAGCTCCCTTCTTCAATCCCGGGCCAGTTCCAGTGTTCCATCCATATTCCAAAACCAACACCGAGGACCAAGCTCAGAATCTTGAGCCACCAGTGGAACTAAACAGTTTGTCTCCACCGGAAACACAAGCCGTAAGTGAAGACAGCTTCTCCTTGTTCCATTTCAGTGGACCAGTGGGTCTTTCCACTGGAATTAAGTCGAAGCCTGCTCATTCCAAAGACGGGGTTTTGCGCAACCTTGTTGGAAATAGCGACATGAAAGCGAAAGAGAGCAAAGAGGTTGAGGAGTATAACTTATTCGCAACGAGCAATGGGCTGAGGTTTTCGTTATTCTAAGTTAACGGTTTTGGGTTTGCTGTTGATTTAAACTGTGGAGTTTGAGGGGTTTCATACTTTGTATCATCCGGAACTTTATTATTCGTCCGGAAAACAAACAAACAAAAAAAAAGCTTTCAGTTTCAAACTTTTTTTATTTTAGATTCCTTTTTACTTTATAGTTTACACTTTTTTCTCTCACGTTTGGATTATTTGTACTCTGTTTTTTTTTTTTTTTTTGCTTCATTGTTTCATTTGATATAGAGCAATGTTACGATCTACGAGATTTTAAGTGTTTTGTCAATGAATAAATTGTTGTTTATTCAAGATATACCACATTGAATTTGATTGGTAAAATGTACAAGATATTGAAATGATTTACTTACATGTTATAATAACTCTTTTTTTTTTTTAATGAAATTAATAGTTTTTGTTTTTCACAAATTAATGTGTGAATTGTAAATGTAAACGGAAGAATTGCAAAAAAAAAAAATTATAAAATAAATGGATCTAATATAAGAAGGATATAACCAAAAAAAAAAGTTGATACCTGATAGCATGCCATTTTAGATTATATAAAATGTTGTATGAGTTGAAGAAATAGAAAAGTAAACGTAAATTGTTCACTAAAGCAAAAACTCAATAGCAAAAGAAGAAAACTCATACTGCAATGTATCAAGCTGCAGAGGTCACATATATAGTATACAATATATTAAAGAAACAACAAAAAAAACAAGCAACACATACAAAGTTATATATGTATATAATCTTTATAAATCGTTGGGGATTGTTGAAAGTACAGAGTGTTCAGGCTTGTGATGGCACTCGAAATCCAGATGAACAAAAGCTCTTTCCACCTCTGGAAGTTCTTCGAGCTTTATTTGCAATGTTTCACCAATTGCATGAGCTTCTTTCAATGGCAAATCTTCTGGCAGTTCTATATCCACCTACCAATACACACATATAACAATAATTAACATAACTATATAGTTTGTGGCTAAGTAGAAATTGACTACCAACTTATGTGATATATATAGACAAACCTCAACAAAATAAAGAACACCAAAGGTATATGCACGGACAGTGTCCACATGTTTGATGTTATCCCCGCCTTGTCGCAACACTAGGTACGTCAATTTTTGTAGTACTTCCGGAGGAGCTGATTGTCCGATCAATGAAACTATATAAACAACAACAAAAAAAAACTCGTTGTGAAAATCTCCATTATTGCGACTAAATCGAACAATACGACAATGTTCAAATACAAACTCACCTGCATTTTCCATAACCGTTCCGGACCAGTTGACAATAGTGTAGATGGCTAAGAGAATAGCACCAAACGGATCGAGCCACCAATAAAAGGCATTAGCAAGAACGGCGGCGACCAATCCGAGAACATTTGTCACCACATCAAAGTGATGATCCTATACCAAACATCATCAATTAGTCCTCATTATACATGAAAGTATAAGAATATATGCACAAATATCTATATACCTTCGCGTATGCACGAACGATATGATTTCTCGAGCTCTTGCAGTAGATCCATAAGACGAGTTTAATAGCAGTTGCACTCAGCATGATTGAATATAACCAAACCAGTTGGTCATGATTCATTTTATCTGAAGGTTCATTTGAAATCAATTGCTCAGCTGCGACAAGCAGAACTTGGAACCCTACACATGTGTGTGTGGTTAATTTAGCATTACATTTCCATCAAATCAATTATAATATATAGTTAAGATTTTCATAAAATTTCGGGTAAAGAATATATATTATATACCAAGAGTAGCCATAACCGCTGCGAAAATGATGATTCCAACGGGTTGCACCCTAAGCTTTCCTATGGGATATTTGTAGATATTGACGTTCTTCATTGACAAATGTGTGAACCATAGTATCCCTCCCGCCATAAGGTCAAGCAAAGAGTCGAGAGTCGATGCTGCAATCGCTATGGATCCACTCTTTACCGTAGCATATATCTAAACAGTGTAGACGTGTTTGTTAAATAAAAAATCAACATAGTGAAAACAATGTTATAAATTAATGTTTCAGTATAATTAGATAAAGTCACACCTTGAGAGCAAGTAAAAAGATGTTAGCCCAATTAGAGATTTGCATGGCAAGCTCTTGTGCAGCTCTCTCAGCTCGATCTTCTTCTTCTTCTTTTTCATCGATGATGTACTCATCTGATCGAGCTATGAAACTTTCTACTTCTTCAAAGGATTTTAATGTTGCCAATTGTCTTTGGTAATACTCCTTTTCATCTTTAGAAATGTGATATTTAAACAACATATAATATTTGGTTTAGTAGTTGTGAGTCTTGTGACAATTATTATCTAAAATTATAAAGTAAGACTAAGACATATACCTCCTTTGAGGCCGACGGCTTTGGAGACATCAAGGTGAAAAGGGTTCTCCGGATCGATTTTGGATCGAAGTTTTTGAGGCAAATCCGTGAAGAAATTGGTTTTCATAGAAGAAACCATACCGGTTAACTTCGGTTTGTGATCAACAGCCTCATGATCGTTTGACGAAAGCAACGGTGTTTCTTCCGGACAGTTGACTTCCATTTCTGGAAAATTATATATAACCAAATCATCGTAAAAAAAAAGGTATGAATCATATAGGCATCGATAATTAATAAATAAAACTATTAAATGGAAAAAAATATATATATATATATACCGGATGATATCTAGAGGAACTTTTATGCTTGCAGATGATGAACAAAGGAAAAAAGATAAAGGATTGTACACAGAGATTGGTTTTTATAGATGAAATATAAGATAATTTTATGTGCGTTCAATGAATATTTTGGGGTTAGATAATAAACTATTGTATGAAATAAGAAAATGATGATGATGATAGAGACAACCGTGGTACTTGCCCACATGCCTAAGCATCAACAATGCTTGTCTGATCCATGCCTTAAGCAGGAGCTTTTTGTTCCGTGACCATTTTGTTTTTTGGAGACATGACAATGTCAACTTTTTTTAATTTGGAAAACAACGACACGTGTAGTTTTACAAAGTTGCAATTGAAAAGCGCAAATAATGATAACTCTCGGAACCCTAATTTTGGATAATGCTGACATCTATGAGTTTTTCTACAAGAGAATTTAGACTTATTAGATACAAATTAATTGAAACCTTATTAATAATCATTAAAAGATTTGAAAACTTTTATTACTACTTGATTAGGAGTAGTAACACATTAAGTAAGATCAATCCAAATAAATAAATAAATAAGACAAATGAGCGTTGAAAATAGAAGAGCCCAAAGAAAAATATGTAAAATATTAAGTCCAACATCCTTTAGATATACTGTATTTATCAAACTAAATTAATATTGTATGCACATTGACATTTGAATCTATGAACATCTATTATTAAAAATTATTTTGCAGACATCACATGTAATTTTATATATATATATATATATATATATATAGACAAAATACACACATCTATAAAACTTAGTCACTACCATCACATATCAAATCTTAATCATGTTTACTGTTAATTCGCACATTGACACATATGTAGATATCTATAGCTAATAGCCTAATATAAACGTTCGACAATATATAAAAATTATCTCACGTGAACTTCCAAAACTTCTTTGATTTGAAACTTTTTCAATTAATCCAAAAGGAGTCGAAAATTGAAGTCATAACTGTGGGTTATAAACTCTGTGAGACCTTGCTAACTCAACAAAGAAGGGGAAAACAGAAAACCCCAACATGGGTAAATATGAAGAACTTTTTTGAGTTTCTTCTATTTCTGTTAAATGAAAAAAATTATGTAGAAAAACAGTCCACTAATTATTGGTAGATTTCTTTGTTTATATATATATAGAAAATTATACAGTATAAAATAAATTTACAGATTCTTTTCCAAATTTCTATAACTTATATATTGGAACATTTCTTTATTTATTTCATTCTAGAAAACAAATTATAGATAAAAATCTTTATATATTTAAGTTTTCAAAGAATTTACAGCATGTTGTCAAAAAAAAAAAAAAAAAAAAGAATTTACAGAATTTTTTAAAAAGGCTATTTTCCACAATTGAAAGTTACAAATGCATGCTCTATGACTTATTGGTAGATCTCTACAGTTAAAACGCTCTATGGCCTTATTGGTAGAGTTCTTTATATTTATAGTATCCTACGTTTCCATAAATGAGGAAATACTTCATCTAAAAGTTTACAACCACGCTTGAGTTTTGAACAACGAGTTGGTGCAACAATCTCTCCCAGTCCCAGAGCATGTGATTGTTACGCACTCTTATTCAATTGATCAAATCAATATATCCCATCAGGAGACTATAGGAACATTCCTGGAAGCTAGAATTAGAAACATGATTTCTTTATTTCTTTGACTTTTCTTTTTTTAAACTACAATTAGAATCAATCATGCAGGTTGTAACTTATTCACTATTTTAAATTCAACGTTATTTAGTATATTGTGTCTCTAAAAGGACATATTGGCTACCAGCCTACCATCATATATAATTGTCACTTATTATTTATTTTTCTTGGTTTTTTCTAAGTTGATATTACCACTATACTACTTCCAAAGATTTAATAGCAAGCTTGCAACTAATAGATTTCAATCCTAAACCCGCTTCATCTGTATCTATACGTGGACTTCAGTATAGAAGTGAATTATATTTGGTTCAAAGTTCAAACAGCTAGCTATAATTAAGCAATGAGACTCATGGCCAAAATTAGTTATGAGAGTCTAGTAATACGACAAATAAAATAGATTCCGTATACAGGATCGCAAAACCTGAAA
Organism: Camelina laxa; assembly: GCA_024034495.1. Classification (NCBI taxonomy): domain Eukaryota; kingdom Viridiplantae; phylum Streptophyta; class Magnoliopsida; order Brassicales; family Brassicaceae; genus Camelina; species Camelina laxa. The sequence continues at coordinate 7,159,488 of CM043882.1, read as the reverse complement.
GATGTATTTATGTACTACAGTTAGTGAATTCTACACCAATACCAAATTTAGTCTTGTATGCGTTACAGACGATAGTTTCTTAATTACTTGTAATCCGATTTGTCACCATCATTTAGGTAAAAATGCAGTTATATAACTTTAAAATTCTTTATCTCAAAGATCTTAACATATATTATTAATTTATTGTCTACTAAAGTCATGAATCATAATGATGCCAGGGTGATTCATCATTCTTGATCGATAATATGTACGGATGATATATACCACATTATAGAAATTATATGAACCTAGCTCATAAATTGATGAAGTCCTATTTTACTTAAATATCAATTCTACCCCAAAAGTCAATCTTCGGTTTGTGTACCTTCGTCAAACGAATATAGAGTATATATAATCTTTGAAAATAAATAGTTGAAAAACGGGTACCGTTTATAAAGAACTTACATGTGAGCCATGCATGATCAATATATTGTTTTAAAACACCAAACTAACAATGGATTTTGTTTTTGCTTTCGCTAACAATATCCGTGGATTTGAGCCGATAACATTGAAGTCACATATGGCTAAGGCAATCGGTGAATGTTTGTCTGCACCCAATAGTCCATGCTACAATGGGTTCAAATTTCATTAAATTTCCGAATTTCAATGTCTAATCCGCCAAAAAACTCCTCTAGAAAATATTTTAAAATGTTGTAATGTGTGCCACTTGTTTTATATTACAACTTTTGTAAATATATATATATATATATATTCAAAAATAATTTGCTGTCAGTTTAAAATTCGCATAATTTTATTCGTGAAAAATACAAAATCTATGACTATTACTTGAAAAAATGTTTTCTGACTGCTAGAATTTGCGTTAATGAAAATCTCGATAAGCATGATATGCTTGTGATGATGAATCACGAATGTCAATCACCAAATATATATAAGTATTTCAAAATTTATGACTAATGATCGCTTGATGATGAATACAATATAAAGTTAACTAAAGTTAATGTGTATTTTTGTATACTTTATCTAAGTTGTTGTGAATGAATATTCAGGAAATGATGTGTTTTTTACATTCAAAATTTTTGAAGCTATACTAGAGTAGCAGAAGCAGAATCCTACTCTCATGCAAACTCAAATTGTTTTATATTTGTGGCATATATATATAGTATTAAAGAAAACCCATACAGTTAACTAAAAGTATGGTTGTGTGTTTCGTGTAGTCTACACAGTTTTAAGGAGTTTTGTGAAATTTCTGCAAATATCAGTAGAGAAGAAGACAAAAGGATAGAAAACGTTATTTTGTAATAAATAGCATGACTGTATGAGACAAAATCAGAAGATACTTGGATCGATTCGAATCGATCCAACTCGATGCTATTGATGCACACTCACCATCGATGCAGAAAGCCATTCCCTTCGATCATAAAGTATGGCCTTATTGGCGTTACATGAATATAACATTTTTATTCTTTCTTCATTTTCAATACATTATCTTATTAAAATTACGAACACTGAGCTGGACTGTGTGTAAACCGATTAATACATATAGATCACCAGAAAAGTTAATATGTCGATGATTTTGCAATCAAAAATTACATGTTCTTGAAACTGTGTTTTTATTTATTTTCACTCGTGAAAGTAAAAGTTAGCTTCCAAAAAATCGTGAACCGGTTTTAACTTGAACCGGAAATAATCAGATTGTTAGGTAAGCCCAAATAATAGAACAAATTAATCGGGCTTTAATGGGCCTACATGTGGTTTTTCCTTATTAAGCGGGTTAGCAGAAAATCCGAATTTTGCAAAACGGTCCAATTTGACCGCACAAATTGTTAACTCGGTCCGGGTTTGAAATTCACGAGACAAGCCTTCTTGATTGAACCGGCCGGTTCATGAGTCTACTAAGGCAGTTTTAGGTCAAAATGAGTTTCTTGTGCAAGCTATCATCTAATTGCAGCAATTAGAAGGTCCAGAACCAGAAGCAGGCTTTTTAGACCCTTTTTTGTTTTTGCATTTGCAGCTTAATCTATCCTTTAATTTGTTTCTTTTTTTATGTGGATTTCTTTTTTGAGTTATCGCCCTTCACATCTAAGTGCTCACTTTTGTCAATAATTAAACAGACTACTAGAGAGCCTTCCCCATCAACATACATCCCCATTATCATCATCTCAATACTTACAGGGCATTGTTATGAAACCACCGTACCATGGTATATATATATATATATATATATATATATATAAGTTTCACATTGTATGGGAAAGAACAATGTAATATATAGTACAGTGTTACTTGAAGCGACAACACTCATCCTACTGATGAGTCACTTGGAGAGCCTACAGACACGTTTCTAAATGTTTTCGAGTACTGCTTGTGGGTTGCAAATATTGAAGTGGACCTTCTTGAAGAAGAGAACATACTGTGTTGGGGAAAATATAATCAAGTGCTATCAAAATCTTCGTGCAAACTTAACATATAAGGTATTTCTTATCCTGTAGGCTGGTTCTGATATGGTTGGTTTGCTTAGGGCTGTCCAATTTCTCAATATATACTTCTAGCTACCTCACAGGATTCTCTCATTGTCAAGTGTTCTTTTTAATATTTTCTATTAGGGACCTAGCTGCATAACTAAAGTGTCAAAATGGCTCTCTTTTCTTGTAGGAAATGCCCTTTTCCTTAAATTCCGATCGAGCATGTAATTTTGGTTAGCATGCATCATATCTTTTCTTGTCCTTGTTTGTTGATAAGTGTCTTGTCCTTGTTTGTTGTTTCCTGTCCGTGTTTGTTGATATGATAGGTGTACTTGGATACTCAAGTGCAAGCTAAGGGGGTGCTGTTGTGGTAAAGATGATTTTCAATTCTTAGCCTTATTTATCCACGTTTTGTGTAAGAAACATTAATGATATGCTTTAAAACGTCCGGAAGCTATAGATTTATGGTTTTTCTTTTGTAATGTTCTGACTTCATCCGTTGAATTTAAATTTTGTTGCTCATCTCCACTTTTAGTAATAATATTGAAGAGCAGATGGCAAAAAAAGTAACAATATTGAAGAGCCATGTTCATTTTTTTCACAATTTTACTGTTAATACAAATTAAAGTCTGCCATATACTGTCCAACTACACCTATTACCCTCTTGTACATGAAAGTGATTAGCTAATTTACTCACATTTCCCACCAAATTCATTAATTTTGTCTCTGTTTATACATATTGCGATATATATAGTCCTTTTTGATGATGGTGGTTGCTTAGTATTAGATTAGCTGCTACTGCTAGTGTTAGTGTCTTTCCATTTCTGTAGATCGACGTCTATTTTTTTGAAATCACCTGAACTTATATCCCTATATAATAACTTTCCTCTGAAAAATATGGAATTTGGTTGGTTAGGCATTTTTCAAAGCTTTCCCAACTAACAATCACATCAAATCCGTACTGCCTCTTCAAGGGCTTCACAATAATGGACTTCTCTCTGCACCTGCAGTCTAGTCATGTCATAGAGTTATCTATACACACGTTTCTTTAAATTTCAGAAAGATTAATTAGCTAAAGTAAAGTCATGCAGTTGCGCAAAGTAAACAACAATATTTTTACTTGCATAATGTCTTCTATATATGCAGCATGCATGATTGTGGCTATCCAGCTTGCAAAGATCTTAATTTAGATCTCTCTTATTCTATATGCATATGTATCATAAATCCATTTTCTCTAACACTGTGTCTTTACCCTATTCAAGGCTTAATGCTGCAACTGTTTGATTATACACTACAGTATCTTCATATCATGGGCAAAGTTAAACTCAGTCATGAGCCTCGGTAGATACCTTTACCTACATATTCAGTTATGGCCATTATATACGGTTGCTTCTGCAGTCTGATACATTACATTATTCATAGCTTTCTGCAGCCTCTCAAACTGCAGACTTTTAGTTGCGGATCAGTTTCAATCACCAAAAGATGAGCATAAAAATAAAGGATGCATGCAAAGCATTGATATGTACTTAATTAGGAATTCAGAAGGAAACAGTCATCTCAGTTAGCAAACCACATGTTCTTTACTTTAGTACCTTTCACTTTACTACCCGAACCGTCAGTTAGTGCTCTGAAATTTGTACTGTTCGAACTATCATCCTCAGTTTTTTTTTTTTTTTGCAACTTTTTTCCTAGGGGTATGGGGTTACTGTTCTTGATCAGATTCAACCAAGGTCTTTTGCACATATCTTAGAAAAAAAAACTAAGCACAAAAGTGTGGTCCTCTAAGAATTCATACAATATTTCTTTATCAGTTTGTACACTTATCACATGCTTCCTTCTTAATTGCAGTAACTGGTAGGTCCCCCTTTTTGCTGCTACTGATGTTAACTCTTTTTTGACAATATTTCCTTAAGCACTATGTCCCATAAAAACTCTCCTGTAATTTCTTAACTAGAACTGTTTGTAGCTGAGCTAGGAATGGTTCTGGGAGGGTGGATACGTCTTTTCATTCTTTCTGTATTTTTGTTTTTGTTACTACTCTTGGTGACAATTGAAACATCCTTATTATTGCAATAGTTTAGTTGAAACGTGTCCATAAAATGAATCTGAAAAACCTTATCACTTCACTTTTGACTCTACAGGCTGAAGTTGCACCATCTGGTCCCTTCCCTGTTTAATTAAGTGATGGAAACTGTTCCAATGTCACTTTCTGCAGCCTCTCAAACTTATTTTTAGCTTTAGGTTGGTGTCACTTATGTTAGTTATATCTTAGCCATCATATGCTACAACGTTTATAGACATGTAATTGGTTACAGAAAAAGTACAAGAAAAGAGTTCTTGTGATGTTGCATCTACCTGCATTTTTGCCAATAGAGTGTCCAAATATGTCGTTGTGGCATATCCTTTTCCATTTCCTTTCCTAGGAGACTTGATTGAATCAGATTAGCTTACGAATTGCTGCATTATACTGGTGGAGGGTGTTAATCAATGTTTATGTATGATATCCTATTACTAAAGGTCTTGCCAAATAAAGAAACTCGTATGCTCTTTGGGGTAAAACAAATTCTAGCTACGTTGTGAACTATATCTATTAATGTTTTGATTTGATAGTTTGACATACCAAAACTACATGGTTAATTAGGTACATGGATTTTCCCATGTTCTTTTTGTCAAAAAAACCAATTCGGGTCATTACCATGCTTTGAGATCATTTGTAATTTTGTATCCGTCCTTTTGAATGCAACAAGACTAACCCGTCATACTCATTCGCGTTAGCATCTGTTATGTGGAGTCTACCGCGGGTATGTGAATCACAACTTTTTCGAGTTCATTGATTGTGATATTATATATTTGTTGATTAATATATTCCTTTGGATTGCCTAAAAGAAAATATAAGAAAATAAACACCAAAGTAGAAAAATTGAGGAATTTTTCTTTGCTTGAGCTTTTTTTTTTTTTTTCTTTCTTTTATTAACAAGAAATTGCAAGTAAAAAAAAAAAAAAAATTTGCAAGTTAAGAGAAGATCAGCTCTATCGCAAACTCTACATTTGTGTGTTTATGGACCACTTCACTCACTTTGTCTCTCTCTACCATTTTGTCTTGTCCATTGTCTTCACTTACCCAGACGCACCAAATTATCATCATGATCATCATCTAAGCTTATTACCAATTTTGAGTTTTATTTGTTTTCAAGACATGCAATTAATGAGTCCAGTGTGCACTAGATTCGTTTCAAACCTCAAAATATATATGTGTACTCAAGATGTTTATCTTCTGTTTAACTTATATTGTTTTTTTTGTATTTGTTACTTTGGTACAGTACAAAACATCTATCTGATTACATTACTCCCTGACTGACAATTTCCCTGAAACAATAGTGTTCGAAGCTTTTACTCCACAGCTATGATAATTATGGACACGTAAAATGATAAATTCCTTTCCTTCATTGAAGCACGTGTAGCAAAAAAAAAAAAAAAAAAAAAGATCGATGAACATTAAACGAAACAAATTACGTGAATCTCAAACACATCGTGCCGTTTCTAATTCAGAAAAACAAACACCGCATCATGTTTTTTTCTTTCATTAAGTTACACTTAACACTCAATAAAAGAAAGATACGGATCGGAATAGGTTATAAAAAGTCTTTAAAGTATTGTTCTTCTTTAGGAATCGCTAAAGATGAAGATCGAGACTCACATGATCTTGCACATTAGGACTCAAGCCGTATCGGTATGAAGAAGCACGGGTCTGAGATCCGGGGCCACCCACCTGTAACGGTGGTTGCGGCTGAGAGCCGGCCAACAACGATAATGTTGAGTTAGAAGAAGAAGAAGAGATGTCACTACAAGTAAACGCTGAGTTTGAGTTATAAATGCCATGAAGGCAGAGGAAGAATGCCGTGGTACACGCCATAGTCCTAACGGGCTCCCATAGCTCGGTCGTGTGTAATACGCCGACGAATGAGGACCATAAAAGTATCTTCCATAGGACCTAGCCGAGGTTAATGGACTGCTAGTCCACGAAGGGTAATGACGGTAACTGTAAAGGCTAGTGTCAGGATGATGAAAGTAAGAGGAAACACCACGTTTGGCAAGCTGGCGTTCACGTTTGTGAGCGTTTTGGTGTCCACCTAGGGCTTGTGAAGTAGGGAAGTTTCTAAAGCAATAGTGACACTCAAATCTCCTATTGTTGATGATGCTACTATTGTCCTTATCGTTATCTCCGGTTTGATCTTCTTCTTCTTCTTCCTCTTCTTCTTTATTTTTGCTCTGGGAGGGATCGGAGTAGTCTTCTTGACCGGTGGTGCCGGAGAAATCTTTGCCGAAGACACGAATGGGTTTAGGGTTCTTATCTTTAGGCCGGCGGATGAAAGGAAGCTGAGAGAAGGATTCGACGTTCATGAAGTCTTGAGTATCTGTTTCTCCAGTAGACTCGTCCATCGAGAGAGAGAGAGAGAGAGAGAGAGAGAGAGAGAAGCAAGAGAAGAGAGAGAGAGGAATAATGAATGGTATAGAGTTATGAGGCTGACTTCTTCAGAGAAATAGACAACGTTTATATAAAACTGGTTGGTTCCCATTTTTTATGGCAATTCATTTATATTTTATTTGTTGTTGGTCAGAAGGTTGATAACTTCTAAGTTCTAATTATCAAAGCCAAAGAAAGATTGATATAGCTTATTATCCATGTTATCTTAAGAGTGATGAACAGATTACATACATGTAAAAGTCGCAATTTATTTAGTCATTAACGATGTACAATAAGTTGTGTTAATTAGTCCAATGAAGATTATGGATCTATATAGAGTATATGATGATGCAGGATCAATAGCAGTAGGATTACATATGATATTGATCACTTTGATTATATGTGATATTAAAGCTAATTCCTATGAAAAATATATACATTCCACAATTTATTTGTCATCATAATAGTAATTACTGTTTGAAGTATTAGCTTCCTCCAAAAAAAATACTAGTAATGTACGTTTTTTGTTTTAAGTAATATACTGTAGCACTAAGTAACCTGTTTTATTCTGCATCGTTGTAAATATGGTGTTCACTTTGTATTATTTTTATACAATATCATATTATATTAATCTATATTTTTTACGGCAAGGAATATCATATTTAACAAAACAAAACATGTACGATTACTACATTCATCTTTTTTTTTTCCAATATTGGTTACATAGGAAAGAAACCTTTGAATACAATAAATTACTGTAGCTGTTGTATATATATGTTCATTCATTTCCCAACAAACAACTTTTCTTCAGAACCATTTGTTCAACCTGCTGGTTCCTGTGATATCTACTTTTGTTTCTTATTAATTTCTCACAAGTGCTTTTACATTACAAACATTCAATTCCAATTCCATTTACTTTTTTTCTTTTCGATATTGAATTGAAGTGTCTGATGATTTAAAATCTAGGACATATATATAATAATAGTATGGTATATGTAGTATCTTTCTTTCGATACTGATTTTAGTGTCTGTTGAATTTTTTTTTTTTAGTATAAATTTAAGAATTTATGTTTCAGTCCCGGTTCTACCTTTTCACATTCGATATGAATTAGATTCCTGAAGCATAAAAATGACAGAAATATTAACCAAATTACAACTCTTTTGGTTTTCAAATCAGTTTTAACATAATCAAATCACCAATTTTTTTAGGATTATTAAAAATTATATATTTTTTTTTTAACTTTTAAACTAACAATAACTCAATAAGCATTGAAATTACAAAAGGATACTAGAACAGATGGAGTCATGGTAAATTTATTAAAAGTTAATTAAAAAGCATAAAACTGGGTGAATGTTAATAGGTAAATAAATTCGTCCATTACGCACGTACGTGAAAGTTATCAGGTACTCTTCCTCTTTTATTAGTCATCTGTGTGTGTTTACATATGCACACCGGATGTTACTACTTATAGGTCGACGAGAATTATCTCGCAAAAGGACCCATCTTTTACTTCTTTCATCTCTCTCTCTCTCATGCAAAGATTTTCAGTAGTACTAGTGCCTCGATAGTAGAGACAGAATGAGAGGAGTGGTCCATATGTGGTGTTCACAACCACTTGTTTATGTCATAAATGAAATTGAAAGCCTTCTTGTTGTAATCATCGTCATGTATTAAATTCATCAAATATTTTCATGATTTTACCAATATATATATATACATATATGTAGTTGTCAAAAAAAAAATATATATATACATATATGTATAATTGTTCCATACAAAGTTAAAATTTAAATTTATCTAAGTTGGTAGTTTTCATGAATTACTATGATTTAGTAAACATACGGAAACTAAAGCAACTTTGATTTTAAAAATATTTAAGTAACTGTTAAAAGAAAGTTTATGTTTCGATTTAAATATTCCTTATGTTTCACAAATTACATTGTTATAAAATTTTGATTCTATTTCATAATTGTGTTTCAATGCATTTTAAAAACTAAATATATATTTTTATCTCTGATAATAAACTTTATCATGTATGCTTAATAAAATCCAAATAACCAAAAAATACTTGTGCAACAACACAATTTTGCATGCATCGATTAGTTGCTAACAGTTTTTTGAAAACAATATTCCCTCCGTTTCAAAATTTAGGATGTTTTTAGTAAAAACACACATATTAAGAAATAATTACTTTTAAAAAGTTTAACCAATCATAAACAAGTCTGCATAATATAAAATATAGATTTAATCGAAAAGTTGCATAGAAAATTATAAACATCATATATTATGAAACGGATGGAGTATTATTTTTAGAACTATTATTTATTTTTTTTTTTTTGACAACATATTTTTAGAACTATTAATATAATATATATTAGATAGTTATCTGTGCTTGCTAAACTTTACTGTAATTTGTCAGATATTAAATAATAATAGAAGTTTTATTCGATTTACTCTATATATTTTATAATTTTTTACATTTAATTTAACTAATTTCATATTCTGATTTCAATCTGGTAAATTATACAATGTTATATAAATTTGGTAAAATCCATAAAAAATAAAACAAAATCCGTATTTAAGTGATTGTATTTAGAAATCTCGATTTTGACTTTTGATTTTTTTAGTTGTACATATTATATGAAATAAAATCTTACATTTTTTATTCACTGCGTCGATGTACAATGCAAAAAAAAATTTTAACAAATTTGATGTAATATTTTATATTTTAAAAATATAAGTAATGTTGTATTTTAGTTTTAAAATATATATGTTATTATTAAACGATTTAGAGATGTAAATATTTAATCTTAGTTTTATAAATTAAATTAAATTTTATAGTCGTTCTAAATAGTTAGTTATTATTTTCTAAGATTTCTAAAATAATAAATGGAATAATTTTATTAAATAATTTGAATAATTTGAAAAATTTGTTATATTATTTTATATACCAATATAATTTTTTCTTTTGTTAGTTATTAATGTGATAGTAGTGTTAAACTTCTAACAACATTGCTTAAATAAATATATAAAAATTGATATTATATTAGAATTGTTAAATTAATCTGAGAAAGTCTCTAACGATAAAGAAAAATATTGTCTAAGATAATATATGTTGGCGAAACGACATGCATAAGGTAAACTAGAGCTTTTGAAGGTCTAATTCAGTTTTTTTATTCTACGAGTCGACGACAATAATCATAATCAAAACTGGAATCTCTCCTAAAGCTAAATCTAAGACATTGCTATATATGATTATGTACTTTTACGAATTTGTTGGGGGAGGGGGCCGGGGTCATCTAAAAGTTTTTTTTAGTTTTATAAAGTTTTGGCATTAAATTAGTTTGCGTAGCCATTATAATCTGAGCAGTGTTAAACTTAATAAACTTTTTTCTTTTCACGCACTCCACGGGGGAAAAAAATATCATTAAATTAATCTTGGCATTAAATTAGTTTTCAAATATCATTTGTAAAAACCGACAGGGAAAAAAAAAACAAATTTAGAAATAACACAAAAGGTACGCCCCGTGAAAGGAGTTGAACCCCACAAGGCCTTAAAAGCCCACAAAGACTAATGAAAACCCTAACAGGAAAGGCTTGGTTACAAACACCTTTGCTTTGCCATTAAAGTCATGCTTCATAGATTAAATGGCTTGTTGACAAAAAAAAAGAGAGATTGAATGGCTTTTGCCTTTTAATTTGGGGAAGGGACCATTACCTCTCACGTATGTATTTGCCTATTTACTTAGAATGTACGTTTTCATACATTACTGTCCTTTTTTTTTTCTTTCTAAAACATGTACTGTTTAATTACGTAGAGGTGAGTTTCGAATTTATTCCATGCAAAAAAAAAAAAAAATGTAAATATGTATGTAGACCTAATCTTGTGAGAGGTCTTAAATTTGAATCTAATAAACAGTACATAGAAAAAACAGAGGGTTGATCCAATCTAATCAGATAAAGCAAAACATATGTAATGCAAACCCGGTCTGCATGACCAGCTATCATGAATGGACCGGACTAGGTTACCTAATAATTGCAATACATTAAATCATTAATAAGTAATAGTTATGTATTGTAAGTAAATATGAAAAATAAATTGAAGAAGATTTAGATTTGAATTTTAATTTGATGGGGAACATATCTTGTCCCTTTCATAGCATGTAACCTCACAAGCTATAATATAAGCCTACTTTATAATAGCATATATATATATATATGTAACCTCACTAGCTAAATAATTTGTAGCAGATTAAAAACAGAAGATATTTATCAATACAACTAATGCAAATGAAGTTAAAGAACATGAGCCCACCAATGTTTTTTAGAGTTAAACACTTTAGATTCTAACTCTATGTAATACACAATCAATGTCAATTTAAGAATCTTGCGAAGAGACGCTTTTAGAAAACTAGACTTGGACCCTAATATAACGTAGATACTTTTATTGATAACTCATCAAAATGATCACCAAACTTCTCCTCATACAGCAGCTGAGATCAGACGTAGGTAGATCCAACTTCTACTCGTGGGAGATACATATACAGAATTGTAACTTTCACTTAAACAAATCATTCTTCTATCATTTTTAGTTGGTTAAATATTACTTTTATAATCTGAAAGGTAGATAGGTTTCATTATATGACAACGTTTTGTATGGACCACGATTTATGTAATCATGATAAATGGAGATAGCATCTTTTCAGATATTGTATGTGGGAAGCTTTCTCGAAGATATTATGATGTTATACATGTTTCCCGACCACATGTCAATTTTTTTTTTCTTTACTCATCCCCTTTTTCCTTAAATTTGTCTCTTGTAGTTCTAAATGTTGTTGATATAGAAAAGAAAAAAATAATAATACAGTGATAGGAGAAATAAATTACGGTTAACCACAGTTTTCAAAACGCTATTGGATTGCATGGATATATTGGTGTGATGGACCATAAATATATCCCAACAATTTTTATTGGATTTAAATTAGCATATTTTTATCGATCCACTGTTTAATTATTAGTAAGATTCAATATACCAAAAATATTGAATAATAAATTTCAAAGGTTAATTTGTTAGTCGAGAGAGAAAGTCGAGCGAGTGAGAGTCACGCGCGGCGATTTTTTCTTTTCCACAGATCCTTCTTTTTCTGACCACAAGCTCGTGCTTCGATCTGGGTCCTCCGTCAATTCCGGTGACAGCGAGGATCCCTCGGCCCATGGTTCTTCGTTCGCGACTCTTTGCATGTTACCGACGAGGCTGATGGACGAAATCAAGGGAGCGGTGGAGGGGAGAAGAATCCGCGAGATGCTGACGGTAAGAGCTCTACCGGAGGAGTTGCTACACGGAGCGGAGAGGGAGATTCATGGCGACGAAAGAGAGAAGAAGGTAGATAGATCGGAGGATTGGAGATTGTGGAGGCTTCACGGGATCAGTTATGATAGGGGAGGTAGTCTCCGATCCGGCGAAGCTAAGCCACCGTCGAAGGTCCGCTCATCTACTCCCTGCTGCCTCTTTTCTCTCACGACTGAGCGTGAAAACCTCCTCGACAAAGGGCAGATCGGATCTCTTCCTCTTTCCCAAAACGGCTCTACAGTGGCAGGATGGCAAACGGATCTTGGATCACCATCTCTGTTCGGCTACCGTCGTCCAGGCTCACCGGAGGACCTGTTCCGGCTGAGTATCTGCAAGTATGGACGTCGGCTGCAAACGAGTTTTTCGTTTTGCAAATTAGGGTTTCACGGTCCCCGGTTAAGTTCGGTTTTGTGAACTCAGCCGGTTTTGTTTCCATCGGTTTAGTTTTGGTTAACTGTAAATGAGTTGGACCCTTGGAATAATTGTAAATGGGCCTACTCCGGAAATAGCCCGTTGGGCATTATATTTTTATAAATTGAATATCCTTTAACAAAAAAAATATATATATATTGAATAATATCGTGATTTGTAGTAAAACCAGTTTTTATATGAAAGAGATTAAAAAGAAAAAGTGAAATGGGTAAATGGGCTTTAAATATAACAGAATCATATTGGGCTTAGGGCCAATTATACTAAATAAAAGTATAAGCCATAAACTCTCGAGGCTGTCCACATAGGATTTTCAACCACCAATAGGAATTCGACATGTCACTAATTAACATTTTCTAAATTTTCAGAATTTTATATTTTAAGACTTATTTTAAACAACATATTAGGATTTGACATGTCATTCATTAATATTTTCTAAATTTTCAGAATTTTAAATTTATGGAAATAAAATAAATATGTACAACATCCCACATCGGTTAGAAATTTTTTAGATAATGGTTCAGAACCAGTATAAATAAGATTAATATGCTTCCAACAACGAATGAGCACGAAAGCTTGATTTATCAGGCTTCCAAGTTTAAAAGTTTTATTCGGTTTGATCCAAATTTTTATTTGTTCAAATTAAAACTTTAGATTGTTTCAAAAAAAAAAAAATTATAATATTTAAAAATTTTAAAAGTTTAAATATTATAGATATTGAAACTTTTAAAAGTTCTTAGCTTTTAAAAAGATTTTAAATATTATAATTTTAAAATTTTAATAGTTTAAAATATTATCAATATTGAAACTTTTTAAAAGGTTCAAATATTATATTTCAAAACCTTTTAAAAGTTTAAAATATTATAAATATTGAAACTTCTAAAATTCTTAGCTTTAGAAAGATGTCAAAATACTATAATTTATAAATTTTAAAAATTTCTTAGCTTTTAAAAGGTTTTAAGAGAATTTTAATTTATAAATTTTGGAAGTTTAAAATATTATAAATATTTAAACTTTTAAAAGGTTCAAATATTTAAAATATTAAAATTTCATAGAATATTTTAAAATATTACAGTTACTTAACCTCTATAGAAATTTAAAAATATTATATCTATACTTATAAAAAGTTGAAGTTATAAACTCCTAAAAGTGTCCGTAGAAGATTTAAAACAACCAATACGAATTAGATATTTCACTAATTAACATTTATGGAATATAGTAGTAATCTATATTATTAATATTTTTTAGAAAAAAAAGTAAAATCTGTATAAATAAAATAAATATGTACAAGAACTTTGGTTTGAGAAGTTTCAATATGTGTGGATCTAAAACCGAACAAGTATATGGATGAAGTTATCAATAATTGGCTGCATGGGTTGACTATTCTTATCTTTATGAATTGCACAAATTTTATGAGAAAATAAATGATTTTGGTTTTGGAGTTTGATGAGTTAATAAGTTGTGTGGTAGTCTAAATTTTTTTTTTTTTCAGTGGAAGAATGTGAAGAAGTTGACGAAGAAGAAGAAGAGTATAATGAAGAACCGGACGGTGAAAGTAACGATGACAATTACCATAAAATTTGACAATGAAAATAAAAAGAAAGAATATGAAAAATATGAAAACATTGAATAAAAAACATAAAATATAGGTGGTAGCGATCAATTAAATATGAAAAAGAAATAAATTCATGATTATAAAATTGTTTCGTTTTTTTGGTGGTCAAATAAATGGTTTATGATATGTGAGGTCACCAATTTGATCCGTCTCACCTGGACGTCAGTTAAATTCATGATTTTTTTGATCAAGTTTGATTTTATAATACAACTGATTTTTATATTTTTTAAAATTGTGTATCTGAAATTTATTTATTTTCTTTAATACTAATTTAAATTTTTATAAAATAATATTTTATTAAAGATCATCAATCATATATAATTTTAATCAAAATATATCAAATAAATTCAAAACCTAGTAAATATAATGATTAGCCACATCTAAAGATTCCCACAATGCGCCCTCGGTCAAAATGTCATGTTCAATGGTACTTACATTTTATTCACTTTAGAGGGAAAAAAGAAAACTAATCTTGAATTGTTGGATGAGTAATTTCCCCACAATGAGACGTGTATACTTCTCCAACTGTATACAATTTATCAAATGTATTATATATTTGCATTGTGATAATTGCATACGAATTTACGACAAATATACCAAATATAATGTGTTACATTTCATCAAATCATTTCTCGGTACCATAATTTCATACAAGAAAATAACATGAATACATCACAATATCGAATTAAAAACAGGAAAAAAACATTTATTTCACCAATATTTTATTTCTCGATGTTTTCAAACTAAAACTTTCATCTTTTCACGTAAACATGGAAAAACACCAAATTAAGAAGTCTACAGTTAATGCCATATATAGACATTATACTCGACCACAGCATTCGCGCTCGTAATATTGAACGTAAAAGTCTTGGCCTGTGCATATCCTTTTCCGAACCTGAAAGCTCCCGTACCTCCGATGATCGGCATCTCTCTCACCTTCGACATTATCGGATTCCGTCCATACAATGAGAAGGTACTGCCGGAAAATTTACCCGTCGTGAAAACAAAGTTAAAAACCATAAGCAGGCTAAACTCGTTCTGGTCGGTCGATGCAAACATTCCTTGCGCTCTCCCAACTTCCCCTGACGTTATTTCAGGTCCCACCGTCAATTTGTCGTCAACAATTGCAACCATGCCAAATGCGGTTGCCGAGGAGTTTGTGGTGGGACCTGTAGTTACCACGACGGAGGTTGGTTTGTCTGCGGTGACAATGTCGTGTAAGTAGAAGTGGAGGTGGGTTAGCTTCTCTAGTTTATGTCCTGGATATGGTTTCTTCACTGTTGTCGAGAATGTTTTGGATCCTGTTATGGTGGCGGCCAGAAGAAGAGCTGAGAACAGAGAAAGAAGAAGGCTAGCCATGGGGAAGATGGTTGCTGCTTGAGAGAGTCAACGTATCTTTCAGGCTATGTGTGAAACATGTGATTGCGTTTTTGTGGAAGTGATCGCATTATTTATACACAAAACAGAATCATTGATTGAAAGCACAAAATATTTTGATAATCGATTTGCTTGGTGTACTACAGCTAGCGTCTAGACTCTAGCGAGGCGACGTGCTAACAAACAAATCTCCATTGATGTGGACATAATCTTAGTTTAAAGGTTACACAAGTATATCGCTTTCCAAAATAATAATAAAAAAGGAAGGTTACAAGTGTTAAAGATAGAGATATGTTTTATGACTTAAACTAAAATAGGGAAAGTCAGAAACACGTTTGTTGCATCTTGAGAAAATACAACTATTTTAAAGTATAACTATTCCATGATTCCAGTAGTACAATGTTTTACTAGTCGTCCCAAGTGATGAGATTTAATAAAGACTATTCAAGTGTACTTTACAGTTTTGAGGTTGTAACCTTTTTTCTTACTTCATCATATTCACTCATTTTGAGGCATAAGGTTGTTACCTCCCATTGAAGATGTGGACATAATCCTCGTCTAAAGGTTACAATAATTATTAAGTGAGCATAAGAAAACAAATTGAAAAGAATGCTTTTATTACCAAAAAAGAAGAAGATAGAGATATATATGTAATATGTTGTATGACTTTTATCTTCTTTTTTATTCTTTTTTTCTTTTTGGACAAAGTTTTATGACTTTATGTAAAGTAGGGAAAGTCAGAGACACGTTTGTTGCATCTACCAAAAATGGTATTCTAGCATTTTCACTCTAGCGTTTGTTGTTATCGTATTGTACGTGAATCTCTAGTGTTTCTTCTACTATTCAATGATTCCAGTACTACACTGTTTTACTACTAGTCGTCTAAAATTTATTTCAAGTGATGCGATATTCAAAAAGACTATATGTTCATACTTCACCATTGTAACTCTGTCTCGCGTTTTGGCGTGCGCCCATATCTGGGCATGTGTGCTGTCGTTTCTTGATGATATACAAAGAATTTTGACCTCAGAGGGACAATGAGATACGTAAGGTTAGCTCACAAGTAAAACCAGTCAACATCCAAAGGTTACAATATTGTTTTTCTTAAACATTAATAAAGTGTTACAACGAGACTTATTATAACACGTAAAGGTTCGAATAAATGTTGCAGTCAAAGCAAACTAATCCATCAGCGATTTAATTTACTCATTTTTTGGATGGACAATAAACTACCGGGAACCAAATCTATTTGTATATAAAAACGATTTATACTTAGTCTTTATTGATTTTCAATTCTTTCTATTTTCATTGGACTACACCATTACATAATTATATCTAATCCACAAAGGAATTTGTTCATTCTAACGACTCCAACTATTCAAATCCCTAATAGTAATGTTTTAAACAAAACATTAAAAATGTTAACACCAATATAATATTATTATAAGTTGACCATTTTGGATTAGAAAACAATATTCTGAAGAGTTTATCACAAAAACTACGAATTTTTATAACACTCACAACACAAATTACAGGAAAATCACAATATCAGTTTAACAACAACAACAACAACAACAGAAACCATTTATCCGACAGGTTATTTATTTCATTTGATTTTCAATAAAAAGTGATGAAACGCATTAAAAAGTGCCAATAGGTTAATGCCATATATAGACATTATACATGACCACAGCATTTCCGCTAGTAGTATTGTACACAAAAGTCTTGGCCTGTGCATATCCTCTTCCGAACCTGAAAGCTCCCGTACCTCCGATGATTGGCATCTCTCTCACCTTTGACAATATCGGATTCCGGCCATACATTGAGATGGTGCTCCCGGATAATTTACCCTTGGTGAAAACAAAGTTAAAAGCCATAAGCAGACCAAACTTGTTCTGATCAGCCGATGCATACATCCCTTGAGCTCTCCCAATTTCCTCTGAGGTTATGTCAGGTCCTATCGTCAATGGATCGTCATCGATTGCAACCAAACCAAAGTTGGTTGCAGAGGAGTTTGTTGTGGGACCTGTAGCGACTTTCACATCAGTTGGTTTGTTTCCGGAGTCAATGACGTGGAAGTAGAAGTGGAGGTGAGTTAGTTTCTCTGGTTTAGGTCCTGGATATGGTGCATTCACTGTTTTTGAGTAAGCTTCGCATTCTGTAATGGTGGCTGTCAGAAGAAGAGCTGAGAACAGAGAAAGAAGAAGGCTAGCCATGGGGAAGATGGTCGCTAGCTGCTCTAGAGAGTCAACAGAGAAAAGTGATTGTGTCTTTGTGGAAGTGATCGCATAATTTATACTCAGTAACAGAATTATTGATTGAAAGCACAAAATGATTACTTGGTGCACTACAGCTAGCCATGCAACGTGCTAACAAACAGACCTCCATTGATGTGCAAATTTATTTTGCCTAGGGTCAATAAATAGTTTGAGACGGGACTGTGTGGACATAATATCTTCGTTTAAAGGTTACAATCTCTCGTTTACTTGTTAGCTAGCCCTGTTCCTCATCTTTGCTTTGAGGGTATCTAAATAAAAAAAAAAGTATTAATTAAGTGAGCATAAGAAAACAAATTGAAAATAATATTTTTATTACAAAAAAAAAGAAGAAGAAGAAGAAGATAGAGATATAAGTATCTTACATGACTTTTTATCTTCTTTTTCTTTTTGGGCAAAGTTTTATGACTTTATCTAAATAATAGAAAAAGGAAGGTTACAAGTTTAAAAATAGAGAGAGATATATTTTATGACATAATAAAACTAAATTAAATATGGAAAGTCAGAAACACGTTTGTTGCATCATAAGAAAATACAATTATTTGCGACAAAAAAAAAAAGAAAAAAAAATACAATTATTTAAATTATAACTATTCCATGATCCCGTATAGTACAATGTTTTACACTTTTACTAGTCGTCTAGTATATTTGAAGTGATGAGATTTTAAAGACTATTCAAGTGTCACAATTTTGAGGCATTGAATTGTGAACACTTGAATAATCTTTAAATTATGGTTTCTTACTTCACTATTTTTCACTCATTGTGAGGCATGAGTTTGTTATCTCCATTGATGATGTGGACATATGATCTTCGTTTTTAAAGGTTACAATTATTAAGTGAGCATAAGATAACAAATTGAAAAAGGTGCTTTTAATTATTACCAAAAAAAGAAAGGAGATAGAGATATGTTGTATGTCTTTTATCTTTTGTTTCGGACAAATTTTTATGACTTTATCTAAAGTAAAGAAAGTCACAGACACGTTTGTTGTCGTCGTACTGTATAAACACGTAAAAATATCCATGATTTTAGTGTTACGCTGTTTTACTAGCTAGTCGTCTAAAATTTATTTGAAGTGATAGAGATTTTCAAAAAGACTAGACGACAAGCGTTTCCAATTTCGAGGCATGAAGTTGTAACATTTTTCTCCTATCTCACACCATATTCACTCTCTCTGGCGTTTTGGCGTGCGCCCATATTTCTGGGCGTGTGTTCTGTACGTCGTTCCTTGTTGATCCACAAAGAGTTTTGAGTCTTTTGACCTCAGAGGGACAGTGAGATACACAAGGTTAGCTCACAAAGTCACACCAGTCAACATTAAAAGTTTATACTATTGTTATTCTTAAACAGTAGTTAAGTGTTACATCGAGACTTATTATAACACGTAAGATTCGAATAACTGTTGCAGCCAAAGCGAATTTATTTTTTTTATAAAAAACGATTTATAAAAAGTAAATATATTTGATGGATTACACCACTGCAAAATATATTTGATAAATAGTAAATAAAAAGCAATCTACTTCACAAACAAATTTGTCCACCCTGCTGTCCTGCAACTATTCAAATATCAAATCCATAGTAGTAATGTTCTAATCAAACATTAAAAATGTTAATCACCAATATAATACTATTATAAATTGACAATTTTGCGATTAGAAAACAATATCCTGAAGAGTTCATCACATAAACTGCGAATTTTTATAACACTTACAATACATTACACCAAAATCACAATATCAACTACACAACAAAAACAACAACAACAACAACAGAAACCATTTATCCCACAGGGTATTTATTTGAATGATTTCATCTGATTTTCAACAAACTAAAAGTGGTGAAACGCATTAAAAAAAATGCCAATAGTTAATGCCAAACATAGACATTATACACGACCACAGCATTTCCGCTGGTAGTATTGTACACAAAAGTCTTGGCCTGTGCATATCCTCTTCCGAACCTGAAAGCTCCTGTACCTCCGATGATTGGCATCTCTCTCACCTTCGACAAGATCGCATTCCGGCCATACATAGAGATGGTGCTCCCGGAAAATTCACCCTTTGTGAAAACAAAGTTAAAAGCCATAAGCAGACCAAACTTGTTCTGGTCAGTAGATGCATACATCCCTTGAGCTCTCCCAATTTCCTCTGAGGTTATGTCAGGTCCCATCGTCAATGAATCGTCAGTGATTGCAACCATACCAAAGTTGGTTGCAGAGGAGTTTGTTGTGGGACCTGTAGCGACTACCACAGCAGTTGGTTTGTTTCCGGAGGCAATGAGGTGGAAGTAGAAGTGGAGGTGGGTTAGCTTCTCTGGTTTAGGTCCCGGATATGGTGCCTTCACTGTTTTTGAGTAAGCTTCGCATTCTGTAATGGTGGCTGCCAGAAGAAGAGCTAAGAACAGAGAAAGAAGAAGGCTAGCCATGGGGAAGATGGTCGCTGGCTGCACTTATCTTTCAGACTTATATGAGTGAAAAGTGATTGTGTTTTTTGTGTGGAAGTGATCGCATAATTTATACTCAATAACAGAATTATTGATTGAAAGCACAAAAATGTTTTGATAAGATATTTTTCTCGTGCTAAAAACAGACCTCCATTGATGTGGACAGCCTTCGTTTAAAGGTTACAGTCTCTTGTTTACTTGTTAGCTAGCCCTATTCCTCACTTTTGCTTTTGAGGGTATCTAAATAAATAAATAAGTTAGGTGAGCATAAGAAAACAAATTGAAAAGAATGCTTTTATGGTTGACAAAAAAAAAAAAAAAAGACGATTTTATGTTGTGGATATATAGTGCCTTCACTGTTTTTGAGTAAGCTTCGCATTCTGTAATGGTGGCTGCCAAAAGAAGAGCCGAGAACAGAGAAAAAGAAGAAGATGGTGGCTAGCCATGACGAAGACGGTCAGCTGCGCTACAAACTCAACTGATATTCCAGGCTATATAATGTGTGAAGATGTGTTGCATTTTTTTTTATTTTAACAAAACACACAGGTATGTTTTATAGAGGAAGTTGGGGATATTTTTGAAAAATATGACTATCTAAAACGAAACGTTAGTATTCATCTGCTATAAACTGGTCTAGCATTTGAGATAATCGTACAAAAAAACGTTTCCTATCTCTCTAACGGTTTCTACTCTTCCATGATTCCACTAGTCTTCTAATATATTCCAAGCGATGATACTTTCATAAGAAGCAAGACACAGAGATTAACTCTTTTGAAAAATATGACTATTCAAAACGAAAGGTTATCTTTAATTGGTTTAGCATTTGAGATAATCAAACAAAAAAACCTTTCTTATCTCTAATGGTATCTACTCTTCCATGATTCCACTAGTCTTCTACTTGTATATTCAAAAGACTATTCAACTGTTACCAATTATAAGGCATAAGAGACTAAGAGAATGTAACATCAACCTCTTTGTTCCTGCTTCACCATATTCACACTCTGAGCGCTTTTGTGTTGGAGTTCTTGGTCTAGCGCTGTGGCGCGTATCCATAAGATTGAGCCTGCTTTTTTCGATTCTTGATGATCTGCAATGAGATTGACCTCAAAGGAACAGTAACATCCAAAGGTAGAAGTACTTCTTCAAGCTCAAACCAGTCAAGATCTTCAGAATCCCCATCTTCATACTCAACTCTGTACCAACCAGATTGTTTGTCGAACTTTGTCACCACACCAGAATAGTAGTGACCCAAGAAAAACTTGCGAACTTGTCTACCCTCGAGCCATTCGCCACTTCCTACAGTGCCACTTGATGATGATGATGATGATATTGGTTCGTCTTTGGCAACCATACAATCTGTTTGAGGTTCATCAGGTACACCATTGATAACAACAGCAGGCTCTCCCGGTATCTGGAAGATCCCTGGAGGAAGAGACGGTGGTGCTTCTTGCTTAATGCTCCCAGTGTTCTCCATCTTTTTTTCTTCTGCAAGAAAGCTCACAGAGTTAAGTTAAGATTCAAAACATTAGCTGAATCACTCATCTGTTGAACCAAGTGCATCCTTCACAGTTTCTATAGGTTTCAGAACCGATGAAACAGAAACTGGAGGTGAATCATTCATATAACTGATACACGAGAATCCGATAAAAACTTGAAAACGAACGAATCGATTTCTAAATCTTATACTATGGTGATGAAATTGTCCTCTCCTAGAACATTTAAACATTCGATCCTTAGCACAAATCCCTAAATTCCCCAGCAATCGGCGAGGCGATTCCAGTTTTATATTTATACCAATAAAAAACGACGCATCGAAAGAGGAGAAGAGGATCACTCACCAGTATCAGGTAAAGATAGAAATTTACGGGCGGGAGATTTGGGCCACCGTCGTTCGTAGTCCGTCAAGTGTGTACGGCGGCGAAGGGAGGCGAGGCGGGAGGTTTTAAGAGATTAAGCCAGACACGTTCTTGTTTGGCAACGCGGACAACCTAACTCTGGATGGATCCACTCAGCAATACTAATGTTACTAGGTAATAACCCGTGCTGTTGCACGGAGTGAAATTTTCGTTTCAGACATTATGTTTGTAAATCTATTTATTTAGTATAATTTTTAAAATACAAATTTATATTGGTTTAAATTTATCAAGTTTATGAAAGTTTAAACAAAATCTTGAACTATCAAATCAGATAAAAATCATAAGAAACTAAAATTTCATGAATCGGATAATGTAAATAAAATTGTTAACCCGGTCAAACCCGTCCGTTAATCCATCCCGCAATAGGGTTAAATATTTTGAGCCGCAAAAGGTCTCTGACAGCCCACATCAGCTTTTTCAAGACAATGCTTCTCTATTAATATATAGAAGATAACTAATTAGTATAATTTTATTAAAGAAAGATTTTAAAATTTAAACTAAATGATGATTTGTTTTTATCTAATTGTATTAAATTGATTTGTCTTTCCTCAAATATCTCAAAATATAAAACCAAATAAAAAAATCATATATCTACACTGGCAGTTGACAAAAAAAAGGCAGTAACAGTTTTATGTAATATTATGAAATACTAAATGTAAATAATAAATTGGGATATGGAGCTATCTGGCGGCGATACGTCAATTTTTTTTTAGAGAATGTTTCTTTTCTAATATATAGGAGATTCCCTTTTTAATGGAAACATCAAGGATTAAGTTTGGTATATTTGATTTTATTTAAGTTTGGAGTATATTTGATTTAATAATGTCCTCATTTTTTGGGAAGACAATGATTTTAATTAGAGTAATCACACTTATTTGGAGAATATTACTATATCAAATCATTCGTCAATTATCATCTTAATTGAAAATAGTAAATTGATAGACCTGTTAGAAATTTTTGTCTTCAAGGGAATTTAGCAGTTACTTAGGAATCGCATTTTCTATTTGATTGATAATTTCTATATCTAAGGGAAACATCCTTAAATATCGAACAGTTTTGGAGTAAATAAAAATAACATATATCATCTTTGTTTTATAATATATATTAATTAAAGAATTATTTGAAATCATCAGCTTGAAATGCATTTGTATATTTTTGATTTACAAAATCATCAAAATAATTATATTTTTGTTTTAGAATATCTTTGTATGCATTTCATCCCGAGATAAGGTGAGAGTGTGAATTTTTAAAATCAAAGAATATTTAGCCGTAATATTTTAGAACCAAAAATATTAATCCATAGTAGGTTTAAAGTTAAAACAGAATAATAAGAATGGCGAATAATTATATGATTAACCAAAATGAAATTATTAGATATGTATTTTATGTCATTGGTGTTAGGATAATATGTATTGTTATTAGTGTAAGGCTAAAATGTATGTGATGACTGATGAATAAAGAACTGTGCTTGATTAACTGCTGAAATCTAATAACATTAAAGAAAATTAAAATTATTCGATTAAAATACATATAATAATGAATTAAGAAATCACATTCTCGTGATTATTCCTATTTTTAATACATATTCCTATTTCTATCTCTTCATAGGCGGTGTAGGGTTTTTTTTTTTTTATAAATTTTTTAATAAATATAATGGCACAAATCTGTAATTAATTAGATGTTTTGAGGGTTAAATGATTAAATGTGCACTGAGCTCTATAATGCTGACACGTCAGCTTTTTAGTCAGAATGTCCCTTTTAATATATAAGGGATTTTTTGCTTACCAAAACTAGCTTTTTTTTATAAATTAGAAGTAATGTATGTGTGATTCGAATTAGAATGAGACTGTGTGTCAAGTGTAACCTTAAAAATAGAGTCCAGTGTTTGTTCATTTGATACACCAACTCTTTGTTTACTTCTCTTACTCTGATTGTGTTGCAAAAGACTTATCCATTAGCTAATTTTTTTTAGTAATATCTGAAGATGATGATGGGGAAGCTGTTTCTCTTCGGTTTACTAATGTGGCAAAGCTCATGAATGGCACACGAAATGTTCAGAAGCTTTACTTACATCTACTACTCTCGAGGTAACTATGCTATTTTGTTTTCTCTAGTTAATATCTTTTATTTTATCACTGGTCTAATGGATATAGTTTGTCATATTTTGTGACGCACGAGGGGAGGGGAAGGTCTATTATGTGATTACAAAATGTTTAGTTGGGTTTTCTCTTGTTTTCCTAATATGCTGTGAATCAGATGCCGGTGTTTAACAACCTCAAATCGTTACGTTTTAGGAAGGGTAAGAGGTGATATATGAGAGAAAAAAAAATATTTTAGTTTTTAAATTTTAGAATTAAATATTAATAATATAGAAAACTACCATATTTTAAAAAATGTTAATTAATAAGATGGCTGAGTTTTGATTGGTCATTTAAAATTCTACATGAATCCATTAAAAAACTTATAGAAAAATATCAGAGAAAGAGAATTATAGTAATTAAAAAACTTATAGAAAAATATCAAAAAATTTTTTTTTGTCAAGTTTCCTCTCTCCAAAGTTCAATATACAGATATAGATCAGTCGTATTAACATTTTTTAGTAAAAGAATTTATCGGAAGTTTCCATTTCTGGTCCAATAAAGAAAGAGTTGTGTGATAAGAATAGTTGTAATGAAAATAAACCAAAGCTTGCTTGGTTGGCCCTTTTGGTTGTTCTTCCGCTCCGCTGCGCTCGATTAAAAAAGTTGGTTTTTCGTATCTGGTAAGGTAAGGGGTTCGTGTCGGTCTCGAACTTGAAGGAATTGATAATACCCTCACTTGTATTCTGTAGAAAGTTTCTCATTAGATTAGCTTCTTCATCACCCTTCACTACTTTGTGGGTTTTAGGTTAGAGGAATCCGCTGTTGATATTTTCTCCAGCTACTCTACTGGGTTAAAGTTTTGAATATTCTGTGTTGGCACAGGAGATCAGAGTGAGTTTCTTCAACGCCGGGTATTATGGAGTTGATGAATTTGATCGCCGAGAAGAAGATGCTGAAGAAGATTAAATTTTATCAAGAAAGAATAGATTCGTTAAACGATGTGTGTGATTACATTCTTCTTCACAGTGTCTTCTTCTTACTTGAGCGACAATTGTGTTTTTTTTTTTTTTTTTTTTTTTTTTGTTTAAGCGGCGAAGAGATTGATTGTGCTTTCTCATTGTTTGTTCATCTCAGCTGCTTGCCAGCTTTGCACGAGATGAGCAATGTTACCTGGAAGAGGCGGCTACAGAGCTTGAGAATGCTCGCAAATACGAGGATTATCTCGGTTTCAAATCGAGTACGACCAAATCTTTTCTTCTTTTACTTTTAACTGTTATTATGACTATATATATATATGTTTGTTTGGTTTTTTTAACTCTACGAATGTTCTTCTTGTAACTCCATCAGCACATTTGGAATTGAAGAAGCTTGCTGAAGAGGGTGCAAAAATCTTCACGGACTTGCGGCCGCCTGTTCTTAAACGAGTGAGGCTTTCTTGTTCTGTTAATTTCCCCTAGGCATTTTTTTTTATCTTTACAGTGACAGTGATGTGGGCTTGCTGAAGAGGGTGCAAAAATCTTCACGGACTTGCGGCCGCCTGTTCTTAAACGAGTGAGGCTTTCTTGTTCTTGTTCTGTTAATTTCCCAACTAATGTTGACTTTTTTTTTGTGAAACAGTTGCTTTCTTTAGAAAGTCTCAAGAAAAGAGAGATTGAAGCATTGCAGCGTCGACGAGATGTCACAACCCAAAAGACGAGGCATTGTTGTCTCTTCTTTTAGTATTATTACTACTGTATTAAGTTGTTTTGTATCTCTCTAGTTTATCTAGCTACAGACAAAAGAGTTACATATCTAATTATGATAATGGTTTGTTGAATTTCCCAAAATCTTCTATCTATATATGCCAAGTTTGTTTTCCCAAATTCTTGATATGTGTATGGTTGCTTTAAAGTTTTGATGGTTGGACATCTGTAGAGGAGATCAGACTGGGTTTTTGGTAGCTTGTATAATGATCTTGACTTTGCTCGCCGGGTGCAAGAGATCAGTTAGACAAGGTACATATGCGTTCGTTATTGAGAACCATGTGTTTGTATCATATCAGGGTCATTGGGGGAGGTCGTCTGTGGCATTAGAAAAGCACTAGAGATGTTTATGCTTCTGCCATCTTTCTTTTTGCTTCTCAATCAATGTATCATCATACTAAACGGATAGTGGCTTCTCCAAAAATGTGAAGTAGCTGGTATAGTGACAATTGCTGACAGTTGGAAAGAATGTGCCTTGTCTTGGGGGTCTTTTAGGGAGTAGGGACAATTCATTTGTTTCAGTAATAAGCTAAATTTGCTTGGCATCATCTTGATTTATATAGGCTATATATATATATAGCGAGAAGAAGCCTCCTCCTCCTGTAAGCAGAGATCAAGAAGCTCCATTAATTGTTTGCTAGAGTATTCTGAAACTGAATGCTAGTATAAGGACATTAAATTATGGCGAGGAGATTCTTCTTCAGGTTGTGACTGTTATGCAAAAAGGCTTTATAGAAAAGAAAAAAAAATGTAGAAAAGCAGTTAGTTGGTCATGGCTCATGAGAAGTGTCTGTCTATAGTGGTTCCTGCTTGGTAGTCCTTCCTTAAAAGCAAAGTAGTCAGAGAGGCTTGATAGAACTTAGATGCAGAAAGAGTTCATCTCTTTTACAATTTTTCAATCTCTCCGATGACGACGATACTTGCTCCTCAACATTTTTCTGGTTTACCCATCTTGGATCAAGGCAAGTATAACAACAACAAGTATCAATTAAAATAGTGAATTTAAAAGGTGTGGTTATGATTTTTAAAGTTTACAATTTTAATGGTGTGTATTTTTTTTTTTTTTTAATATATGGGGGTTTTTAATTTTTTTTACATTAGACGACATATATAGAAGTTTATTGATAAAATTAATTTTTATTGTGGTAATTCGGAGTTTATACAACAGTGTTTCGTTTACATAACAAAATTTACAACCATAATGTAAAGAAATCCAAAGCTATATAATAATACTATAATTTAGGGAAAAGTATAAACAAATATTCAAAAAAAAAAAAAATTCAGAAAATCATAATTAAAATAGTGAACTTAAAAGGTGTGGTTGTGATGTAAAAGTTTACAATTTTAGTGTTGGGTTATTCAAGTTTTTTTTTGATATGGGGGTTTAAATCTTGACATTGGACGACATGTAGAAGTTATTGATAAATTAATTATTATTATTGTGGTAATTCAGAGTTTATATATGTTTCGTTTACATAACAAAATTTATAATGATAATGAAGCTATATAATAATATATAATAAAAGGAAAAGTAATAACAATATTCAAAAAAAAAAAATTTGAAATCAAAAACATAACAAAACCAGTGTGTTCCCGTCTCTCTTTCTCTCTCTATCTCTCTCTCTCTTTTTACCAGTGGATCATCCAGAGCAAAGTAGTCCGTCTCTCTCTCGCACGCGACGCGAAAATCCGCAGAACAAGGTGCTCTCTCATCCTTATCCCTCTCTGATTAGGGTTAGCGTAGTGATTCTCGAGTTCGATTTTCGAGTGGTTCAAGTGATTTTCAAATCCTGAGGAATTCTCAAGTGATTTTATCCCTCTCTGATTGCTTCTTTCTCGAGTTCGATTTTCAAGTGATTCCAAGTGATTTTCAAATCCCCAGGAATTCTCAAGTGATTTTCTCTTTCAGGACACGATGTTGAAATGGTATGCAAAACTCCGAGATGAAACCAGAGAAAAAAAAATGAAAGAAGCTGAGGATAGGTTAACAGAGGTTTGTTCTTCAATAGGATTGTACAAA
Organism: Camelina laxa; assembly: GCA_024034495.1. NCBI lineage: Eukaryota > Viridiplantae > Streptophyta > Magnoliopsida > Brassicales > Brassicaceae > Camelina > Camelina laxa. The sequence goes on along the minus strand of CM043882.1, from coordinate 7,131,313 downwards.
TCTTATTTGATTCGGATTCAATTTGGTAGATTAGTGGTTCTGATGGTTTCCCTGATCTGTTTTTTTCAGAGTATACAAGACTACCAAAGAACATTAAAGCAGGGTATTGGAAATGAATTACGCCAAGCACAAAGAGCAGAAATAATGGCGAGACTAATGATGAGGCTAGAGCAAGAGCAACCACTAAAATTGAACAATTACGCCAACCAGTGGCAGAGGTCCATCGTTACATGTTGAATGCAATAGAAGAGGTTTGTATTTTACGTGTTTTTAATAGATTTTTTTTTGGGTCTACTTCTTTTACTAATCTGTTCCCTTTTCTTTTTTTCCAGAAGATTTCCTTGATCCGTTTAAAGAACTCCAACCGTCAGCTCAAAGATTTGAAGAAGTCCCACTCTGCCAAGACTTCTTACTTCAGTTGCTTCTGGTGCTGCTGGTAAGAATTCTTGAATTCAAGGTTTGCTCTTCTCTTTGTTTCTTTCTGTGATTTATGTTTCTCTTTTCTTTTTTTTTTTTTTGTGTGTGTGTGTCTGTGTGTGTGCAGAAAACAGAGAAAGAAGAAGAAGATGGTGGCTAGCCATGAGTGACTAACACGGTCATTGAAAAGAACCAAGACACAGAGGTATGTTTGTTTAGGAGGGAATATGGGAAGTTAGGGACATATTAAACTCATTTTGAAAAATATTACTATTTAGAACGAAAGGTTAGTATTCATCTGCTAAAAACTGGTTTAGCATTTGAGATTATCGTACAAAATATTACTTTTCTTATCTCTAATGGTATCTACTACTCTTCCATGATTCCACTATAGTCTTCTATTATATTCCAAGCGATGATACTTTCATTAGACTATTCAACTGTTATCAGTTTTAAGGCATAAGACAGTGCAACAACCTCTTTGTTACTGCTTCACCATATTCACACTCTGAGCAACAAACAAGCAGACCGCTTTTGTGTTGGAGTTCTTGGTCTAGCGCTGTGGCGCCTATCCATAAGCTTGGTTCTGCATATGTCGATTCTTGATGATCTGCAACGAGATTGACCTCAAAGGCACAGTAACATCCAAAGGTACAAGTACTTCTTCTAGCTCAGACCAGTCAAGATCTTCAGAATCCCCATCTTCATACTCAACTCTGTACCAACCAGGTTGTTTGTCCAACTTCGTCACCACACCAGAATAGTAGTGACCCAAGAAAAACTTGCGAACTTGTCTACCCTCGAGCCATTCGCCGCTTCCTACATTGCCACTTGATGATGATGATACTGGTTCGTCTTTGGGAACCATACAATCTGTTTGAGGTTCATCATTGATAACAACAGCAGGCTCCCCCGGTACCACGAAGATCCCTGGAGGAAGAGACGGTGGTGATTCTTGCTTACTGCTCCCAGTGTTCTCCATCTTTTTTGCTTCTGCAAGAAAGAAAGCTCACAGAGTTAAGTTAACCAGCAGAAGTCAAGATTCAAAACATTAGCTGAATCACTCATCCGTTCTATAGGTTTCAGAACCGATGAAACATGGTGAAACTAAGGCGAATCATTCATATAACGGATACACGAGAATCAGATACAAACTTGAACACGAACGAATCAAACTTAACTCTGGAGATTAAGCCAGACACGGTCTTGTTTGGCAACGCGGACAACTTGAACTCTGGATGATCCACTCAGCAAATGTACTAATCATTTTTTGCTTGCCACTACTACTACTACCCTTTATTTATTTATTTGAACAGTTCTTTTATTCATCACTTAATCTTCTTTAGTTCTGCAACAAGAACAGTTCTGCAAAGTAAGATTCCGACTTAACCGGATGCTCTCCTCTGCGTCAAGAGGGAAACTCATACGGATACCGAAGCTCTCTCCGCAATGGTCATCTACCAACATCACGTGCAAATATCTGAGTGAGGGGACTGATTCGACGAAGCCGTTTTGGATAAGTAATGTGCTGAGTAGTGGTGTCTTGGATCATCTTCATCTTGATATAGTTGCTAAAGGTATACAAGTGATTAAGCAGATGGAACCTTTCCTGGAGAAATTCCCATGTCTTAAGCTGCTCAAAGTCTCTGCTTGCTTGGGTTAAAGATGAAAAAGCAAGGCTGCAACTTGCCACGGATCTGCTAATGCTTCCCAGAGCTCACAAGCTCCAGGTAGAGTTCTTTTCCTGATAAACTAACTAATGCATCAAGTGGTACTTTTGTCCCTGTCTTGTTGCTTAAGTTTGTTCAAACCTGAAAATTCTGTTTAAGCACACTCTGTGTCTACATTTAACTGTCGTCATCAGGCTTCTTTCAATTTATGTTTTCAACATTAATTTGCATTGTTGTGTTTTTTTCTTTCTTGATGTCTTAACTGATCTTCAATCAAATTTCTATGCATAAAATTGAGATCATTAAAGCATATATATAACCGATTATGGTTGATGACATAACATCATTATATGTTCGTTGACAAAAAAAGGAAATATCACTACAAATTCCCATTGAAGCAATCAGAACATTTTGAATCACTAACAATGACATATGGATTATAAAAAAAAATCAAAATGCTAATTAGATGATATTAGGCTTATCTTCAAAGGTGAACTAGGAGAGATCAAAATAGTATCCTCCTCATGCGTGTGAGAGAGCCTCTAAAGATGATGAATTATCCGTGTCATCGTCAATAAGCTGCCGAAACAGATGAAGCTCACGATCCAACTGCTGGAAACCGGTCTGGCACCGCGGCTCATATCTGTCATCGAAGTGTCATCCGCTACTCGACCATTGTTCACTCCTCCCTTACTGCACACCATCATTATGAGAATATTGTTGAGTTACAGAACAAAATGAGATCAGTTATAGAGAGATGTGAATCATCAGTGAACAAAGGTAACACAGAGACATCATCCATTTCATGTATTTGAACATATCTAAGAACCAAATACAATTCTCCATGGGACATGATGAAACAAACTTCAATTCAAATCACCAAATTGCTCGAAGATAGTTTGAAATTGATTACCTCGAAGGGTATTTGCAAGTTCCCTGACCTGAAAACACACACACACACACATGTATCAAATATTCAAATCTGAATCTAAAACTCGAATTTCAAAAACAAGAGATCATCATTACAATCCTGATTCTACTATCCTCAGAAGAAAAAGGTTTTTTTTTTTAACTTACTGGGATTGAGTGAAGTAAGAGCAGCGTTATTGTTGAAATTACAAGCCTCATCAGCCTCGCCGTTCTTCAGATAATAATTATTAAAAACGAACGACGCCATTTTCTGAACATCCGTAGGGTCGTTACAAGGTCCACCTTGCTGAATCGGACCACAATCGGCACCTCCTTGACCACAAGCCCACTCAATCGCAGTCTGTAGCGACGAATCTTCCGCGTTGTTCTTCGCTACACACCATAACTCCACTTGCAACACTTGACCTCCGATCTGCGCAGTCGCAACCACCATTAACATCGCCGCCGTCGCAGCGACCAGAGAGATAAGAGAGAGAGTCATAACGAGTATAGGGAAGAAGGTTTTGGGGGTTTTTTTTCTTTTTTTTTTCCGTAACCGCTGATTTGGGCAGTGAGAGTACTTAGAAAGTTACCGTTAAAGGTATCGGAGAAGATGAAAGAGAGAGAGATCTAACAGTGACGAATCTGAAGAGTCAAAGAGACAATTATTGTGTTTATTTGGATTTAAGCGTTTAGTTGGGTTGGGCCTCTAATTCGGCCCATAAAAAGGAGGTAATGTGAGACATTAAGTGCTCGGATCGATGACGTGTCGTTTTGTGATTGGTTGTTTAAGTTGAGAAAGGTTTTTTTTTTTATGTCGACGTCGCGACCGTGTAATTGACTGAAAGTTTAAAGCTTTTCCGAGGAACGAAACAGAGCTATGGCTTCTTCTCCGTCAGATCCAGATGTAGAAGCAGCTCTTTCTGGGAACCCTAGTTTAATTGAGAAACCGAGTTTAGTAGTAGTAGGAGAGCAAGGAAGTGTTTCGTTGGAGAATGCGAATCCCGTCGCCGACAAAGCCCTAAATCTAGAATCAACACAGGACGAAGTGCAGGATCGGGAGGAGTCAGAAGCCAAGGATCAGCAATTAGAAGCGTCGATTGAGGAAAACAGGAACGAGGAAGACGATATGGACGCGACGCAAGCCGTTAGCTCTTCTAATAACCGTCGCGGAGGTGGGCCGCCGCCGAAGCGGAAGAAAGTGAATCAGAAGAAACGGAAACAGCAGGAGAAGTCGAAGGAGAAGCTTGAGGTACTTTTGAAAACTTTGAAGCCGATTGCTTTCGTGCCATGTAAAACCCTAGATTTTGCTCGGCACGAGAAGCTATTGAAGTTGTTAGGTTTGTGGGATTTTGTGCATTTGGAGTTTGATCAAAACATTCGTCAAGATCTAGTGGCGAACCTTGTCGCGTTTTATAATTCAGAGGGTAGATGCAGTTATGTGAACGGGTTAAGGATTAATGTCAGCCGTCCTGATTTGGCTCGTGCCTTGAAATTGCCTAAGAAGAAAGACCTTGATATCACGGAGGAGGAGAGACAACTTCTGGAAAGTGATGAGTCAGTAAGGTTTGTTGATGAGCTTCTTTCAACTTGGGTTCTACTGCAGAGAGATGATATGTGGATTATGCCTGTAGAGGTAGTTGAATGGACTAGGGATATAAAGCAAAAGCATTTGGAAAAGTTAGATTGGTCTAAATTGCTCTGGGTCATGGTTGAGAAAGAACTGAAAGCTGAGCCTCTACTCGGTGATTGTTTTTTTGCTTCTCATCTCCAGCTGTTGATCAAAACACAGAAAGAAGATTTATTAAGGGAAACACCTGAGGATGAGGATGAGGATGATGATGATGATGTAAAGGAGGTTGATTTTTTGGTGAAATCGCCGAAAGAAGGTTGTTTGGAGGTTAAGGAGGAGCATGTTGGTGCTGCAGGTTCAGGAAGGGATGATGGTGCGACCGACTCAAAAGAAGACAAGTATGTGGACGAACATATGATCGAGTTGAATCTCGGGCAAGATACTGTGTCAGAAATGGTCGCTGAGGAGGAGAGAGGTCCTGTTGAAGGACAGCCAATGGATGTTGAGGAGAATAAGAAAGAAGTGGATGATAGGTGGGCATGGAATGAAGACACTCATGCTGGTTCTCATTTCCTTCGCCGTTGCAATCTTAGTAGTGCTAGGGAGGAAGACGAAGATGATCATATCGAAGGATCCATGGAAATTGGTGAAGATGAACCAATTGAAGATGTTGGCGAAGAGGAAGCTGAGGAAGATAAAGAAAAGCATGATGGGGGTTTTCCTTTTTTTCCAAACGGTGTTTCCCTTCATGGAGTTGGCCAAGAGAACCTCATGTTGGGAGATGCATCTCCGTTAGGTTATAACTCCGGGTTACAAATACATGGCAATTCGATTGGTGGTGATTTCCTTGGTTCTAGGGTTGACATGCATATGGCTATGGGTTCAGGTAGTTCTTCTCTGTTTGGGAATGGCAATAACAGGAGGGAGGTTGAACACGAGAATGATATTACTTATCACTCTCATAACCCCAGCAATAAGAGGTTGAGGACCGAAGAACCCTCTTGGGATGATAAACCACCCTCAGGTGAGGTGATGTTTGATCAGATGGCATATTGGATGGAAAAAGCTAGGTTGTCATTTGCTGAAAAAGATAGAGAGCGTGAACAATCTGTTATGCACCAGCAGTATCTGATGAATGAACTTCAAACCAAGGCAGCAATAATTCAGGAATTGGAAAGAACCAAGTTTGAGGAGCAACAGAGGAAGGATATGATGATCTACAAGCTTGAGAGTGAGCTTCGTATGATGACAAGTGTAGTAGAGGGTTATCGAAAGGCTTTGAAAGTAACAAAAAAGGCATCAAGAGAGCACAGAAAACATTGCCCTTTGCGCGATGATAAACCGGTCTACAAGGATGTCAAAGGTTCGGGAGGTTTGGTGTTGAGCACTACTGAAATTGAAAAGCTGAGATTGAAGCAAGAAGAGGAAGACAGGATAACAAGAGCTCTAGCAAAGAGACAGATTGAGGAGTTTGAAAGTCGCTGGCTTAACCGATTTGAAGAACTCAGGGAAACAGTAGAATCGCAAAACGAGAAACTCATCGAGATTGAAAATGAAGCGAAGATTTTGAGAGAAACAGTTTCGGAAAGCAAGAATCATGAGACATCTGAAGTGGGTGCTGCTACAGAAGAAACAGTTTCGGGTTCCAAGAATGATGAGACATCTGAAGTGGCTGCTGCTACAGAAGAAACTTAAGATGCTCTCAAGGTACGTTACTCCTTTACAAAAACTTCCAGCATAACTTTGCCCTTTTTTGTTGAATTGGTTACTAGAACGTTATATCCTCTCCCTATATAGTCATTATAGAGGAATCTTGAATTTACTCTTTTCATTTATAGGTGATGTCTGAGTATATTAGATGAGCATATATGAAACACAATAAAGTAAAACGGATTTAGTAGATAAACACAATAAGATTCTAAATATCTCAAAATGTTCTCATTGTTTAACTCAAGAGTAATCCCTGATTAATATCGACCTACTTGGTTATCTTCTTCTTTCTCCACTATGGCTTATTGAATTATATAGAACTTTTTAGTTACTATATAGCTGATTTGTTGTCTCAATATTGTAGGTTTATGCAAATCGGTGAAGCTTTTGAAGAAAGCTCTTTTGAACAAACATCAATTTAGTATCCTCATTTTGTATGATAGACAATGATGATCGAATCTAATCTCTTCTTTTATGTTCTCTTAGGAATTGTAAACCAACGGTTGTGATCAGTGACAAGTCTTAATTAGTAGCAGTAAACATTTAATCATCTTTGAGTTTCGTTAACATACTGTGATGAAACTTGGAGACTCCCTAGTGTTTCGGTGTGCGTGTCCACTCCATAGTATACATAATCGAGGTCAAATTGATTTAGTGTAGACTTTTGACGGATGGTCTAGTTTGGGTCTGACGTACTGTAATTTGGTATTGGTTCTGTATATATCGAGCTCTAAATTGTTGTGTTCTAGTTTGTTCTCCCAAAAAGAAAAATATTAGCAGAAGGAGTTTTTAAGTTATCTATATAGTAGTAGAAAGGTGTATGTAAGACTCAATGAGAGGATCGAATTGGAATTGGTACTGACATGAGTTAAAAACACTGAAACTGACAATATCTCGCTTTCATACATTTCCCGATAGGGCCAACAACACAAGACCACTAACCTCTTGTCTTTTTTCTTTTTCTTTCTTAAGCTTATCCTCTTCATTTTTCTACTTAAACAAATAGTAGATAAATAAGTTACCTTGCTACTTTGTAGCTTTCCTCTGTAACTTTTATTCTTTTCCCCATTTTTTTAACTTTGACCGTCTCGTTCAACTTTCGAAACAAATTAAAATATATAAATTGTTTTGAATAAAGATTATTAAAAAAAGAAAAAAATTAAAGTAGAGGAAACAAAGCCAATCATGTAGCAAGACCGTAGTGGTCCAGCCAAAGGAACATAGCACGTGAACTTACAGCTTAGCCTTCAGATGTCTCCACGTTCTCCCTTTCCTTTCCCTTTTTTCACCCCACATTTTCAGATTTTGACCCACTTTGACCCTAATTTTTCATATATAAAAAAAAAAAAAAACATAAACTCATTAATCCTTTTTTTGTTTATGTTCTGTAATTCCGCAACTTATAATAATATTTGTGACGTGTTTCTGTTTAACTGTAAATACCATCTAGATTCTATATGACATCATCTACATGTCCAGTCCCTACGTAAGGAAATGGCTACATTGGCTAGCTACTAGCTAGTAACATCTTACACTTTCACTTTTGTTTTTCAAAAGAAAATGAAGAAAACTGATTATTAAAATCATCATAGTTAAACCCTTGATTTTTTCTTAACAAAGAAATAGTATCGTTGGAGTTTTTAAGGAATGAGAAATCGCTTTCAGTCACTTCAAATATAAATCTTGAAAGTTGAAACTATGTGTGTAAACATTTCATGGTTCCAAAACATTGTTCTTTTTGTCAAGTATTATATATTTTTCTTATATGAATGGATGACACACATTAAAAAATTTGAACCATGTAAAAGTGGGAATCTTCAACTATTCTATTTCTCTAAACAACAAAATGATGAAAAAAATAACAAATATTCGGGGAAAACATCAATTAGTACACAATGCTTAGACACTCCAACCAAAAAAATTGAATAAACAACAAATCAGCTAAATTCTTTTTACATATCATTCCCACTTTCCCCCATCCCACTCCATAAGAAAAGAAAAAAAAAAATCAGATACACCAAAAGCAAATTCATCACAACTTAAAAAAAATGTGATTAGATTAAATATAAAAAAAGTCTTCTTCTTTGATAAATTAGTTTCTTGACACAAAGAGGTTTTATAGTCAAGAATCTTTTCGCCATGAAGAGATAAGATCTTAAATGAGAGAACAGCTTTAGACATTGAGGAGCTGCTCTTTCTCAACGGACGGTTTGATATCGACCGGAGATTGATCGGAAACATTATTCTCCATCTTCTTGATGCTTTGTTGATGATATACTTGTCGAAGTCTCTCTATTTCTCTCTTCAAAGCTTCTTGATGAGCTGTAAAATATTAAAATTTAACAATTACTACTGTCAATATAGGCCTAATTAACATGCAATGAGTAGTCACAGTGTCACATGTTTCATTTTAATATACATACTTATGTCGTCATATGAGCACACATGGACAGTTGTTCTAGCTTATTAATCAGACATTTCTACTGATCTTTTGATTCATGATCACAAGCTAGACCTAAATTATGAAAATAATTACTAGAGATGTCCATAAACCTTTTTAAAAGATTAGAATACCTAAGAAAGCTATATATAATTCATGAATTTTTTTGTAAATATATGAATCATGAAAGCATGCATTGCCGCAAGTACTTCCTTTTGTATAGTTATAAATTCCTAAAGAATAATTATTGGTCAAGCCTATATATATTGTCAGTGAGTATTAAATGTATGGAGTGAGAATCATGACAGTAATAGTAAAAGAAGATTGTACAATTTGATATGGGAGAAGAATTAGAAGTAAAAGAAATAGGAAATTACCGTCTTTGAAAATCTTATCTTGTGCTAAAGCTGCAATTCGTTGTTTGATAGCGCTATTGTCGACGTTGAGAAGCAATCGCTGGTGATCCAAAAACGCAACTCTTGGCGATAACACTGACACTTCAGTCTTCAATTTTCCACAAATTTAAATGATTTGTTGATCAGTATCTTTTTAATTCTAATTTTGATTACTAAACACATTAACAAACATATGTTATCTAATTGTGTGTAAAATTTTACCTGCAATGAAGTAACGCTCCGTTCAAGCTCTGATATGTATTGCAGTTTCCTCACCCTTGACCTCTGTGCTGATTGCCTATTTGCTAAAATTCTGTAGAAAATTTCAGCAAAAAACACAAAATTTAGACTTTAATCGATGTGACACACTTTTTAATAACTATTTTTATAAAAAAAACGGTATATCGAATTTTATCAGATTATTTATAACTGTACGTGCATGCATGACCATCCTTGGGGGGTTTTTGGAAATAGTAAATAAGAAGATTAAATTACCTTTTTACCCTTTTGGGGTCGTGAATCCGATTACCGGAGCTTCCACCGGAGTTTTGATTCGCCGACGGACCATCCTGTGGCTCCGTCTTGCACTGGCTTTGGACCTCGTCTGATTCGTTGTAATTGTTACCGGCAGCGTTGTTTTGGTTGCTTATGTTATTGTCCATGTTATGATCATGATCAGACGGTGGTGCTTCTTTGTTGTCATCGTCGCTAAGGCTATTGTGGTCTGACGGCGTAGAGGTGTTGGAGGAGGAACGTGTAGCACCCACATTGCCGTTGAGGTTGTTGTTGTTGTTGTGATGGTGATGGTTGTGGTTGTTGTGTACGTCGTCGTTGAACATGGACATAAACTGCTCGTCGTCGAACCTGTCGAAGTGGTGGTTTCCGACGCCGGAGGAAGGTGGTTCGAGGAAAGCGATGGAGTCGCTGATTGAACGACGGTGTGTACCACGGCGAGTCGCTGAGAAGTCGAGAAACTCATCCATCCACGAAGGGTTTTGTTGCTGTGGTCCGGCCGTTGCTGCGGCTGCTGCGGTTGCGGCGATGGAAGGTAGTTTCTGGGAGGAGAAGTCAGGCCAATTTGGCGTCGTCATGGTTGGGATTTTTGGAGGGAGTTGTGCCATTAATGAGAGATTTAATGGCACACCTTTTATAACCAAGAATTGAAGAAAAAGAGAAACGAAAGGTTCAAGAAGAGAATTTAGATCAACAAAGTTTTAAAACAGAGGAGGAAGAACCATTAGAGAGAGAGAGAGAAGGGATGAGAAACAAACCAGAGTAACTAAAATGGCTATGTATAAACAAAGAGTAGTTATACAACAAAACAGAAGTAAGAGATATAGAGAGAGGGATGCATGAGATAAGATAAATTTTATAATAAGGAAAAAAAGCTGAATAAATTATATAAATGGATTCGATCTCAAAGGGTTATATCTCAGAGTGGGTCACATGGGGGTAGAGAGAGATCGGACAGCTATGAAACAGCTGTTTCGGAAGAAAGAGAGAAAAGCTTTAAGATGAGCAAAATGGAGAATCAGGCAGCACGTGCTCTTAGTGAACCCCTCCCCCCTTTGATTTGTTTTTGCTAAATTATTTGGTTAGAGACTTTTATTTTTCTCTATTAAAACAATGTATATACTAATCCTTTGGAAACATTCTTATGTTTCTCTCTTCCACATGCCCCCGCTCTTCTCTCCTCCTTTCTCCGCCGTTTGATCATTTCATCCGCATTGTTTTTTTGGCCGTCCGACGAGATGACACTTGGCCAAATGCTACCGGAAATATCATATGAATTTAATACTTGAATACTATGTGTATACCACGAACCGGTTGAAGAGTACACTTGTAAGTTTAGTTTCTGACATTTTAAGATTGAACATACATATATATATATATATATATATATCATTATAATGTTATCATTTGAGTGATTATATATAGTAAACACGTACAGCTTTCTATTGATACTTAGTTTAACTGACAATTACACCTAAATGCAAAGATCATCATTATACTTATTATAATTAGGTTATATAACACAGTGTGTATGGACATTAATGAGTTGAATACATAAGAGTGGCCACTTTATCAAATGACAAAGAAGAATAGTCCAATACAATTAATACACTTCTCTTTCTGTCCTTCACATGTACAATTTAGTTTATATAGAAGCTTGTGTATATAAACAAACCCTATTAAACAATCAAAGAATTAACTCCCTCTATACTATAAACAATCAACCAATCATCAGTTGTAAGTTGTAACATATATATAGAAATTTATGACAGTGCAATGCTAAATTAAGGGGGAAAAGCATTATAAAATTATAAGAAAGAAGAATGAATTTAGTGGGAGGCTGAGAGTAGTGGAAGAGTGGAGAGATAGAGAGAAATGAGCTGTTGAAAGAAAAGGAGAAGTGAAGAAGGAACCATGTTCATGTGTCAGGACATGTGCTTTGTTTTTATTTTGTATAATATTTTGTGACTTGTGAGACCTCTCCCTCTCTATTTTTTGCTTTGTCCCCAAACCAAAGCCCCATGTAGGCCAATCCATTTGATTATTTGTTTATAAAACAGAAGATCATTTATTGGATCGAAATTTTGTATATAGATGATGAAAAAGGAAATTAAACTTTTATAAAATGGATGCCTAATGAGATAACAAAAAAAAAAATGCAAGAAGAACTTGATTCGGTTAAAATTATATTGCTACAATAGTATGTATGTATGATAATATATATAAGTTGTTAAAACAAAATTGTATGCATCTAGAAGAAAAAAATAAAGGTTATAAAATTAATTATTTCCCTAGTTCTAGTTTTTTCAATGGTTCAATGGTCTATTGCTTCACTATTCATATGATACATACAATTCAATTTATATGTTTTTAATACACTTTTTACTCCAAACAATCCAAACATCAATGGTGGTCCTCTAACATAGTACTCTAAGAATATTCTCTTTAATTTCTACATAAGACCAAACTACAAAATTTCTACAACAAGCCCGGCAAAGATAATTTTAAAAGCTACGGAAAAATGGAATTCGATGATAATTAGTAGAAATTTGAAATAACAGTTTAACCAAAGTATTGGACGTAGAGCGAGAGCGCCTTTGGCCAACGAAAAAAAACTTTAAAAAAAAAACTCAATTAGTGAAAATTATAGCATATATGACATTGGCGATTCATATGATTAGTTTAAGGAATATAAATTAAGTGCATTATCAAATACAAATTTAGATAAAGAGGTGAAAATAATGAACAAATATAAAAAGACAAGTGTGGCTGAACCATGTCGAAAATTGTTCTTTTTGAGTTTATACCCGACTTCAAGTTTCTCTTGAAGACGAAACTATTCGTATCAAAAGATGAATACCATGTTGGTCTGAAGTTACTATGTTTGGTCTGAAGTTACCATGTTTGATCTGAAATTATAATTTTACATATTAAAAAAAAACAAGAGAATTTGCCGGTATACAAAAAAAAAGAAGAAGTAAAAAGTACACAATAAAAGAAGTATTCTAGTAGGCGTAGTAATGTTTGATTTCACCAAAAAGAAAAAAAAAAAAGTGGTAATAATGTTTGCAATTAGTCATTATATAAAAACTGAAAGTGGTTGCCTATGAATACAAACATGTTCATGCAAGTGTGCTTCCATGTGCTTCTCCTCACATTCTTAATCCACCCAATTCTGCTTCACATGTGCATATATATATATGGACATATCTTTATATATATATATATATGCATATACTGTGGTCCGCAAGGTTTTGTATAATATATTATTATTGTTTTTTTGATAAAATTAAGATATATTATTATTGTGAATCGTAAACAATATTGCAAAATTTATAAGAAAAATACCTTACGTAAAATATGAGATAATTGAGAAAAACATAAGCTAAAAGAGATTAAAAGTGAATTATCTTTACATTTATGCAGACCGATCTAATCTAAATCCATTGAAAAACAAACAACAGTTCGAATGTATGGATAAAAAGATGGGTTTATTTCCAAGTATTATGGAGAAATGAATTGCACAAATTTCAAAAATGCATTTTACTACTAGCTTAGTAATATGTTGATGACCAGCAAAATGATTGAGCATTGAGAATCGCAATATCTGACAAGACCAATCAAATGTGACAGATTATTCGATACACTAGTATTTAATGTAGGCTTAAGGCTTTCATGTCATGACACCAAACTGTTAAAAAAAACTAACTAGGGTTTTAGTTGAAGAGTAATTAAAATACAAAACCAATTTCAGAATACATCTTGTTTTTATATTTTCCGTATAAGCCAAAATACGTTCTGTGGAATCTTTCATCAAAAATATTACTAACAATCTATATTGTGTATATGATCAGAAGCAAACCAAAACAATAAAAAATTGTAATAAATAAAGAATATGGAGATAAAATTAGTAAGAACAAAAAAACATACATACGGAATCTTCCGTAACGATTCGTACATGTTTTTTCACTGTCATATAAGGTCACAAATCACAAGAGTACTGCATCTTTTCTGATCCAATTCCTATTTAATTACAACCAAATCACAAAAGCTTTATAATATGGTGATTATATATATGTATCACGCGCTTGTTTTCTGCGAATTATACATCTGACATGAACACAGATACATGGTAAAAACAAGTGTTATGGTTTGATCGTACCATTTGATATATATAAATTTATTGAAAAATCGTAGGTATTTCTTAACTGATGGATGATAATTCACACGGAAGTTACGCGTTCATAATATAATATACTGTAGAAAAAAGAGAAGAAAAGCATCGAATTTTTAATATAAGTTCAACTTGTGACTAATCATTATGCATGTTACTGTGTTTTTTTTTTTGTGAATTGGGGGAGAAAAGCTTGATCTGAAAGAATAATAATCAAAAGGCAGTTTGTATATATGATAACAGTATTTATATATAATAAGGTGGGAGCATAAGTAACGTGAAGGCAGTTTGATCTGTCGGGAAATTTCTTTTTTATACTTTATATATGGTCCTAATTGTCCTAATTATATTGAAATTAATTAGATAAGGTAAAGTATAGTTTTAGTTTTAACTCGTGAACTCATCATTTTCTTACAAGAATCCGGCTTCTCAGCACAATCACAAAATAGTTTCTATATTTTTGGTTGTTTCATTATATAGTGATTTTATTTATTTTTTGTGCTATTTATTTTTTTTTACGTTATATGACTATATTTTTTAGAGCCCTTATTAAACCTTTATTTAAATTATCTTATAAATTATAGTATTGTTGGAAGTATATTAAAGGGAAAATTATCGTTTAAATTATAGTATGGGTTGTTGAAAGTATTTTTAAGAGTTTTTGTTTTTTTGGGGTTATGTTTTAAGGGCAAAGTCGTAAATACAATCATTTTCCCGACGAAGATCCAACATATGTATGACCCGACTCGGTAATCTGGGCTGTAGTTAGTTGGGCCTGTTTGAAAGCCCAAATAATTTCGTGAGAAAAAAGTCTCCGTCGTGTTACAGCGATCGCTTCCTTCCTCCTTCTCACCGTCGATCAGCCTCCAACGCCGTCATCAAGCTCTTACCTTCTCTCACCCCCAGCTTCGGTAGGTTCTCTTCTTTGGTTTCGTCGTTTCAGTCTCTGATCTCACTTAGCTTCATCCTTGGGAATGAGAGAATGTTTCTGTTATGTTTATCTTTAATGTGGATTCATGACTCTGCGAATTTGGGCAAACCAGAGTTTCTTTAAACTGATTTTCAATTCTACGGTTCATTATTCATATTCTGAGCTTGATTTTCTTACAAAGTTTGAAACTTTTTGTTATATTTGTCTGCTCTGTTCATTCTTTAAATTGAACATGTCTCTGAGCTGCTCACCTTAAATGAGTTAAGTTAAGAAACAGTTAAGACTTATTATTTGTTAGACTTGATCAGTCTTGTTTTTATTACTTTCTTTTTGGGATTTCTCCATTTTGCAGAATATGCTGAAAACTTTTGTATTGATTCAAATATCATCTATGGTGTCAGATGGCATGGCTTGTGGTTTCTCTTTCTCTGATTGTTATATGGGTGGCTTCTTTATGCAAAGTTTTCTTCGGAGCAACATCTAGCTCCCGAGCTACTATTCTTGATGATGGTAAGTAGCCAGAAACCGTTTTTTTTTTCACTGGTTAATCACTCATTTACGTTAAGGCTAACTTTTGATGCAGAGTTTGATATCTCCTTGTCTCTGGATTTCAGGTAAAACCCCTCAAAAGAAAAATGTGATGTTCGTCATAGCACATCCTGATGATGAGTCAATGTAAGATTTTGAGCTTGCATATCTTCGGATGTTGATTGATCGAAATGTCGAAATTAGTAACTTCTGTTTTGCTGAGAGATAGGTCTTTGACATTTCTTGACAGGTTCTTTTCTCCAACGATAAACTACTTAACGTCCAATGTATACAATCTTCACATATTATGCTTGTCTACAGGTAATATGCCTTATCATACTTTTTGGGTTGCTGTTTTACTTTCCTTTTCAAAGTTGTGGAATTGGTAAATTTCGAGACCAACATAAGTCTTTTTGTGCCACAACATAATCACGTTTAACCATAAAGACGTCTGAGGACTATTTAGTTTCACTGAATAGAAGAGTGGGATGCTACTGAAATGCACAGTTTGGAATACATTTTGTACGGTATAAGTGAATCTATATGTTTCAGGTAACGCTGATGGTATGGGAAACATTAGGAAAGATGAGCTGCATCAGGCGTGTGCAGTGCTCAAGGTAATCCAATTTGACAAAGAAACGATCTGTGACATGTTTCTTGTCCTTGCAGTAAAAACGTGTTTGCTAATGTATATATCGAACATGATGCAGGTTCCGCTTCAACAGTTAAAAGTTCTGGACCATCCAAATTTACAGGTCAGTGCAAATATACTCCCCAGCACATGTTTATCATTCTATATCATCTGAGGGCACAAGTATATAATATTCTCTCTCTCAGGATGGCTTTGGGAAAGTATGGAACCATGATTTGCTAACAGAAATTATCGAAGAAGAAGTCACTAAACACGATATTCACACGGTATGACTTGGCTCTTAAAACCTAGTTAGAGACACTCATCACGGTATAACTTAGAAATATTTCCACTTCTGATTCTCTGTGAGCTGCTTTCAGATCATAACATTCGATAACTATGGTGTTTCTGGTCATTGCAATCACCGAGATGTGCATCGTGGAGTATTGTACGTTAAGAATTCTTTCAATCCCTGAGTCATGAAATGGCACAATCCTTCCTAATCACTGTGTTGTACATGCAGAACGTTCTTGCAGACTAATTCAGGAAGACATATCAAAGCTTGGGAACTCGTAAGTCGTTACTTTATTTTCTTGGAACTGAAAGGTATCTGCAAGCTCTCTTACTCGCTTCAGCTAAAATATTACATGCTTTGTACACCAGGTAAGCATAAATATCTTTCGCAAGTACTGTGGACCTGTCGACATTTGGCTGTCAATTTTATCCGCCAAGAACCATCCAAGTAATGTAATCATCATAAACGAGCAGCCTTGGAAAAGCTTCAAAGCAATGGCACAACATTTAAGCCAGTGGGTTTGGTATTTCTCCACCAGATATGATATACTTTTTTACCTCTGACCATGATGAATGTGAATGGTAACAACTGAAACATGAACCTCTGTTTTTTCTTTGTGATTGTGCAGGTTTCGGAAGCTTTTTGTTTCGTTTTCAAGCTACACATACACGAATACACTTAATAGAATCATTCCTTGAGTCAGATTTTGAGGCTATTCAGCTAACGAGCTCTTGTCTGAGGCAATGGTTAAACAATTTTGAACGAATACAGTAGCTTGTAATGTTGGATCATTGACGATTTATTGATATGGCATTCTGTATATTTATTTTGTGTAAAACACTTGAGTAGTAACTATTCAGATGAATGCAGTTAAAAAGCTTGCCAAGTTGAAGCATAAGACATGGAGCCACCTTATTTCCTTTAATAACAAAAACCAATGTACATCTATTTTCATTTGAGTAATGCAATTCAGCCAGAAGTAAACAAATTTTAAACAGGAATAACAATGTCAAACCTAAAATGCTCATCGTCTGCTGCAACACAACTCTTCTTGTCAAAATTCTCACCTTAATTCAACATTTAGCTTCTTCTCCACCTCATCACGCACTTTGCTCTGCATTTCGATAAATCACCATTTCAAAACCAGTTTAACACTTCACAACATATACCAATACAAATGCTACCTTCCTATTACGATTTTTCTTATGGTTGGTTCTTTGAAAAAGTGTCCTTTCAGCTAAAAAAGATTTTTTTGACATTCTTACTCATTATTAAGTTTCTTTTGTGCCTTTTTCTCAATGTTATATCCCGGATTAATGTAGAACGGAGACACTAATACGATTACCTGCAAATCATTGACCTCCTCGTCCGTAAGAGAGCGCTCCATTGAACGGAACACGATTCTGTAACAATGACTAGTCATCCCTTTCTTATTGGTGAAATTGTCAATTAACTTCACCTGTACATCGATGATAAAGGCTATAAACAATCACTCTGAAGAACGTGATGATACAAGTAAAGCTGAAAATAAGCTTGATTCTTGGTACTTTCTCCTGACAAATAAAAAGATAAGGTATGTACCTCTTCAACAAGATCCCCAGCAATTCCTCTAACAACTTCACAAAAGTTGTTCTCTGTGAATGCATCACTAATCCAGAAACTGATGTCCTTGTAACAAGGAGGATACTGCAGAACAAGATTTTATTTGCCATCGTTAAAACTTGCAAGACAAATTGGTCTTGAACTAAACTTCATTTGACTACAAGACATGGACATGAAGATGGAAAGAAACGTTTAACCTTTGAATATGGCTTGAATTTGACTCCAAGTTCTCCTTTTCCAAACTGCATGTACCATCAAATACATTAATGTGAGAAAAGAAGTCACATTTAAGATGATTAATCTCCTTTTTTTTAAGTTGTCACCAAAGTAATCACCTGGGACGTGAATCGTTCATCGGATGACCAGAAAAGTCTTATATCAGGGATGTCAAACAAAACCATAGCAAGTCTCTCAAGTCCAAGTCCGAAGGCCCAAGCAACCTTATTTTCTAATCCACTTTGTTTCAAAATTACTTGCTCGGTCACTCCACAGCCCAAAACCTCCAACCAGTCTTCCTGAATCGATAACCAGATAAAGCTTACGTTAGTTGAGAAACTGACGTTTGTGTTAGACGCTAGAATTTCCAGCCAATAACATCTATATGTTTTTGGGATAAGAAGACCACACAAAAATAGAAGTATGTCTCTATTAAAGCATAGTTATGCAATATATCAGATAGGAAAACGAAAGACTACCTTAAAATATATCTCAAGCTCAAAAGATGGATTGGTAAATGGGAAGTAGGTATCAACCCATCTCATCTCCACAGAACCTGGCAGCCAAAAAATGAAGTTCATATTAAACCGTTTCATATAAACTTCCCCCACTTTCATTTGAGCTAGGTTAATGAGATCATCATCCTACACTACTATAATAAACCATCATCAATGTAATTTAGATTGTATAATGGATATTAACGTACCAAATAAGTGGCGTGCCAATCCCTCAAGACATTTCTTTAAATCCTCAGCGGCATATAAAGTGGGATCCATGCCAGACTCGTTCCAGTCCTCAGGAGAGAAAACACAAAAACCTTCCATCTGTAATAGATAAACGAAAACATAAACAATTAGTATAAGAAAGACATGAAGTCTAGCAACACAGCCAAATTAAATTAAAAACAGAGGGAGCTCGAGAATAGAACACCTGATGGAAAACCGGATAATGAGTAGAATCAATAGAATCTCTACGGTAGACATCCCCAGTAACAAGGAATCGACTATGACCTTTCCTCAACAGCTCAGCTTGGTGAGCACTTGTATGGCATCTCAAAACAGTTTGGGGGTCTACATAGTACGTGTCATTAAGGCTTCTGCTTACATGATCAGCAGGGACTAGCACATCATCAAAGTTCTGGTACCCAAAAAAAACCAACGAATAATTACATTGAAAACCAAGTGAGATATGTCCGAAAAAAAAATACAAACTTTGAGTATGGAGAACTTACTTGCTTAGTGGTAACAATTGGGGAAAGGTCGTCGAACTTCTCAAAATTTTTAGCGTAATTGGAATCAAAGTAGCTGTATATAGCATTCTTTATGATCCCAATCGGATGCTTATCTCTTCTGTGTAGCTGCATTCCTAGCTTAGAGAAAATCGAGTCTGGTACATTGTTTGTAGGATCATCATCTTTCACCACATCTGTTAAGTGTACATTGAACACATCATTTAGAATATTACAAAGATGTTAAATTTAACAATCCCAGAACGAGCTTCAGCTAAAATGAAACAACTTTTTAAAAAATCAAATCTTCTAAGAACGAACCATTTCTAGCGATTGTGACGCCACCAATATCAACAGCAGAGACGATTGGATAACGCCGCTGCTTCTTCACTTTAGGGAGACGTGGAGAATACACGGCGGTTGAGGAAAACGAAGAAGCGAATGAGAATCGCTTGAAGCCATTGCTAGAGAGAAGAACCACTGAAGCTCGACTGAAGATAGTGGAGTGAACTGAGAAAATAGTCATGGCGTCTCCAAATCCTGAGAGTTAAAACACCGTCGATGAAGAGAGGAGGAGACAAGTCTCCGATATAAAGAGAATCGCGGCGGCGATTGGCGGCTGTAAAGAGAAAGAGGAGAAAATCTCCGATGAGTGGGAGAGATGATGACGTGTCGAATTAGAAAGCAGTAGGGTTTTGGAAATTTTTAATGGATTGAATCGTTTGAGTTTACTATTTTACCCCTTTCATAATTCAGGTATTTCACCTTGATGGTTTTTTTCAACACCTACCTGTATTTTATATACTTTTCCAATCTTGGTGTGGTGTGGGTTTATTGAGAAAGATTGAGATAAAGGTTAGTGACCAAGTAAAAATCAGGAACGACATTTTCAATGTAAGAAGAATTTTGGAATGACGGTTTATAGGATAATTGGTCCAAGCCTAAACGAACACAAATCTCTTCTCTTCAGCAGTTAGCATATCTGGTTATATCTGAAACTTATCTACATGTAACAAGCTTTAAAAAGCTTTGCAAAGAAGCAGAACCATCTATGAGGTTTTTAGTTCTGCTACGGGTATCTTCTGATCAGTAGTACTCTGCCAACACATGTAGCTGAAGAGCCAAGCTAATCCTCTTGGCTTAGGAACCTCTTCATTAGGGCCAGGGGGCTTAGAAATCTGTTCATTAAGCGGCTTAGAAAGCTCTTCTTGAAGCAAGCTGCATCTTTGTTTCATTTCTTCAATTTCTTTCTCCATCTTGTCATGTTTTTGTCTGATTTCCTGGTAAACATAAGCACAGAGTTAACATGATATCCCAAAGAGATGCAAACAGAGACATCATGGTTAAGAGGTGGGAATAGAAAGAGCTCACAGCTAGTTCTTGTTGTCTCTTCTCTTCTTTTTTCGCTTCTCCTCTGGCATTTCTCTGCACCTCGTAGACAAGAGCCCCACCTGCAACCTTATGAAGAGAACAAGAAGAAGATTGGTTGTCTATTTCAGAACCAACTGAAATGATGAAAACAAGTTACAATTAAGGCGAGGCAAATGATCTTTATTGATGTAATGACTTCAATTGCAGCGAATCTTGCAGATGCAGAACAACTACATTGAAACAGTCAATAAATAAAGTCTCCTTTAAGGAGTCCTTAAGCAATCAAGAAGATCTAAGTAAGATACCGTGAAGGCGAAGAGTTCTCCTAGAAGATCAGCAGCGGCTTGAACAGCTCGCTCTTCGTTTAAAGGGCGAATAACAGCATCAGTCACACGACCAGAAGCACGTCTTTGTAACTTTGTTGTAAATCTATGATTCGCCTGTCACAATTTTTGAGCAACACACACAAAAAAAGTAAATCAATTTAGAAGCTTTTCATAAACCCTTGATTCAAATCCAACAATATCAATAGAGAAACTTTATGCAATCAGATCACATGTATATCAAAGATCATAACCAAAAGATCGGAGCTTTGGGGGTTTAAGTTTATGTATACCTGTGCAATGTTGATGATGAATTGACGGAATCTGGGATGAACACCAGCTTCTTTTTTAAGGCGATTAGCGATGGGTTTGCAGATAGTACGTAGAGCTAGGGTTCCTAGCTTCAGAAGCGGCAGGACCATGGTCTGTTGCACCAGAGACTTCGGCTGGCTCATGGAGAGAAGAAAGGTTTTAGCTTTGGGGTTTTTAGGCCTTTACTCTTTATTCTTTAAGACCCAAATATCAGACCTTGCCCGGCAAGGAAATTTTGCATTTTTAATTTTATACAATTTCTGAAAAATGCAGATTCGAATCTTGGATCGGGTTTTGATATCGGGACGGGTCAAATTCCGGGTCATTGAGGTGATGATGATAAGGCAAAATCAATACTGGGTGTGTTGTGAGCTAAAAATGGGAGGGAAAGAGAGAGACAATGGCGTCCACAGGAATGGCGAAATCCAAGGGGAGTTTATGCGTCACCCTCTGCAGAAATCGATCACACCCCTTGAGACTCAAATTTCATTTCTCACATTCGCGTTTGAACCCAGAAGAACACGAAGACGAAGACGAAGAAGCCTCGACGGTTTTGGTGTTTATACGAATCTCGAAATCACCGTCTTCTCGATAAGTCTTATAGCTCCGTCGATCGGGGTTTGCTGAAGTTTTATCCACAGGTCCTTTTTTTCTCTCCGTTTACTTCGATTCTTTTGTCATAAGGATGAATCCGGTTCATAGGCTTTTTGATTTTGCTAGATTTATTATTAATTGGGAGATTTTCGAGGAAAGAGCTAATTTTATAACCCTTGTAGTCTTGGAATCATAGATTTGAATTCTTAAGATTGAACCTGTGTATATATGTACTTCACTGTCCGCTGAAAGCTTGTGGTGTTTGCTTAAATGCTAGGAAGATTTACGAGGATGGCTGAAATCGTGGTGGATTCTCATGTTTGGGTGGAAGACCCAGAAAAAGCATGGATTGATGGGGTTGTACTTAATATAAAGGGAGATGAAGCAGAGGTTAAAACCAATGATGGCAGAGAGGTAAAAGCTTCAGTCGTTTGATACAAAAACCAATAACTGGACCTTCATAAACAACTGGTGCTGTTTTGCTTTCCATACTCCTGATTCACATTTCCTTTTATTACTGGTCAGGTCGTTGCTAACTTATCAAAACTCTATCCAAAAGACACTGAAGCTCCTTCAGAGGGAGTAGAGGATATGACTAGATTATCTTATCTCCATGAGCCTGCAGTTCTCGACAATTTGGCAACCAGATATGAGCATAATGAAATTTATGTAAGAATATTTCATTTCTGGTTGTAAACCAAGTATCTTCATCTTGGTCCTTGGTAAATAAAACCATTAGTTAATGCAGTGATAGGCGAGTCTGTTATAATATTTTGACATCATGACAGACTTATACAGGAAACATTCTTATTGCCGTCAATCCCTTTCAAGGACTCCCCCATCTCTATGATGCTGAGGTTATGGAAAAGTACAAGGAAGCCTCTTCCAAAGAGCTGAGTCCTCATGTTTTTGCAATTGGTGGCATCGCATATAGGTGATTATTTTTTCATTTTTATTATTGTTTTCTATGAAAGTAGCAGAATTTATTTACTAGTTTGAGAAAATTTGCAACAGGGAAATGATTAATGAGGGCAGGAATAAATGTATATTGGTCAGTGGTGAAAGTGGGTCTGGAAAGACAGAAACGACTAAGATGCTCATGCGTTACCTTGCATACTTTGGAGGGCATTCTGCAGCTGAAGGAAGGACAGTTGAAAACCAAGTTTTAGAAGTAAGTTGTGATGATTTAGTTTAGTATTTAAAATTACAGAGCCTCCTACACTAGAGGGGCGAGGTTTTAAACTTGCTGCTTAAATTAAATTAATTTTTAAGGCTATGTCGAAGACTTTCTATCCCTTTTATCTGCTCCACAAACAGGACATTATTGTTAGTAAAACTTTCTTGAGTATATGGTCTGGGGATCGCTACCTTGGCATCCTTAGATTGGAGCTTTTTCTTTATGTGATACCACTTGTACCTCTTAATTTGTTTTTTGGTCTAATTCTTTATGCCAATTGGGTTATGCTACAGTCAAATCCAGTTCTCGAGGCATTCGGAAATGCGAAGACTGTTAAGAACAACAATTCCAGGTAAACTTAGAGCTCTTAATAGTGAGTGCTTCCATTTCTCCTTCGCTTTGCTTGTCCACCAGTCTCTTTTACTTACTTTTCTTGAGATTTATCACTGCTGTTAATAAATATGAATTTTTTTCTTGTTACAGTCGTTTTGGTAAATTTGTGGAGATTCAATTTGATGACGTGGGTCGAATATCAGGGGCAGCCATCAGAACTTACCTTTTGGAGAGGTCACGTGTTTGCCAAGTTTCAGATCCTGAACGTAACTATCACTGCTTTTATCTCCTGTGTGCTGCTCCTCCTGAGGTAGGGTTTTATAAGTTGTCCACACCTTATCGGAAGAATCTTTGAATTGATAGATGATATTTAAATTTGCAGGATGTTGAGAGGTTTAAATTGGGAGATCCTAAGTCATTTCGCTATCTTAATCAATCTAGCTGCTATGAACTTGATGGTGTAAATGATGCAGAAGAGTATCTTGCTACTAGAAGGGCTATGGATGTAGTTGGAATAAGTGAAAAAGAACAGGTTTGCAATTTCTTTGCAAATATGCCTATCACCTGTTGATTGCTAATAAGAACAACTTACCTTTTTTTTTTTTTTCTCTTCAGGATGCAATTTTCAGAGTTGTGGCTGCCATCCTCCATCTTGGAAATATTGAATTCTCGAAGGGAGAAGATGCTGATTCATCATCTCTAAAAGATGAACAGTCAATGTTTCATCTCCAAATGACATCAGAACTGCTCATGTATTATGCGGCTCTTTACTTTTCCACCTAAATACTGATTACTGTACTGCGTGTAACTACAACTTGTTATTTTAGGTGTGATCCCCATTCCTTAGAAGATGCTCTTTGTAAGCGTATAATGGTCACCCCAGAAGAAGTTATCAAGAGAAGTCTTGATCCTCTTGGCGCTGCCGTTAGCAGGGATGGTTTAGCAAAAACAATATATTCTAGACTCTTTGATTGGTAAACTCTCTATGTCAATGTTCAAACACGCTTTTTCCTTGTGCCACTAAGGATGACCTCTGTTAAGTCAGTACATATTTTCTTTATTCCAGGTTGGTAAACAAAATAAATATCTCTATTGGGCAAGATTCTCACTCTAAGCGCTTGATCGGAGTCCTTGACATTTATGGGTTTGAGAGCTTCAAAACCAACAGGTAATAGCTGTGAGCATGCATGGGGTAGTATCTTAATTGTTAAAAGACATCCAGTGTCCTATCGTCGAATAGATAAACTACTCTTTCCCCTTGACTTTAGTATGAAGATGACATTGTCTATGATAAACATAGTATTTAGCTTTGATATTACTTAATATTGTGACCTTAGGAAATAATATGTTTTTTTATAAGTTTCCATGACTGCGGAGATATCTATAATATCACTTAATCTAATCTTTACTGACTTGTTAATATTTTCCGCAGTTTTGAGCAATTCTGTATTAATTACACGAACGAAAAGCTGCAACAGCATTTCAACCAGGTATGAGGTCAGTCGTAGGTTATGGCTGCTGATTTGGCTCAAGATTCTGTTAATTAATCTGAACTCGTTAATATTGTACAGCATGTATTTAAAATGGAACAAGGTGAATATCAGAAAGAAGAAATAGATTGGAGCTATGTGGAGTTTGTTGATAACCAAGATGTCGTGGATCTGATTGAAAAGGTTTGTTTCATCCAATTATCTATTTCCCCTGGTATAAAGACAGATTTGTGGCTTTATATTTGCGACCAATTTGTAAATCAAACACTAGGCAGTAGAAGTTCCCTTCAGAGAGCACCTGTACCTAAAATCCATGTTTGATATCTTTTCTCTAAAAATATAAGAAATCCCTTAAGTTTATGCAAAAGTTCTATCTGTTTTCAAATATGCTCTGGCATCCTGGCTCACGATGCATTGTTCTGACTTGAAAACACATGGAGTAGTGGGTCTTTTTATTCATGAAACTGTCTGCTATTCCATTACTTCGTGCTGCATTTTTTCCCCTGAAAATATGATTTCAATCTTTTTGCAGAAACCAGGTGGTATCATTGCTCTTCTAGATGAAGCATGGTATGATAAAATTGTCTTCACCTGCAGCGACCTTAGTGTTTTCTTAAACAGTAACTATTTTCTCCAAACACCAATATTATGTGTTATAAAAGTTTATTATCTATGCAGCATGCTCCCAAAATCAACTCCTGAAACATTTTCTGAGAAGCTGTATCACACATTCAAGGATCATAAGCGCTTCATGAAACCAAAATTGACTCGATCAGATTTTACATTAGTTCATTATGCAGGGGATGTAAGTTGCATTTCACGTTCTGTTGCTTTAAGTATTAAAAGTAGATAGAGTTATGATTTTAAGTTCTATTCCCACGCTATTCTGTTCAGGTTCAATACCAGTCCGATCAATTTTTAGACAAAAACAAAGACTATGTTGTTGCTGAGCATCAGGACTTGTTACACGCTTCCAAATGTTCTTTTGTGTCAGGCCTCTTTCCTCCTCTTCCTAAAGAGAGTAGCAAATCTAAGTTTTCCTCAATTGGCGCTCGTTTCAAGGTAACTTGCCTGCAAATCTATTAACACTATTAACTACTAGATAGGACTGGATGATTGGACCACACATAGGATACTGTTGAAATTTTGATGCCATACTCATCATTTGTACGAGCTGACATGTTCAATTAATTGGTGCAGCTACAATTGCAACAGCTGATGGAGACACTGAACTTTACGGAACCCCACTACATCAGATGTGTTAAGCCAAACAATTTGTTGCAACCAACAGTGTTTGATACTGCCAATGTTTTGCATCAATTACGCTCTGGGGTCAGTGTTTCTGCTGAATTGTTCATATTAGCATGTTTGATGTCTTGAGGTGGTATATCATCTTTTGTCTTATGCAGGGTGTTCTTGAGGCCATCAGAGTAAAATGCGCTGGATATCCAACAAATAGGACTTTCATTGAGTTCTTGAATCGATTTGTCATTCTTGCACCGGAAATTCTGAAAGGAGAGTATGTATCAGTTCTACCCGTTAAGCTTGAAAAGTCTTCCGCTCTTGTCTGCTGTATTGGTCCTTAATTCTGTTTATCGCAGCTTCCTTACCTTACACTGTAACAGGTATGAAGCAGATGTTGCATGCAAATGGATTTTGGAGAAAAAGGGGCTTACAGGTTACCAGGTAAGGTTCCTACGAAGTTCACTAAATATAAAAGGAATCCCATTTGTGCATGAGTTCAATACGTGTAGAATTTTCAGTATTCTATGAAGTTGTTTTTTTGGATAAAAGTATTCTATGAAGTTGAGTTCCTCAGATAGCATAATTTCCCTAGGTGCGTTGACGATATCATTCTAATTTGCAGATTGGAAAAACTAAAGTTTTCCTGAGAGCTGGTCAGATGGCTGAGCTAGATGCACACAGAACAAGAGTGCATGGCGAATCAGCGAGGATGATACAGGGGCAAGTCAGAACTCGTTTGACAAGAGAACGGTTTGTTCTCATGCGGAAGGCTTCAGTTAATATACAGGCTAATTGGAGAGGTAAGGGCTTCAGTTCATGTACAGGCTAATTAGATCATTTTTAGCTGTTATGGTTTCTTTGATATGCTGATGAAATTAGGAATGCCGATAAAGTCTCTTTTTTTATATTTTAGGAAATCTTGGACGAAAGATATCCAAAGACAAGAGAAGGGAGGAGGCTGCCATTAAAATCCAGAAAAACTTACGTAGACAGATTGCTATCAAAGATTACGGGAAGACCAAATCTTCCGCACTTACCTTGCAAAGTGGAGTTCGAACAATGGCTGCACGTCATGAATACCGTTATAAATTAAAGACTAGAGCAGCAACTGTGATTCAGGTCTTTTCTCATTACCCTTTACGTACTTAGCAAATTCTCCTGGAATCATTCTCTCACGAACTAGAAATGACTTTCATCTCTAATCAACTTGCAGGCATATTGGCGTGGTTATAGTGCTATATCTGACTACAAGAAATTGAAAAGAGCTTCTCTTATATATCAAAATAAACTCAGAGGAAGAATTGCCAGAAAACAGTTGGGACACTCAAAGCAGGTATTGCAAAGCAATCTCTGCACGTTGTTTGAATATCAAATGTGTTAATTTATTCCGCATGTAGAAATACGTAGAACAAATTATTTGGTTTTGATTGATGTAAAACATGGGTATAGGCTGACAAAAAAGAAGAGATAGAAAATGAAAGAAAGGCGGAAGTTTCCAATAGAGCAGAAGAGGCAGTGCATTCAGAGCCAAGTGATGATGACGAGATAGGACATAGGAAGACAAAACATTCCATCGAAGGACAAGATGGACTTGAGAAGACTTTAGGAATGCATTCAGATCAAAGTGATGATGAAGAGATAAGACATGAAAGAAAGACAAAACACTCCAGCGAAGAGGAAGAGGAAGATGGAATCGAGAAGTCCTTTGTAATGCATTCAGATCAAAGTGATGATGAAGAGATAGGACATGAAAGAAAGAAAAAACATTCCATTAAAGCAGAAGATGGAACTGAGAAGTCCTTTGGTCTTGGTTCAGAGAAGTCTTACAACACTTTTTCTGTTGTTAGCCAAATAACGGATCCTATTCGTGATACGGAAATGGAGTCCCTCACTGCAGAAGTTGAAATGCTGAAGGTAATGTTTCTATATCCACCAACATTGTGACTAGCTTTTGGAAATGGCATACTAATTATCTCCGGACTTTCAAGTTGTTCACTGATATGCAACCTATATCGTGAACAAAATATATTGTGTGCCTATCATCTTGATCAAATGCATGGAGGGATAAATCGAATCTTGCTTGTACTCTTTAGGCCTTGTTGCAAGTTGAGAAACAAAGAGCTGACATTTCTGAAAGAAAATGTGCTGAAGCCCGAGAACTTGGGGAGAGAAGACGTAAAAGATTAGAAGAAACAGAAAGAAGAGTTTACCAACTACAAGACTCTTTGAACAGGTATTATTGATTCGTAATTTTCACAACCATGAATTTATCTTAGATTTATCTTGCTTCTGACAATTTTGACTGCTTTGTTAAAAGCTTTAATATCAAACCCAGTACATTTACTGATGCTAAGTCTTGTTTAGTGTATTCCAGGTTGTTGTATTCTATGTCGGACCAATTCTCGCAACTTAAGTCCATCTTGAGATCTCCTTCTATGTCAACTTCAACAATGGCCTCAGCGCCAGTTGTGCGTGATGATCTTGGTGACAGCTCTGAGAACTCTGAAGCTTCATCAAGTGATTCCGATTTCACTTTTCCAGCTCCATCTTCTTCCCCAGACAATTTTTCGAATTTTAACCCAAATCAGCTGCAAGTCATAGTTCAGGATCTCTCGACCACAGAAGCCAAAGGTCAGTGGTAATAGCACTAAATCCCATGAAAGCTTGCAAGTTATTTGTCTATGAAATAATGGCTAGTTTTTCAATTGGTTAGGTTGAAACACTTGATTAGTTTCTTCACCTAGAAATATATATTTAATCTTTTTTTTTTGTTACACCTGCCTCTAAATCCACCATAATGTAATCATTTTACGCAAGGTATCATTGTTAATTGAATCATCCTTCTTCTCATCTTGTAGAACAATAATATTGCAGGAACAGAGAACTATGACAGTGATAAAGAAGGGGGCTTTGAAGATTACTTTTGATGATGCAGCACGGTTTTGATCTCTTCACCAGATATTCGGAGTGCTTATAATCTCTTTACTCCATTGTTGTGCCACAGGGCAGTTGTTTTAGTGTTTTCACTTAGATCAAACTTCATGTTGTAGTTTCCTCAGGAGTAGATGCTGCAAGAACTATGTAGGGTCATCAAGATATGTCAGGTTCCATGTGTCTTAATGCATTACACAAGCCACGTTTTGTTACTTTTAACTAATACAATTGTTGCTGAATTTCAGAAATTCTAATTTGCTCTCATTTGAATCCCTGTTAGAACTAATTTCTTCCCGCAATTTATAAGATAACTGTGGTATATGTTTCTCCAAGAAGCAGCGGGTTATTCAGATATGATCAAGTTAATATTGGATCCATGAATAAGATAACTGTGGTATATGTTTCTCCAAGAAGCAGCGGGTTATTCAGATATGATCAAGTTAAGACAGTGTTTATTAAGGTTTTGTATAACCTTACGTTCAACAAGCACCAGTGGTCTAGTGGTAGAATAGTACCCTGCCACGGTACAGACCCGGGTTCGATTCCCGGCTGGTGCATTTGTATATATTTAATATGCTATTATTTTTTTGTGCTTGACATCAGCTCCAGAATCTGAAGCATCGCTATCATCAAGGAATAAACGCTCTTTATAACCATCATATAAACCTTTTTATAAGTTTATAAATTTTTTGTCCGTAACCCAACAAGCACTGGATCACACTATAACACTGGAGGCATACATTCATTACACTGATGAGGGATGATTAGATTGTACGAGCCAACAGAGAGAGACTGATAATAACATGAGATCATGGATGGATGGTTTAGGAACATCCCGGGTTTGCCGATTTTACCGAGTAAGATAGTATATGACTAAAAACAAACCCACGAACGATGCCACGAGCGTCAGCATTCTTCGGCTTGACTTCGTCTCAAATACCTGCAAGGATACGATAAGACACTTTGCAACACACAATAAAGCTATAGAGGCTAAGGGATCTGAGAGAGTATTTCTACTCGGATATACCGTTTTAAACCGGTCCATGGTTCCTGAGAGAAATCCCCTTGATGAATCCATATCATTGCCCTGCATAGAAACCATGCAAAACGTTCAGTAACCATAAGAGTCTGTGAGAAGATAAAAAATAATACAAGTATCAGAAAACACTGGGGAAATACCATTCTGTCAAGCATACGGTTATGAGTATCGACCTCTTCATTTATATCACCAGATAGCTGTTCATGAAAAAAAGAAACATATCAGAAACTGGTTCAAACCTAGTCGTGCAGGAAAATGTGAAACTATGTTACGGTTTCCATACTACAGCTATGGGGATTACTGTATGTAAGTAAATAGACAAACTCAGTTTGTTCCTGTTAAGTTTGTGGCTAACCCATTCCTAATGAAATTTTTTATCAAGCTTTTCATTAGATGCTATGCTCGTCATTCAATAGAATCAGAGGCAAGCATTGAGGCTTACTCGTTTTAAGAGAAGGACTCTGTCTTGCAAACCTTCCAAGGCACGCTCATTGTCATGTTCATTGATTTCATGAGAGTAAGAAGAAGCAGCTCTAATTCCTCCTTCTTCAATGCCATCAAAGAGAGAACTTCTACCACCACGAGGCTCCCTGAAAACAAAAATTAGACAATCAGCAAAGGACACAGCTCTAATTCCTCTCTCTTTTCAGTTGATCATGATACGAAAAAGAACTCGAACCAACTAATCTCTATAGCTAAGCAGAGGTGATGCAACAACATGACTCACTTGCAAGTATGCTACGCACTGTACATTGATTTAACAAATTCTAGATCCAGATTTTGCAGTTTTATAATCGAAATCTAAATTAGTAAAGACGAGTGGGAGTGATCTACATCTACACGGATACAGAGCAAACAGTTCTATTCTATCTATATATTCACTGCTTTCTTCTTCAGATCCGCCTGATGAAGATGAAACCCTAATCTACAAATTAAAGAACTCATGAGAACACATCGAATCATCAGATATTTCGCCAGATCTTTACCTCCAAATTCTAAATAGGAAAAAAAAATACACGGAGCTAACCTTCTAGGATTCATCGATCAATCGAAGTAACGATCTAATCCTCCTCGCTTCTCGATTTCGCTGCAAAGTTCACCTACCTGGATCTATATATGGTTTCAAAACGCGAATTGAGGAAGGAAACGGTTGATATGTCGAAAGAGAAAGAAGCTAAATCATCATCATCATCATCATCATCATCAACAGATATACGAAACTGTTTTCACACACGTGTACTACTGTGTATGATGTAATAGAAACTATGGGGTCAAATTTAAAATTATGAGATTATTATGGGGGCCAAAAAGTAAATTAGTTATTAGCAGAATAGGTCCCCGCGTTTTTATTTCACGAATCGGATTCTCTCCTCTTTCGTATACAAAAACCCTAGTCGTCGTCGTCGTCGTGTCGGAACCCAGATTTTTTCTCAAACTGATTTAGTAAAGATGGAATCTAATGGATCAGTTTCATCGACGGTGAACATGGAGAAGTTTCTCTGCGAGCGATTGGTTGACCAGTCACAGTCGATCTCGGAGAGATTTAGAGCTCTCTTCTCTCTTCGTAACTTGAAAGGACCAGGACCTCGCAACGCTCTAATCCTCGGTTTGTTTTTCAATCTCTGCTTCTCAAAATCTTATCTTTCTTGTTTTATTATTTCAATTGTACTAGAAACTAATAAAAATTGGTACTTTAGGAAGAACATTTGAGTTACTCTTTTAAGCTTAAAACTGAAGTTATTAAGAAAAATCTTGATTTTGTCAAATGTAAAAACTTTGATACTTTTGAGTCTTTGCAATTATAGAGATCTGCTTGATGTATCTAGAAAAGTTTCCAGTTTTCCTTTTAGTTAATGATTGATCAGGACAGAAGTCAGAACTTCTTCAGTCTTTGTGTGCTGATATAGTTTTGTTACTATTTGTGATTGATTAGCTTTAGATTAATTGTGTATTCTGAGTTTTTGTTCATCAGGATGTGGTTGCCAATATGTTTTTGCGCTATCTGTCTCATTACTGAATGTTTCTCGCTTTCATATATGACATTTAAAATTCTGAAGAGCAAGAGTGTGTATATTTAGTTTCAGTAGGAAATATTTCTATCAATCATTGCGCTGGGATTAACTTCTCGTCTATCTATTATACCTCTCTTGCAGCATCTAGAGACTCATCTAATCTGTTAGCACATGAAGCTGCTTTTGCATTGGGTCAGATGCAAGATGCTGAAGCGATTCCTGCTCTTGAGTCGGTTCTTAATGATATGTCTTTGCATCCGATAGTACGCCATGAGTTGAGTATACAATTTGATCCTTGTTTCCTCTGTATTAGTATAAGCTTTTGTGATCCTTACAAATAGCTGATTCGCTATTAATATAACAGGCAGCTGAAGCTCTTGGAGCCATTGGTTTAGCGGGTAATGTTGACATTTTAAAGAAAAGCTTGAGATCGGATCCTGCTCAGGAGGTTCGTGAAACATGTGAATTAGCTCTTAAAAGGATTGAAGAGTTGGGCAATGTTGATGCCGAGAACCAGTCAACCACAACAGACAAATCACCTTTCATGTCTGTTGACCCAGCAGGCCCAGCTGCTTCTTTCTCTTCTGTCCACCAACTGAGGTTCTTCCACTCTTGACCAACTCAAAATCCTTTTAGATTATTTACCTGTTTGTAACAGATCATTGATTAAGATCATCGATATTGTATAGGCAAATTCTTCTGGATGAAACAAAATGCATGTATGAGAGATATGCTGCACTTTTTGCCCTACGGAATCATGGTGGAGAGGAAGCGGTTTCTGCCATAGTTGATTCTTTGAGTGCTAACAGTGCCCTTCTACGTCACGAGGTTTGTCAAGTTTCCTTCATTAAGTAACTTTCAGTTTGATCATTGTTTCCTAATGAGAATGCACTGTTCGAAGATGTTCATGAACTTGAATGAGTCGTTTTGTTAAGATGTTTAACCTTGAATCTCTGCTTTATTGTTCTCCAACCTTAAACCGTATAAGTGCTGCTTTGTAATTGATGCAATTTTTGTTAGGTTGCTTATGTCTTGGGCCAATTGCAAAATAACATTGCTTTGGCTACTCTAAGCAAAGTACTGAGAGATGCGAACGAGCACCCAATGGTTAGACACGAGGCTGCAGAAGCGCTTGGTTCTATTGCAGGTATCTTTCCCAAAACACACTTCATTGCTTGAACGACCATAATTCCACTGTCTTTACTGACTTCTTCACATTACTCGGGTCTATTCAGATGAGCAGAGCATTGCATTGCTACAAGAATTCTCAAGGGACCCTGAGCCTCTTGTTGCACAAAGTTGTGAGGTTGCATTGAGTATGTTGGAATTTGAAAATTCCGGAAAATCATTTGAGGTAAAACACTTTGATCTCAAACTCTTGCCCTCATATCTGATGAATACTTTGGGACTGTGAATCTGTAATGACCCATATCGCAACCTTTTTGCAGTTCTTTTTCACGCAAGACCCCCTTGTTCACTAAGGATGCTCAAGGATCTTCACTATTCTTCAAAACATTTACCAACAAACAAAAGAACACAAACTTTAGCAGAAAGCAAACATTTTTCTACAGAGATAGAAGCTACTTTAACGGCTCATTATGCACGATTATTAATTTATTATAGTTATCTTCATTTTGTGTAAGGTTAAGATACATTGTCTGATGGGTATGGAAGCTTTCCATTGTTTAAGTTAAGAAAAGGGCATGTGATCTTGTAAACCAAAAATCCAAATAAAATTCAGTTTAGCAACATCTGTCAAAGTTTGAGCTATCTTGTTGTTCTCTAGGATTTTATACAGTTACAGACGTATAATTGAACTATTGAAAACTGGTTCAGAGTTGTACAAAATCCATGGTTGGATAAAGTGTTGCTTAGCAACATTGGACAAACGAAAATGAAAGCACGATCATTAATTAATTCAAGCTGAAAGTGTTTTTGTAAAGAGGGGCAAACCTTTTTTAATTAGCTTATTGTAGTGACGCAATTTGATCAACTGACTTTACATATGGCATTAGCATCTGTCGGTAAACTTCTAACCGGCACTTTTCCGGTTTACCTGGTCTTCCAGAACATGACAAACGGCAACATTTTCCAATGTCCGGCGTTCGGCGATATAAGTCCAATATATATATATATATAAAACAAACAATTAAGTTCTGTTTTGGAGCCTTATCGATTGGCCGTCTACGCTATTAACTACTAGTTGTCTAACAGTTAGAGATAGAATTGTAGAAGAAAAAGTTTAAACTTAAATATAATAGAACAAAGAAAATGAATATTGTGTGAATGTTGTATCGCCCATTATGAATTTGTCTCCGTAGAACCCTGCATGATGACATTGCATTGTCAACCCATTCGCACCCTTTGGTTCACTCAAAAGTTTTGACATTAAATGCACACTTTTCCTTGTCAAAGAAACCAAATCTCATTTGAGTAGGCAAACTTATTAATATCTATACTAGTATTTTTGCAGCAGTTGTTGCTTAAAAATATATTTTGAAAATTTTTTACATTGAATGCTATTTAATGCTTATATTCATATTCAAACAAGTTTACTTAACTTTCTCTACAATATTTATAACTAAACACAATTAAAATATTTTAAATATTCATATATATATAATGTTCTATAATTAATATAGATATTTAAAAGATTTATTCCAGATTAAAAAAAATATATTCTCCTATCATCTCTTTTTGATTTTAATTTTAAATATAGTGAATCATCATATAATACATATAGTTAATAAAAAATAACATATATATGTATTTTAAGTTATTCTCCTATCATCATATGTATTTTTCCTGCATATATTGTGATTTGAATTTTTTAAAACAAACATATATTACTTAATTAATATAAAAAGTGTGTATTCAACATGCATATATAGTTAATTTACTGTATATAGTAAATTATAAAATTTTAAAAAAGTTTATAATCTATAATTGATATATCTAAACTTAATAAAAAGCTTAAAATTATAAATATTTAAACATATTAAATTTTCAAAATTACACAAACGAGTTATATTACATGACGAATTATATAACATTACATGATTGAATTAATAAAACTAAAAAATGAACTATCAGTAATATGATATTTCAATATGGGTTAAATCCTCATTTTAATGTTTTAACAACACCAATATAAAATATGTCGAATCAAACTGATTTAATTAATATTGTCGTAAACAAAAATTATTGTGCGATATACCACAATTTATATATTAAATTACTAAAATTAACAAAAGAATATATTAGCAAAATTAATATTAAAATAGTATATTAACAAAAAGAATTAAAAAAACTTATCATGCAGTGTACTGCGGGTCATAATCTAGTTGTAGTAGTAATATTTAACCATTTTAAGTATATTAAGAATTTTAGTACAGTTGGTATAGAAAAAATGCATGTCTAACTAATGATTATTCTAGGTTTTTCTGTATCGACCAAATAAGATATATCATGTATAGATTACATTATCTACATTATCTTAACGATTTTGTACTTTGATCATAAAACAAGATTATAACTCTTATTTTTTTAATACGATCTAACGTGAGAAAAAAAAAAACACTTAAACAAATCCTTCATTTCGTAGCCTACCAGAAGCCTAATCGGTCGGTCACTTAATTTTGTTTTATGAACCCGAAGAACTGATTCAATTAACACGGACACGGCAATGGGATATATACTAAACTTCATTTACGTCATGAGAAGACTATACATACTATCTTAATTATTCGAATCACGATTCTTTCATCATATACTCTTTATGGACTAAAAGACAAAATAGGATTCAAGTTCTAGTGATGTTCATTTAAAACAATAATAATCTATAAGGGTAAAGGTAACGCAAATGGTAGACAAACAAAAGTAAAACTAATTGATAACATTATCACATAATACAGGGCAATACTACATATATAAGTAAATTTTATTAGGAATCAAACCAAATACACCAACAACTGCCACCCTCGTATCTTGTTTTGCTCTACTTCTCAATCTTTTACTTTAAACCATTTCCGACTTTGCTCGTGTACAATTCTTACAAATACAATCTTTTTGTAACTAAGTATAAAAACTTTGTACGTTCAGATGGCATCTAACGGTACCGGAACAGGTTCGCCATGCGGCGCATGCAAGTTTCTGAGGAGAAAATGCGTGATTGATTGCATATTTGCACCGTACTTCTCATCGGAAGAAAGTCCTGCGAGATTTGCAGCCATTCACAAGGTGTTTGGAGCAAGTAACGTTTCTAAGATCTTGCTCCACGTTCCCATCCAAGACCGGCATGAGGTTGTCGTCACTATGGCTTACCAAGCTGAAGCTCGTCTTCATGATCCTGTCTATGGTTGTGTCTCTCATGTCTTCGCCCTCCAGCAACAGGTAAATATAAAATATTTTATTTGTAACGCACAGATCGATATATAATCTATAGAATTTCGTAGCGTTCACTCTATATATGATTTTATGGACTAGTTTTTTTTGTTCCAACTTAATTAGACTGTTGGACATTTTTGTTTATGCTTTCACTTTAGGTTGTGTAACATATGTGATGTATAGGTGGCATTCTTACAAGCACAACTGATGCAACTAAAGGCGAACCTCGCCCACCAGACAATCTCCACGGTCGCCGGAGATCCGAGCAAGAGATCAGAAATGACGTGGCAGCAAACAAGTGGTTACACAATACCGTACATGCCATACAGTCACGAAAACCCTAATAAACCGGTGTCACCGTTGAGCTCAATCGAATCGTTGGAATACAGCCACACGAGTAGTCAAGTCACGACCAGCGTGCAAGATATTCAAACGGGTCGGTTTGGGTTTCACCAGGACGGTTATCCAAACAAGAAGAGATCGCTGAGTTACTGTAATAACGATCTCGGAGAGCTTCAAGCGTTGGCTAGGATGATGAGAAACTGATATAATTATATAATATAGAGAAATATGTGCTTCTTCTAAATAATTCTTCTTCTTAATCAAGATGCAATGCTATAACAGACAATTTATATACTTTTAAGTTTTATATCATATGCCAAATCTTTTAACATTGAATACTCTATGAAATGAAAGAGTACCAAATTTTTGTTTACAACAATTAAACAAAATATTCCACTTTTTGAAACCATTTTTTTTATTATCAAATTTTTTTATTAAAAAAAAAACAAGAAAACTAATATTTGCCTTTCAGTTTAAGAGAAAATGAAGAAAATAATACTATTCGATATGGCAACTACATACTCGAAAAAAATAGTTTAGTATATGGCCTATTTTGACTTTCTTTATAGATTTGAGGATTTTAGCTAGCGAGGTTCGGATTTTAGTTATCTAGAAGTTTTCAAATGTATAGATTGGTGTCATTAATTCTTTTTGGTTTATTATTACTCGTCTATTAATGTCTATCGAATTATCTATAATATTTTGAGTATTAACAAACTAGTACTGTTGAGTTGTGTAGTCTTATCTTTTAGACATGTTGTTCAATTCAACAATTGGAGAGTCAGACTGTGATTTGTATAGTTTAATGAGTATCTATCTACTCCTTTGTTGTAGGGTTTTTATTTACTTTTTCACACCATTTTCCTCTGTCGTAGAGCCAAGATAAAAAGGTTTAGAGTCAACATAGTTCTCACTTTAAAGATGACCATTATTAAACATGTTATTTTTTTCTTGTTTTTAAATTTGTTTATTTTAAGAATCGAACTAATTATATTAAAATGGTCTTCCGAAGAAGTGAGAAGCAAAGAAATAAAAAGAATCTCTTTATTCATATCTAAACTTGACCATAAGAGGACCACACACTTCAATTCAATGTTAGAAAAGATTAAACATGTATACCTAACGAGCATTAAGAAATGTCATAGTGATATTGGTATTTTTAGACAAAATGTCCCCTACATAGGATGCAAGTTAACTACTTTGTTCTTTGTCACTTCCAAATACTTTGATTATCTTTAAATTACTCATCTAATCCAATTTGGAATTTCCCACCAAGAAGCTTCTCTAGTTGATCACTCATAAGATTTCCCAACTGATTAGTGACACCAATGGAACACGAACTCTTGTCCTCTTCACGGTTCTTTAAAAAAGCAATTGAACAAATAGAACAAAAAAGAGTTTGACCGAGGATAAAAGAAAAAGAACAAAAGAAGCCACAAAGGAGTAGCGAAACGGCTGGCATCGACTTACGTGGGGACTTAGTATTCTTAAGTAGAAGACTAGAAGTGTACTTTGACCATAGCAAAACTCACACGTACGACAAACGTAACGACAAACGTAAGTACGTAAACAAAGCTTTATTTGCACGAGCAGCGGCTTTAGCAGTGTTACCCGCAAAAATTATTATTAACAAACTAAACATATTTAAAAACACCTACGGAAAAAGGAATAAGCCCTCTTTGACTCTTTCGTTTAGTATCCTCTATTCCTCTGGAATCGAATTAAATATTAGATTTTGTATCCAAAGAAAAACTTTATTGGCATAGAGAGACGCATGTCCAATTTCACATATATTATGGGTTTAATAACTCCGAATGTCCATAATGGGCTTAATGGGTTATCATCGAGCCCATATGATACATATAACATAGATATTTTCTAAGAGCACGGTGTTGCTTTCTCTTCCCTGTTACTCAAAAAAAAAAATATTTTATTGTGTAATCAAATAAGAAAATGACATGTGTAGTATTACTATGAGAAGCAATTTTTCAGGTAGGATTTTAAGAATAGTTTTGTCTGGTGTTAATGGTGAGTTAGCTTATAGATATTTTTCCATTGATAGCTTAGCTACTACATAGGTAGTAAAGAAAAAGTTTTGGTCAAGGGTTTATGAGATGAATTTCCTTTCGATTTTTTTTTTTTTTTGGGTATTGTAATTCTACTACCGATAAAACACTTTCCAGTGATATTTTAAACTAGTTGATATATAAAAAGACAGCAAACTTCGTGGCAAAATAATAAATTGGGGCTGTACTTTACCTTCAATTTTTTTCTATCAAGTAGTTCAAACTAGTTGTTTAGTGGATTGTATGCTCATATACTACTACTTTTTATAACAAAGTATATATATATTATTATATAGTATGTTCGGGTTCAGTGAATTTATCATGTAGATGAACCCTAAAATCCAGATATTAGTTACTCGTACAAAAGTATACCTATTTCCTGTGATTTATGTTTGGACTGGGGGTTATTTAATTCTAGAAGACTAGAACCGCGTTTTACGTTAGTGATATATCAATGAACAAAATTATATAACTTAAAATAATATATCGCAACAACCAATTAATATTAGCCGAACAATTATTGTAAGGATCAAAAAAAATTATAATACTACTTTTTCTAAAAAAAAAAAAAAAAAAAAAGAACTCTATGAGATTAGATTGTTTTTGTAAATTAAATTCGCAATACATTATGGAAAAGAAGAAAAAAGAGTTAAACCAATATTGAGAAAAGTAGAGTTAACCAATATTGATAAGCTGTGTCTACAAACTTGATGATAATGATGAAAACATCTACAAATCGATGAATATTCGAACAACAAACAGGCAACAAAATTATGCATATTTTAGCAGTACTTCTTGATAGGTCAGTGGCAATCCAATCAATCATGAGTATTAATCATATCGAGGATTATATGTATGCAACATATAACTATCTGCCAATAATTTGGTGAGAGTGCAAATTTTCGAACATGTAAACATAAATAAGTCAATAAGATCATAATTTACCTAACAGTGATCCAATATCCGCTTCTCCAGTATTGAGGGAAATTCAAAACCAGGACGATCGGGTGTACGGGTACCAGACTGTACGTATACGTACGTACTAGCAGAATCTAAAGAGTCAGGACAGACAGAGTTTAACGAGCTAGGGAATTGTCTCGTTTAAGATTAAGTTCGTGACAAAATTGGGACACAGTGAAGAAGGAAAGCATGATTCTTGTGCAAATATATATAACAGACACTAAACAGATGTTGAGGATATAAATATATATATATATATATATATATATATCTTTATATAATTCTAGGGCATCTAGTGCTTTTTATTTATGATTACAAGAAAGCTGGTTCTTTGAGCTAGGCAACATCATCAATCGCTACTAAAAACCATCAAAAAGTCTGAAACATATATAAGCAGGCTATATATATATATATTTATATTTATATTCTATATAGATCGGATATTGAATAATTATAAGAATCACAACCCATGTCTTGATATAAATCATATCACGAGAAGGAGATATAGCCAAAATTTGCTGACTGAAGCTCTTTGAGATTATCTTGATTGAAAGTGTTCAAGCGTTGTTCCAAGTCAGAGTAGATGGAGAATTCTCCCATGCCTGAGGAGGTTTCGTTGTGGTAACTATTCTCTGTGGCATCCCCGTGGTGAACCGTCCCAGAACTTCCGGTTTGGTAAACTAAATGGGTCTGATCATGATGATGATAAATGTTTTGAGGTTCTTGATGATCATGATGATAAGGAGTCTTAGTAGTGTCTCCATAGTAACTATTAGGGTTTTCTGATGTCGGTGAATCAGCAAAAATCATGCTTTGTGCTGTCTGTTGCTTGAGGATCTCAAGTTGTGCTTGTAAATTCACAACCTATACCCCAACAAAAAAAAAACTAATTACAAAAAATTCGCCGGCAAAGTATTCTTATAGCTAGTGATTAAATATGTTTATATGTAGATTAATTAGGAGTGAAAATAATGATCATGATTAGGGGTTTGAAAGGAATTACTTGTTGCTGGAGAGCAAAGATATGAGAAACGCAGCCATAGATGGGATCTTGAAGCCTAGCTTGAGCTTCATAAGAGATTGTAATAGCGGCTTCACATCGATCGCTGATGGGAAGATGAGAGAGCAACTTAGAAGCATTGCTAGCTCCAAAGACCTTGTGAATGGCTGCAAAGTGTGAAGCTCCTTGTTCATGACAAAAGTATGGAGCAAACACACATCCCTTTGCACATTTCCTCCTAAGGAACTTACAAGCACCGCAAGGAGAGCCAGAGCTAGAGCTAGAGCTGGAGCTACTCATGATGATGATGGTGTTGTGATGAATCTTTATATTAGATGTCGAATTTAATTTTGTGATTAATTGTCTTTGTAGTGCTGTTGTAATTAGGTTTTGATCTAACCTTAAGTATAGCTTTAAGGGAGAGAGTTTTTATAAACAAGGCAAAGGTGTAGATGAAGGTGGGTTACATATATTAGTTTTGTTTAATTACATCTTGTCTGCCCAATGGTCTACACTTCTCATTATTTATTTTTATTCATTCCTTTTGCATTAGTACAACTTTGTTTTTCTTGTTAAAGAAATTGACAATCTTTTGGATTTTTGTATGCATAAAAACGAGAGATTTATAATACATTGTGTCTATATATATATATATATAGATAGTAGTATATTGCATCGTAGAATGGACGTGTATATTTCTATTAATTAAACCAATTTGATAAACCGAAAGCAAACTATAATGAATAATTACACAATAGACGTTTTTTTTTTCCGGCTCCACAAAATTACTAGAACTTCTAACCTACCCTTACAACATTTGAGCAAAACTATTTACTTTGAAGAATGTTTGAGTTGATTGGCAATGAAAATATGCAACGTAAATAAGTAGGTGCCTTATGTACCTATTAAAAAATAAGTAGGTGCCAAGTAAATAGTAATCGAATTCAAATTTTTTTTTTTTTGGGTCAACAATTGCATTAAAACATAGAGGGAGTTAGGGTTTGAAACCGTTACAAGAAGTGATAAGAGTGGTTAAAGCACTTCATACTCATTCTTTAGTTCATTTTAATTTACTCACTCTTTAGTTCTTAAAATGTTTAATATAATAAAGTAAAATAAGTACAGTCTGAATTCATTTTAATTTTAATCACACATTGATTTAAGCCAGAAATACATCAACAAAAGGTGTTCATCTTTTATGAAAATAGCAACTATCTACTTATCTGCTAGAACTCTTAATTTTCGGCCTATATATTTAAATGAAGTATCTCATTCACACCCCTTTGGCGATAATCTCTACTTTTTACTGTATTCTATTATATAAACCTTGATGGCAAAATTACTTATTAACAAGATCGTCACACGTGTCAATTATATCATGAATATTAACACGTGTCAATTCATTAATAAAATTTAAAAAATTGTAAAAATTCAAAACCTAACCTAAAAAGGTTTTATATAAAAGTAAATAAATAAAATAACACCTAATTTTATTTAAAATATATTTATAAAATAAATTATATATATACCATAAAATTCAAAATTATAATATTGTTTACTTATTTTACTTATAAGTTGCTATATTACAAGAAAATATTATTTTTTATATAAGATAAAAAATGATTGTGAAAATTATACAATTAGTTACTGTTTCTAAAAAAATGTAATACTCACCTTTACATAAAGAAAAAGATTGTTGAAGTAAAAAATAGATTATTATCAAATAATTTATTCAAAAGACTGCTATTGTAATATATATGATAGGAGTATGTAAGATTAACATATGCGTTTTTGTAACTATAAATATGTTAAAGTGAAGAGACATATAATAGGTTATTTAATATGTTCATAAAGACAATTTGTTGGTAGTAGTTAAGACTAAAGAGTATATATTAACAGCATAATATATTTGTGTGTATAAATAAACTTTTAGTGTTAATGTAGACAGTAGATTTGTAAATGGATATACATTAGTATATTATAGCAAAAAAAAAAACAACTATTTTCTATAACTAAAAGTTTACCTCTTTACTTTTATACATTATTTTTACTTACGAAAATAATTAAATATATATTCTTTGTTCAAACTAATTTAATTTTGATACTTTTGAACTCATCTACAACTATTTTCTTTAACTAAACATGTATCTATTTTTTTTTTAACCAAACAATAAATTAAAAGGAATTTTCTCGGTTAGTTGCCCAAGTTAGAGGGAAGGGGTTTATAAAAGAAACTTCAGTGATAAGAGAATATAAAGTACGGGCAAGACAATCCGCCTTCAAATTTGTAGCATGTGGGATCCAAGAGAGAGAGAATAGTGGAAAGAACTCCAGCGAATTAAAATCATCTAGCAAGTTGGAGAAAGATGGCCAATATTAAGAGGAATGCACCATAGTGAGTATCTCAGCACGTATTCGCTCCATGGCCCACAACAACGCTTCTAACTTTGAATGCAGGGGGAGGGGCTCCGTCTTAGACACTTGGCCCCCAACAACAAGGTTCGCTCCTCACGAACGCAACAACACCAGCCCAATCATGTATGCTCATTGGTTGCTTTACAAGATCCATTAATTTGACAACAAGGTAAAGAAACCTGGACATCTGAGGACAAAGATAGAGTCGACATGACCGCCGTAAAAAATAGCGTCTCTTCCCAGGCTAACTTATCTCCCAAAGTCTGAGCAATTATATCATTCGTCTCGATCTCTAAACATTAAAAAAAATTATTTATGGCCTTCTAGATTGCCCATAAAAATCATGGTAATTGAAGAAGTTAATCAGAATCACCCTGTTGAGAGGCATCCCTCAAGAAAACAAAATCCAATTTGAGTACACCGACTCATATGGAAAAGCCTATGATGAGCCGAAGTTAGAGATAAATCCTAATATTCCTACGAGTGAGGACATTAAAAAAATAAGATTAATAGTCTCAACCGTAGAGTCGCACATTTTACATAGATATTTACATTGGACACCGATGTATCTATTTACTTACTTTATATTTTTGTTAAATTTTATTTTATTTTAAAAACTCTAAATCCGCACAATAGGCGGGTCCTAATCTAGTAAGTTATAAACCGTCTGGAGCAGTTAGTTAACAATTAATATGGAAACTATAAATAATTATTTTATCTACGTAAATTATATGCTTGGGCGCAAATAATT
This sequence comes from Camelina laxa, assembly GCA_024034495.1. Taxonomy (NCBI): domain Eukaryota; kingdom Viridiplantae; phylum Streptophyta; class Magnoliopsida; order Brassicales; family Brassicaceae; genus Camelina; species Camelina laxa. The sequence goes on along the minus strand of CM043882.1, from coordinate 7,087,331 downwards.
ACTGTCCTAATTTTAACATCATCTCCATATTCCATCAGTCGTGGTATATAGTGGTTGCAAGGATTCAATACTTCGATCCTTTAAAAACAAAAACAAAAAAAACAAAAAAATACTTCAATTCTTCAAAAGGCTTCTTGTAATGTTGAAAAAAAAAATGTTTCCATTACCAATACGGGATCCATTAGTGAAAAATAAGGTATTTTATGTCTATATTACTCTAATTGTGGACCTGCTCCTACCCACCCATATTCTTGCATATAATACTTATATATATAGGTTATTCCTCAGTCCTATCGATATAGATACGATCCCTAAAATTTTATAGGGATCCACTAACTTTTTTTTTTTTTTTGACAAACAGGGATCCATTAACTATACACATGCATATGCGTTAAACACTTATGTAAGTATAAATATGAACCAACACATCTTGAATCAAAATAAATCGTATCTAACTATACATGTTTTCCTGTTTTCTTGTTGATCTATCATTCGTTATAGTAACATAAAATCTACAAACCATGATCTTTGTCAATCTATGCACACATTTCAGCATTTTAAATTTCAGATAAGATAGTATTAAAAACACAATACATGGTAAAGAAAAAATGTACATATATATATTAATTAGGCCTTCAATTAACTTGTACTTTTAATACCAAAGAAAATATAACGTGCCAACGATAGAGAGACAATGGACACAACGTCTGGTATATGATATATTTGAACAGTAGGGTCAGGGTTGTCGAGCAATATTGAGAATTAAAATTTTAGCTTTAAAATAATATAATTACTTTATAATAAAAATTGATATGTTATTAAGTACATGCTTCAATATATTTATTTGTCTCACGCATAGCAACCAACATGTAGACCCTTTCTCAGGTGGCAAATTAATTAGTTCTCACACCCAAGAGCTCCAATAGTGACATTCTTAATCCCATAAATCTCTCTTGTCCTACCACTTCTCTCAAGTAATTACTATATAATAATAACACACGAGGGCCAAAATGAACCAACAGTAGTAATTAAAACGGGTCGAAAAACTCGTCTTGCTAATTAAGATCAACGATTAATTCATCGCTGTTGAGATTTCATATTGGTAATTCTATACGGATAGATAAGCAGCAGAAAAATGTTTAGTCTTTTAGAAGGAAACAGAAGTATATAAAAAGAATATAGAAAATATTATCAGTACAGTTTAACTAGAATATTCACCGCCATTGACAACGCGGGATCAGCTAGCCAAATCCTATATTTTTAGGCTATCACATTTGAGGTCTTAATCAACCTTTCCATAGTGATGAGATTCTGGTTCAATCTGCAGTTTTAATATCATAATTCTTACTCCTACATATAAATTACAAAAAGAAAAAATAAGGAAAAGTAAATCACAATTGTGGTAATTACGTAAAGATGTGCATAATAAAAATTTCTTGAACGCTAAATTTCAGAGAAAATTAAATATATATACTTGTAGTTTTTTTGCGTATTATATATGCGTGCAGTGTGGCTAATGAGGCCTCTTGGTGTATCGAAAGGACTTAATATTTTGTTTCTTCCTACGATCATTTTGTACGTAACTTCAATTTTTAAGAAAATAATTAGACAGAACAAAAACCTGATTAAGTCATCTTCCATTTTAATTAAGATAGCAAATGAGAGCTTTTGTCAGCATTATATGTGTAAGCAGACAACTTTTCGTGTTCTCGCGCAACATTTCCTTTCACCTTCTATACTCTTTCTCCACCAATATTAACTAGTATACGTTTTTAAAATAAATAAATTATTTCTTATTTTGATTAAGTTGATATCATCTACAAAATTTGTTTCTTAGTCAAATGTTAATTGAATACTAATCCTTGGTGGTGATTATATATCTGCACCTGATTTTCTTTGAATACGTGGTAATGTACGTACTGAATATATAAATGGTAATGTCGGCGAATTAAAAATCATGTTTGCGGTAGTTCAAAGAAAATCAGGTGCTCTATATAGTCTATATATATACAAAGTTGTATAGTTTGATTTCTTAACAGTGAACTATTGTAATTGTGTTATTTACCAAAATTAGAGTTTTTTCTTTTCAGTCTCACGTGTCCAATAATTTGCTATAGGCGCATCCTGTTTTGTTAAGCTGAATACATGACCACACATCCCAACTTTAAAAATGTATAGTTAACTACACAAAGTAAATGTATTGCATGGCCACATGTATCAACTATATGATGGCATATGCTTAACATCACGATCATTTTATTCTGGTACACCGTTTGTCAGAATCTAGCGTTGACTAGGTCTAACCGGTGTTGATCAACAATTTTTTTTTTTTTAGTATTAGAAACAAAAATAAAAAATTGTTTTGTTGAATCATTTATGGTTAAAAAAACATATCTATATCCAATGTAAAGATATATTATATATGTTTAATGCATTCAATCTTATAAAAGTTAGTTTTTTTTTTTTAAGTTCAAAACTTAAATAGAACTAAAAATAAAAATCATTAACAGTTTTTTAAGATATTGAAACCTAAACTAAAATCGGAAAATTCATGTTTTCTTTATAGATTGAGTAATATATTTTTTGTTTTTAAAAATATAAATCCCAACATATTTATAAAAAATTATAAGATTAGTTTCATATTTATACTTCTCAATTAATTTAGTAGGATATATGGTAAAATAAAAATTTTAATATCTTAGAAATTTGTTAATGGTTTTTAATTTATTTATAGTTAAGTTTTACAATTGAAAAAAACTATTATAAGATTGATTGCATTAACAAATATAAAATATATATTTATAAAGAATATAGATATTTTGTTAATTATTAAAAGGCCATAAATTATTCTATAAAACAGTTTTATTTTTTCCTTTCTAATACTATCATAAAATATTTTTTTTAAAAAAATAATAATTGGTGGTCAATATTGGTCAACGCCGGTTAAACCTGGTCAATACCGGATTCTGGTCAATACCGGATTCTGACAAACGATGTACCGGTATAAAATGATCGTGATGTTAAACACATGCCATCATATAGTTGGTATATGTGACCATGCAATACATTTACTCGGTGTAGTTAGCAATACATTTTTAAAGTTGGAATGTGTGGTCATGTATTAAGTGATAATTCTTGTAGCTAACCATCATTTTTCCATAATTAAACATCAAAAAGGAAAAAGAATTAACCTATCCACACAAAAAAAAAAAAAAAAAGTAAAGATGAAAAATAATAAGAACACGAGAAAAGGCCAAAACATATCGCCGCACGGGTGAACAGTTCTTTATATGATGTTGGTCCTACTTTGACCATATATCCACGTCACGCGCTTTATCTTTCTAAACAACTCATCGTTCATCCCATTTTTTCACTTTATAATCATCATTACTAGAACTACTACTCAACTCAACTATTTATGCGTTAATACAAATTACAATCATTATATTTCGTACCTTTCATTAGTGTTTGAGGAGTTTTGATATTAGTTATATCTTCTGAAACTCATATAGTCATATTGTCTTGACGAAGACCCTAACCGTAAAGAATAAAATTACGTACAATTAGTCATTGTAGCGTATAAGAAAGAATAGTCGTTATTCAATTTCTACGGTAGCTTCATATATCACATTGAGATAGAGCTAATGAGACAAATTATAGAGTAGTATGAATTAGGCTGAACCTCATTATGTACTTAACCTCATTATGTACATAATACAAAGAGCGTCATTCGTTTCAAGATTAATGTACATATGATATATATGACTTGCTGGTATGATTAAGTTTAGACTAAATATGTCTATATAGAACTAAAATGTTGGAAAATGATGCTGACCTATCTGACCCTGACGAGGGTCAACCCGACAACATATGACCTCACGTGGGTCCATCACACGTGTCTGAATTTAAAATCATTTATATACTACTATTTGAGTATTGAGACTTCAAATTTACAGTACGATATGCCAGCGAGATGAACACACATAAATCCATTGGTATATTCATTTGTAGTTGGCACGTAGACGTAGTATGATATCTTTGATATGCGTGTGGGTTCGTTTGATATGTACAATTAAGTAATTAAAATCTCATATGTTAAACAACAAAACTTTATATATTTATTATCCCATCTACTTCCTAATTAAGAAAAATTAAAACTCCAAACAAACAAGAAAAGATAAATGAACTTGATGATAATTGTTTTAAGTATATGATATTTTTTTAGGTTTTACGATAACACAAGTGACAATTGCTTTAAAAGTAGTTTTAGTCTAAGATTAAGTTAAAAGACGGGTATAAATATGTAACTTTGACGAAAAAGCAACAATTCAAAGTCTAACCACAATATAAGGAGATTGTTTACTCAATTCAATTAAGTTGGCGCGAGTGTGACAAACAAAGTTGTCTTTCAGAAAATAAACTAGTGAAGATTAATTTTGTATTTTTGTGTGAATCGGTGCAATCCATATGTATATTCCAAGTTATATAAAAGACGCGTAACCTAAAAATTTCAAAACGATAAAATATTAGTTTTCTTTGATGGACGAGTAATCGAGTAGAGTATATAAAACCTATACATATAAATTAACCAGGGGCTGACCTAGTAAAGGTTTTAAGGGGGTCAACCCACCCCTAAAATTCTGAATTTATGTTATAGGCTTATAGCCCTTTAAGATTTACAATATTTTTATAATTTTTCTATTTTGACCCCTTCCAAATTACAAATTTATGTTATTTTCCTTCAATTTTTATTATATTTTTTTCTATTTGTATTTTGACAATATATTTCACCTGATTTTTAGCCTTTTTATTTGCATCACCTATAACTATTGAACCTAATTTATAGTTTTTTTTTTAAACAAAGATATATATTTAATTTTTAAGATTTTTAAAACTATGAATTTTTGTTGTTACATTTTGACCCTCCTAAATTATATTTCTAGATCGGCCACTGATATAAACTACAATTAAAGGTTACTCAGATCTATTAAAAAAAAAAAACATTGAGCTAGTCGAGAGAGAAAGTCGAGCGAGTGTGATTCACGCGGGGCTATTTTTTCTCTCCCACCGTTTCTTCTTCTTCTGACCACAAGCTCGTGCTCCGATCTGGGTCCTCCGTCAATTCCGGTGACTGCGAGGACCCCTCGGCCCATGGTTCTTCACTCGCGACTCTTTGCATGTTACCGGCGAAGCTGATGGACGGAATCAAGGGAGCAGTGGAGAGGAGAAGAATCCGCGAGACGCCGATGGCAAGAGCTCTGCCGGAGGAGTTGCTACGCGGAGTGGAAGAGGGAGATTCACGGCGACGAACGAGAGAAGAAGGCAGATAGATCGGAGGATTGGAGATCTTGGAGGTTTCGCGGGATCGGTTACGATAGGGGAGGTAGTCTCCGATCCGGCGAAGCTAAACCACCATCGAAGGCCCGCTTATCTACTCCCTGCTGCCTCTTTCTCTCACGACTGAGCGTGAAAACCTCCTCGACAAAAGACAGATCGGATCTCTTCCTCCTTTCCAAAACGGCTCTACGGTGGCAGGACGGCAAACGGATCTTGGATCACCGTCTCTGTTTGGCTACCGTCGTCCAGGCTCACCGGAGGTCCTGTTCCGGATGAGTATCCGCAAGTATGGGCGGCGGCTGCAAACGAGTTTTTCGTTCTGCAGATTAGGGTTTCATGGTTCCCGGTTAGATTTGGTCTGTGAATCCGGTCGGTTTTGTTTTCATCGGTTTAGTTTTGGTTAACTGTAAATGAGTTGGACTCTAGGGATTTATGTATATGGACCTACTCCGGAAATAGCCCATTGTACATTATATTTTTATTAATTGAATACCCTTTAACAAAAAAAAAAAAGTTACTCATATAAGTATAAACTACAATTAAAGGTTACGCTTCTTTTACTATCCATGAAAAAAAAAACACAAAATCGAGTAATACATTACTCCGTGTATGAGAAGTAAATAAATTTATGTGGAGTTTCATTTGTAAATTTTCATTTGTATATGAGTAACACACCACACACAATGTATATGAGTAAAGTGGAAACGGTAAAGGAACTTGAACTAAGCTTCGTATAAGCTTCAAACATAAAGAAAATTTACAAATGAAAATATAGAAAGATAGTACATGGACACAAAGAGGTTGCTTTCCTATGCGGGTCTATGTAATTGCATGCTTTCTAATTTTTAACTCTACTTGCCACTGCGAGCTATAACCCTACTATCATGCGCTATCAATCAGTGAATTTAAACAACTTTTCATCAAATCATTAGTTTCACTTTCTAATTCCCAAATACAAGATTAACCTTGAGTGGAGAAGCAACAAACAGAATTAGGGTAAAACATATTCTACCTTATTAAAAGGGTGTTTTAGTATTATTTTTTCCCTTTATTTTATCATCAAGTATACACGAATACAGATTAACCTTGAGTGGAGAAGAAACAAACAGAATTAGGGTAAAACAAATTCTACCTTAATAAAAGGGTTTTTTCCTTACTTGCAATATGAGATACTAATATGATCCTCTCCAACCATATCCATGTAAAGCATATCTGAACACATTTGGAATTTAAAAAAAAAAAATTGTCGAGAACTCAAGTACACACAACTAGGATATATCCCGTGCTTAAAGCACGTGTTAACATTAAAAAAAAATTATAATAATATTATTATTATTAGTTTTTTAAATATTTTGTTTGAGATAATATTTATTTTTAATTGTTATGTAAATTTATTAGTCTATTTGAATACTAATTATTTTAGAATATTATAGTATTTTATTTTTGTCGTATTATTACAGTTTTATATTGTTTATTTATTGTATTTGCATCATTATTTTGTGAAATATAAAATAGTAATTTTAATATTATATTTGTGTGCAAATAAAAATTATTAATTTATCATCTATCTAAATTTAATTTTACCAACCCGCCAATGTGGAAACTAAAACACACATTTTTATACATTGAGTAATATATCTTCGTTTTAAAAAATTCAAATCATAACATATGCAAAAAAAAATATGTAATTTATTTATTATAAATATTATATGAAAATTACAAATAATTTGTAAATAAAATAAAATAAAGATGTTAGGAGAATCATAATTTGAAATCTTAACAAAATCTTCGAATTTAGTTATTGAAAATAATGGTATTGTATACTTGGATATAAAATCTTAGTTTTAAAATTCTGATTGGTTTATATATTTTTTAAAAAATCAATTCGTAATTTCGTCCATAATTTATTAGAGAGAGAAAATACTTTTTTAGATTTCTTTAGATTTTTTAATATTTGATCTGTGAGTGTTTTTTTTATTTTTAATTAATTATATATATTTAATTTAGTTAATTAAACTTAATAGATTTTTTCTAATGGCAATTTAATGTAATTTTTTACACATTTTAAGGTTAGTTTCATATTTGTACTTCTCAGTTAATATAGTAGGATAACACAATACTGGATTTGAATCGGATTATAATTTTTTGAGTGGGGATTAAAGGGGATAACATAAAAATATGTGTGACTAATTAATTAAGCCCGACAAATATAGGATAAATGTGGCTAGAAAGAAAGCCTTTGTAATAGTATAATAATACTACAAAGACACACTTAATTTTGTCTGATAAAAGAAGACGACTTTATGTTATGTGATGCACACAAGTTGAAGATTAGTTTTTAAAATATCGATTTAGACGGGACATAATGCATAACAGTTACTTAACACAATTCAACATCATTCATATGTTTACATTTCTTTAAAAAGAAGAACCAATTACATCCAACCCAACTTATGATTATTCTTTTTTACATCTTTTCCTTTACAGAAACTATATATAATGATGTTTAATTAATTAATTAATTATGATTGGATGATGAGTATGTACGTATGGTGGTGTTAAATTAGGTTTAAGAACCCTAAGGCTTAACGCTGTGCTAACAATTAACCTGAAAGCAGCTTAACTTCCTTTGCCTTATCTCAATGGATGTTTCCTAAAACATATAAAATATTTCAGAAAATTTAACACATGTAATTAAGATTTCCTTGATTTATAGTCCGATGCATCAAAAAACTAATTCATGTTAGAAGACTAAAAGTTTAACGAACTTACCAACTAGAGATTTCATTCCTCAATCTTGCAGGAGAATTTGTGTTTATAAGTCTCTGCATAATTTGATCCAAAAATGGTGGTCTCATATGTAAGTGCGACGGAGCTGTTCATGACCCGAACTAATCAACATCATACATAAGTTGTCAAGATCATATCAAGTAAATTTCGAAAAGAATTCGTTTCCTTAAAAATGTGATAAAGGAGTTGTTTCACATTACTAAAAACGTGGAGCAATTTTTTTCTTCAAACAAGAAACCTAAACTCTCTTTTTTAAGTAACCAAAGTTTTGAGTTTTGGCTCTCATAATCTAATTCGAGTGATAGAAAAAGAACAGATAAATCTAGTGTATAACTTGTGACGAGTGACGACCTGAACGCACTCTTTACACACTCAATTTCCTAGCTTACTCCCTAGTCCTAGCATTAGTTTCCAAGAGATATTGAATCCTCCAACTCCAAGTACTATATATGGAAATCTTTAACTAGGTACATCGTCGGCCCGTACTAAAAGGATTCAACATGTGGACTTTAATTGGGCTCATTTTTCGGCCCATAAAGATCGGTAAACCGAAAGAAACAAATGGGGGTATTTACGTCTTTTTCACGAGGAAACCCTAAAGAACCCTAATTGTATCGTTTCGTCTGTAACTGTGTGTATATATATATTTCCACCTAAGTCAATCTTGTCATCACCTAAGAACTTTACATTCTTCGCCGTCTCTGTTTTTGTGTTTTCAGTGTCCCTTCTAACAAATTTGTTCGTTAAAAAAAAGTTGGCTCCTTTCTTATGCTCTTATTAGATACTCTCTGTTTTTTCTGAAAGATTTCTTGAAAAGGATTGATTTTTATGAGTTTTTTTTGTGTGTGTGGAAGAAGAAGAGAGATATGATGATTGAACTTTGTTTCCCTATTGGTTTGATAGCCGATATGATGGCATCTAACGTATTAGCTCTATCTGATCTTTCTTCTTCTTCTTGGATTTCAACATGATTAGCTTCTTCTTTTTACATTCTGATTTTGGTTATATAATTAGAGAGAAAAGAGAATGATGTGATGATTGAACTTTGTTTCCCTATTGGTTTGATAGCCGATATGATGGCATCTAACGTATTAGCTCTATCTGATCTTTCTTCTTCTTCTTGGATTTCAACATGATTAGCTTCTTCTTTTTACATTCTGATTTTGGTTATATAATTAGAGAGAAAAGAGAATGATGTGATGATTGAACTTTGTTTCCCTATTGGTTTGATCGCCGATATGATGGCATCTTACGTATTAGCTCTATCTGATCATTCTCTTTAAATCTTCTCTGTTTTCCAAAATTTAGTTACTAATTAATTGTATATGTTAGGAACATTGTTTTAAATTTGATTCGTAGTCACTGTGGTAGAAGTAACTAGTGTCGATCAATTGATACTTGGAGATAGCTTCAGTTTTTTTTTACTGATAGAACAAATTTTCAATAAATATGATTAATTGACTGTGTCAGTAATAATGCATCGAATGTTCTAATGTCGATGTTGTGAATCGGAAACAGAGTACATATATATCATCGTCTCTAATTTCTAAGAGCAATTAGACAAATTAAATTATTAATCATTCCCAATAGCTCTACAACTGAAGTTTAAACTTAGCTGAGGAGTTTGTTAAAAGACTCAGTTTACAAAGCCAAGTTTATAACTGACAAACAGTAATTGAAAAAAAAGAATCAAGAACCGATCATTATATGAATTCCAAAGATGAGAATGTGAATTTGTTATCAGCTTCTTTCCCCCACTCGAGACTACTCTTGCAATCGAATCGTAGAGGAATGTGTAGAGGGCTTGGAACCCTATTACCCAAGTGGCACCTAAGTATAGTAGTAGTAGTAGTAACCAAACACACAAGTCTGGAACTGGGAAGCACACTGCGCCACAGACCAGATGCACAAGCTTGTAGAGTGGCTGAGTAAAAAATACGCAAAATTCGGGCTATCTGTTGGCTCATTAGTAAAGCTTCAGCGTTACAGTGGACTGAGTTGGGCTTATTTATCGCCTCATGATAATTCTTAGATTGCAACAAACAAGGAGTGTTTACGTGACTTCACTAAGAAGTCTATTTACATAGTCTTGAATGAAGACAAGCTAGTGTTGCGAGTCCCCCACCAAAAAGAGTTACTTAGAGAAAGCAAAGAGGACAATTCTTATATCCCTTGGATGATTTAGAATTAGTGCTCTTTGTAGTTGATAACAAGTGACGAGAATGTTAATCACAGGCGATTAAGGTTTTTAAATGAGCTCATCACATTCTCGTCGAAGAGAATTAAAGAGCTATGATAATGGAAACTGCCAAACTGGTTAAACTTTGTACAGTATTAGCCATTCCTCTCCAAGAGTTTCTCTGATATTAACCATAAACCAAATTAAATACAAAACCACAGGTCTCTCTAGCTCCTTCCTAAGTTTTGAGAGGACTATAATTTGGAAACATATATAGACTCAAACAAACAAGCACCAACACATGCCAAAGTCATACTTAGATAACATCATCCAATGTTAGAGAAACTCTAGCAGCCAACACCTTTGCCTTCTCTTTCTCCAGCAAAGCTTCCATGTCTAAGCACTTCTGCTTAAACTCATTCAATTCCTCCTCTAATTCTTGAATCCGAATCTCACCATTTTGCTCTTCCACCTTCTTTTTCTTTACTTCCTCAAGCTTTTTCTCCAACCAATCCACCTTAAACCCCGAAACTTTCACGTATGTTAGTGCATTGTCTGCTTCCACTAAATCTTCATTGGATAGCCTCTGTGGTGGTTGGCACAATGTCTCGATTAGACTGAGCAAGAAAGTCATGCATGCTTTCCTCAGATGTGGGTTCTTTGGTCGGAACTCTTTTGCAATGTCCGGATGTTTTTCAAATATACGCTTCACAAAATCCACCTGCCAAAGAATAAATATACATATCAAGAGAAGATCATTAATGATAATCCCCTGAGGTTGAAAGTATTAGTTTCCTTACCTGGGAAGGAAGAACTTGAAAACCATTGACGTCCATGAGTTCACTAACTGGTGGAGTCTCGTTGAGCAGCAAATCATTAGACTTCGTCACACTATCATAATCTATCTTAACCTTTTTCAGAAGCTGTGTTGACTCTTTAGATTCAACTGATACATCTAGTATCCCAATAACTTCAAGAACATCTACCTCAGCAACAATCTTGAGTTCATCGTTCACAAGGAATCCACCATCTTTGGCATGAAGATTGGGAAGGGGAAGCATTTCTGACAAACCCCATCCTGGAATCTTTTGATCAAACCACTTGCTTGCTTCTGTAAAATCATAAAAAACAGAGAGGAACAAAAAAGTCTTATCACTTCATTCAATTACATCCAAAAACTTGGCACCGAACTTTAAAACTAAACTAAAAAGTCGAAAACCACCCAACTTAAACACCCTTAAGAAACAAACAACTCCAAGGAGCCAGAAGCTGAAACGTCTAACTAAACTTGTTGTAGTGATCAGAGGTTGAGGATATAATAACCGTTTCGTTTGGAGTTTTTCTCAGAATTTTGATTAACAACACTGAGGAGATAACGTGCACGTATTCTCCATCCAGGTGGCAGTGATTTATTATCAGCCACTTCCAGAAACAGAGATAAATGACAAGACTTATTGAATCCCTCAGGATGGACAAGAAGATGCCTGCATTATATATATATATACAAAAAAAAGAATACGAATCGTCACTAAAACAAAGGCAAAAAACAATCAAAATTGAACTAGAAGATGATACATATAGTTGATCATCATACCATCTGCAGCCACCCATAACGAATTGATCAGAATAAACGGCCTTAGATTGCAAAGAGGAGAAGTTTGGTATCACCCATGTGAACTTGTTATCGACTAGAGTCCCCATTGATGCCTCCTCCGCAATCAAACTACTCTACCTCAAACTTGTAGAGGGCGTGAAACCCTAGAAGACTAGAACGTACCTGAGCGGCACGAACAACCACCACACATCAAAATTTGTAAATTAGAGAACCCCCCGCCTCTCCATTACATGAGTTTCACTTTAGGACTTCGGCCCAAAATACAATTTCTTTTGGCCCATTATCTGCTTTATACTGGAGATAGAGACGACCCATAAAGAAAGTCTAAAACTTGAGGTGCATTGTGTGACTTGGAAACAGAGTGCGTATAGCTTTAACTCTCCAATAACTCAAATGAGCTCTGCATGTAAAGTACACATCTTAATGCATCATCTGATTCTTACTTCATATCCAAAGACCACTTGTTCGTACAAGGTGGTACACTGGCATTAGACCATTAATAGAGAAAGTATTTAACAAAGCTATTTGGTCATGGTAATAGCTGATATGATTAGGTGGCATCGAACCTTCACTATTGACCATTTTTGAGGGAAACTCAAACCAGCCACTCATTTTACTTTGTTTAACGTAAAAATTTTAAGTATTTATGTACATACTGGAGGCAACTGCCACCACCAACAATAACGTGGGTCCGCCACTAGTGCATAGCGTTTACGTTTAAAAGGCTTTGCATAATTAATCATGGTAATAGCTGATATGATTAGTGATTAGCCTTTGCATAATCCGGAGAAAGAGAAGAAAAAAAAGTGGATTTGACTTTGAGTGAGTAATTTAGTTAAGGATTATTTTAGTTATTATATATCATCAAAGTGTTCTGTGATAAAAAAAAAAAAGTGTGCTATAAGACCATCATTACTGGTAGAACGAGTTAACCGTTGTTCAGAAAAAAAAAATTAATATTTTAATATATAACTTATAAAAAAGTGATATCTGTAAAAAAGGCTGTAAAGCAACGTTTCTCTAAATAATTTGAGCAACAATTTCTTTCTTTCCTATTTATATTTTTTAGTTAGTTTTTAATAAGAGAACTTTGGGGATGTAACTATTAGTATTGATGCTCTAAGGTAATAAATTAGTAACTTAGTATAAAAGTGTGCTAAAATGGAAATATTAAAAAAGGAAATTACTTTTTTGCTAATAAAAAAGCGAAAAAAAAGGAACGAAAAAAAAGGAAAGAAACAACCTAACGAAAAAAGGAAGAAACCAGACTAATTAATCAGTAATCACTATAAGAAAAAGCGAAAAAGAACATTACGGGCTTCTATAATTGGGCCGCACTAGTTGGAGTTTTGCCACTGGGCCCTAACAATCGAACTCTCTTTCTCTTGGGAGAGAGAGCTCTTCTGAATGTTGATTTACACAACTCACAATGTACGTATATATGTGTCACAAACTCACAAACAATTTATAAATTAGAAGAGATGAAGACATAAGCGTTTTAAATTTGAAGAGAAGAACATAACAAGAAAACTTTTGAAATCAAGGTAACAAAGATGTGGTCTTTTATTCAATCATCCCTGTAATTAGATGACGCCACATATGCTTAATTACGTACGTAAGAACGAAACCTTATAAGAACGTTAGGCTTTCACGACTGATGACTTTCATTCAAACAACATCCTCGAAACCAAGTCGAGCACTGTCGGATCTAGCTTCGTTCTCTTCATTCTTCCGTTCCGTTTCAAGAGCCCACAACACACGCCTCTGTTCCACGATCATACCATCCAGCTCTCTCATTCGAGCCCCACGTGCTTCCATTTTATTCTTCTTCACGCAAAGCTCCTCCAGCTTCTTCTTCAACCAGTCCAACTCGAAACCTACCTCCACCAGTTCCAAGAGCGTGTTCTCCGCATCTCTTAGCTCCTCCTCTGTTAGCTCCTGAGGAGCTAAGCAAATTATGTCGATGAGGTCGAGGAGGTTGTTCATGTAAGCATTCTTCACCATTTGGTTCTTCGGGCGAATGTTCATTGCGGTTTCTGGGTGTTTTTCAAAGATTCTCCTAACGCAGTCCACCTGAGAACAAGATTGATGTAAAAACCACACAAACCATACTTAATCATATGAAGAGAAGATTGGAGTTACAATGGAGATTTCTTTTTTTGCTCACCTCTGAATAGAAAACTCGAAAGCCATTGACCTCCACGGTTCCATCACCATTCCACATTGTTACGATCAAAGTCTTTCGTGATACAGAGAAGTTGTAATGACAGAGCTGGCAAAGGGAGTTTTGTGTGTTTGACGAGTTTCTTGCTGTAACTGATGATATTTAAATGAAGAAGATGCATGAATCGTAACTTATATAAAACTGTCATAATTAATTAGCATTCGAGTATTAATAGCGTCACACGTCAAGCTACTTGTTTTGGCAAAGACTATATACTCTGTTCATACATCCAACATCATTTACTTTTTCATCAAGAAACACACAGTGCAATAAAGAAACTTAGACGCAGTCATCATTCATCAACCACAAAACAAAACAAAAATTCCTAAAGTTAATTTTCACAAAAAGTCCAAACCCGTGTTTGGGATATATTAGTTAAAACAGAACAAAGAGAGACCAGAACACCAAAAAACACTAAAACCAAACTCCACGTCCTTAGGAACAGAAAACGATCAGAAGCTGGGCCTGGGGCCTCCAAAATCTTTGCCTTGGATGCGTTGTGTTTATCCATCTGAGCTTTAAAGTCTTTGGACTTCTGCTCGAAGTCATGCCTCATTTCACACACCCGGACAGATTTATTCTTACTTTCTTTTTCTTCATCAAGTTTCTTCTTCATCATGTATACCAGAGCAGCTTCTGCATCAGATAGATCATCCTTGGATTGTTCCTCAGGTCCTTTGTGTTCTTCAAATATACACCTCGCTAAACCCACCTTTGAGTAAAAAGAATGTGATCAAAACCAAAACCAATAGGACACAAACCTCACCGTAATCAAATTTCAAAGTTCAAACAGAAACATTTTTTCAAAAAGAAAAACACCACATATTGCGCTAGCGAAGTTTGAATCTTTCTCAAGTATTCTTACGTACCTGTGAAGGAAGAACTTGAAACCCATTGACAACCACCAAATCTCCTGGGACGTCCTCGTCATCATCATTGTGCTTCATCGTTTTCAAAGGTTTGATTGCCTCCTTAGATTCCTCTGGTACATCTAATTTGCCAATAACTTCAAGAACATATAACTCAACAACAATCTTGAGTTCATCGTTCAAAAGATATCCACCATCTATGTCATGAAGGCTAATCATGGATGTAAACCCCCAGTTTGGTGCCTTCTGGTCTAGCCAGTTTCTTGCTACTGCGAAAGATATATACATAGTCAAAACAAGCACTACCCAACACAAGTCCTACGACTAAAAGAGAAAAAAGTTATCGGAAGAACCACCTTTCACTAGTGAGAGATTCTCATGAAATTGGTTTACTAGAGTAAACGTAAAAGATACGTTCCTTCTACACTCAGAAGGCAATGATTCATAATCAGCAATTTCCAGATACAGAGAAAAATTATTAGGGCTGTTATTTCCCTCGGGAAAGGCCAGAAGACGCCTGCAAGCAAAATCCAACGTTAAACTACAATGGATGTGACTCACATTAATTGATGGCGTAAACGATATTACAAACTTTTGTTTTTCTTACCACTTGCAGCCGCTGATCACAAATTCTTCTGAATAGATTTTCTCAGATTGCAAAGTGGAAAAATTCTTAATCACCCAAGTAAACTTTCTATCAACTTGATTCCCCATTGAAGACTCCTTTTGCAACCAAACTACCAAAAACATGAAGAAGTGCTTATTAAGCCTTAGAATCTCGAGCAACAAATCCAAAACAGAGATTTACAGTTTCCTTGAAGATCGATCGAAGCGTAACACTCTTAGACATCAATTTACAAAAGTAATAACGAACATAGTACTGCAGGATCAAATCAAAGACTAGAAAGATCAATGGTTCAGGATTTACCAGGAATTATAATAGGACTGATTTCGAGTAGGTAGGCACACGAGGATTGCAAATAGCTAAAAGGAACTCTTAGGGTTTTACTGTTGGTGGCGGTTCCTTTATATTATAATCACAAGCCACCTACCTAGCCAATCATTTTCTGCCATGTCTTTTTTTTTTTAATAAAAAAATCAAGTAAAGAAAAAATAAGGCAATCCTAATCTAAACAAATCTTTATCAGATGTTAAAAAAAATGAGAAAATGAAAAAATCCTGATCTTGTTAAACCATGCATGATTTTCAAGTTTAATCTTATTAGCTAACAGAGACACTAGAGAACACCTAAAAAAAAACCAAACTTCAAGTTCCAAGAACAAACGTCATCAAACAAAATCATTAAAAGATATATCAGGAGATGTGGCCTTCCTAATCTCTGCCCTCTCCTTTTCCAGCTGTTGACCTACGCTTGTGTACTTATTCATCAAGTCTTGCAGCTGTTGCTCCAGTTCAGTCACCCGGTCACATCTTTTCTTGTTTTCTTTCACTTCAACAAGTTTCTTTTCCAGCCAATTTAACTTAAACCCAACACTTTTCATGTATGCCAGAGCAGCTTCTGCATCGGACAGATCATCAGTGGATTGATCACGAGTCTTTTTGTAGAGCATCTTGATTAGGGTGAAGAGGACATTAATGTATGATGTTCTCAGATCTTGGTTCTTTGTACAGCATTCTACTGCTGCGTCTGGGTGTTTTCCAAAGATGCGCCTCACAAAACCCACCTGCGAGTAAAGAATGAATAAAGTAAAACCCATATAAACATAACCGGTTAACTGAAGGGTATAGGAAGATTACTCTTAAAGTTGTATCTTTCTTAGTATCTTACCTGTGAAGGAAGAACTTGAAACCCATTGACATACACCAAATCTGCCTTACTAAACATCGCACCATCATCATTTGGCTTTACGATTCTTACAATTGTCGCTGCCATCTCGTCCTTTGATCCATCAAATAAGGGATCAGTTTCATAAACATTGATCCGAACAATAACTTCGACTTCTCCATCCACAAGAAAACCAGATTGTTTGTCCGTAAGTTGGCTAAGGGGAAGCATTGATAAACCCTTGCTTCGTTCCTTCTTATTAAACCAGTGTGTTAGTCCTGAAAAGTCACGAAACATGAAAAAAATTTTCTTCAAAACAAGCATTTCAACAAACATACAAATGTAGATCAATCTTGCAGCACAAGTAATCACCTATCTCTTTTGAGAGTTTCTTGGAGAAATAATTGACTACAGTAAAAGAAAACTTCACGGCCCTTTTCCATTGAGACGGAAAGGATCCAATATCAAGAAGTTCCAGATCCAGACAAAACGACTGATTACCATTTTTTCCCTTGGGATAGGCCAGGATTTGCCTGCAAAGCAAAAAAAACTAGGGATGTCCTCGCAAAGCTAATATTGAAAAAGGAAACAATAATAGATGATAACTTGTTATCTTCTTACCATTTGTAGCCAGCCATCAAGATTATATTTGAATAAATGGTCTGGCAGCTCACAGAGGATAAATTCTTGATTAACCATGTGTACTTGTTATCGACTTGATTCCCCATTAGTGAAGACTCCTTGCAATCAAACTACCTGAACATGAAGATGAGAAATGAAAATCGAACCACAATAAAGGTAAGATTTTAACAAGGTCTCAGACTCAAAAACTAGAAAAATCAATGGTTTAAGGATTTTTACCAAGAAGAGGAATGCGAGTGTTAAGGGCTCCCAGGGTTTAAAACTGTTGCTACTTTATAAAATCTACAATTGCAACGAATCCTCCTAAAAACAGGGTCAAACCACCTGTTTATAGGTTTGATTTAGCAATTAATTGTTGATTTATGTATATTTTTAATCACCCGACTTAAGTTTTACTGGAATAGTCGTTTAAACTTAAGCAATCACCAGTTTCTGGTTCTGCATCTTCTTGGTTGGACTTGGAGTTCTATGCCTTTCATGTTCTTGCCTTTTCTTCAGGTAAACTTCCCCATCGCTTTGTTTTTAAGCAATCCAACTTAAACCCTAAAACTTCCAGGTCGAAAAGCGTGTTGTCTGCTTCATCTAGGTCTCCATGGCATCATGTAACCTCATGAGGCGATCAGACAAAACATATACTCGAATTTGGTAACTTAACTTATCTAGAAATACACTTTACTCTGTTCAAAGTTCAGACACCCAAGACATATACTTATTCATCAAGAAACAAATTGCGCTTAAAGAAACCGAGACAATCATCAACCACAAAAATACCACATATAAGTCTTTTCGAAAATGTGGCAACCTCTAACTCACATATTAGTCTTTTAAGCTTCTTAAGTTAAAGCAGAGGACTCTTATTACCGAACTTAGAGACCATAATAAATAACAAAACCAAACTTCAAATTCCTAAGAACTTGAGTCATCAAACAATATCAATGAAAGATAGATCATGAGCTGTCTTCTTAATCTCTGCCCTCTCCTTCTCCAGCTGGTTTCTTACGTCTGTGCACTTATCCATCATGTCTTGCCGCCGCTGCTGCTCCAATTTAGTCAATCGGGCACATTTATTCTTGTTCTCTTTTACTTCATCAAGTTTCTTCTCCAACCAATCCAACTTAAACCCAACACTTTTCAGAGCACCTTCAAAATCAGACACATCATAATTGGAGTCTTCATATGGAACTTTGAAGAACCTCTTGGTTAGATCCAGGAGGACTTTCGTGTTAAATATTCTCATATATTCGTTCTTCGTACGGTACTTCTTTGCAGTCTTTGGGTGTAATATAAAGATACGCCTCGCCAAATCCACCTGCTTAGTAAAATCCAGCATTTTTGCATGAAGCTTGCTAAGGCGAATCATAGATATAGAACAGTTTGGCTTCATATGATCAGACAAGTAGTCTGCTCCTGTAAACTCACATAACATACAACTTCAATAAAATAAAATAAAAAATCATAGCCTTAATCAACACATATAAATAGAATCTTGCAGCGCAAGCAATCACCTTTCACTTGTGAGTGTTTCTGAGAAAGTTGATTTACTACAGTGAAGGTTACTTGTACGGACTTTATCCATAGCATCTACCAGACACACATACAAACAGTTAAAATTTTATCTCTATGTCTCCTGAAACAGGCATGATCAGATACCTGAAAGGGAAAAAAACATAGAAAAGTAATGGTAAGTATAGTCCTTGTAAAAACTAGATTGAACGAGAAACAGGGTCAAGGAAGTTGGTTCTATTATATAATCTGGGATACGCTAACCAATGTGATTATATATATATATATATATATATATATATATAGATTTGATTTAGCGGTTAATTATATTGTTGATTTTTATGTAAATCGTTTAAATGTTTTAAGATTTTTTTTTTTTTTTTTTTTAGTAACAAAAGGAACGAACTTTATGGTGTTGATTGGTTATCTAAAGCATAAAATCAAATAATTTTGAATTATTTGTGAAATTATCGTCCATTGGTGTATAGATATTATGACCTAATGCTGTTTGAACAACGAGATATTCCAGGATATTTTTACACTGTAATCCCTAATATTTCTAGTAGTCGTCCTGTATAAAAAGAGAAGTTGAATGATACATCATACATATATTTTAAAACTAATAAATCAAGAAAACCTAAATTTAATAAAACTAAAGAAGAAAAAGCTAAATTTTCCAGTATACGAATTAATATAATAAGTGGAATAACTAATGGCATCGTTGACAAAAAAAAAAATAATAATGGCGTCAAATCCGTTTTGAGAACCCTTTGACCAGCACAGAAAAAACTTCTATACGATATGTCATATGTGCGAACATGAAGTTTCTTTAATCATCTTCTTAACTTTACAAGGGAAAGCAAGAGAACAGGCAAGACCACCGTAGCTTACTAGCAGAACCTAAATCTGATTGCCTAATAACTAAGAAAAAAATCATCAAAGACATTGTCATCAGATAACGAGAGTGGAGCTATGGCAGCCAAAACCTCTGCCTTCTCCTTCTCAAACTGACCTTCGAGGTCTGAACACTTCCTCTTCACCTTTTCCAACTGAGCTTCAATGTCTGAACACTTCCTCTTCAAATCCTTCAACTCTCCCTCAATTTCTGACACTTGATCAAATTTCTTTTCCAACTTAAATCCGTTAGCAGTCATGGATTCCAGTGCAACATATGCATCGACAAGATCATCCTTCGATATTTCTTTAGGTGATCGGTGCATAATCTCGGTCAAGCTGAGTAAGACATTCATGTACCCTGTCTTCAGATATTGGTTATTTATACTGAGTATTCTTGCAATGTCTGGGTGTCTTTCGAACAAATGGTTCACAGATTTTACCTGTGAGTGAATTGAAACCCATTGACGTCCACTATTTCATCATTATTAATATCCCCAATCCTCGTCATATGCATCATCAGAATAACTTAAATTGACTCTTCTTTTTTTTTTTTTTTTTTTCTTTTGATCACATTGATATTTCTTGCAAGATTTAAACTGCAGAAGCATGAAGAAGAGAAATCCAAAGGATCCATGCATGTCCTTGTTAATGAAAAACCATGCATCTCTGTTTCCAAAAATTATAATAAAAGAAAATGCATACATTTGTAAATAGACTTATGAGAAAAAGCCTTCCTCGTGATAAATGATGAGACAAATTTAACAAAAAAAAAAAAAATAGCATAAATTAGTTTGGCTTCGACTCTTCAGTTTTCCTAGCAAAAGAATTGGCCAGGCCACTCTAGTACTAGCAGAACCTAAATTTAATTGCCTAAAACTCATCATCATCATCTTCACCATCATCAGACAGCGAGAGGGGAGCTATGGCAGCCAAAACCTCTGCCTTCTCCTTCTCCAACTGGGCTTCGAGGTCTGAACACTTGCGCTTCAAATATAAAGGAGAGAATAGTATTAAGGAAATATATGTAATTAGTAGTTAGCAAAACCCTATTGTTTGGGACTATATATATTGTACATTCTCTAATGAATAAGATAAGCAAGCTCATTCTTAATATCAAATCCTTCAAATGCTTTACGAGAAGCCATGATCGCACATAAGTAGATCACAAAAATCAATTGCACTAGCAAAACGCTGATATTAAATAACAAATAAGCAAAGATCCACACTTGTTTGGCCGAAACTTTTCGTGGTCGAAGACCAAAAGCTTGTTGAAAACCGAGAATAAGCAAACTAATCAAAATAAAACCAATTGAAAACTAAACAAGAACACCAACTGAAAACTCCATATAACAAAAGTCCATTGAGAAAAGTAGAAGAGATCCAAGAATTCGTTGCATCATTGACGGATATCTATATTAACACTATAACCACGATGCACATCGTCAATAGCGGAAGCCACTTAATTAGGTCATCATCTGTAACAACGAACGAGGAAGGAGTTCTGGCTGCCAAAACATCTGCCTTCTCCTTCTTCAGAAGAGCTTCAAGGCTTGAACACTTCTGCTTCAAATCCTTAAACTCTTCCTCAATTTTTTGCATACGAACCACACCAGCTTCTTTCTCCTTTTTAAACAACTCGTCGAGCTTATTCTCCAACCAATCCACCTTAAATCCTACATTTTTCATGTATGCTAGAGTAGTTTTTGCATCAGACAGATCATCCTTGGAGATTTCCTTAGGTGACTGGTGCAGAGTCTCACTCAAGCTGAGTAGGACATTCATGTACGCTGTCTTCAAAGATTTGTTCTTTATATTGAACTTTGATGCAATGTCTGGGTGTCTCTCAAACAAACAGTTCACAGATTTCACCTGCGAGTAGAAAATTAAAAAAGTATGATTTATAAGTCAACTAGCAAATTTTAAAGATTTGCAAACCATATATGCAGCGTGTAGAATTGATTATGTTTTCATCTCTTTCTTAAGTTTCTTACCTGTGAAGGAAGAACTTGAAACCCTTTGACATCCATGCTTTGAGACTTCTCTGGTTCATCTAATGAGCCAATAACTTCAAGAACATCTACCGCAGCAACAATTATGATTCCATCGTTCACCAGGAATCCACCATATTTATCAGCAAATACGTCAAGGTCTAGTATTGGTGGAAAACTCAATCGGGGATTATTCTGATCAAACCACTGTTGTGTTTCTATATATATAAAAAAAACCACAAAACAGATTTCATCTCATAGGTTACATTTTTTTTTGCATAACCGGCATCAAACATCATGCTATTTGAATAATAAAATATCAAATTTATATATGCAGTTGGTAGATCTAATAACCTTGTTGTCGGGAGAATTCTTGTGACCATTGATTTACTAGAGTTAGGGTAATTTTTGCATGTCTTCTCCATCCAGAAGGCAAAGACTCACGATTGGGAACGTCCAGAGACACAGACAAGTAATCCTCAACATCATTAAATTCGGTAGAGGCAATAAGACGCCTGCAAGAAAAGAATGTCCGGTAAATGAAAAAATCAGTGAGATCGTATCTATCAACATTAGAAAAGAGATTTCTCTTCTTCTTATACCATTTACAGCCACCAACAACGAACTGTTTATTACGGCTAGATTTATGAGCTTGCATAGTGGAGACATTTTTAATCGCCCATGTGAACGTGTTATCAACTTGCTTCCCCATTGATGATCAAGATGAAAGAGTCTTGGATATCAAGCTACCAGAATATGAACCTCAAATTAGAGAGTCAAACAATCTCTTATCTCGAGCAACGAAACCAAAAACAGAGATTATGATTCCCCTGTCAAAATCAAAAGCCTTTATTCCAACAACAGACGAAAGAAGGTTTGGTTTAGGTATTAAGTAATTGTTTAATTTTTGTTTTTTGGTGGATAATTGTTTGATTTTCATTTCATTATCTGATAAAATAATTTAATTGACTTGACATTTTAATTGATTTGTTTAAAATTTACCAATCTTATTTAATTATGGGTTTTAAAAAGTATATTAAAATCTACTCTTATTAAATTCTGATTTAAAAATCTATTTTAAAATTTAGATCATTTAAAATTTTAATTTAAAATCTACTGTTATTAAACCAATAACACAAAATTTGAATTCATTAACAATCCAAGATTTTTTTGTTTTACTTGAATAACATAAAATTTTTAATGACTTTATAAAATTCATAATCCAATAACACTGGATTTATCAAGATTTTAAATAACTTTTTACAAATCTACAACCAATAACACCAAATTTTTAAAGAGTTTTAAAAAGTCTTAATTAAATAACAACATATTTTAAATAACTTTTAAAATCATTAAAATTCTTTCTAAATCCTAAACCAATACCCCTCTAAATCATATCTAGTTTTCTAGAAATCATCAAAATCATATAAAATCTCAAAAAATAATTAAATCATCAATGATTTTTTTTTTGTCAGATGAATATGTACGAAAAAATGCTTTATATGGCAATTAAAAGATAATATTGTGTTCTTAGTTGTTTTGTGGAGTTAAGATTTTAAGGCGTCATTGCAACTCTTTGGTTATTACGACTCTTTCATGTGCCATTCTGTTCGGACCCAAGTTTTCATCATCAAGAAATTCAGTGATTGTATTAAAACTAAAATACCAAGTCAACTTAGAAACTCAAGTGATCCAACGAGAAAGGAGCTTTTCCATTGATCTTGATGTTAAGAGAACGTGAAACCCTGGAACCCAAGTTGGAGTCGTATAAACCTGAACCTTGTAAATCGAAACAACAACACTCACAAAGTCGCAAGCAATAGAAAAAGTTTAGCAAGATTGATTTCAATTAGGAATCAAATCCTTGATAAAACTTATATTGACAGATACTTTGTCTAGGCATCGTCCTTATATATATATAGTTTGATAATTTAACCCCCAAAATTTGATAAATGGTAGTTTAATTATATGGATATATGCATATATTCGATTAGATTTAGGTAATTTAACATATTTAAAAATACTCAATATCAATGATAAAAGAGTATTTATTTATTTATCGATGGTATAGTTGTTTCATAATAAATATATTTATGTAATTTAACATATTTAAAAATACTCAATTTCAATGATCAATTTAACCCATCTCTTTTGCTTAGTAGAAAAAAGAAAGAACGAAAGATCTCAAAAGAAATACTCCCAAACGAACTTAAAGCAAACCAAAATCTATCGAGTCGTCCAGGAACCACATTACTTCTTTACAAGAAACAAAATGCATTAAAGAGACCTACGGGCTCATCAAAAACCACGAAATATATAACATCCAACCTAAGCAGCTTATCAGAACTATATATAAGACCAAGAAGCCAGAAGCCGTTAAACAACATCATCGAACGAGAGAGGAGCTCTGGCTACAGAAACATCTGCTTTCTCCTTCTCTAGCTGAGCTTCAAGGTCTGAGCACTTCTGCTTCAATTTCTTCAACTCTTCCTCAATTTCTTGCACCCGAGTCTCACCAGCTTCCTCCTTCTCCTTCTTTTCTGATACTTGTTCCAGTTTCTCCTCCAACCAATTCAGATTCAACCCTGCGCCAAACAAGTATTCAAGAGCAGCATCTGCGTCTGCCAGATCACCCTTGGAGAGTTCTTGAGTGGGCTGGCACAACGTCTCGATTAGGCTGAGGAGGACATTCATGCAAGCTGACCTCAGATGCTGATTCTTTGGACGGAACTCTGATGCTATGTTCGGATGTCTTTCAAATATACAGCGCACAGATTCAACCTGAAAGCGATAAGAAGATGAATTAATAAAGTAACAATTAATTCTCACGGAACTGAGTTATTTTCACTGAATTTTAAAGTGCTCTCTGGTTACTTGAGAAACAATTTATAAAACAGAGAAACATAAATAAAACATAGATGTCTCTCGTCGTTGGAAATTCATAAGAAACAATTACACCATTCTTGATTTCATATATACCTGAGAAGGAAAAACTCGAAAGCCATTGACATCCACGTTTTCCTTTACCAATGAAGCTTCCTTGAGCAAATCTTCGGACTCCGCAGCAACATTTTCATCTAACTTGCTTAGAGCTTTAGTTGGCTCTTCACATTCCTCTGTAACGTCTTTTTTGCCAATAACTTGGAGAACAGCTACCTCGGCAACAATCTCGAGCTCTCCATTGACCAGGAATCCATCATTTTTTTCACGAAGTTTGTTAAGGGGAAGCATTGATGTAAAGCCGAAGTCCGCAGCACTCGCATCAAACCAGTGTTTTGTTGCTGTAAAAAGTAAAACAAACGATACAAAAATCCACTCTTTATCATTGGCTTCACTTAATCTCTCTCAAACGATTATCTACTTGGAACGGAACGCTCGACTCTAGTAATAAAACCAACCAGACATTACTGAAACAACATATACAAGTATAAGAAGTGTGGCAATCATTAGCCAAACGCAGTAGTGTGTTAGAAAAAATCACCTTTAGTGTCAGAGAGTTCTTCAGAGAGTTGATTCACTACACTTAAGTTAAAATCCGCATGTCTTCTCCATCCAGCAGGCAAAAACTTACTACCAGCAACGTCTAGATACAGTGACAAATACTCAACACCATTTCCTTTAGGGAAGGCCATAAGACGCCTGCAAAAGAAAATTTAGTCAATTACCAATTTCACGAGAAAAAGAAAACCCTAATCGTATAGAAAAAACAAGTTCACATCTTTACCACTTGCAGCCATCAGCGACGAATTCATCCGAGTAAATTGTCCTGGATTGGAGAGAGCAGAAATCCTTAATCACCCAAGTGAACCTTTTGTAATCAACTTCTTTCCCCATTCTTCTCTTGCAATCAATCTACCAGAAACACAAAGACAGGTTTTATTTTAAACCCTAGAATTAATTTGTAAATAATCGAACAAATCAAGCAATAATTTCGAGCAACAAAACCGAAACGAAGATTCAGACACATAGCTTAAAACATCAAACAAAGTACCATAATCGACATAGCGAAACAGAGTTTACGAAATCAAAAGATTAGTGTTTAAAGATTTGACCTTGTGACTTGTGAGTGTTGGAAACTGGGGAGTCGGAGAGACTGAACTGAAGAAGAATAGCCCCAAAAGAAGGAAACTTGTTTGATACGACGAGAACACTGACTTCTTTGACAAATGGCATCATATTTTTTTTGTCATACACAAACTTGGGCCGATGAGTAAGCCCAGTAGAACAGTCTAGAAAAACCTCTTTAAGCGTGTTTATGTTTTGTTATACCGAGTACCGACACGTTATTTTAATAACTGGAGCACAAAACGGCACACAGTTGTGTGTTTTTAGAAGTTAGAAACGGCATCAAGCTTAGTTGAGGATACTAAGCAGAAGAGGGCAAAAAAAATTACTTATTTACCAAGAAACACTCAAATCTCTTAATCTTCTCCGGTTAAAAGAGGATATATTTTCGTTTCTCAACTCTACATAAAGGGAAGTTATTAAGACTATACCTAATTAAACAATGGACAAGACTCAAATTAAGAAGTTCAATCAATCAACATTAGTGAACCCGAAGCTGCAGCTTTCTTTTTCTCCAGCTCGGTTTCAAGCTCTGCCAATTCCAGCTTTTGCTTCTTGACCTCTTTCTCCAGTTCTGTGATCCGTGTGTCATACTCTACCTGTTTTTCCAAAGCCTGATCCAGCTTCTTACGCAACCAATCCAAATTAAACCCTGCTTTTATCAGATCAGAGAGCGTATCGTCTGCTTTCTTCAGGTCTTTCACGGAGAGATCCTTACAAGCTTTGCACAGTGTCTTGATTAGGTCAAGCAGAGCATTCATGTAAGCGTTCTTGATGTGTTGATTCTTTAAACTGAAACCCCCTGCTAGATCTGGATGTTTCTCAAAGAGTGTCTTCACCACATCAACCTGTGATGATGAAGAAAAAACAGGTCAAACAAATTAAATTTATCGATCTCAAAGTAATCCTCAATATGGTGATTACGTTTTCATCTCTTTCTTAAGTTTCTTACCTGTGAAGGAAGAACTTGAAACCCTTTGACATCCATGCTTTGAGACTTCTCTGGTTCATCTAATGAGCCAATAACTTCAAGAACATCTACCGCAGCAACAATCATGATTCCATCATTCACCAGGAATCCACCATATTTATCAGCAAATACTTCAAGGTCTAGTATTGATGGAAAACTCAATCGAGGATTATTCTGATCAAACCACTGTTGTGTTTCTATATATACAAAAAAAAAAAAAAAAAAACCACAAAACAGATTTCATCTAATGAGCCAATAACCAGCATCAAACATCATGCTATTTGAATAATAAAATATCAAATTTATATATGCAGTTGGTAGATCTAATAACCTTGTTGTCGGGATAATTCTTGTGACAATTGATTTACTAGAGTTAGGGTAATTTTTGCATGTCTTCTCCATCCAGAAGGCAAAGACTCACGATTAGGAACGTCCAGAGACACAGACAAGTAATCCTCAACATCACTAAATTCAGTAGAGGCAATAAGACGCCTGCAAGCAAAGAATGTCCGGTAAAAAATCAGTGAGAGTATCTATCAACTTCACATATATATAAAAATAAAAATAAAAACATTAGAAAAGAGATTTGTCTTCTTCTTATACCATTTACAGCCACCAACAACGAACTGTTTATTACGGATAGATTTATGAGCTTGCATAGTGGAGATATTTTTAATCGCCCATGTGAACGTGTTATCAGCTTGCTTCCCCATTGATGATCAAGATGACAGAGTCTTGGAAATCAAGCTACCAGAATATGAACCTCAAATTAGAAAGTCAAACAATCTCTTATCTCGAGCAACGAAATCAAAAACAGAGGTTATGATGATTCCCCTGTCAAAATAAAGAGCCCTTTAAAGTTCCAACAACAGACGACGAAACAAGGGTTAAATAAGTGTTTATCCAAGGATACAAAAGTGCAGAACTCGCCTAAGGCCCAAATTATAATGTCAATGGCTTTAGGTGAACAGATTCTTTTATATACATAATTGTTTAATTTTTGTTTTTTTGGTGGATAATTGTTTGACTTTCATTTCATTATTATCTTGTAGAATAATTTAATTGACTTGACATTTTAATTGATTTGTTTAAAATTTACAAATTTTATGTTATTCAGTCATCGATTTTAAAAAGTATATTAAAAATCCACTGTTATTAAAACTCTGATACTAAAAATCTACTTTAAAATCTAGATCATTTAAAATTTTACCTTAAAATCTACTGTTATTAAAAACAATTTGTGGATTAATATTTTAATGATTTTTTGAGATTCTAGAAGATTTGAAAAGATTTGTTGAGTTAAAAGTACAGAAATCCAAATCTATTGGTTTTAAATGGGATTTGAAAGAATTTTACAATAAATCATATCTAGTTCTCTAAAAATCATCAAAATCATTTAAAATCTCATAAAATTTTAAATTTCCAATGATTTCATTTTTTTTTTCAGAAGAATGTGTACGAAAAAAATGCTTTCTATGGCAAGTAACCAACATGCTCAATATTATGTTCTTAGTTGTTTTGTGGAGTTGAGATTTGCAAAACAAAGAATGCAAAAATGCAGAAGTAGCCTAAACGCCCAAATTATAATGTGAATGACTTTAGCTCCTCCTAGTGTTTTATCTCTTGAACAGATTCTTCTATATACAAGAACAATCTGTTAATCCACGTGTTAAAAGGTTTGGTTTAGCTATTAAGTAATTGTTTGATTTTTGTTTTTTTGGTTGGATAATTGTTTGATTTTCATTAAATTATCTGGTAGTATAATTTAATTGACTTGACATTTTAAGTGATTTGTGTAAAATCTATTCAATCATAAATTTAAAAAGTATATTAAAATCCACTGTTAGTGAATTATGATTTAAAAATTTACTTTAAAATCCACTGTTATTGAACAAATATTTAAAATTTTACTTTAAAATCTACTGTTATTCAAAACAGTTTGTAGATTTATATTTTAATATTAATTTTTAGGGATTCTGAAAAATTTGAGAAAGATTTGTTTAGTTTAAATATACAGAAATCCAAATATCATGGTTTTAGGTAGGATTTGATTTTACAATAAATAAATCATTTCTAATCCCCTAAATCATCAAAATCATTTAAAATCACATAAAAATTCAAATCATCTGAAATATTAGATTGAATACAGCCAAGTAAGTCTAGTCTAATAATTTTGGCCAATGATTTTGTCAGAAGAATATGTATGAAAAAAATGCTTTCTATGGTAAGTAACAAACATGCTCAATATTCTGAGCGTTTCATGTGCCATTCTGTTCGCCCTGTTCGGACCGAAGTTTTTATCATGGTTTTAAGGAGCTTTTGCAGCCAACAACTCTGCCTTCTCCTTATCGATCTGAGCTTCCTGTTCTAAGCACTTCTGCTTTAATGGCTTAAGCGATTCCTCCATTTCATGCAGCCGAGCCAAAGAAGCCTCCACTTTCTTCTTCATTTCCTTTACTTCCTCCACTTTCTTATCCAACCAATCCATCTTAAACCCTGCATCTTTCATGTATGCCAGTGCAATACCTGTATCAGACAGATCATCATTGGAGAGGTCTTGAGGAGATTGGCATAGCTTCTGGGTTATGCTGAGAAGGAGATTCATGTACCCTGTCCTCAAATGCGGGTTCTTCGAGCGGAACTCTAATGCAATGTCTGGATGTTTTCTAATTATTCTTTTCACATGTACGAACTGCATGTGGAAACGGAAAAGGACTTAGTAAAGTAAACCCCATAGCCATGTGTATTAGAAGGGTTTCTACTAATAAATCACAAAACAACATTTATTTCCCATAATCAATTTTTTCTCAAGTTTGTTTACCTGTGAAGGAAGAACTTGAACCCCATCGATTGACAAGGTTTCCGCGCCGTTATGATGATTTGGCTTTATCCTTTTCAGAGGACGGCAAGGCACATCTAATATCCCAATAAATTCAAGAATCTTTAAATCTCCGTTCACCAGAAACCCACTATTTACGGCCTTAAGAGGAACCATTTCTGAGAAACCCCAGCAGACACAGTTGGAATCAAGCCACTATTGTCCTTCTGATCAAACAAACATTTCTTGCACAATACGTAACTAGAATTACGTATCAGCACA
The DNA here is from genome assembly GCA_024034495.1 of Camelina laxa. Taxonomy (NCBI): domain Eukaryota; kingdom Viridiplantae; phylum Streptophyta; class Magnoliopsida; order Brassicales; family Brassicaceae; genus Camelina; species Camelina laxa. The sequence continues at coordinate 7,057,366 of CM043882.1, read as the reverse complement.
AGTCCCACGAACTATAAAAACAATACTTATTTACAACTTACAAGAAACACAATGCATTAAAGAAACCTAACGGCTCATCAAAGGCCACGAAATATATAACACTCCAACCTAAGCCGCTTATCAGAACTATATATAAGACCAAGAAGCCAGAAGCCGTTAAACAACATCATCGAACGAGAGAGGAGCTCTGGCTATAGAAACATCTGCTTTCTCCTTCTCAAGCTGAGCTTCAAGGTCTAAGCACTTCTGCTTCAATTTCTTCAACTCTTCCTCAATTTATTGCACCCGACTCTCACCAGCTTCCTCTTTCTCCTTCTTTTCTGATACTTTTTCCAGTTTCTCCTCCAACCAATTCAGATTCAACCCTGCGCGTAACAAGTATTCAAGAGCAGCATCTGCGTCTGCCAGATCACCCTTGAAGAGTTCTTGAGTGGGCTGGCACAATGTCTCGATTAGGCTGAGGAGGACATTCATGTAAGCCGACCTCAGATGCTGATTCTTTGGACGGAACTCTGATGCTATGTTCGGATGTCTTTCAAATATACAGCGCACAGATTCAACCTGAAAGTGATAAGAAGATGAATTAAATATTGAGGGTGCAGTTATTGTCACTGAATTTACAAGTGCTCTCTCTGTGGTTACTTGAGAAAAATTCATAAAACAGAGAAACATAAATAGAACAAAGATGTCTCATGTCATTGGAATTTTTAAGAAACAATTATACCGTTCTTGATTTCATACCTGTGAAGGAAAAACTCGGAAGCCATTGACATCCACGTATTCCTTTACCGATGAAGCTTCCTTAACTGCGTCATTATCTTCTAACTTGCTCAGAGCTTTAGTTGTCTCTTCGCATTCCTCTGTTACGTCTATTTTGCCAATAACTTCGAGAACAGCTACCTCTGCCACAATCCTGAGTTCTCCATCAACCAGAAATCCACCATCTTTTTCATGAAGTTCGTCAAGGGGAAACATTGATTCAAAACCGAAGTCCGCAGCACTCGCATCAAACCAGTGATTTGTTGCTGTAAAAGTAAAAACAAACCGAAATAAATTCCACTCTTTATCATTGACTCTGTTAACGATTATCTACTTGGAACGGAACGCTTGACTCTAGTAATAAAACCAACCAAACACTACTGAAACAACATATACAGTATAACAAGTGTGGCAATGATTAGCCAAACGCAGTAGTGTGTTAGAAAGAATCATACCTGAAGTTTCAGAGAGATCTTCTTAGAGTTGATTCACTACACTTAAGCTAAAATCTGCATGTCTTCTCCATCCATCAGGCAAAAACTCACTACCAGCAACGTCTAGATACAGTGAAAATTGCTCAACAGTAATACCATTTCCTTTAGGGAAGGCCATAAGACGCCTGCAAAAGAAAATTTAGTCAATTACCAATTTCACGAGAAAAAGAAAACCCTAAATAGATGAAATCATATAAAAAAAAATAACCACTTCATCTTTTTACCACTTGCAGCCATCAGCGACGAATTCATCCGAGTAAATTGTCCTGGATTGGAGAGAGCAGAAATCCTTAATCACCCAAGTGAACTTTTTGTAATCAACTTCTTTCCCCATTTCTTCTCTTGCAATCAATCTACCAGAAACACAAAGACAGGTTTTATTTAAAACCCTAGAATTAATTTGTAAATAATCGAACAATTCAAGCAACAATTTCGAGCAACAAAATCTTAACAGAGTTTCAGACACTTAGTACAACACCTCTTAAAACATCAAACAAAGTACCATAATCGACTTAGCGAAATAGAGTTTACGGAATCAAATAGAGTAGAAAGATTAGTGTTTAAAGATTTTACCTTCTGAGTTCTGTCTGAGTCGGAGATTGAAGAAAGGAAGGACACTTGTTTGATTCGACGGACACTGGCTTCTTTGGGCCGAAGAGTCAAGCCCAGTAGAACAATCTAGAAAAACCTCTTAAGCGTTTACGTTTTGTTATACCGACACGTGGTTTAACAAGTTGAGCACAAAACGACAAGCAGTTGTGTGTTTCAGATGTTAGAAACGGCATCAAGCTTAGTCGAGGATACAAGATACTAAAGCGGAAGATAGAACAAAAACAGAGTGGTTTTACACTTACAGAAACATTACTTATTCAGCAAGAAACACTCAAATCTCTTGATCTCGTCCGGTTAAAAGAGGACATATTTTCGTATCTCAAGTCAAAATCTACATAAAAGGAAGTTATTAAGAAGACTATAAGTAGAAAACAATATTCCTAATGGACAAGACTCAAATTAAGAAGTTCAATCAAACAACATTAGTGAACCCGAAGCTGCAGCTTTCTTTTTCTTTAGGTCGGTTTCAAGCTCTGCCAATTCCAACTTTCGCTTCTTGAACTGTTTCTCCAGTTCTGTGATCTGTGTGTCATACTCTATCTGTTTTTCCAAAGCCTGATCCAGCTTCTTACGCAACCATTCCAAATTCCACCCTGATTTTACCAGATCAGAGAGCGTATCTTCTGCTTTCTTCAGGTCTTTCACGGAGAGATCCTTAGAATCTTTGCACAGTGTCTTGATTAGGTCGAGCAGAGAATTCATGAAAGCGTTCTTGATGTGTTGATTCTTTAAACTGAAACCCCGTGCTAGATCTGGATGTTTCTCAAAGAGTGTCTTCACCATATCAACCTGTGATGATGAAGAAAAAAACAAGTCAAACAAATCAAGTTTATCGATCTCAAAAATATTGAAACAAGAGGATAGTAATATTACCTGAGAAACAAGAACCTCAAAGCCGTTGACATCAATAGTTACATCATCTTTGTTCTGGACATCTTCAGATGAAGAGGAATCATCATGAGCTCTCGGTTCACTATTCTCAACTTGTGGTGTACTTAATGTGTCAATGACTTCAAGAACTCCTACTTCAGCAATAATCGTAATCTCCCCATTCAACAAGAATCCACCGTTTATGGAAGTAAGTCTGCTTAAAGGAACCATGTCTCTAACACCGCAAAACTTACTGTTCTTATCAAACCAGCGCCATCCTTCTGTAAATTAAACATGTAACAACAAGATCCATCACTATTCATTTATCTAACATAAGTCAATGAATCATGATCACAACCATTGTGCATATATATATATATATATATATATATATATATATATATATATATGATTTACTTTTATGTACGGTATGTGCCTCACGAAGGTGATTGACTATAGTGAAGCCACATTCCACGTATCTTCTCCATCCACAAGGCAATGGTTCCGTAATAGCTTGCAGATACAGAGAAAAGTTACCAGCATGGCGGTTTCCGTTGGGATTAGCAACAAGACGCCTGCCGGAAAGAAAGATAAAACCAAAAGAAAGGATTACTGAATTAATGATTAATTCATGAGTGATATAGATATACGATCACGTTAATAATGGACAAAAGAAACTAAGCATTTACCAGTTAGCGTCACCAATTTGGATTGGAACAGAGCAACACGACTCACATTGCACGTCTTTCACCACCCAAACAAACTTCTTAGATACTCGATTAACCATTGAAGTGATATAAAGATTCAACTAGAAACAAGAAAACAAGAAAACGCTTTTAAAAGTTCAAAACCCTAATCAGACGCACTGAAAAAGAAAGGAGACGAAGAACTTTGTTCTTTTTGGGTATAAACGGGAGATTCAGCTCTGCGTCGGACGATCATGCAGAGGAGGAAATAGAGGTTTACAAATTGCGCGTCTAGTGTTGTGGATGTTGGTTGGTTCTATTTTTATCCGGTTCTTTTAAGGTCACCGACTTGAATCGTTTAACCGAATTGATTAGACTTTGGGCTGCGTCGGTGCCTTTGACTTTAATAAACCGGTTCAATCCTTAAAAACTTTAGCAAACGGTTTCAATCAACAATAAGGGTTTATTGCAAACCGTTTCAATCAACAATAAGGGTTTATTGTAAAGTTTAATCTATACATTATTTGAATTTAAATAATATTTAAAATTCATTATATTCACATATCCAAAATATTATAGAAAATGCTCATTATGTTGTTACATGTGCAAATCGATTAAGATTCGAAATCTCAAACGAACCAGCTCCGATGGCGATTCCAACAAGAAACAAGTGCAAAGCAAGATCCTCGCCGGAAAGACAAACCCAACCGCCGGAACGGCAAACGCAACCACCGTTGCCAAAACAGAACCGCGACAATCCTTCTTCATCGTCTTCGATCATTGATAACTTCTCTTCTCCGTCGACGAAACAATTCATTTTCCCGCCAGGTTATCAGTTTGTACCGACCGACGAAGAACTCATCTTGCATTACCTGAAACCCTTCTTGCAAAACAACGAGAACTCATGGCTCCTCAATGCTCCCATTCATCACGTGAACCTCTACGAGTCAAATCCACAACAGCTTTCAGGTTTGTCTCCGTCGATTCTTTTCCGTAAGTATTGTTTCTATATGCGAATATGGCTCTGTTCTTTAATCTTTTGATTCGAAACAGAGGAATTCGAGAAGGGTAATGAGAAAGAATGGTTCTTTATATCGGAGAGGACCAAGCAAGGTAGAAGTCTAAAAAGGCAGAAACGTGGTGCCAATGGAGGATACTGGAACGCAACAGTAGCTGCTAAGAAGATTAACGCTGGGAAAGGCATAGTCGGCTACAAGAAAGTATTAGAGTACTACGTTGGTGAACGACCAAACGGCGTGAAAACGTGTTGGTTAATGCATGAATACTCGTCTGAGTCTTCTTCTGTTGATAACGAGAAGGTATGTCTTTGTTTCTTGGGCTACAAGTTATTAAGGTTGTGATGTTTTGGATTTTTTTCAGTTTTGGGTTGGTGGTGTGTGTAGGTGGATCATGCTTTGTGCAAGATTTATCTGACTTCTAAGGGAGCAAAGAAAAAGAAAGCAGATCAGGAAGAAGAGAATGAGAAGCTTAAGAAAGGAGAAGAGGCGGTTGAACATCTGGATTTGCATCAACCGGACCAATCGCAGCCTCATGATATGGTGCATCAACAGCCAGAGCACTGTTTACTTGACATGATCGATGCATGGCTAAAAACTGTGGGGGAACAACATGGTGTGAGTGTCGATACTCAGCAGCAACAACAAGAGTACTGTTTACTTCCTCATGATATGGTGTATCAACAGCCAGAGTACTGTTTACTTCCAGCAGAGCATCAGAAGCCGCAGACGCAGCTTTTTCCTTATAACTTTCCTGAGTTGAACAGCTTTGAGCAGGAACCAGTGATCCCAGAGGATTTTGAAGATTTCTTCGCTGATTTCATTAAGCCACATTCACTGGCTGGAGATGAGGATTTCAGCAGTTATGGTGTCTTTGAAGGCTTCGACACAGAAGGAATGATAAAAGATTGCACTCACTGATCTCAGCCTGCTCATACTTCTTTGCATTTTGGTCAATATCAGAGATAAGATTTTTATGTGCTTTTTAGTTGCTAATTGCTCTGTTTCCTTCTTTATGGGCAATGTCCTCCAAAACCAGAGACATAATTCTTGTTGTCATTGTTGCTTTTAATGTCTTAATATAACATAAACCCATATCTTGAGAAAGGATAAAGTCATCGCAAAATCTGTTTAAATTTTCAAGTGATTATTATTTTTTGAGTTGAGTATATTTTCGATTACTTGTAGTTGTACGTACGTATATGTGAGTTATATTGTATTCGCATACGTTTTCAGTGTGTTTATTTTCTCTCGCCGTCAAAAACATACAAATCCAAGAGAGAGAGATATTATGAGCCATTATATGAGCTTCCGTCTGGGGTACGTAACCAAGGGTGGCTATATGAAAAGCACAATGACACTCCACTCAGAGACGCCAAGTGTACACTGTTGTACAATGGACTTGGTTTGTTCATTATTTATTAACAGGCTCAACAATAATGTATAAAGTAGCTATAAATAGTGATGAAAACCAGAAAAGCTACCTTCCACATTGAAAAAAAATGAGAATTTTAAAGAAACAACTTAAATGGGGAAATTTTCGCATCCAAAACTGCAGGACCTGGAGGATGAGTTACCAGAGAAATTACTTAGTTCAGAAGTTCCGAACGAAGAGTTTGAATCAGAACTCTTTGTCTCTCCAAAGCCTTATCCAACTTCTGATTCAACCAATCCAACTTGAAGCCTGCTTTTGTCAGATCAGAAAGTGTACTGACTGCGAAGTTCAAGTCTTGCTCAGTGAGTTCCTTAGGCGATTTGCTCAATGTCTTGATTAAGTCAAGAAGAATACCCATGTAGACATTCTTGAGATTTTGATTCTTGAAGTTAAATTTCGATGCAAGATCTGGATGTTTCTCAAAGATTTCCTTCACTTGATTAACCTGTGAAGATGGTGTAAACAATAAAAAAAAATTAGTTCATATCAGTTTGTGTCAAATATTGAAACAAGAGTTAAATTCATTGTAAAGCTCTATTACTTGTGATTCAAGAACATGAAAGCCCTTGACTACAACAGTTACATCATCCTTGTCCTCTTCAGAAGAAGAACAATAATCAAGAACTGTCCATTCACTATCATCACTAATCTTTGCAACTTGTGATGATGTGCTAATAGCTTCAAAAGTTTCTAATTCAGCAACAATCATGACCTCTCCGTTCACCAAGAAGCCACTATTTATATCATTTAGTTTTGTTAAAGGAATCATATCTTCCCAACCCCATTCCGCAGCTTTCTTATCAAACCACTTTCGTCCTTCTGCAACATTTCCACCCTATCAATTGGCTAATCAACATTGAATAGTTAAAAGCATTACTAATACATCAACTAAAAGACTGCCAGAGGACTGGAACATCAGATTGCTACTATCAAAATGACATTAGTGATGAATAGTATAATCTCACTTATTCACTTTTTCCCATGCATAACATAACACTCATCAAAAGCTAGATAGATTTACCTCTCTTAACGGAGAATTGCTCGGAATGTTGATTAACTACAGTTAAGCGAAACTGTGTGTATTGTCTCCATCCACAAGGCATTGATTTGAAATCAACTTGCAGATACAGAGACAAGTGATCACCATTATTTTCATCCGGGTAGACAAATAGACGCCTGGGAGGAAAAAAAAAAAAGTGAACAAACCAAAAAAAAAAAAGAATCACCAAGTCATTAAAATATAGATGATTAATACCATTTGACGTCACGGATCAGAACTGGAACAGAAACATAACAATCTTGTAACTGCAAAGAGGAAAAATTCTTTATAACCCAAACAAACTTCTTATCACATGGGTTCGTTACTGATGCCATGAAGATTCTTCGTTCGCAAGAAGACAAAACTCTTTCAAAACTCAAATTTATAAACCAAATAACCCTAATCAAACCTTATAAAGCGTAACCTAACGTAAAATTATACTCCTAGGAGAATATTTCTAGCTTTATCTTTTTTTTTTGTAACAGATATTGTTAGATAGACTTGAGACACATTCCAACAAACTAAATTCAACATAGATAAGATTTTTTAGGGATTATAAAGCCTATAAGTCGGAATATAAATCTTGATTACTTTGATTTTGTTATAAATTAACTACTATACACTTATTTTTACATAGCTATGTCAAAGCATGTATTGACTTCCAATTGCTCTGTTTCTTCTTATTAAGGTTTTTTAATTTTTTTTTTTTATAAAAAATATTGGCTCAAGTACTCTGTTTTGATTTATTGTGTAAAAGATGGTATACATATATTTGATACTTGATTAGACGTGCTTTATTAAGGAATGTTTCAGACAAAAACAGAGGAATTTTACCTACAAGGCTACAACCATCAAGTAGTGGTAAGGAAGGTTAAAGCAAAACAAGAAACAGAGGAGCTTCACCTAGAACCATCAATTAGTGATATTGCAGATCAGACTGGGGGTTTCAAACAACGTCGCTGAAATCAAACGGAGTTTTAGCAGCCAAAGCCGCAGCTTTCTGTTTCTTCAGAGCAGATTCTAAATCAGACAAATTCAGCTTTCTCTTCTTGACTTGTTCCTCAAGTTCTCTGATCCGAACATCAATGGCCCGCTTTTTCTCCTTCTTCAAGAAAGCTTCGTCCAGTTTCTGACGCAACCAGTGCAACTTCAAGCCAGCTTTTGTCAGATCCAGAACCGTTCGATCAGCTTTCTCTAGATTGTCCATTGTGAGATCCTTAGGCGATGATTGGCACAGTGTCATAATTAGGTCGAGAAGAACACCCATGTACGCATTTTTGAGCTGTTGGTTTTTTATATTGAAATCTGATGCAATGTCTGGATGTTTTTCAAAGATTGAGTTCACCTGGCTTACCTGTTCAACAAGAAAGTTCAAAACGTTTTCTTAGACTCGACATAAAATTAGAGTTTTATTTGTAAAGTTTCATGCTTTTGTTACCTGCGAATCAAGAATCTGAAACCCATTGACTTCAACAACTTCATTAACATCCTCTGAGGACTCCGACCATTCTTCAGATGAAGACGAGTATCTCTGTTCTTCATCGCTAGATTCACTACTATCTGTCTTCCTCACCATTTATTACAAAGAAAAATATCTCAATTTCAAAACTGGAGATAGATAGCTGAGTATTGATTAACCTTCAGTGTTGTAGCAAGGAATGGGGACATGAGAGGATATTTATATTTGCAAAGTTAAGATAGTGATATACTGATATGAAGAAAAGTGCATGCATTTGTGACTTGATACTCTTGTCATACATTACATATTAAATAAACTGGTAAAATTATTAATGTTGTCCATCCAATCGAGCCACTTTTTTTTGGCCGTGTACCACACTCAGACATTACTCTTAAAGCAAAAAATTTAATGCTTAAAGCATTTATAATTACATGGAATTCAATTTTTGAGAAAGATTATTTTTTACTACATAAAATTTCACGGACTTGAATACAAATAGATGAGCTGCGTATAAATGTGCGTAAGTCTTCAATAAATATATGTGCTGCCTAGTATTTTTTCCCCGTTTGCAGCACTATATGTTCATTTATTGTAGTTCCAGCAGTTACAATGAACCCTTTTTAATATGGAGCTCTCGGGTTGACAAACAAACAAAAATTGGAGATCTCATCGAACAGTATCAAGAAAAGGGTAAATCTCATACCTAAAGTTACAACTCCCACTCACAACTCTCCCTCCTTCTTTACCATTGCAGCATTTAGGAAGCTCCCCAATGATCTTATCTAAACAGGTCTTACAAACAGTAAACCATAAGTCCCGCGTACACTGCACCATTCCGTACAGATTCATCTTCCCGAGATTCATCTCCCCCTTCTCGTACAACAATAACTTATCTGATCTACGAGTAGCTTTCGTGGTCAACTCAGTGAGTAGAGCCTTTGTCTTTGCATTGAACGACACCGGATCACTTACTTTCTTCGTGCTGTACATATAGAACTTGTTCTTGTCATCGATCTTCTCGAAGAAAGAGGTGGGAGAAATCTTGAGAAGACATTTGTCAAACCAAACTATCCCGGCCTTGTTCATTGGACATCTTCTACGTAGCTGTCACATACATAACGATATACAATATACTAATTTACGTATGACATATAGTCTTTAATTTTTTTTTTTTTTGCAAAACACTTAATATTTCTAAACAATTAAAAGCGTTCAAAACAAATTGTGGCATTTTTGGCAAATTTTTGTGTTATTTTTAGAAAATAAAAACATTGCCGTGTGTGAAGTTACCTCGGAGGTGGCTGTGGTGAGGCAGGAACCACACTTGGAGCCGTAGGAGTCACCACGGCATTGGAGCAAGATGTAAACGGTACTGGGATCGTCGCCATGATATGCATAGACAAAACCTCTTACAAAAGTGTCTTTATACATGTCTTTGATTAGAAAGTTGAGGTTTCCTTCGTACGGACTCTTGGGCTTGTATTTCCCTTCAGTCTCAGAGCATTTGTGGTTTAGATACGCGTTGGTATTGTTCATGGATGAAACATTGCGTATAAGAAAGACTTGTATGGCTACCACAACCAAATTAAGGACCAAAAAGATGCGTTTTGATATGGAGGATGAAGACATTGTTTTTGATTCTTGATCTTCTTTTCTTACGCAGGAGAATGCTTTATTACAAAGTTGTAGACTCGAGGGAGTTTGTAGATGAATTGTCTTTCATCAGTTAATTAGATGAAATGATTATGTCAAAACGACTTTTATTGTGTGTTTACCTTACAAAAGTTCGGTTGATTTAGAAGAGCTGTTTTTTTTGGTTCTGTAACGCATACGAGAGAAGAGTTAGGGAGACTTGGTATATGCGGCGAGTGAAGGGCCGATGAAAAAGTCTAAATTCAAAGGTTTGACTGAGTTAAAGCTTTTTATAAAGGTTTGATTCTTAACCAGAATTTCATACCGGTTAGAGAAAGAGGAAAAGAAGGGTTGTAGCCAGAACCGCTATTTTCGTTGAACCAAACCGGCAGATTTTATGGTTTGCGTTGACACCGGTTTATGGAAATAAAAAACATGAACGAAAGTGATCAAACAACATCATCGAACTTAAAAGGAGCTCCAATGGACAAAACCTCTGACTTCTTCGTCTCGCACTTGTGTATCAAGTCATGAAGCTTTTTCTCTATTCCTTGGAGTATGACCAAACCAGACTGTTCTTTCTCCTTCTTTTCTTTAACTTGGTCCAGCTTCTTCTCCAACCAATCGACCTTAAACCCCGCATCTTTCAGGTATGTCAGTGCAATGTCTACTTCCACAAGATCTTCATTGGAGAGCTCCTGAGGAGATTGGCACAGCGTCTCGATTACGTTGACCAGGAAATTCATGAATGTTTTCCTCAGATGTTGGTTCTTTACATGGAATCCTACTGCAATGTCAGGGTGTTTTTCAAATATACGTCTCACAGAGTCTACCTGCGAAAGTAGATGTACACAGCATGTAAGAGAGAGAATTCTTTGGAAATCTCTAAACAGACAAATTAAGACCTGATCTCGATCACCATTAGAGTTTATTACCTGCGAAGGAAGAACTTGAAACCCATTAACATCAATGCTTTCCTTCACTTCTTGAGCCAGCACTTGTTGAGTCTTGTTGACTAAATCATTAGATTGTACAGATTCCTCTGATTCATCTAATGTGCCAATAACTTCAAGAACTTCTACCTCAGCAGCAATCATGACTTGTCCATCTACCAAAAAACCACTATCTATGGCATTAAGTTTGGTAAGAGGAAGCATTTGTGCAAAACCCCAACCAGGAGTTTCCAGGTCAAACCAACGGTGCATTTCTGTAACATATTACAACCCTCATTAGTTAATCAACCAAAAATTATAGCACTGCATGAACTATATACGGAAACAAGAATTGCATTAACAATCTCTCAGCAGCATAATAGTAAAAGTAGACTGATGAAGAAATTGGAACATCTAGGAATATTGTTAATGTCAAGCTAAGTAAGAAGAATTCACCTTTTTGGACAGAGAGTTCTTGCCAAAGCTGATTTACTACACTGATGCTAACTTTGACGTATCGTCTCCATCCAGAAGGCAATGATTGAAGATCAGCAACTTGTAGATAAAGAGACAAGGAATTTGTTTCACATCCCTTAAAGGAAAAAAGACTCCTGGAAGAAAAACAAAAGTAAGAAGAATTAAATCACCTAAATCAAAAAGAAAAAGTTAGGTATTATTTTTCTTACCATTTCAAGTCACCGATCACGACAGGAGCAGAGTAACACGTCTCATCAGATTTCAAAGAGGAGAAATTCTTTATCTCCCAACAAAACTTCTTATAATCTCCCTTCGCCGCCATTGAATTTTGATAAAAAGGTTCCTTGCAATCAAACTTACCTGAACATGGAGAAATAAGAAAACCCTAGTAATTATACATAAAAACAATAAAGCCCGATGAAACACACACTCGATACAAAATAAGACCGACTTATATAAAAAAAAAACTATGATACCACTGCAAGCAATATTGATATTTATTTCAAACACAGTTTTTTAATACATTAAAGATCAGTTCAATGCTTAGTTGAAGATTATGTTTCAATGTTGAACGAAGACAAACTTCTCGAAATTCGTTTATGGATTTGTTCGCGATCATCTACAAGAAGACGAAGTGAAGAAAAAAAAAGAAAAAAAAAAAAACCCTAGAACCTGAATGGCGGCGCACACACACAACCCCGAAATAGGTTAATCGAAACAATCTATTAACAAAGTAATAACAATCTCGATCAACGAAAACACAACATACATCTAAAAAACCACCATGAAATCGAACAAAGTCGATCGGGAGAATTAAGAATAAAGGATTTACCACTTGAAAGTTCGTTAGCGAGTCGATAGGGCTACTGACTGTGGTGCAAAAAGAATATATTTTGGCTTTTAGATTTTTTACCGCATTATATACGTAGGATTAATTAAATTATGATTTTTTTTCTATAATTAAAGGTGAATTACTCATTATCAGAATCTAAAAAAAAAAAAACTTTTTAAGATAAGTTTGAAGTGGGAGGAGGTAAATCCATTTGCAGAAGGCATCACGTTCCAAAAAAGAAAAATTTGATTAATTAAATAAAATTCTTACATATAATTAAAATAAAAAAAGGCAAGCCCCAAACCTTATTATTTGATCCCTTTGTAACGAAAAGAAAGTCTCCAACGAAAAGGAATTGCTGAAACAACGAAAGCTAATATTAAAAAACTATGACTGTCGAACGAATTCGCTGAATCCAGTTCGAGATTTAGCAGCTAAAGCCGCAGCTTTCTCTTTCTTAAGATCCGATTCCAAATCGGACAAAGTCACCTTACGCTTCTTGACCTGTTCCTCGAGTTCTCTGATTCGAGCCTCACTAACTCTCTGTTTCTCCTTCTTCAAGTAAGCTTCCTCCCACTTCTGACGCAACCAACCCACATTCAAGCCTGCTCTAGTAAGATCAAATAGCGTACATTCTGCTTCGTTTAGGTCTTCCATGGAAAGCTCTCGTGTCGACTTGCTCAGTGTCTCGATTAGGTAAAGGAGGACTTCCATAAAAACATTCTTGATCTGCTGATTCTTGAAATTGAAATTTGAAGTGATTTCTGGTTGTTTTTCAAACATTTCCTTCACCTGTTTTTCCTTTGAACCGGAAAATGGCAAATTGAAAAGGTCAAATCGAAATATCTTCAATAATAATAGTAGAGACTAGAGAGTATGAACAAAAAAGACTTATCACATTTTATTTTTCATGTTCTGTTAGAGAACAGATAATTAAAAATTCTTGTGCTTACTTGTGAAACAAGAATCTGAAACCCATTGACGTCAACAGTTTCGTCCTTTTCCTCTTCCTCTTCCTCTTCATCTTCATCTTCATACGGATTCAAATCATCATCTTTGCTATCACTAGTAGGCACATAACTATTTTGTTTTGTCGACATGTTTAAGAGAATTCCGTAGCTTTCAAACTTTTGTTTACAGATGAAGAAGCCAGATAATCACATATATAAAGAAAATACTGATTTCTTGGTAAAATAAATGACGAACCTGACTCATCGTGACTTACTGATCTTTGCCATAATTACGGGTATCAATAAAGTAAAGTTGGTAAACAGCGATAGATATTAAACTACATACATCATCTGAATTGAGACGGTTGTTCGGTAGCGACTCTTTGTATGACAAACTAGGTTTCTTATTTACACTTTATGGCTTTATCATTGACCAAAACAACAGCTTTCCCAAGAAAAACAAAAAACTATGTTCATACGCGAGACATTACTTTATCATCAAGGCATTGAGTAAAATTGACAGAAACTAGGTAAGACACTAAAAAAATCTCCTACAACCTCATAGCTACTGCATTTTATACATTGGCGCACTCGATATGCAAGTCATTCTGTGGAATTTCTTTTGAGTTAATATTGATTCTATACTCTGCGATCAGTCTTTTACAATCATCTAGAGATTTACATTTTACAGCATTGTGGATACTTCCAGGACATATGAGTCTTCTTTATCTTTCTAAGTTTGAAGAGGACTCTTTAGCAAGAACAGCCCCACAACACCAAGTAGAACCAAACTCCAAGTGCCTTAATAACATAAGAAAATTCAGCAATATCGTCGAATGAGATAGGAGCTTTCGCAGCCAACACTTTTGCCTTCCCCTTCTCCACCAAAGCTTCAATGTCTGAACATTTCAGCTTCATGTCATTCAACTCTTCCTCCATTTCTTGCAGCCCTTTCTCACTAGCCTCCTCATTCTCCTTCTTTTTTGACCCTTCATAAATTTCTTCACCAACCAATCCAGTTCAAATCCAGCATTTGTCATGGATTACAGTGGAGCTAGCAAAAGCATCCAACATAGAGGGTATAAGTGTGTATTTCTTATCTTTTAACAAAAAGTATGTTTATAAACAAAGATATTACTTTTTCATCAAGGCACTGGGGAAAATTGAGGCGAAACCCTAATACTTTTCCTACAACTTTGTCGCTGCTTGATTCATTCATCAATGCATTTGATTTGAAAGCCTACGGAATTTGTTTGAGTAAAATATTGATTATATATACTCAATGCTCGACCAATTCTTTACAGAAGAAATCAAGAGATGTACATTTTACAACATTGTGGATGTTTACGAAACATTGTGGATGTTTACGAGACATTGTGGGTCTCTTTTATCTTCCTAGGTTTGGAAGAGGACTCATTAGCAAGAACAGCCCACAACACCAAGTATAGAACCAAACTCCAAGTGCCATTAAACAATATCATCGAATGAGGTAGAAGCTTTTACAGCCAACACTTTTGCCTTCTCCTTCTCCACCAGAGCTTCCATGTCTGAACACTTCTGCTTCATATCCTTCAACTCTTCCTCCATTTCTTGCAGCCCAGTCTTACTAGCCTCCTCATTTTCCTTATTCTCTGACACCTCATAAATTTTCTTCTCCAACCAATCCAGTTTAAATCCAGCATCTCTCATGGTTCCCAGTGCAGCATAAGCATCAAACAGATCATCCTTGGAAATTTCCTGAGGTAACTGGCTCATAGTCTGAATCAGACTCAGTAGCAGACTCATGTAACCCGTCCTGAGGTTTGGGTTCTTTGGACGGAACTCTGACGCTACCTCTGGATGTCTTTCAAACATACGGCTCACAGATTTTGCCTGTGATTTTGAGAAAAGGGTGAAAAAATTAGAATGCCTCTCGTTTGTGAAATTTCTATACACTAATGCACACATTATTATTCTTACCTGTGAAGGAGGAAGTTGAAAGCCATTAACATCTACGATTTCCGTTATTTTTGAAGTTTCCTCTGTTACATCAACTTTGCCAATAGTTTCAAGAACGTCTAACTCCACAACAACTTTAAGTTCCCCGTTTAATAGATATCCACTATCTTTGGCATGAATCTCATTCAGGGGACACATGGATGGAAGACCCCAATTGGAAGTATTCTCATCAAACCAGTTTTCTAATTCTGTAAAACCACACCCAAAAAAAAAAAGAATTCATCTATTCAATTCATTTACTTGGAATAAAGGAATAGTTGAGTTATGCACCTGTCGTTCTTCTGAATGATAAGAAGATGGGATGAAAAAAGGATTATCTCGGATTGTTTTACTTCCTATCTTAACTGATTATTTGGGGTTTTATGATACTGTAGAGAAGTGGGGAGAAGTAACTATTTACCTTTAAGTTTTGACTGAGAGAGTTTATCTGATAATTGATTTACTATAGTCAGACGAAATTTAGCGTGTCTTCTCCATCCGGAAGGCAAAGAAGTAGCATTAACAACACCAAGAAATAGGGACAAGCAATTCGTATTATTATATCCCTTGGGATAGGCTCGTAGATGCCTGAATAAAAAAGCCAAAGAAAAATAAAGGACTACATCACGTAAACTCAAAAAAATAAAAAAAAAAAAAAAACATTAGAAGAATTTGTACCATTTGCAGCCACCGACGACAAAAGGATCAGAATAAATAATGTCGGCTGGTAAAGAGGAGAAATTTTTAATCGTCCAAGTGATCTTCTTTTTATCAAATTGCTTCCCCATTGATCTTAATGAAGGTTCCTCCTCTCTGCAAACAAACTAGCAAAACATGAAGAGAAGAGAAACCCTAGAAAGCTAGAATCCAAGCTGAGGATCAAATAACAATCTCAAGCAGAATATCCAAAATTGAAATCAAGAATTCATATATATATATATGGGATCAAAGACTATAAAAGTTTGAGTGCTAGGTTATGAAATGTCAATCGTTTAGTTTACGTACACGAGGAATATATACGAATCATTTGCGCTCCTCTTAGGATTACTTGGAGCATAGGCATTATGGATTCCATCTTTGGGTCCTAGGGTTGACTCTTGCTCGATTCTTCTTTGTCGATCCTTTTCTTATATGATTATCGACCAGATTCTTCAGACTCTCTCCCAGCTACTTCTTTCTCTCTCTTTCTTCTTCTCCTAGGCTTCAACTTCTCTTTTCGTTTTCATCAGTGTATATAATTTTGATTTTTTTTTTTACAAGTGTAGCAAAAATATACCCAAACTGTACATTGAGTCCAAAATCCTGTTTCCGCGTTGTCCCTGTGTATGCACGTTATTGTAAAAAAAAAAAATTAGAGCAAAATTATTTGTAATGATAAGCTTTTCTACAAAAAAAAAAAAAAAAGTATAACAAAATAAAATTAAATCCAGTTAGATATTGGAAGGGATATATTTTGTAATCTCTTTTCTAGAATATCCTCAACCACTCTACCAGCAATGAGGGGTTTTGAAATACCCAAAGCATTATAAGGTGAAGTTTTTTTTTTCTATCTAATTAAAAATCTTTTAATACAAATAAAGAAACATGCATGATCTTTACGCTAGCTTACTTACCTTCGAATAAGGAACCTTAAATCCAAATGATGAAAATGTATGTCTCTCAACTCTTCCAGTCGTGACAGTGACTAAGCTTGTAACATTTTGTACTAATTAAACCTAAACTCAAGAGAAAAAGAATTTGCTGAAACAATCATGCATGATAGCTCAATAGAAAACGTTCCAATCAATATTGCAAGGCGATATAAAATAGCAAAGTATTTAAACAACATCACAAAACCCAAGTCTATCTGCAAACGAACAGACAAGCTAGTCACCAAGCAGAAGCCTATCAACTCAAAAAAAAAAAAAATTAAAACACATCAGCGAATGATAGAGGAGCTTTTGCAGCTGAAACCTCTGTTTTCGTATCCTCCAGCTGAACTTCGAGGTCTAAGCATTTCTGTTTCAAACTCTTCAGCTCTTCTTTGATTTCTTGCATCCGAGTTCCACCAGCTTCCTCTTTCTGCTTCTTTTCCGACAGCTCAACAAGTTTCTTCGCCAACCAATCAACCTTAAATCCAGCATCAGTCATGGATCTGAGTGCAGCAGATGCCTCGGCTATCTCAGTCTTGTGGAGCTCATGAGGGGACTGGCGCAGAGTCTCAATCACACTGAGTAACAAACTCATGTAACCTGTCCTAAGATTTGGGTTCTTTAAACGCAATTCAGATGCAAGCTCTGGGTGTCTTTCAAAGATATGGCTCACAAATCCCACCTGAGAGTGAAAAACACAAGTATCAATACTGAGAGAGAGCAGTTTTTGGATCATGTTGTCTCTTGTTGCTGATCAAAAAGGGTTGTAGCTTATCAATTTCTTACCTGTGAGGGAAGAAGTTGAAAGCCATTAAAATCCATAGTTTCCATAAGTGTTGAAGTTTCCTCTGATACATCTACGTTTCCAATAACTTCAAGAACCTCTATCTCAGCAACAACTCTGAGTTCTCCATTAACCACGAATCCGCTATCTCTGGCACTGATTTCATTTAGTGGAAACATGGACAGACGACCCCAGCGGGGAGACCGCACATCAAACCACTTTTGTTCTTCTGTAAATTAAAAATCACAAACGACAGAATCTATATAATCAGTTCACTAGCTAACACCCAATAAAGCACTAGTAGCTACACCTGAACAATGCTTCTGTTCTGATCGATTGAAACAACAACAACATGTAAAAGGACTACTACACTTGCAAAAACCATATTTGGTTGACAGAAACAGCAGTATTGTGTTTATGACACTGTCATTGAAATAAATTGGAGACAATATTTAAGAGTAGTGGGAAGAAGAAATAAGCACCGTTTTGTTTGGAACGTTTAACAGCATTTTGATTAACAATATTGAGGAGATATCGAACGTGTCTTCTCCATCCAGGTGACAATGATTCATAATCAGCTACTTCCAAATACATAAACAAATAATCAGCGTTATTTCCTTTGGGATAGACAATTAAACGCCTGCATGAAACATGTCATAAAAGAAAAAAAAAATCAGCAACACACATATGAAAAGGATATATACTAACACCCAAATCTAGCTACATGGACGAAAACATATTAAAAAAAAACTAACCACTTGCATCCACCGACGACGAATTGATCAGAAGAAATCATCCCAGTTTGAGAAGATGAGAAATTCTTAATCGCCCAAGTGATCTTCTTAGCAAGTTGTTGTTTCCCCATGGATCTTGACGATGTTTCTAATTAGCTGTCAACCTAGAAGGAGGAAGATGAAGAAAAGAAAAACCCTAGAACCCGAGTGCCACACACAACAACTTCTGAATCGGAGAATCAAACAACAATCTCAAGGAGTTCAATTAGGAAATATCTTTAAAAAAATGAAAATGCTAATTTGATTTGACTTTGACTAAAAAGCATATTCCATAACTAAATTAATTACTTTTCAAAATAAATAAATAAAAGTTAATTTTTTCCTTTTACGTTTTTGCTTCTTTCTTTAATATAAATTTAGTTGAATGTTGATTTATTGAACAAAAAATAAATTAAGTATTTATAGTTTAGTAAGTTTAGGATTTAATATAAACAGACTAAATATAACTTTTAAAATTACAAATCAACTAATAAAATAGGAGAAGGAATCCAACATAGTGAACTCTTAAATGCCTAGGAGTTCAAGTCAAACGAGAAAATATCTAAAGGATTCCAACAACAACAACAACAAAAAATGGTTCATAACACTGTTCAGATACAGAGCAATTACTTTTTGATTAAGTAAACTTATTTGTCACTCCAAAAAAACTAAAAAATGATTCCACTAAAAAAACTGACGTCCAAAGTTTAATAAAGACGAGATTCTGGACCATTAGAGCATTGGCATTAAAAACTCTCAAGGATTATTCTCATAACGTAAAACATGCATCAAACAACATCATCGAACGAGAGTGGAACATTGGCCTCTGACATATCTGCGGTCTCTTTCTCCAGAAGAGCTTTCAGGTCTAAGCATCTCTGATTTAATCTGTGCAACTCTTCCTCCGTTTTTTGCAGTCGAGCCTTACCAGTCTCCACTTTTTTCTTCTTTGCCTTAACTTCTAACAGCTTCTTCTCCAACCAATCCAATTTAAAGCCTCCTTTTTCCACGTATGACACTGCAACGGATGCTTCTTCCAGATCATCATCAGAGAGCTCCTCAGGTAACTGGCACAACGTCTTAATTAGTCCTAGGAGGACATTCATGTATGTTGACTTCAGGTGCCGATTCTTTGGACGAAATCTTGATGCAAAGTCTGGGTGTCTTTCAAATATAC
Organism: Camelina laxa; assembly: GCA_024034495.1. Taxonomy (NCBI): domain Eukaryota; kingdom Viridiplantae; phylum Streptophyta; class Magnoliopsida; order Brassicales; family Brassicaceae; genus Camelina; species Camelina laxa. Next base: position 7,037,831 of record CM043882.1, on the reverse strand, counting down.
ACTTCACAGATTCTACCTGTCATAGAAGTTTTCAGAGACATGAACTGTTTTGTCCAACAATTTTTACATAAATCCAAAAGCTGAAGCTGAAAGACTCAATTTGGTTATTGTCAACTTCTCTGTTTTTTTTTTAATACTTGAGAGACAAACACTATATAATGTACTTGTTTTGAGTAAACATGCAGATTAAGAAATTATCACTTTAAAAATGTTTAACCAATCACAAACAAGACTGCATAATTTTAAGTATTAAATTAATCTAAAAGTTACATGGAAAAACACATCCTATATTATGAAACAAAAAAAACTTCTCTAAACATCCTATGTTATGAAACAGAGTATATAACACATATGATCAAGACTATTTATAGAAATGACAAAGGGTTGAGCACTAATCTTAAGTCTTCTTACCTGTGATGGAAGAACTTGAAACCCGTTGACATCAATGCTTTCCTTTATTGGTGAAGGCACGTTGAGAAAATCAATAAAGGATGCATCATTATCATCATCATCTAGCTTTATCTTTTTCAGAGGTTGGTTTTCCTCTTCAGAATCCTCTGATACATCTAACTTTCCAATGACTTCAAGAACATCTATCTCCACAACAATCTTGACTTCTCCGTTCACAAGAAATCCACCGTGTTTGGCATGAAGGTTTGGAAGTGGGAGCATGGATGTAAAACCCGAGCCGAGGTTTCTCTGATTAAACCAATGTTGTTTCTCTGTTCAAGAAAGATAGAACTGTAGTCAAAACTAATAAAGCACACAATGCATAACAAGAATCTTGCAGTAGCATAGCACAAGTCACATTAGCGAGTGTAGAAAAAATCACCTCCTCGTTGGGAGAGTTTTTCCGTTTGTTGGTTCACTATAGTTAAGGAGAACTGTGCGAATCTTTTCCATCCACTAGGCAATGATCTAGAATCATCAACCACAAGATACAGAGACAAACTATTATTAAACTTATTTCCCTTGGGATAGGCCAGAAGATGCCTGCAAGCAAAAACACAATTGACAAAAAGTGGATGTCCTCATGAACCTTAAATTGGACTAAAACACAGTTTGAGAAAACAACTAGTCTTTTATTTACTTTATGTACCATTTGCAGCCACCAATCACGAATGGATTGGAATAGACTTTATCATATGGCAAAGAGGAGAAATTCTTAATCACCCAAGTGAACTTGTTATCATCAGCTTCTTTTTTGTAATCAACTTCTTCACTCCCCATTACAGACTCCTAGTAACCAAACTACGGACCTTTAAAACAGTTTCATACATCCAAATTCACGTTATATATATACACACCAGTGGAAACACATCGTAACAAAATCAAAACCAAACCTAAAATTCCATTATGGACCCTAAGTTAGACTATAAATTCAAAACAAAACCTAAAATTCCACTATGGACTCTAACTAAGTTAGACTATAAACTCGAAGGCAGTAAATCTTAATTTAAATTAGATTCCACTACTAACAGGTATCCACCATGTCAAGGTTGAACCAAACGCTATAAAACCGTAAGCTAACCTTGAAAATAGTAAATGAAAGGTTGTTCTAAGACAAAAGAGGGGAAAAAAGGTTTTAGACGCTGAACTTTTACCCTGTAGGTAGCACCGTAGTAGCACTACTTCAAAACATCTACCTAGGAGAGAGAGAGAGAGAGAGAGAGAGAGAGAGAGAGAGAGAGAGAGAGAGAGAGAGATGAATGCAAATCCATTTAGGAAAGTGAATCACTTCTAAAATCGCTAAATTAGGAAACAAGATTTCAAAGCTAGAGTAACTATTGGCGTAAATGTAAGTATAGTTTCCCCAACCATGATGATTACAAATCGCAAAATAGGTAATACAAGGATATTCATACTCTGTTTCTCTTGTCACTCTGTTTCCAAAATTTCCTTGTGCAAAATTTAGGTAAACACTTTTACTATTCGGGATAAATTAGTTTGGATATGATCAAAGGTTAGAGTTTAGCTCCTATATTCAAGGGATTGCATATAATCTCATAGATTTTATATGGTGTATCCGAGATTCATGTGACAAGAGAGAGAGAGAGTCGTCTAGAGCACAATGCTTTATCACAAAAATGCCTAAGAAGTAAGAAATCAAGACATCAAACTATAGAGAGGGTTTTTGGCAGACAAACCTCTGGCCTTATGGCCCTTATCAGAGGCCAGTTTTGGTGATCTGAAAACAGACAATAACAAAGGTCAAATTCCAGTTCTCCAAAAAGGGTTTGTTCTATTCATCACACTTATTTCGACATAAGAACCATTTGTTCACCAAACCCAAGGGACTCCATTAGAAAATATGATGATAAACAATAATTTATCTTCCAAAGTTTTTAGAAGAGTAACTATTTCTGAGTCAGAACACCAAGTATTCAAACTAAAAGCTTAGGAGGACTTAAAGAACATCAAATAACATCATCGAACGAGAGAGGAACATTGGTGTCCAATATGTATGCATTCGCCTTCTCTATGAAGGATTTCAGTACTAAGCATTCAGAGAATCCTTCTCTGACCAAAGATACAGAGCACTCTGTTCAGATACAGAGCAATTACCTTTACACCAAGTAACTAATTTTTTTAACTCATTTTTTACCAAAACCAAAAGACTCACTCCATTAGAAAAATACGATCATTTATCATTCAAAGTTTATAGAAGAACTGAGCCAAGACACAGCAACTAACCAAGTTTAGAATCAAACAAAAGATTTTGACAACTTAAGAACATCAGACGAGTGAGGAACATTCTGATTGAAGATCCTGCAGATCAACCTATTTTCTGAATGAGTTTCAGCAACTCTTCGTCAATTTGTTGCAACCGAGCCTTAGCAGTGGCCACTTTCTTCTTCTTTTCCTTTACTTCCTCGAGCCTCTTCTCTAACCAATCCACTACAAAGCCTCCCTTTGCGGCATTTGACACTACGGAAGATGCTTCTTCTAGATCATCATCAGAGATATTCCCAGGAAACTGGCACAACGTCTTAATTTGTCCGAGGACGGCATTCAGGTATGTTGTTGTCGGACGAATATCTGATGCAATGCCATGGTGTTTTTCAATTTTACGCTTCACTGATCCTACCTGTCAAGGACCAAAGGTGAACACACGATATCAACAACAAAACCTCAAATGCAGAACACACGATGTTGCTCATATATTGCGGTTTGAGATTAATTTCAAGTTATATACTTTAGTCAAGTACTAATCTTACGTTTCCTATAATTGTTCGGTAGCTTTATCAACATGACTAACCTTGACAACAATCTTTAGTCTTCCATCTCTTAGAAATCCGCCATGTTCTACAAGATGGCTGGAACGGATGAATCCGATTCGATAATGACAAGAGGGGGACTTCTCGTTGACACAAAGCTCTGAATCTGCAGCATCTCAAGATACATATTGAATCCAAATCATCATTATGAATACCATAATTTATATGTAGCACTAAAATGAAGTAATGAGTAAGTAAGTAAGTAAGTAGGAGGTATATAGATATAAAATCACGTACCTTTCACCAAAGAACATTTTTTAGATCGTCGATTAACTAAAGTGAAGCAAAGATTTACATTGCTTGTCCAACTAGAAGGCAGGGACTTATGATCAGCAACGCCTAAATAATGATAGAAGAAGACAAATTCATTTCCCTTGGGTGTGAGAATTAAGCGCCTGCAGTTAAAAATCAAATAATATAAGAAGCAACAAAAAGAGCATCATGTTGAATCACTGCAACATAGAATGGATAAAACATATGAAAAAAAAAAAAACGGTCTTTTTTTTACCATTTGCAGCCATCAATTAGAAGTGTATCAGAACAATAGTAGTCCTTAAGTTGCTGAGAAGAGGAAATATGTATCCTCCAAACGAATGCCAATCTACCTTTGTTCCCCATTGATGTGATTGAGACTATAAGAGCATGAAGGAATTTCCACTATCAAATCTAAAACCGAAATAGTAAGTTCGAACCAAACAGATTTATTGATCAACTTAAACTAGTTATTATCAGATGTTATATTGTAGTACTAGTTTATAACATGGAGAGGAGAGAGGAAAAGGAATGCAAATCGTTTTTAGTACGTCGAGGTAGAAACTCTAGAATTTGATTATGGTTTTATGAACTTAAAAAGATTGTTAAAAGTATAAACTCACTTTAATTAGCTTAAGAAAATTAGCTCAAAGCTTAAACTCTCAATCTCTCTCTCTCTCTCAAAACCACTTTCTTTATGTCATGCCTGGACATCTATATATATAGTAAAATATCAATCCTAATCCTATTAGGAAACATATAAGCTTAGATAACTCCTAAAATTATTTGATCCTTATCACTTTGAATCATAACTTAAATAGGATTAGTGTAGCTTATTCCTCAAGCTAACTTCAAATTTAAACCAACAGAAACTTTATAACGCTTGGGGAACATAAACTTTTATAGTAACTATCTGTGCATGCAAGGTAATAATACATACTGCCACTGTACTAATGATCAATACTTTCCCCAACCGTCACGATGCATCAATGGGTAACGATTAATCGTAAATAAGTGAAACAACATAACTTTAATGGAATACGGCTACTTATTTTCCTTGTCACTCAGTTTTCATACTACACAAAGCATCAAAGACAATTAGATAAAAATGTGATAAAAGATCATTTAAGACCAAATGTAATTAAAAATAAAATTTCTGAAAAGGTTAATATAAAAATAGACAAACAGAGGATAGAGCACAAATTGAAAACAGAGTACTCTGTTTCACACACGACCCTTCTTTAAATCCATCTCCTTGTCTTAGATCTTTCCTTATGTTTTTGCAGCAGCATTGTTCAAGCGTTAAATCTCATGACGGTAGATAAAAATGAAGTTATGATCCAAGCTTAATGAATTCTGACCTACTCAAGAGAAAGCCATGTAACTATAATTTCAGCGTAATATTTCTCATTGTATATGTATATTGCTCACATTTACGTTCCATCTCAGGCGCTTGATCTCATTACAGAACATGAGAAATATTATCTGGATGAAGCTGCCGAAGAGCTTGAGGAAGCAAGCAAATATGGGGGGCTATTCGCATCGCGTACGTACCACCAAATCTATTTTTGCTTAATTTCTGCTGTAACAAAATTAATGTTTGATTTTTATTAATTTGCCCACTACTATTTTTCATGTTTGAACTTCAGAATGTATGAAAAATAAGGAGCGGTCCGATCGTAACGCAAACTACTTTGCGAGTATGCGGCCCTTTGTTCTTAATGAGGTAAGGTCTTTTTCTTATTCAGTTTTCTTAAGAGCTTTTTGTATGTTTGGGGTACACACGACACACTCCAGGGACTTCTTCTATTTTTTTTTTTTTTTACTGTTACCCATTATGTGAAACAGTTGGCTTCGATTGAAAGTCTCAAAAAGAGAGAGATCAAAGCATTGCAAGATAGAGCTCTGACCAAACAAAAGACAACAAGGCCATTCTGTTTCTTCTTTTAGTACTCTTATTTATAACTTGGTTTTTTGTAGCTCTGTGTCTACATAGGGAACTACATTATGGCACACACCCAAATTCGTTTATATAAGTGATTTTTTTTTTTTTTTTAATGATGATAATTCTTATTCTTATTTTTTTTTTTGTTGGTTGTTAATCTTCTTGTTATATATTTTTGGAAAAATTTACTCATTTATATATCTTTTTTAAAAAAATATGTAATTATGTTTCATACTAGAAAGCAGAGAACTCTGTTTTTTTTTTTTTTTTTGAAGTGTTCGACAACAGAGAACTCTGTTTCTCACCCAGGTCAATACCAATCCAGTCTCCATTTCCTTTCTCTTATACGGGATCCAAAGGTTCCGATTGTGCTTGGAAAGAAATAAGACATGTTTTTGGTTTCTCAAAAAGGGTGGGGAGAATTGATTACATGCGTGATAACATTTCAACGTTATTGCATCCTGCAAAACCTAATCTCACTTTGGATTTCAAATGTTTCAAGGTAGATATGCTTTTCACGTTAATCTCACTAATTTGTCTCACTCCACAAAGAGAATAATCATATACATAAAAGTAAGGTGTTGGTATATTTTTATTGGTTGATTTTCATTTAACTATTTCTAATTTTTTTATTTTCTATATTTGCTTTCTAATTCATATACATAAATGTAAGGTTTTGGTCTCTTCTTTTTGGTTGATTTTCATTTAATGATTTCTAAATTTTTTATTTTTTTTTTATATTTGCTTTCTAATTGGTTAATTGAACAATATTTAAGACCCAATTAACACAATACATTTAATTCACACATTAGAATAAAATTATAACTGAAAATAAAATAAATTATGCATTAATCATATTCCACCATTCAATTTTATTTAAATACAATAAATTATAATTGTAACTCCATAATTCTAAAATGTAATTTTCATAAATTATTATCATATAAATAAGCATTCTCTCATATTGACATTCTTTTACTTTCTCATTTTCACATTCTTTCATTCTCTTCCACAATACCTCAAATCATTTTTTGTTTTTTTTTTTTTGTTTTGTTTTAGAATTCTTATTTTTGTTGTATGGGTTACAAAAAAATAAATGAAATATCATTGTAAATTTTTAATGCTAAATTTTAATTTTAGAGACTACATGATATATATTTTACATTATTCTTATATTTAAAAGATTCATCTCCATTATCTAATTTGGATTATCATCTTATAAGTAATCATTTTCTCATTCTCTCCTACCAATATCAAATGTTGTTATATTTTATATGTGTTGAAAGAATTTGATTCTATATTTTAATTTAGAAAGTATTATATATATTTAAAATTGTTTCAGTTTTTATTTTATTTATATAAAAATAAATATTTCTTTTATATTTCTTGCCTTTCTAATCTATTCATATTTTTTTTTAATTTCCATAGTTAAATTTAAATTGACATATTTATTTTCTTAGTCTCTCATTCTTTCATTCTCTCATCCTCTTCCACTATATCTCAATTTTTTTTTTGTGTATTCTTTTGTTATTGCTGTTGTATGAGTCAAAAAAATAAATCAATTTAAACATCACTGTAAAAGCTTAATTTTAAAATTTTAATTTTAGAGTTTGTATGATTTGTATATCTTACATTGTCTTTTATTTTATGTTTTAAAATGTTTATCTTCATTGTCTATTTTAGATTAGCATCTTATAAGTCATTATTTTTCATACTCTTCTACAATATTCACCACACAATAAGGTCATGAAGTTGAAAATATTCATCTCTAATTCTCTATTATGTACTCTGGTTATCTCAAATATTCATGTATTATTTTAAATAATTTATAATGATTTATATAATTATCCATTTATAAAGTCTATTTAATTTTGTAAAGTCTATAAACTCTATCCATAAAGTCTATAAACTATATCCATAAAGTCTATGTTTTTTTTTGATCCAATAGATAAATATGTAAAAATCAATATAATATTTATGTTGTTTAAGATTTGAGGTTTTTGAAAAAAAAAGAACTTAATTAAAAAAAAATTGGTCTTTTTGATTTAAGAAAAATGAAAAAATGATTCCAAAAAGATATCATGTTTAACTGGAAGTGAAATATAAAAATTATATAATTTTAAAAATATCATTTAACTAAATCCTCTATAGATGAAACCATTAGTATCAAATCTAGCACTATAAATTAAATTGATGAGTGAAAAACAAAAAAAAAAAACAAATAAAACCAAAAAGATAAAAGTTATCCTTGGGGTTTTAAACAATTTTTAGATTGAAGTTCATATAATTTTATAAGAAAACTAATTTAGTTTGTCACTTCAAAAGTAATATTTTCAATTTGGAATAATATGTGTGAGTGTTGAGTTTATATCAACAAACAATCAAATTATATGTAAGTTTAAATTCTGATTGAGCCACTTGATATTCCTTTTCTATTTAAGTCAAAAATAAATTTAAATATTTATTTATAAATAAATCAGTTTTAAAGGCATGTAAGTCCATTTAACTCAAATATAACTCATACCCAATAGTTTTACATTCATTCCTCCAACTAATATATTTATCTTTCAAGAGAAAATAATTTTGGTTAAATTTTCATATTTTTTAATTATTTTTTTAGCTAAACTTATGGTCATATATATATATATATATATATAAACTTTGAAATGAGAAATATTTTATAAATAATAATTTTATACGTAGTTACTAAATTTTTTGATAATTTTATTGGATTTAATATTACTATACTACAGTCTTATGTTTACAATGTCATTAAGAAAAACTCTTTAAATCAATGTTTAACCTCTATAAAACATGATAAACATAGATTCACTCATATCAGGAAAATGTTGAAATTTCTATATTATTATTTGTATTAATATAGCTTATCAATTTGTTATAATTTTTTTTTGTAGTAAGTGTTATTTTCTTTTCTATAGAAAAATTTATATATTTTAAATTTTGTGTAATAAATAATCATATCAAAAAAATGTTGACAGAAATGTTATTTTGTGATTATATTATTGTTAATAGGAAAGAATAATATTTTAATTTTAGAAAATTTTTGAAATATAATAAAAACTAAACTATTATGTATGCAACCCGTGGACTAATTACAAGGCTATGAGCCTACGAACTTATTAGAAGAGACTTATTCCGAGACATCAAAAGACAGGGTTTGACCAATTTACTAAGGCCACAGGAATCCCTGCAAATCAGCAAACAACATCGTTGAACGAGAAAGGAGCTCTCGCAGCCAAAGCCTCGACCTTTTCCTTGTGCAACTGAGATTCAAGATCCAAGAACATCTCTTTCAGCTTCTGCAACTGTTCCTCCATCGTTTGTAGCCGGGCCTTACTACCCTGCTCCATCTTCTTCTTTTTAGAGATCTCATTCAGCTTTGTCTCTAGCCAATCCAACTTAAAGCCGGCATCAGTCAGATCAACTAGTGTGTCCTCTGCATTGCTCAGATCATTCTCGGATAGCTTCTCTGGTGACTGGCACATCATCTCGATGAGGCTAAGGAGTGCATCCATGTAAGCTCTTCTGATACGTTGGTTCTTTGGACGGAAGTCTATAGCTAAGTCTGGGTGTCTTTTGAAGATATGGCTTACGGATTCTACCTGCCAGCAAGAACAAAGTGAACTATATTGAGAACAAGATTGTCACATTCAGTTTCCAATTTAGAACTATCTCTCTAATAACAATAAGAAGATCGATCTTGTTCTTACCTGGGAAGAAAAAACCTCAAACCCATTGACATCCATTGTTTCCTTTTCTCCTCCTGCCACAGTGTTAATCCCCTACCATCATCTGGATTCTCTTGGGATGCATCATCGTAATCATCATCTGAACTCTCTTCGGATGCGACAACATCATAATCATCATCCGTACCATCATCATTATTTAACTTCTCTTGAGATGCAGCATTATCAGTTTCTTGCGCCACTTGATGACAAGGGAGAGTCCCCTTTGACAGAAGCTTCATTGCTATTCAGAGATGCAATCATCTTCACAGGTTCCAATGGTACAACAATGGCTGGTAAAACGTCTACTTCAGCGACGATAGTGAGCCTGTCATCCACCAAAAATCCTTCCAATTTATTACGAAGTTTGTCAAGGGGCAAGAAGTCTACAAATCTGCTGATACTTTTGCTAGCCATATAGCATTCCTCTCCTGTCATTATTTCCGAGAAACAGAAATATTTTGATAAGGGATCACAAGCAGAGTCATAGTGAAATCAAAAAGATATAAGAAGGAATCATCACGCATAGCAGAAACACTCTTTCCAGTTTTACCTATTACTTTGTTATATTGAGGGTTAACATTGACAAGAGTGATGCGATGCTTCACTTCTCTAGTTCTCTTCCCTTTGCTGGTAAGGGAGATCCAGGCGCATAATAAAGATACACGGAAAAGCAGTCAACATAAGAACCATCTTTCATAAATCCTCCGGGATAAGCAGAAAGACGCCTGTTCCAAAGAAAATTCACACACACATCTAAAAAAATATTCCACACAAAAAAAAATATATATATGTACGAACAAATCGTTACCAATTGCAGCCGCCGGCCGTGAAGGGAGGAGAGTGGCGGTACTTTTCATCTTGAAAAGATGAAAAGTTTTCAAAAACCCAAGTGAACTTCTCTTGCATCATCGAAATCGAACCTGATAACATAATCATCAAAAGGTTATCGCCAAAGCAAGAAAAGTAAAAACCCTAATTCCCAAGTAAGTTCGTGAACATACTAACGTGCTTCCAAAGTCAAGTGTGGTAGGTTTAGAAAAAAATTATAAGCTTTCACCATTCCATATTTTCATATAAATAGACTCCGAAACAACCATATTATAATGGGCACTTTCCATTTTTTTTTTTAATTCAAAATCGGTTTCTGTTTTTTTTTTTCTCTCTCAGCCGAACTATAGGCGAACCAAAAAGTAAATCGAATAAAACTAAACCGAACTACGATCTAACCAAAAATAAGTTCGTTAATTGAACCAAAAGTGTCTTTTCTCAGCTTCAAAACTTACATTGAATATTCAAAAAAAAGAGCTTCCCTCCAATGTGAATAAATAGTTGTCTACCTCTTAGAAGCAAGATACGTGTGATGTGTCGATCTAAACTCCATTATAAATATCTGTTAACACTCTCCATCTTTCCACCTACTCAGTTACCTAATACTGTAGTAGTTTATAACATGAAGGAGAGAGAAAGAGAAAGGAATGCAAATCGTTTTTATATCGTCGAGGTAGAGAGCTATAACTAACGCTTGGGGGACATAAAGTTTTAACTATTGGTGCATGCAAAGCTAATAATTCACCAGGTATGAGGAATCGAAAATAGGTAAAACAACATTAATGGAATACGGCTACTTATTTTTCTTGTCACTCAGTTTTCATATTACAAAGTTAAAGACAATTATATAAAGGTATAAAAAGAGATGAAACATATTTACGACCAAAAATAAAATTAAACATAAATATCTTGGTAAGGTTAAATAAACAGAGAATGGAGATGAAACATAATGATATCAGCACAAATCGTAAACAGAGTACTCTGTTTCTCACCCAATCCTTCACCAACTCCATCTCCTTGTCTTAAAATCTTCCTTGATACAATACCAAGTGGTCATTGATCTAGTGGTAGGTACTAGGTAGTAAGGCAATATTGGTTAAAAAATTTGTCCTCTAGGTTTGAGGGTAGCTTGGGTTTGGATGTTCTAGTGTTCGGCCAAGATAAAGTACGGGTTTCGGATAGAAATATCCTGGTTAATAAAACATGAATGAAACCCCAACATATCCCTTCCTCTCATCAACTTCAACATATCCCATCCTATTACATCATAAAAAGCCAAAAAAGCTTGAACACAAAAACCCTAAAAACTTGAACGTACACTTTTAATTTTCTTCTGTAGCTTGGCTTCAAAATCCGAATCCAGCTACTTCATCTGTTGCTAAAGCTTTTCATGTAACCTTTATTCAACATGATCCCAATCCTCTTCATATCCGTAGCAATCATTAGGGTCTTCTGAATCATTGTTGTCATAATCCCAGTCTTCATAAGAATAGCAATCATCATCATGACCAGAATCCTCTTCATATCCATAGCAATCATTGGGGTCTTCATAACCCCACTCTTCATATGGATAGCAATCACTTACACCGTCTGCATGCGCATCATCATCATGACCAGAATCCTCTTCAGATTCGTAGCTTTGACTTTCACTTGTGTCCTCTTCAGATTCATATCTTTCACTTGTGTCCTCTTCAGATTCGTAGCTTTCACTTGTGTCCTCTTCAGAAGTATCATCATGCTCTGAATCCACTTCATTTGCATAATAATCACTCAGGTTCTCTGCAAAAGCAAAACTATGATCCCAATCTTGTTCATATGAATAGTAATCACTGATGCCCTCTCCATAAGTATCATCATCATAATCAAAATCACCGCCATCACTGCGGTAATAAAGATCCCAAGCCTCATCATAAAAATCATAGAAATCACTCCAGTCCTCCATCTGGACAAAAGGAATCAATCTCTTGAGCTCAAACTGCAGGAGAATGAAGAAAAAAAGCTAGAGTGAGGATCAGTACTTGCTTTAGGACAATATAAGTAGTTACCATATGACAATAGGTAGAACAGTTAAAGAAGAGACGAAGCATCAATTGATAAAGATTCGTCCTTCAGAAAAGCATGATTAAAGTGTGTAAAATAGTATTCGTATGATGCATGCATCCAACAATATACTCAACTCTAAAAACGGTCAAAAAGAAAGTCACTTGATTAACACACACAAAAATCCGGAGTCAGTGTTGCAGAAGAACAACGGTGGCAAAAAGGAAAGAAAAGAAGAAGCTATGCTTACTCTTGCAGAGTCGGCTAGGGAGTTCTGTCTTTAGAGAGAATTCTACCTGCAACGTATATAACGAAGATGAATGAGTCTCGAAGAATGGGAACAGTCTTTTCCCCTCGTGACTTGATACTCTGCCATAATTACGAATTAAAAGCGAACGTGCATGAAGAGGATAAAACAGAGAATTAATGATTATTTGAGAATCAAACCAACATAGATGCATTAAAAACAGAGAAAAAGAGTGTTCAGTATTGTTTCTTACTGCAGTGTCCAAGAGATAACTCATCGTAACTAGTCGGTCATAGTTACGTATTTAAATGATGGCAGTACTAATGAGCATACGCCCCATATATTGTACACCAAAAACCTTACTATTAATTTGTAGTAATCGATTTCTCAATGCCAGTTCCAGTCGGCGAACACGAAAAAGAGAGGTAAAAACTCGTCTTGCAAAGTGGATAAGTCTTTCAAAACCCAAAGAAATCTAATGGGATATTATTAGATATCCTCTATCATATCCCGTTCATTATGTAATTCGACCATCGGAGGAACCGTTGTGTTGGGCACACATTTGGTTTTAAAATCTGTTTTCTTTGTTGAAGAATTACAATCCGATCTTATCTCAGTTGGTCAGTTGATGGATGAGAATCGATGTGTTGTTCAGATGACTGATCAATTCCTTGTCATTCAGGACCGCGTTTCGAGGATGATGATTGGTGCGGGGAAGCGTGATTGTGGCACTTTCCGTTTTTGTCGTGTGGAGCTTGGTGCGATGGTAACATCTCAAGACACGCATGTTTACAAGTTATGGCATTGTAGGATGGGGCATCCATCTCCTAAAATAATTGGGCTACTTCCCCAAGTTCCCTCTTCTGTTGTTTCTTCAAGTTTAAATAAAGCGTGTGATGTTTGTTTCCGCGCCAAGCAAACAAGATCTTCCTTTCCACTTAGTGATAATAAAACTTCATCAGTTTTTGAGCTTATTCACTGTGACCTTTGGGGTCCTTATCGCACACCGTCATCTTCTGGTGCTCGGTATTTTTTAACTATTGTTGATGATTTCTCTAGAAGTGTCTGGATATATCTCCAACAAGACAAGACTGAAACATCTACCAATCTCAAAAACTTGATCAGTTTAGCGGAACGTCAATTTCAGAAACAAGTGCAACGTGTCCGTAGTGACAATGGTACAGAGTTTGTCAGCATGACAAATTATTTTCGTTCACAAGGTATCATTCATGAAACGTCTTGTGTGGGCACTCCACAACAAAATGGCCGCGTCGAACGAAAGCACCGTCATATCCTGAATGTTGCTCGTGCTTTGTGTTTTCAATCTCATCTCCCTGTTCGTTTTTGGGGTGAATGTGTCTTGACAGCAGCCTACTTAATCAACCGTACTCCTAGTTCAGTGTTGCATGGTCTTACTCCTTATCAACAACTCCATGGTGTTTCTCCGGATTATAATCACATCCGCGTTTTTGGGAGCTTGTGTTATGCTCATACACAATCTCACAAAGGTGACAAGTTTGCTCCTAGGGGTCGAAGGTGTGTCTTTGTTGGGTATCCATATGGTAAGAAAGCTTGGAGATTGTATGATTTGGAAACAAACGACTTCTTGATTTCTCGTGATGTTGTGTTCTTTGAAGAGGAGTATCCTTTCCAACGATCTTCCCCATCTCCTTCAGTAAAAGAAGTTCTTATTGGACCCGGCCCGTCAAACCTAGAAGCTTTGGTCGACATTGAAGAAACTGTAACTGGGCCGTTGATTGATACTCCATTACCAGGCCCAATAATTTTGGAAAATCCTTTACATTCTCCTCCTCCGACTCGCGACAATAATCTTTCTTTGACCCCGACACCGTCTTTATCACCACCACCACCTTTATCGCCGCCTGGTAATTCCGTTGGTTCGCCTCTTCGATCTTCATCCACATCATCTCAATCTTCGCTCTCCTCCTCGCCACAACCGGAAGTTGCAGTTGATGATGCGGTGCCGATAGAGGTGCCTCTTCGTCGTGGTTCTCGTCCGAGGCAACCTTCTGTCAAGCTTACCGATTATGTTGTCAACACCGCTCAAACGAAATGTTTAGGTCCATCAACCTCTCTTTACCCGATTGATAGATATGTGGGCTGTTCTCGTTTTACAGCTACTCATCGAGCTTTCCTCGTTGCTATTGCTACTGATGTGGAACCAAAGGCTTACAAGCAGGCAATTAAGAATTCGGTTTGGACGAAAGCCATGGGGTCAGAAATCGAAGCTCTCGAGGATAATCACACTTGGACAATTGAGGATCTTCCTCCCGGTAAGAAGGCTATTGGATCAAAATGGGTCTACAAAATCAAGCATAACTCTGATGGTACGGTTGAACGCTACAAGGCGCGTTTGGTTGCTCTTGGTAACAAGCAGGTCGAAGGGGTTGATTATGCTGATACGTTTGCTCCAGTTGCGCGAATGCAAACAGTTCGAATGTTTCTCGAAGTGGCTGCCGGTAACAACTGGCCTGTTCACCAACTAGATGTTCACAACGCCTTCCTGCACGGAGATCTTACTGAGGAAGTTTATATGAAGCCTCCACCTGGTTATTTTACGGATGAGAATAAGGTATGTCGACTTCGAAAATCTTTATACGGTTTGAAGCAGGCTCCCCGGTGCTGGTTTGAAAAGCTCACTCAGGCATTGAAAGGTTATGGTTTTGTCCAATCTTTGTCTGACTATTCATTGTTTGTTTTTCACAAACGGGGCATTCACATCAACATTCTTATTTATGTTGATGACATGATTGTCTCCAGTAATTCGAATGAGGCTCTTGCTCTCTTCAAAGGGTATTTGGCATCATGTTTTAAGATGAAAGATCTCGGCACTCTCAAATATTTTTTGGGTATTGAGGTGACTAGGAATTCCAAAGGATTTTATCTTAGTCAACGTAAGTATGCATTAGAGATTGTTGCCGATGCTGGCATGTTGGGTTGCAAACCGGCCAGTTTTCCTCTTGAGCAACATAAGCAATTGGCTTTGTCCACATCTCCACTTCTCTCCGATCCTGAACCGTATCGACGCATGATTGGGCGTCTAATCTACCTGGGAGCAACTCGTCCAGACTTGGCGTTTAGCATTCACATCTTAGCTCAGTTCATGAAATCTCCTCGACATGATCACTGGCTTGCTGCCTTACGAGTTGTTCAGTATTTGAAAGGCACTCCTGGTCAAGGGATTTTATTAAAGGCCCAGCGGAATTTTCAGATCACTGGTTGGTGTGACTCCGACTATTCCACTTGTCCTCTTACTCGCAGGTCAGTTTCTGGTTATTTTGTTCAACTAGGTTCTTCCCCAGTCTCCTGGAAAACCAAGAAACAGGACACAGTCAGTCAGTCTTCAGCAGAGGCTGAATATAGAGCTATGGCGTTCATCACCAAGGAATTACTTTGGCTCAAGCGTGTCCTACATGATCTTGGTGTCTCTCATTCTCAGCCTATGCGACTCTATTGTGATAGTCAATCTGCTATTCATATAGCCACAAATCCGGTCTTCCATGAGCGCACCAAGCATATCGAGAATGATTGTCACTTCGTCCGCGACGAGATTCAGTCCCACAACCTTCACTTACTTCATGTGCCAAGCAAGAAGCAATTGGCAGATATTTTCACAAAACCCCTCGGCGCAACCAGCTTCGATGACTTTCGTGCCAAGCTGGGCATCTTAAATCTCCATGCTCCAGCTTGAGGGGGGTAATGGGATATTATTAGATATCCTCTATCATATCCCGTTCATTATGTAATTATATAATCTAGTTTCCTTAGTCTGTGCTAATTAGACTTGCTGTCTACTCCTTTGTATTGTATATAATCATGAACTCGATATTGGAATAATACAGAACAGATTCGATCATCTTCTTCCTCTGTGCCTCTGTTCAAAATCGCTTTTCCACTTTCTCGCCCATTAAAATATGATGAAAGAGCTTAAGTGAGGTTCGCAATCCAACTTTGAGAGCACGAGAAAACAACTAAACTTGGAGTCCAAAAGAACCCACCGTACTAAAAAAAACATAAGACTTGTTTTTAATTTTCAAAAAAGGGTGGAGATTCGATTACATGCGTGAAAACATTCAACGTTCTTGCAAACCTGCAAAACTTAATCTCACTAATCTGTCCCACTCCACAACCAGAAAGAAAGAAAAAAAAAAACTCTAGGCTAAGAACTTGTTTAAACAACATCGTTGAACGAAAGAAGAGCTCTCAAAGATTAATGGCTACAAGAGTCCCCCTTGACAGAAGCTTCTTTGCTATTTATCATCTTCACAGGTTCCAACGGTGCAACATTGACTGGTGGGAAGTCTAATTCAGCGACGATAGTGAGCCTGTCATCCACCAAAATCCTTCCAATTTACGAAGTTGGTCAAGGGACAAGAAGTCTTCAAAAATGCTGATAGGCTTTCCATCCATAATGCATCGCTCTCCTGTCATTATTTCCCAGAAACAGAAATATTTTGATTAGGATCACAAGCAGTCATAGTGAAAATACAAGAAGGAATCATCATCACGCATAGCAGAAACACTATTTGCACTTTTGCAGTTTTAATTACCTATTACTTTGTTATATCGAGGGTTCACATTGACAAGAGTGATGCGATACTTCACTTTTCCCTTTGCTGGTAGGGAAGATCCAGGCGCATAATAAAGCAACACGGACAAGCCGTCACCATAAGAACCATCATTCAGAACTGCTTTGGCATAAGTATAAATACGCCTGTTCCAAAGCAAAATCACACACATATCTAAGAATCAAAAAATATTCCACAAAAAAAATATATATATGAAGAAGAGTATAACAAAGTACTCGATGATAAAAGTAATGATGACAATTATCATTAAAATTTAATAATCAAAATGATTAGAAAGAATAAGAAATTAGTGGAAAAAAAAAACACAAAGACACCATCACACCAGGGATCGAGTCGTAGGAATTAGGCTAATGGACCGGCCTGTTTTAGCCCAATGGTTGACAAAATTAAAAAAAATACGAACACATAGATGATGGCGGTCAATTAAATATGAGAAAACAAGATTAATTCATTATTCTAAAAATGTTTTGTTTATCTGGTAGTTAAATAAATGGTTTAGGATATGCAAGGTCACCAGTTCAAATGTTCGATAAGATTTGATAAGATTTTATTTTTTTAACAAAACTGATTTATATATATTTTATTTGAAATAAAAGTTTTGCTTTAATTGTAATTTAATGTTTTCTATAAGATAATATTTTATAACTGTCATTGATCATATATATTTTTTTCACCATAATATATTAAATAAATCCACACGTAGCATGGATTCAAAATCTAGTAATTTAAAATAATAGAATCTATATCTTGTTTCTAAAATTCAAAGCTTCCACGTAAAATAATTCAAATAATCGTGAATCCAATAAAAAATCATGAAAATATTATTAAATATAATATAAAATGACAAATATATAATAATTATATATAGATATTGTAAATATTCATAAAAACCAAAAAAACTATTAGGTTTTATGATTTTTAACCATACTAGATCTAAATCACTTGGTTAATAAATATGACAACTCAATGAATTTTTAAACTAAACCATAACTAACCAAACCATTTATTCGGTTTGTACGGTTTAGTTTTTCGTATTATGGTTTATGCCCACCACTCGAACCAAAATTGAATAAAACTAAACCGAACTACGATCTAACCAAAAATAAGTTCGTTATTGTAATTGAACCCAAAGTGTCTTTTTAGCTTCAATACTTACATTGAATATTCAAAAAAAGAGCTTCCCTCCAATGTGAATAAACAGTTGTCTACGTCTTAGAAGCAAGATACGTGTCCATGACATGTGATGTGTCGATCTAAAATCCATCATAAACATCTGTTAACACTATCCATCTACCACCTACTCAAGTACCTAATACTCGATTTGATTTACCGAACCAGCAAGGGAGTTCTGTGGTAGATGGATAGTGTTAGAAATGTTTTAAAGAAATTTATTCAAAATAATAAAAATGAAACTATAATTTGTAAGTATAGTACATTTTGTTAAAAAAAAAAATACAAATGTATTACATTATAAAAACTTTTAAACATTTCACAAAAACACATTCAAGAAAACAGATCACAAAAACACATTCAAGAAAGAAGATTTGCTGTAATTTTAAACTCCAAACTCATTTTTATATTTATCATCAAGACTACTAAAACCATCTCCAATTCTTTTTTACATTTATCTCTATACATTATTTTTTTTTTACAAATTTACACAAATCCACCTCTATTTTCATTTTTTTTTTACAAATTTACACCAATCCACCTCTATTTTCATCTATGAAATAGAGATTGTCATATTTTCCTCTATATATAGAACAAAATAAAGTTTTCTATTATATAGTAATTCATAGGAGTAACACTCACCTTTATAATAATATATAAAATAGATATAGTCTAAGCATCCGACTCTTTAAGTCTTATTCTCTGTTCAATACTTCATAATCGCGCACACCCAAATTGGTTTATACACATTATTTTTTTATTTTTTTTCATTTTTTTCATTCAAACATTAAATAAAATTATAAAAGAATTCCCAAATTGGTTGTCCAAACAGGATGGTAAGAGTTTATAAAATAAATTTCTGAAACTAAAGGTCTTGAAGACCAAGCAAGGCAATCTGCCCTAACGCTAGAATCACAAGGGATCCTGGTCAGGGTGAAAGAAGGGAAAGCAGATCTGAGTGAAATGAAATCCTCCAACAGGTTCGAAAAAGCAGGTCAATCATCCGGCATCTGCACCATCGTAATTAACTCTGTACAATTTGTCTCGAAAACTTGACAAACAACTCCACCTGCTAGCAAAGACTCCATAGCCCAGATTAGAGCTTGTAATTCCGCGTGTAAGGAAGTTTTTTTTTATGATAATTCTTTTTTAAAAATTTGTTTGTTGTTAATCTTTATTTATATTTATTAGTTTAATATGTGCTGAATTCACGAGGTGCCAAATGAGATTTATAAACGAAACCTTATTATTTGACAAAAAAAACCATTGTTATTATTATATTATATAGTATATATATTTTTAGAAAAATTACAAATTAATACATCTTTTTATTTAGAAACCATCATCATCATAAACATCATCTAAACTCTATTCGAATGCAACATCATCATGTGCAGGAACGGATCCAAATAAAAATTTATATGGGGCACCAATTATATATAATTAATAATTTTAAATTAAAAAATATATAATTTAGTTTATGTAATTTATATAAAAAGATACCCATTTTTTGAAAATATTGTTCCTATTGGTTTCTAACTCATATTTTTCAAAATGCACAATTACAATTCACTATTAAGAATGCAAAAAATATAATATTATTTAAATGTAATTATAGAAAAATATCACAAAAATAAACTCTAAAATATCAAATGAACCAAAAATATTACAATGGGTTTACTAATTTGCTAATTTTACTAATAATGTATAACTAAAACGTTCAAAATACTTTAACTTAGAAAAGACAACTTCAAAATTGTTCATATACTTTTACTATTAAAAAAAAAAAGATAACTTAAAAGTTGTTAGAAGTTAAGCTAGAATTAGAAAGATAAAAATAAAACCTATATTTAGATAGAAAACCAATAAAGGCATAAAGAAAATGCATCCAATAGTAATAATAAAAACATGTAGAAGAAGAGTTGATACAAAAAAAAGGAAAGTAGGCGAGTTGGACAGGAAAAAGAAAGCAATAATACACAAAGTCATGGTTCGATTCCAAGACCAACGAACATGGAGCACTCTGTTGCCTATAGAGCTAAGAGATCCAATCATCTTCACAGGTTCTAATGGTACAAGTACAACATTGCCTGGTAGAACGTCTACTTCAGCGACGATAGTGAGCCTGTCATCCACCAAAAATCCTTCCAATTTATTACAAAGTTGGTCAAGGGCCAAGAAGTCTACAAATCTGCTGATACTTTTGCTATCCATACATAAAGCATTCCTCTCCTGTCATTATTTCCGAGAAACAGAAATATTTTTGATAAGGATCACAAGCAGAAATATCCAAAAGTGCCCACTGTACTAAAAAAAAATATGATATGTTTTTGGTTTCTTAAAAAGGGGTGGAGATTTGATTGCTTGCGTGAAAACATTGCAACGTTCTTGCAAAACTTAAGTCTCACTTTGGATTTGGACTACAAATGTTTCACAAAGAGAAAAAAACTCAAGCCACGAACTAATTAGAAGAGACTTATTCCGAGAGACAGGGTTTGACCAATTTACTAAGGCCACAGGAATCCCTGCAAATCAGCAAACAACATCGTTGAACGAGAAAGGAGCTCTCGCAGCCAAAGCCTCGACCTTTTCCTTGTGCAACTGAGATTCAAGATCCAAGAACATCTCTTTCAGCTTCTGCAACTGTTCCTCCATCGTTTGTAGCCGGGCCTTACTACCCTGCTCCATCTTCTTCTTTTTAGAGATCTCATTCAGCTTTGTCTCTAGCCAATCCAACTTAAAGCCGGCATCAGTCAGATCAACTAGTGTGTCCTCTGCATTGCTCAGATCATTCTCGGATAGCTTCTCTGGTGACTGGCACAGCATCTCGATGAGGCTAAGGAGTGCATCCATGTAAGCTCTTCTGATACGTTGGTTCTTTGGACGGAAGTCTATAGCTAAGTCTGGGTGTCTTTTGAAGATATGGCTTACGGATTCTACCTGCCAGCAAGAACAAAGTGAACTATATTGAGAACAAGATTGTCACATTCAGTTTCCAGTTTAGAACTATCTTTTATAATAATAACAAGATCGATCTTGTTCTTACCTGGGAAGAAAAAACCTCAAACCCATTGACATCCATTGTTTCCTTTCCTGGTTGAATCTCCATAAGCACCTTTTCAGACGTCTGAGAGGCATCCTCTAAGGACTTCTCTTGGTCTAGAGAGCTTCCATTTATAGCACTATCATTCGAAACATGAGATGAAGCCTCATCATCAACATTATCTTTAGGTGCATCATCATTTTCACTGTTGGAAACCTCAGTCTCAGCTGCCACACTGTTACACCTTGTACCATGAGAAGCGTCTGAAGAGGGTTCAGAATATGGTCTATCACCATCATCATTCGCATCCTCTTCGGATGCATTATCATCATCTGAACCCTCTTCAGACGCTGCATCATCATCAGAACCCACTTCAGACGTTGCATCATCATCCAAACCCTCTTCAGATTCGTCATCTTCATCTAAATTCTCTTTAGATGCAATCTCAGTTTTTTGCGCCACTTGACTAGAAGAGTCCCCCTGAGATTTATTGACAGATGCATCAGAAGCTTGGTTTCCTCCTTTGCTGCTCAAAGTATCAGCAACCTTCACCGGTTCTGCTGGTAAAACAATAGCTGGAAGAACGTCTAATTCAGCGAGGACAGTGAGTTTGTTATTCACCAGAAATCCTTCATCCTTCTCATGAAGTTTGGTAAGTGCCACAAACTTTTTAAAACCCCAACACTTATTCGTCACATCAAAATGACATTTCCCTCCTGCCACAAAACAGAAACGGAGACAAATTTGCCGCATCAAGTCATAAAGATCACTAAACAAAAATTCAAGGAGTGCACAATAATATCCAAACTTTTGCACAAAATGTACTCAACTGATCTACACTATAAGGCTCAAATGACATAGCGCTAATGACCACAAAGATCAAATCTTTTCATAGCTATGAGAGTCACAAGAAGCGGAATATATGAAAACAGTTACCGAATGCTTGGTTTGATTTGCCCTGACCCTTATTCACAAGAGTTAAGCTAAATTTCACTTCTCTTTTCCATCCTGAAGGCAAAGATGCAGGATCCGCGAGTTCAACAAACAAGGACAAGTAACCATCACTCCTGTCTCCCTTCGGATAAGTAACAAGACGCCTTTACAAAACAAAACACATCTAAAATTGTTAAGATTCCACACGCACAAAAAAAAAAACAGAGAGACGGTAACGGAAAGGTTCTGTAATCGTTTCACCCTTTTTATTACCAATTGTAGCCGGCGACGGAGAAGGGGCGAGAGTAGATCCTCTCATCTTGAGAAGACGATATATTTTGCAAAAACAATGTAAATCTCTTCTCCGTTTGCTCACCCATTAATACGACGAAGAAATGTTATCGCCAAACCTCCACGAAAAAACCCTAAAAACTGATTTTGAACTCTCTCCACTGATAGAACGAACTCCCAAAAACCCTTATTCTAATTCTCATTAAACCAATCTAACCCGAGCTGTTGAAATCAAGTCGGCTTAAACCGACCTAATTTAAATCAAACTAAACCGAACTACAGTAAATTCGATACTAACCACAATTTGAACCAAACCCAATTCTAAACCAAAAAAAAAAAAAAAAAACAGCCTTTTAATTTAAAAATGTTCAAAAACGAGTTTTCCCTCCACTGCTTTTAAACAGTTTGGTCGATTATGTGATGCAATGTCGATACAAAAGAACAATAACAGCATAAGAACTGAAGTTATCAAACAAGAACATCGTCGAATGACATCGGACTTCTAGTAACCGACAACTCTGCCTTCTTCTTCATAACTAGAGCATCCAGGTCTGAACAGCTTTGCTTCAGTTTCAGTAAGTTGTCTTCCATTTCTTGGAGCTGGGCCAAACCAGACAGCTCTTTCTCCTTCTTTACTTTTATTGCCTCCAGCTTCTTCTCCAACCAATCCACCTTGAACCCCGCTTCTTTCACGTATGTCAGAGCAATATCTGCTTCCACAATATCTTCATTGGAGAGCTCCTCAAGTGGCTGGCACAGCGTCTCGATTACGTTAACCAGGAAATTCATGAAAGTTTTCCTCAGATGTTGGTTCTTTACGTGGAATCCTATTGCAATGTCTGGGTGTATTTCAAAAATACGTCTCACAGATTCCACCTGCGAGTGCAAAAAAGGTTAGGGAAGTTTATAGCAAACAGAGATAAATCTTTGAAACAAACAAAGACAAGGTCTTGCCTCTTGTGAAGTAACAAGAAGTTTCTTACCTGTGAAGGAAGAACTTGAAACCCATTGACATCAATGCTAGACTTCGCACCATCATCTAGCTTCATCGTGATTTGTGGTTCGGATGCCTCATCAATCACCTCTGATTCATCAAATGCTCCAATAACTTCAAGAACTTCTACATCTGCAACAATCATAAGTTCTCCACTAACCAGAAACTTATGCGCCTCATCTTGAAGTTTGGAAAGTGGAAGCATACACGTAAAACCCCAGACCAAATGCTTCTGATCAAACCAACGATGCGTTTCTGGAATTTGATTAACAAAAATTAGCCAAGATCGAACAAACTACTGCTTGACAGTTGACATTAGTGTTCCAAGATAACGACAGAACTATAACAGTCACATCACTAAAATATACCATTGAGAAACATAGAACCACAGACAAACCTTGTTACAGCACATTTTTAACAAGATTTACAAGATGTATGTAGTGAAACATATGTTTATGACGTAAATATGTTAATGACATTTAAGGGTCATGAAATTTTTCAAAAGAAGGAATTAGCATAATGAAGTAATAAGAATAACCTTGTATAACCGATCGTTCTTCAGAAACCTGTTTTACAATTGTTAGCCGAATTTTAACGTATCTCCTCCATCCAGAAGGCAATGATTCAAAATCAACAGCTTCCAGAAACAGAGACATGTAATTAACGTCTCTTCCCTTGGGACAGGCACAAAGACGCCTGAAGAAAAACAAGTCATCAACAACCATGGATGATATAAAGATGATAGATACTTAAATCTAAATAAAAGAAATTAACAAAGAAAAACACATGAAAAATAAATTTTCTTTTTACCATTTGCAATCACCAATCAGGACTGGTGCAGAATAATACTTGTCACATTGCAAAGACAAGAAGTCCTTAATCACCCAAGCGAACCTCTTACCAACTTGCTTTGCCATCGATCGATATACCAAAAGCTTACTCCTAATCAAAATACAAGACCTGAAGAAAAGAAAAAGAAAAACACTTTTTAACAATTGAGTGATTATAACACACAAATCCGACCACAGTCAGTGTTGAAGAAGAGCAAAGGAGGAAGGAACAAAGAGAAGAAAAGAAAAGAAGAAGCTATGCTTACTTGCAGAGTCGGCTAGGGAGTTCTGTCTTTTGAGGGAATCCTACCTACAACGTATAAATATATGACGAAGATGCATGAGTCTCGGAAGTATGTGCGCAAATGGGAACAGTGCATGCATGAAGAGGATAAATCAACAGAGATGCATTAAAAACAGAGGAAAAAAAACGGCCAACAAGGGAGTTCTGTGGTATTATTACTGCCAGAGATAAAATTATGAAGAATATAATCATGAATCTCGAAAGAGGTGCGAGAATATGAACAGCCTTGACTCGTCGCGACTTGATGGTACTCGGACATAATTATGTATTTAAATTAATGGCAATAACAATTACCATTAAAGGAGTACTTTATCAAATGCTTAGGAGGTTAAGTTACTTTATCGACTTATCGTTAACATTCATATGAATCCTTTCCATGAGACAACTCCCCAAAGATAGATATATAACGAAATATAACTCAACTTGAATATGTTGCTCGCTCATTATAATATGCTGAAGGATCTAGGATTCGCTATCGAACCG
Organism: Camelina laxa; assembly: GCA_024034495.1. Lineage (NCBI taxonomy): Eukaryota > Viridiplantae > Streptophyta > Magnoliopsida > Brassicales > Brassicaceae > Camelina > Camelina laxa. The sequence goes on along the minus strand of CM043882.1, from coordinate 7,012,834 downwards.
TGAGAGCAAAGAAAACAACTAAACCCCCTAGAATCTAGATCAATCGACACAACAGCCATAGTACTGTATTTAGGGTTTTAACCTTTTTAAAGAAAAGGATTAATTTGAAAACTTTCAAAACAAGTAAAAAACCGTAGTCCGAGCCAGATAAAAAAAAACAAACCAGTCTAAATCAAATTAAACCAAAGCTAATTAAACTTCTCATTAAACTATGAGTTGGTTTCACACCTTACAAGAAGATAGGATAGGAGTCGTCTTGAAACAATGACAGAGGGAACAAACAAAAAATACCAAAGCAAATAATCAAAGAGCATCAAACGGCTTCATCCAAGGAAAACTTTCAGGTATGATGACTTCTGCGACAACAATTTCTCTAAAACAGAAATTCTCTTTCTTGCAGCCAAGAGTTTCAAATCTGCCACGCTGAGAGCCCCGATTAATAAGAAGACGATGATCAGGAATGTTACCCACATACGTTTGTTCTTTGGACTGGTTTTCACAGAATTTTCTACCTGCAAGTGGAAAACATCATTAAGTCTTTGGATGACTTACAAACAGACCACAAATACAATCTTAGAACCAATTCTTAAATATCTTACCTGTTTAGTCCCATTGACATTGTTACTTTCCTCTGGTGGTGAAGTTTTCTTGAGCAAATCATTAGACTCAAGACCATCAATCTCCTTTTCCTTGCTCACAAGTTCAGAGGCCTCTTCAGATTTCTTTGATGCATCAATTGTGCCAATGACTTCCAAAACATCCAACTCTGCAACAATCATGACTTCTCCGTTCACTAGGAATCCAGCGTCTTTGTCATGAAGTTTGGAAAGAGGAAGCATAGCTGGAAAACCCCAAGTGGTTGACTTGCCATCAAAACAATGCTCTGTTTCTGCAGCAATTCATCCTAATAGTTAAGTAAAAAGGAAATAGAACATTACAAAAACATGAAGAGAATGATTATATACAACACACACTTGACCAAGATATAGCTCCAGTCCAAAGTCCAAACTAGCTCAACAGTAGAAGATTCATAATTAAAACATGGACATTCCTTTGTCTAGGGTGAGCAAGTAAAATGATTATAATAAGAATTATTACAGTAAAGATGCTTTATGTTGACAAGTGCTTCTGACACAGACTCTAGGAATATTCAACAAAATAATGCAGAGATTGGTAATAGTGACCTTTCAATATAGAGAGCTTTTTTGAATGATGATTTACTATAGTCAGGCGGAAGTTCACCAATCTTCTCCATCCACAAGGCAATAATTCAAAGTCAGCAACGTCCAGGTAGAGAGAAAAGTAATCACTGTTGTTTCCTTTGGGAAATGCAATAAGACGCCTGCAAGAAAACTCAAATGAATAAATCATCAAAACAATAGATAATATCACTAAATAAATATAGACAAAACAGTCAATTACTTACCATTTGCAGTCGCTGATCAAGACTGGAACAGAATAACACTTCTCAGATTGTAAAGAAGAGAAATCTTTTATCACCCAACCAAACTTCTTATCAACTTGCTTCGCCATTGATGTTATATATATAAAGATTACTCTTCAACGAATATATCAGAAACTGAAGATAACAAAAACCATTTCACAAAATGTCAAACACAGAAATTGATAGTCTTATGCAAGTAGAACACACAAACTCAAGAAACAAAATCAAAACACAAAACTAAGATTCCCACTATGGACTCAAAGCTTCAACAAATCTAACTAGTTACAATGGTCAGTATCGAACAATATTCAAGAGAAAGCTAAAAAAAAAAGCCCAACGGTTCAGAAACTACCCTCCAGAAACGCAAATATAGAGAAACAAAGACGGTGTAGTACTACAGCATAGAATGAGCGGAGGTGCATGAAAAAAAAAAAAAAAAAAAAGAAGAGAAATAATAAAAAAGTGATGCAGAAACGAAAGAGTTAAACTTGGCTATACTTACAGATTCGGAGAGGGAATCGTCTTTAGAATGAGTTTCTTTCCTGCGACAGGTAGATATATAAAGAACAGAAAAAAGCATGCATCTCGAGAGACGCGCGAATGCAAACAGCCTTACATCAACGTGTTTACTCTGCATGACTTAGAATCAAAATATGGCAATATCAATGAATATTAATGGAGTCTACGTCGAGCCACGAGCCATGCATGGCTCTTCAAACCTCTATTTATAGCACATAGAGATTACTTTTCATCATCAAGATTAGTATCCATGCGACAGTGGATACCTTTAAAGTGTAAACCCCGCAACATTCATAAAATATGACAACTTTCGACATAAGAGGACAAAACATGTCAATGAAAACCCAAGTGCTGAAGAACTTGTAAAGAACATATCTTTGCTTCCGATGCAAGGAAATTAATTTGTCGTCAAGAAACAAAGTGTTATATCAAATTTGGTAGCTGAAACTTTGATAGACCATAGTGTCAATTATAATTCTTCACAAAAGTGGCACTTCAAACTTAAGTTCAATTACCTTACAAGAGAAACTCTTATTTTGAAACCAAGGAAGAAGATAAAATATCAGAACACCAAATGCCTAACAACTCAAATTATCAAACAACATCATCGAATGATAGAGGGGTTCTCGTAGCCGACAGCTCTGCCATTTCAGTCTCTATTAGAGCATCTAGCTCTGTACACTTTTGCTTCAAGATCAGTAAAATTTCCCCTGTTTCTTGGAGCTTGGCCAAACAAGAGAGCTCTTTCTCCTTCTTATCTCTGACTTGGTCCAGCTTCTTCTCCAACCAGTCCACATTAAATCTCGCATCTTTCAAGTATGTAAGCGCTATGTCAGCTTCCACAAGATCTTCATTGGAGAGCTCTTCCAGTGGCTGGCACAGCGTCTCAACAATGCTGAGCAGGAAATTCATGCATGCTTTCTTCAAATATTGGTTCTTTGCACGGAACTCTGATGCAATGCCAGGGTGTCTTTCAAATATAAGTCTCACAGATTCAACCTGTAAGTGACAAAAAAACACATATGTACACTACATATAACTCTATAAGATAGCACTCTTTGAATGATATTTGGAAACAGAGGAAAACATTATCTCGGCTCTGGTAAAGCAACAAGAAGTTTGCAGCATTTTTGAGTTTCTTACTTGTGAAGGAAGAACTTGAAATCCATTGACCTCCATGCTTTCCTTTCCTGGTGAAGCATCCCCAAGCAAATCACAAGACACCGTACCATCATTATTAAGCTTAATCTTTTTTAGAGGTTGGGTCGTTGGGTCTTTAGATTCCTCTGACCCATCTAATGGGTCAATTACTTCAAGAGCATCTACCTCAGCAACAATCATGAGTTCTCCATTTACTAGAAACCCTTCCTCTTCGTCATGAAGTTTGGTAAGGGGAAGCATATATAAGAAACCCCATCCCCACACCTCCTGATCAAACCAGCGATGTGTTTCTGCAATAATTTTTGGTTGACTTAACATCAGTGTTAACAAATTGGCAAAAACAACTTACTAAACTAAATTTTCACCAAAAAAAAAAACTTAGTAAACTAAATCAATCACATCCCTTAAATACCCTAGAGCAAACTCCAAACAAACCTTATACAGCACAGCATAAATGCAATATATACTTTTTGTCTACAATCAGTATATAGCAATCCTACTTTAACAATGATTACTTTGTATGACAAATCATACAATAAAAATCAATCAACTAGTTAGAAGACTGAAGTGAGAATCACCTCTCAATACTGAGTGTTCTTCTGAAACCTGTTTTACTACAGATAGCCGAAGTTTTACGTATCTTCTCCATCCAGATGGAAGTGATTCAACATCACAAACTTCCAGAAACAGAGACAAGTAATCACAGTTGTCTCCCTTGGGATAGGCAAGAAGACGCCTGAAGAAAACAAGAAGAAACGAGTCAACAAAACCATGGATGACATATCCTTTTGTATTTCAAATCGACAAAAACATTTTACGAAGGAATTTTTCTTTTTACCATTTGCAGTCACCGATCTGGACTGGAACAGAATAACACTTGTCACATTGCAAAGAGGAAAAGTTCTTTATCACCCAAGCGAATTTCTTACCAACTTGCTTGGCCATTGATGTAATAAACGATTCTTCCTGATCAAACTACAAGACATGAAGAAAATTTTAAGGATTTCGTCACACACACGGACACAAAAAAATCCGTTATCATACTATATAAAATCTCTTCAAAAGACAGAAACATAGGGAAAAAAAACCTATGCTTACCTTACAGAGTCGGTGAGGGAGTTGTGTCTTTCGAGGGGATTTTATCTGCAACAGATAGATATAATGATGAAAATGCATGAGTCTCGATTGATGTGCGCCAATGACAACAGTCTTGGTCCGAGAGATGCATTCAAGAAACAGAGAAAAAAGGAGTTATGTCATGGGGGAATTTGAACAGCCTTAAGTCCTCGTGACTTTGATTATCAGCCAAAATTAGGAATTAAATAATGTTGAAGGAGCTACGTAAAGTAATCGCCTCAGGTGATTAAACAATGTCATAAGTTCAATACTGACATAAGTTCAATTAAACAAACCAAAGGAGAAAATAAGATATCGGAACACCAAAATGCCTGAACAACTCAATTCATCAAACAAGATCATCGAAAGACAGAGCATTTCTAGTGGCCTTCAACTCTATTTTCTCCTTGTCCGCAAGAGCATTCAGTTCTGCCCACTTCTTCTCCAGAATCATTAGATTTTCCTCTATTTCATTTAGCCTGGCCAAACCAGACTGCTCTTCCTGCTTCTTTTCCTTTAGTATGTCCAGCTTCTTCTCCAACCAGTCCACCTTAAACCCTGCATCTCTCAAGTATGTTAAAGCAATGTCTGATTCGACAAGGTCTTCATTTGAGAGCTCCTCAAGTGACTGGCACATCGTCTCGATTAAGCTAAGCAGGAAGTTCATGCACGCGTTCCTCAGATGTTTGTTCTTTGCACGAAACTCCACTGCAATGTCTAGGTGTCTTTCGAATATACGTCTCACAGATTCCACCTGCGAGTGAAACACACATGTACAAAACATATACTATATGAGAAAGAGAGCAGACATAACATAATCTCTACCTTAGATTACAGAGAAAACAACAATAGAAGATGTATCACGTTCTTACCTTGGAAGAAACAACCTCAAAACCATTGATGTCCATTGTTTCCTTTACTGGTTGAATCTCCATGAGCACATTATCACAAGTCTCCGTAACAACAGATGCCAAGGTGTTAAGACCACTCACACTAGTTTCCATTGTCTGAGAGGCATCCTCCAAGGACAACACTTGGTCTATAATACTTGCGTTTCTAGCACTATCATTCAAAACGAAAGATGAAGCCTCATCATCAACATCTTCGTTAAGTACTGCACCATCATTTTCACCGTTGGAAAACTGATCAGTCTCGGCCACGGTCACCACAGTATTACGACGTATACCATGATTCTCTTCCGCAAGAGAGAGATTCTCTAAGGCGTTCGATTGCTTCAAAGGACTAATGCCACTACCTCCATCATCATTAACAACAGGAGATGAAGCATCATCATCTTTATCCCCTTGGGATGCATCATCATCTTTATCCCTTTGGGATGCATCATCATCTTTATCCTCTTGGGATGCATCATCATCATCATCCGAGCTCTCTTCAGTTGCGTCGTCATGATCATCATCATCCAAACTCTCTTCGAAGGCGTCAACATCATCTAAACACTCTTCGGATTCCTTAGGAACATAATCATCATCCGTACTCTCTTGAGATGCGTCATCATCAGAATCATCATCTGAACTCTTTTCGGATCCGCCAGGAACATTATCTTCATCAGTACCTTCTTTGGAGGCGTCATCATCATTATCTAACTTCTCTTGAGATGCAGCATTATAAGTTTGTTGCGCCACTTGATCATGACAAGGAGAGTCCGACTGAGGTTTACTGACATATCCATAGCAATCACTAGCAACGTGTGGATGAGTATCAACATCATGATCCCAATCCTCTTCATATCCATAGCAATCATTGGGGTCTTCATAACCCCACTCTTCACATGGATAGCAATCACTTACACCGCGTCGTGTATCCACTTCATTCGCATAGTAATCACTCAGGTTCTCTGCACAAGCAAAATTTTTGTTTTTGTTTTTTTTTTTTTTCTGAACAACACACAAGCAAAATTATGATCCCAATCTTGTTCATATGAATAGTAATCACTGATGCCCTCTCCATAAGTATCATCATCATAATCAAAGTCACCGCCATCACTGCGGTAATCAAGATCCCAACCCTCATCATACAAATCACTCCAGTCCGCCATCTGGACAAAAGGAATCAATCTCTTGAGCTCAAACTGCAAGAGAAAGAAGAAAAGAAGCTAGAGTGAGGATCAATACTTGCTTTAGGACAATATAAGTAGTTACCATATGATAAGAAATAGAAGAGTTGAAAAAAAAAAGAGACGAAGCTTCAATTGATAAAGATTCATCCTTCAGAAAAGCATGATTAAAGTAAAACAGTCAACGTATTCCAATGATGCATGCATCCAACGATATACTCAACTCTAAAAAGAAACAAGTTGAAACATAAATTGCATCACTCCCACTTTTCCTCAACACTAATATAATGAGAATAAAATATAAAAAAAAAAGGCAAGTGCATGAAGAGAAAACCAGAAATAGTGCCTCGTTGATGATAAACCTTAAATGTTTGCATAAAAAAAGGAAATCATACCTACAGAGTGGGAATTCTGTTTCTGTGTAAGGATAATTCTTCTTGCTGAACGCTGGCATCTCTAATAAAAAGGGCAGGAATGCGAACAGCCATGACTTGATTGATACTCTGCCATAATTTACGAAATAATAACTGCTGAGAGAGAGTTACATCCTCAAACCCACTCTATTGACCGCGCCTCTTCAATTACCATCCTCTGTTCATACTCGCTAAAAGCTACCTTTATATTATCAAGTATCATATAAAATCTTTCTATAACTCTGACGAATCAACAAATATAAGAACAGTAATCGAGCTAAACCGAACCACAATAAATTCGATTCCAAACCATTATTTGAACCAAACTCGATTCTAATAAAAAAAACAAAAAGCCTTTTTAACTTTGAATGTTCAAAAACGAGTTTCCCTCCCTCCAGTGTGTATTTCATACATATTTGTAGTGATGATGATGTGTCGATTCAAAATCCAGTAATAAGGGGATCTTTACTTCAAACCCTCGTCAATGAACTCCAAGAGAGCATAAGATCGTTTCAAGATCAATGTAACAAGGCACTAGGCGATTTAGTTTGTCGTCAATAAGAAACTCAGTGAACAACAACAAATTTGGTAGCCGAAACTTCAAAAGACCAAAGCAGTCACAAAAAACACAAGTACAATTAACTTTGAAACAAGCGGAGTAATAAGATATCAAACCACCAACAATAGCATAGTAAGAACTGAAGTGATCAAACAACATCATCGAATGACAACGGAGATCTGGTAACGGACAACTCGTCCTTCTTCTTCTCCACTAGAGCATCAAGAACTGAACATATTTGCTTCAGTTTCAGTAAATTGTCCTCCATTTCTTGTAGGTCTGCCAAATCATACCGTTCTTTCTCCTTCTTTTCTATAACTTGGTCCAGCTTCTCCTCCAACCAATCCACCTTAAACCCCGCATCTTTCACATATGTCAGCGCAATGTCTGCTTCCACAATATCTTCATTTGAGAGCTCCTCAAGTGACTGGCACAGTGTCTCGATTAAGCCTAGCAGAAAATTCATGCATGAGAGAGAGAGAGAGAGAGAGAGAGAGAGAGAGAGAGAGAGAGAGAGAGAGAGAGAGAGAGAGCAACCTCTTGTGAAGTTTGCACCATTCTTAAGTGTTTTTTTTTAATTTACCTGTGAAGGCAGAACTTGAAACCCGTTGACCTCAATGCTTTCCTTCACTTGTTGAGTTTGGTTGAGTGAATCACTAAACTTCGCACCATCATCTAGCTTCTTCATCTTAATTAGTGGTTCGTATGCCTCTTCAGGTTCCTCTGATGTGCCAATAACTTGAAGAACTTCAACATCTGCAACAATCATGAGTTCTCCATTTACCAGAAACCTTTCATTCTCATCATGAAGTTTGGTTAGGTCAAGCATATCTGAAAAACCCCAGCCCAAATGCTTCTGATCATACCATCCATGCGTTTCTAGCAATTAAATTGGTTCCAAATAGTTAGCCCAAGGTCGAACAAAGTACTACTACTTGACATAAACATTAAACCAGAAAGAAAAAAAAAATTACTAGTACTTAGACATTAGTGTTCACAACTTAATCTATCTGACAAAAAACACTGAAATTTGAAATCAACTAGTTAGTTAGCAGCAGAGTGAAGTTTAAGAATCACCTTTAATCACTGACTGTTCTCCCACAACCTGTTTTACTATAGTTAACCGAAATTTCACGTATCTTCTCCAGCCACAAGGCAATGCGTCAAAATCAACAATATCCAGATACAGACACAAATAATTCTCATTTCTTCCCTTGGGAAAGGCACAGAGACGCCTGAAGATAAAACAAGTCACCACAAACCATGGATAATAGATCTAAATTAAAAATAATTAAATAGAAACACGCTTGAAAAAAATAACTTCTTTTCTTCTTATAGTTCTTACCATTTGCAGTCCCCTATCATGACTGGAACAGAATAACACTTGTCACATTGCAAAGCGGAGAAGTCCTTTATCACCCAAGCGAACCTCTTACTAACTTGTATTTCCATCTGTCGATATACTAAAAGCTGTACTCCTAAAATTAAACTACAAGATCTGAAGAAAAAAGAGAAAAACAAAAACCCCTTTGAATGACTATCACCCACACACACACACAAATCTGAAGTCACTGTTGCAGAAGAGCAACGGAGGCAAAAAAAAAAAAAAAGTAAGAAAAAAGAAGCTATATGTGATCTTATCTAGTTAAAGGAGATTAGGTTAAGAAGGTTTAGCATTCTGTGAGAGTAAAATAATCCTTTGAATGACTCCTGAACTTCCATCTATTTACACGAGCCAGTCAATTAATGCCTTATGGATGGAGAATATGAACAGCCTTGGATAAATTAGCCATAACTACGAAATAAATGATGGAAATGGCAATTTAGTTAAAAGAGTCTACGTAAAAATTAATAGGCTCAGTCACAGTCTCAAGATTACTTTGTCATCAAGATTCATACCACGTGAGAATTCTGCAACGAGATCTAACAAATTTGGTAGCTGAAACATTGATAAATCAGCCGCAAAAGACTTTTCTCCGCACAAAGTGACAACTTCGGAAATACATAAGAGTTCATTAAGAGAAACTCTTTTATCTTAAAACAAGAATGATCAAACAACATCATCGAAGGAGAGAGGAGTTCTGGTGGCCGACAACTCTGCCTTCTCCATCTCGAACTTGAGCTTCAAATCATGAAGCTGTGCCTCCAATTCTTGCACTCGGGCCTCGCAAGACCGCTCTTTCTCTTTCTTTTCTTTTACTTTGCTTAGCTTCCCCTCCAACCAATCCACCTTAAATCCCACATCTTTCAAGTATGTTAGTGCAATGTCTGCTTCCACCAGATCTTCATTGGAGAGCTCCTCAAGTGGCTGGTACAGCGTCTCGATTAAGCTGGTAAGGAAATTCATAAATGTAGTCCTCAGATGTTGGTTCTTTGCACGGAACTGTACAGCAATGTCAGGGTGCCTTTCAAATATACGCCTCACAGATTGTACCTGCAAGTGAAAGAATAGAATATCAAAACCGTAATCACACCATCTTGTATTAAAAATAAAGAATACAGATTTGAGATATAATCTTTTACCTGTGAAGGATGAACATGAAACCCATTGACCTCTAACTTTCTAAGGGGAATGTAATCATTAAAAACATCTGATGTGTTGACAACCTCAGCAATAATCGTTAGCTCTCCGTTTACCAAAAAACCACCGTCTTTCGCAAGGACCTCTGTGGGAATTGCATAACCACAGGAAGGAGACTGCTCATCAAAGCAATGCTCTGACTCTGTAGCATGCCAAAGATAATATTTTCATCCAATGAGAAGATATCAAATCTAAAACCATGAATTTTGAGCAAGAAACTTGAAAACTCTGCCATCAAAATCAAACATCTTGGAGCAACATCATATGACTCCACGCCAAAACAAGTCACATAGAAAATATTCTCATTTTAAGTGAATGTATATGTGTCGTACTATAATACCTTACAATGACTTGGGAGGAAGGAAAAAAAAAAAAAAAAATCAACGAGAGAACACTATAAACTGAAATATCACCTTTCAATATGGATAGGTTTTCAAATAGTTGATTTACTATCTTTAAGCGAACTTTTACAGCTTCAGAAGGCAATGATTGACAATCAACAACGCACAAAGACAGATAGAGAAACACAAGGACACATTCGGCACGAAGATGCCTACCGGAGAAAAACCACAAAAGAAATTAATATGAATCACCACGACCGACAAGGGCGTAAAGATATTTGCAAGAAAAGTTTTTCTTTGAATACCATTCGAGGCCACCGATCACGAATGGATCAGAATAACAATTTTCAGAATTAAAGGTAAAGTTTTGAAGCACCCACACGAACTCCACTTGCTTCTCCATTGATGTCATGTATGGTACCTAGCAAACAAATACGCTCTTTAGCAAACCTAAGTTCAAAATCATGGTTTGAATACACCCCCCTAGAACCTAAGTAATATCCGGGAAAACCGGATCCGGATACGGATACCCTAAAAAAGGCCGGATATCCGGATCCGGCCCAAGCCTACTGTGAAGGAAGAATTAGAAACGCAGTGACATCCAAGCTTTCTTTCGTCTTGGTCAGCAATTTGGATACCTCTTCAGATTCCCCTGAGACATCTAATCCGCCAATAACAGATAAGACCTTTATTTCAGCTACAATCATGAGTTCTCCATTTACCACAAACCCGTTGTTTTCTGCGAGAAGTTCAGTAAGGGGTATCATGGATGCAAAACCCCAATACAACCGAGGAGGAAACCCATCAAACCAATGCTTTGTTTCTGTAACATCACAAAATAGATTTGATCCCATTGCTTAATAATGTAGACACCAGATTTAAGCACAACAATAACTATGCACCAATGGATCGAACTTCAATGCACAAAGCTTACCACAAAAGATTAGAGCTAAGCTAACCTAAACTACCTAACTTATACACCCGGATATCCAATGTAGACAAATGTTAGAGCAACAAATAATAACAAGACTCACGGATAATGATTTGGAGAGAAGAAATTTTGCAATCATTAAACAGAAATGAATCAAGTAGTGATCAGCCAAAGAAAGAAACATCATATTGCTTGAGACAGGATGCTCGAAGTTTCCTGTCAGAAGAAAACCAAGTTAAGAATAAGGACAACTCTCGGGAATATATCAAATAAACCTATATGCACACCAAATCTGTTGAGAGTTAAACTTGATTTTTTAATCAAGGTTAATTAAATCCATGTTCTAGAGTTCTTTCTAGAAATATCAAGATCTCCACCTCCTTTATACAAATATCTAAAAGTTCTAGAATAATGTATCACCTCCTTAAACATAAAAATCTAGATATTTAATTAGAATTATCTAGATAATTATATTATTATAGTCTAGATATTGTGATAGAATAATCTAGATTAAGGATTAAAATATTCTAGATATTTTGTAATATGGAGGCTATAAATACCTCCTCCTACTCTCATTTGTAACCAAGAAGTTGTGAAGTTGTTCCAAGTTAAAAGCAAAGTAATAAAAGTTTTATTTTCTAAAATACTCTCTCAAATACTCAAAACACTTTCTCCATCACTTCTAAAAGAATTTACTTCCAACAAAGTGGTATCAGAGCTTGTAGATCCTAAAGATGGCAAGTAATGGTGTTCCTTTCCAAGTACCGGTGCTCACAAAGAACAACTATGACAATTGGAGTTTACGAATGATTGCTATCCTAGGAGCACATGACGCATGGGAGATAGTCGAGAAAGGTTACATTGAACCAGAGAATGAAGGTAGTCTCTCTCAAACCCAAAAGGATAGTTTGAGAGACTCAAGAAAGAGAGACAAGAAGGCTCTCTGCCTAATCTATCAAGGATTAGATGAAGACACATTTGAGAAGGTCGTTGGAGCTACGTCGGCCAAAGAAGCATGGGAGAAGCTTCGAACATCTTACAAGGGTGCCGATCAAGTCAAGAAGGTGCGTCTTCAAACTCTAAGAGGAGAATTTGAAGCTTTACAAATGAAGGAAGGTGAACTCGTCTCTGATTATTTTTCAAGAGTTTTGGTGGTTACTAATAATCTTAAAAGAAACGGCGAGAAGCTAGATGATGTGAGAATTATGGAGAAGGTTCTTAGATCATTAGACTCAAGATTTGAGCATATCGTTACTGTTATTGAAGAGACAAAAGATTTGGAGGCCATGACAATGGAGCAACTTCTTGGGTCATTACAAGCTTATGAAGAAAAGAAGAAGAAGAAGGAAGACATTGCCGAACAAGTACTAAAAATGCAAATTAATAACATTAAAGAAGAAATTGGGCAAAGTTATCAAAGAAGAGGTGGTGGTCAAGTACGAGGACGAGGCCGAGGCCGTGGATATGGAAATGGACGTGGTTGGAGGCCATATGAAGACAACACAAGTCAAAGAGGAGAAAGCTCATCAAGAGGTCGTGGGAGAGGAAGCTCAAATTCAAGGTACAATAAATCAAGTGTAAAATGCTACAATTGTGGAAAGTTTGGACATTACGCTTCTGAATGTAAAGCTCCTAGTAACAAAAGAGTCGAGGAGAAGGCCAACTACGTTGAAGAAAAATTCAAGAAGAAGACATGTTATTAATGGCTAATTACAAGAAGGATGAACGAGAAGAAAATAATAAATGGTACCTCGACAGTGGTGCAAGCAATCATATGTGCGGGAGAAGAAACATGTTCGTGGAGCTTGATGAGTCGGTGAAAGGAAACGTCGCTTTAGGAGATGAATCGAAGATGGAGGTACAAGGCAAAGGAAACATTCTCATTCGATTGAAGAATGGAGATCATCAATTTATTTCCAACGTTTACTATATTCCAACCATGAAGACAAACATCTTGAGTCTTGGGCAACTCTTAGAGAAAGGTTATGATATTCGATTAAAAGATAATAACCTTTCTATAAGAGACCAAACAAGTAATCTCATTACTAAAGTGCCGATGTCTAAAAATAGAATGTTTGTTCTTAACATTCAAAATGACATCGCACAATGTCTCAAGATGTGCTACAAAGAGGATTCTTGGCTTTGGCATCTTCGATACGGACATCTAAATTTTGGAGGCTTGGAGTTACTTTCGAAGAAAGAAATGGTGAGGGGGCTACCTTGGATCAATCATCCAAATCAGGTGTGTGAAGGATGTCTACTTGGAAAACAATTCAAAATGAGTTTTCCAAAGGAGTCAAGCACAAGAGCTCAAAAGCCATTGGAGTTAATACACACGGATGTGTGCGGTCCAATCAAGCCAAAATCACTTGGTAAAGCCCATGTTGAGAAGGAAAGTGGTCTTGTGATTAAAGCTATGAGATCCGACCGTGGAGGAGAGTTCACATCCAAGGAGTTTCATAAGTATTGTGAAGATAATGGCATCCGAAGACAACTAACGGTGCCTAGATCCCCTCAACAAAATGGAGTAGCAGAAAGGAAGAATAGAACAATTCTTGAGATGGCGAGGAGCATGCTTAAGAGTAAAAGACTACCGAAGGAGCTATGGGCGGAAGCTGTCGCGTGTGCGGTGTATTTATTAAACCGATCTCCAACAAGAAGTGTCTCGGGTAAGACACCACAAGAAGCTTGGAGCGGAAGAAAGCCCGGTGTTTCTCATTTAAGAGTCTTTGGAAGCATAGCTCATGCTCATGTACCAGATGAGAAGCGGAGCAAACTAGATGACAAAAGTGAGAAGTACATCTTCATTGGTTATGACAACAACTCGAAAGGCTACAAGCTTTACAATCCCGATACAAGGAAGACTATTATAAGTCGAAATGTCGTGTTCGACGAAGAAGGAGAATGGGAATGGAAGTCAAATGATGAAGATTATAACTTCTTTCCAAACTTTGAAGAAGATGACCTAGAGCCACCAAGAGAAGAGCTTACTACACCACCAACTTCACCAACAAGTTCTCAAGGAGAAGAAAGTTCTAGCGAAAGGACTCCACGCTATAGAAGTCTACAAGAGCTTTACGAGGTTACCGAAAATCAAGACAACCTTACTTTATTTTGTTTATTTGCGGAGTGCGAGCCCTTGAACTTCCAAGAAGCTATTGAAAAAAGACTTGGAGAAATGCCATGGATGAAGAGATAAAGGCTATACAAAAGAATGATACATGGGAGTTAGCTTCACTTCCAAATGGACACAATGCGATTGGTGTGAAGTGGGTGTACAAAGCAAAGAAAAATTCTAAAGGGAAGTTGAAAGATACAAGGCAAGATTGGTGGCTAAAGGATATAGTCAAAGACCCGGAATCGACTACGATGAAGTATTTGCTCCTGTCGCTCGTCTTGAAACTGTTCGACTAATTATTTCATTGGCGGCTCAAAACAAGTGGAAAATACATCAAATGGATGTCAAGTCAGCCTTCTTAAACGGAGACCTTGAAGAAGAAGTTTACATTGAGCAACCTCAAGGCTACGTAGTTAAAGGAGAGGAAGACAAAGTTTTGAGGTTAAAGAAGGCACTTTATGGGTTAAAACAAGCCCCGAGAGCTTGGAATACACGGATCGACAAGTACTTCAACGAGAAAGACTTCATCAAGTGTCCATATGAGCATGCACTTTATATCAAAATACAAAATGGCGATATATTGATTGTGTGCTTGTATGTAGATGACTTGATATTCACGGGTAACAATCCAAGCATGTTTGACGAATTCAAGAAAGAGATGACGAAGGAGTTCGAGATGACGGACATTGGATTGATGTCTTACTACCTCGGATCGAAGTAAGACAAGAAGAAAATGGAGTTTTTATTACTCAAGAAGGATATGCTAAGGAGGTACTTAAAAGTTTAAGATGGAAGACTCTAACCCGGTGAGCACGCCAATGGAATGTGGAATCAAGTTATCAAAGATCGAGGAAGGAGAAGGAGTGGACCCAACATTATTTAAGAGCTTAGTTGGAAGCTTACGATACTTAACATGCACAAGACCTGATATCATATATGCAGTTGGAGTTGTTAGTCGCTACATGGAACATCCAACAACAACTCATTTTAAGGCGGCAAAGAGGATTCTTCGCTATATCAAAGGTACTATGAACTTTGGTTTGCACTATTCTATTTCAAATGATTATAAGCTTGTTGGCTATAGCGATAGCGATTGGAGTGGAGACGTAGATGATCGAAAAAGCACAAGTGGTTTCGTGTTCTACATTGGAGATACAGCTTTTACGTGGATGTCAAAGAAGCAACCAATTGTCACGCTTTCCACTTGTGAAGCGGAGTATGTGGCGGCTACTTCATGTGTGTGCCATGCTATTTGGTTAAGAAATCTTCTAAAGGAGTTAAACTTGCCACAAGAAGAGCCAACAAAGATCTTTGTGGATAACAAGTCAGCAATAGCTTTGGCGAAGAACCCAGTCTTCCATGATCGAAGTAAGCACATTGACACACGCTATCATTACATTAGAGAGTGTGTTAACAAGAAGGATGTGCAGTTGGAGTATGTGAAGACAAATGATCAAGTAGCCGATATTTTCACCAAGGCTCTCAAACGTGAAGACTTTATCAAGATGAGGAGCCTACTTGGAGTGGCAAAATCAAGTTTAAGAGGGGGTGTTGAGAGTTAAACTTGATTTTTTAATCAAGGTTAATTAAATCCATGTTCTAGAGTTCTCTCTAGAAATATCAAGATCTCCACCTCCTTTATACAAATATCTAAAAGTTCTAGAATAATGTATCACCTCCTTAAACATAAAAATCTAGATATTTAATTAGAATTATCTAGATAATTATATTATTATAGTCTAGATATTGTGATAGAATAATCTAGATTAAGGATTAAAATATTCTAGATATTTTGTAATATGGAGGCTATAAATACCTCCTCCTACTCTCATTTGTAACCAAGAAGTTGTGAAGTTGTTCCAAGTTAAAAGCAAAGTAATAAAAGTTTTATTTTCTAAAATACTCTCTCAAATACTCAAAACACTTTCTCCATCACTTCTAAAAGAATTTACTTCCAACAAAATCAACAAAATCAACAGGAAAAGAAAAATATATATAAATTATCTTCTTACCATTTGCAGCCATCAATTACAAATGGATCAGTAAAAATGTCCTCAGATTGCAAAGAGGAGACATTTTTTATCACCCACACGACCTTCTGATTAACTTTTTTCTTCCCCATCAAAGTTCACTGTTGACTAAAAAGGCATATTATCAACACTCTCAATAACAATTTTTTACTGTACTTATAGCACTCTTTTTTAAAACGAACAGAGTCTAAAGAGGTTAAAGATTAGAGGATGAATGGTTAAAGGATTACCCTTCAAACTTGATTTTTAAAACAAAAGAAAGCATTCAAATTCGTATTATGACATTTGAAGGGAGAAACAGGAGTGGTAATGACCTTATTGGAAGAAAACAAGTCGCTTTTTTTTCTTCTTTTGTTGATTCCCAAGAAAACTTTTCTCTATCATTGATTCCCAAGAAGAGTTTTTATAATATCGCTTAGAAAATATGATTTGAGGTAGAGTAACTATTATAGTCTCCATCTCCCTGTGAATCCTTCCCTGTATTTATTTGTAGCAGAGTAAAAGCAAACCTTGAAGCCCCAAAAGCAGAAAAAATGGAGTTATGGTCCAAATCCTACAAAACTTAAATCCTCAGACGTACACTTTAGTTGTTCACAAGTTTTGAAATAGTTACATTTCAGGTTAATTTCACTACTCAGTCCCATTCAAAACAAGACTCAGAATATGAACTTGATACTTGTTCCGAGACATCAAAAGACATGGATTGACCAATTATAAGGCTACAGGAATCCTAACAAATCAGCAAACAACATCGTTGAACGAGAGAGGAGCTCTCGCAGCCAAGGCCTCAACCTTTTCCTTCTGCAGCTGAGATTCAAGATCCAAGAACATCTCTTTCAGCTTCTGCAACTGTTCCTCCATTGTTTGTATCCTGGCCCCACTACCCTGCTCCATCTTTTTCTTCTGAGAGACCTCATCTAGCTTTGTTTTCAGCCAGTCCATCTTAAAGCCAGCATCAATCAAATCAACAAGTGTGTCATCAGCATTGCTCAGATCATCCTCTGAAAGCTTCTCTGGTGACTGGCACAGCATCTTGATGAGGCTAAGGAGTGCATCCATGTAAGCTCTTCTGATCTGTTGGTTCTTTGGACGGAAGCCTATAGCCATGTTTGGGTGTCTTTTGAAGATATGGCTTACCGATTCAACCTGCTAGCAAGAACAAAGCGAACTATATTAGGAACAAGACTGTCATATTTATTATTCACTTTAGATATTTCTATCTAATAACAGAAGAGGAATCCAGCTCTTACCTGGGAAGAGAAAACCTCAAACCCATTGACGTCCATTGTTTCCTTTACTGGTCGAGTCTCCGTAAGCATATTATCAGAAGTCCCAGTAACAGATGCCATGGTAAGCCCCCTACCACCATTTTCTGCTGTTTGAGAGGCATCCTCCAAGGACTTAACTTGTTCTAGGGAACTCCGGTTTCTAGCACTATCATTTGAAACAAAAGATGAAGTATCATCATCCACATCTTCTTTAGGTGCATCATCACTATCACAGTTGGAAAACTCAGTCTCAGCTGCCACACTGTTAGAGCTTATACCATAAATTCCCACTGAACGAGAGACGTCCTCCGAAGCATTTGATTGGCTCAAAGAACTTATGTCCAAACCTCCATCATCTGAAACAGGAGATGACGCATCATCATCGTCTTCTGAACCCTCTTCAGATGCATCACCATCACCTGAACCCTCATCAGATGCATCATCATCATCATCATCATCATCCATACCCTCTTCAGATGCGTCGTCATCATCATCAAAATTCTCTTTAGGTGCATTCTTAGTAGCTTCCGCCACTTGGCAAGAAGAGTGCCCCTGAGATCTGCTGAACGATGTGTCAGAGACTTGACTTCCTTCTTTACTTCTCGGAGGTTCAATAATCTTGACAGGTTCCTCTGGTACAAAAATAGCTGGAAGAACTTGTACTTCAGCGAGGATAATTAGTCTGTCTCTCACCATATATCTCTCACATGGATCAAGAAGTTTATCAAGGGGCAAGAACTCTTCAAAACCCCAACTGTTATTATTTGCATCAAAACTATATTGCCCTCCTGTCATGTCCAAAAAAAGCAAAAGAAGAAAACTTGGTCTCATCAAGTGATCTAACCATACTGCAACAGAATATAGAGACTTGGAAAACAATCAAACTTTGCATAAAAAGAAACCCAAAACACACACATAAAAATGAGATAATATGATAAGCATTAAATACAAAGAGAGATTCAGAGAGCTTAGATAAAACCTAGTTCTGAGAAAAGAGAAGATAAGAATCAAAATGTAACACGCATATCCCAAAGACTCTCTTGCAAGTAGTAGCGTCAGGAAACAAAAAGCAAATGAGAGTAAACGAAAACAATCACCTAATGCTCTGTTGGGTCTACGCCGACCCTTATTGACAAGAGTGAGGCGCAATTTCACATCTCTTCTCCATCCTGATGGCAAAGAAGCAGGATCATCAAGTTCCAGATACAAGGACAAGTAACTGTTGTTATATCCCCCGAGAGAAGGAAGAAGACGCCTATATATATACAACAAATTCAAAAAAAAAAAAAAAAAAAAAAATACAAAAAAAAAATCCATCAAAAAAAGAAACAAATCAAAATCCACAAAAAGGGACGAAAAAATTGTTACTTTATTTACCAATAGCAGCCGGCGAGCTTGAAGGGGTGAGAGTAACACTTATCACCTATCACAGTTGTTAATTTTCTCGAAACCCAAGTAAATTTCGTCTGCATTAGCTCACTCATTTGATAAAGTTATATCGCTAGAGCAACGAAATGAACACAAAAATAAAAATACCCTAAAACACTGATCCGGATGCTCAAGTTCGTATCGAGTCTTGTAGGGTTTACGAGAGTGGAAGATGAATAGTCAGAATAGATAGATGATGATGTCTCTAAGTGATGACCGGCTAGCTAGAACCGAAATAAACCAAACCAAACCAACCCAAACCATGTATTATACAATTATTAAATCAAATTCAAACACTTTAAGCCGATTTATCGAAATTAAATCGGTTCTTGTATTTTGAAACCATCAGTTGTTTTTAAATTTTTTTTTTTTTTTCCAACAGTTGTTTTTAAATTTTTTCCTTCAAATTTTGAAATTAATCGACCAATCTTAAATCTGAACCAAAATAAAATTCAATCAAACAAAACCGAACCACGATTTACCCACCCAAACTAATTAATTAAGTACGGATTGGTAAACCATGAATACGTCGAATATTCAAAAGCCAATTATAACTTCCTCTCAACTACAGAGCAAGTGATTTAGTTTGTCGTCAATAACTGAGTTGAACCAATGGAGAAAATAAGGTATCAGAACACCAAATTAAATGCCTAACAACTCATAGCTATAAGTTCAACTAAAGGAGAAAATAAAATATCAGAACACCAAAATGCCTAAAACAACTCAAGCCATCAAACAAGATCATCGAAAGACAGAGCATTTCTAGTGGCCTTCAACTCTATTTTCTCCTTGTCCGCAAGAGCATTCAGTTCTTCCCACTTCTTCTCCAGAATCATTAGATTTTCCTCTATTTCATTTAGCCTGGCCAAACCAGACTGCTCTTCCTCCTTCTTTTCCTTTAGTTTGTCCAGCTTATTCTCCAACCAGTCCACCTTAAACCCTGCATCTCTCAAGTATGTTAAAGCAATGTCTGATTCGACAAGATCTTCATTTGAGAGCTCCTCAAGTGACTGGCACATCGTCTCGATTAAGCTAAGAAGGAAGTTCATGCACGCGTTCCTCAGATGTTTGTTCTTTGCACGAAACTCCACTGCAATGTCTGGGTGTCTTTCGAATATACGTCTCACATATTCCACCTTCGAGTGTAGAAAACATATATATATGAGAAAGAGAGCAGACATAACATAATTCTACCTTAGATTACAGAGAAAACAACAATAGAAGATGTATGACGTTCTTACCTTGGAAGAAACAACCTCAAAACCATTGATGTCCATTGTTTCCTTTACTGGTTGAATCTCCATGAGCACATTATCACAAGTCTCCGTAACAACAGATGTCAAGGTGTTAAGACCCCTAACACTAGTTTCCATTGTCTGAGAGGCATACTCCAAGGACAACACTTGGTCTATAACACTAACGAGAGATGAAGCCTCATCATTAATATCTTCGTTAAGTGCACCATCATCTTCACCGTTGGAGACCTGATTAGTCTCGGCCACGGCCACCACATGATTTTCTTCCTTAAGAGAGAGATCCTCTAAGGCATTCGATTGGTTCAAAGGACTAATGCCACTACCTCCATCATCATTAACAACACGAGATGAAGCATCATCATCTTTATCCTCTTGGGATGCATCATCATCATCTCCATCCTCTTGGGATGCATCATCATCATCATCCGAACTCTCTTGAGATGCGTCCTCATCATCATCATCATCATCCGAACTCTCTTCAGATGCGTCTTCATCATCATCATAAGAATCATCACCTGAACTCTCTTCGGATTCGTTAGGAACATAATCTTCATCAGTACCATCTTCGGAGGCGTCATCATCATTATTATCTAACTTCTCTTGAGACGCATCATTATCAGTAGTTTCTTGCGCCACTTGATCATGACAAGGATCAGAGTCCCCCTTGACAGAAGCTTCTTTGGTACTCAGAGACGATGCAATCAGAAGTTTCTTCAAAGATTCGCTCGTTAGTGGTACATCATTGACTGGTAGGACGTCCACTTCAGCGATGATAGTGAGCCTGTCATTCACCAAAAATCCTTCCCATTTATTACGAAGTTGGTCAAGGTGCAAGAACTCTTGAAACCCACTGATATAAACCTTTGCATCGAGAAAGCATTGCTCTCCTGTCATTATTTCCAAGAAAACAGAATTATTTATAGAGATTCTACTATATACATAAAATTGAGATCATATGATGATAAGGATCACGATTCACGAGGCAGATTCATAGTTTTGAGAAATCAAAAAGATAAGAAGGAATCATCAGGCATAGGAGAAAACATTATAACTAAGTTTGAGTTTACCTAATACTTTGTTGCATTGAGGGTTAACATTGACAAGAGTGATGCGATACTTGACTTCTCTTCTCCATCCTTGTGGCAAAGATCCAGGCGCAAGATAAAGATACACGGAAAAGTATCCATAAGAACGATCATTCATAACTCCTCTGGGGTAAGCAAGAAGACGCCTGTTCCAAAGCAAAGTCACACACACACATATCTTAGAATCAAAAAATATTCCACACAAAATAAACAAATATCGTTTTCACGGTCTTACCAATTGCAGCCGGCGACCGTGAAGGGGGGAGAGTAGCGGTACTCTTCATCTTGCAAAGATGAGAATTTTTCCAAAACCCAAGTGAATTGCATCTTCGAACCTGATAACATAATCAAACAAACAGTTATCGCCAGAGCAAGAAAAAGTAGTAAAAACCCTAATTCCCAAGTAATAATGTTGCTTACAATTCCAGTTGTGGTATAGGGTTTGCAGTTTAAGGACATAAAATATTTAAAGCTTTCACCATTCTATATATATATATGAGACTCGAGATCAACCATACCATATCTTAATGGGCCCTATTTTGACTCAAACCGAAATTAGTCGGGTTCAGGCTTTTTTCTCTCAATACCGTAATGGAACCAATAATTATATTGATCAAACTAAACCGAACTACGATCTAATAAAAAAAAGACAATAAAGTTAATTGAACCAAAGTCGATGCTGAACCAAAAAGTGTCTTTTATTTTAGCGTTTAGCTTCAAAGCTTTAAAGATACATTGAATATTCAAAAATTAGGAGTATGATTCCCTCCAATGTGACTAATAAACAGTTGTCTTCGTTAGAAGCAAGATACGTGTCGCTGACATGTGATGTGTCGATCCAAAATCCATCATAAACATCTGTTAACACTCTCCATCAACCACCTACTCAGTATTCATACTAGCATTTCGTACATAAGATTGGATAAGTTATATGTATATGCATATCAAAGTATAGTTGGCTAAACCTGAATAAGGAACCAAAAAATACTTACAAAAGAAAACAAAAAATGGAGACTTACGTTGATGCGAGTGGTGTGGACGAGGCTGCAGCCACGACGACGGAGACAGCGGTTGGAAAGCACAAGAAAAAGTTGAAAGTGATGGTTGCGATTGATGAAAGCAAGAACAGCTTCGATGCGTTGCAATGGGTAGTGGAGCATCTCAGAGATGTTATTTGCGCCGAACCGGAAACTGGTCAAGAAGGCGGTTTACTTACGTTGGTTCATGTTCACCCAACGTACCTTCAATATATCTACCCTTCTGGTGGAACTGGTGAAGATTCAAACGCTTCTCTCTTTTTTTCTTTTCGTTTATTCTCTATGCGTGTAATATATGAGAAATGATCATATACCATATTGAGAGAGTTTGAAAACTCGAATTCTTAGCTTCGGCGGTGTATGCAACAGATTCAGTGCCCGAACAAGTCAGAAAAGCACGAGAAGAGAGTACGACCAACTTATTCACACGAGCGTTGGAGATATGCAGAGGCAAAATGGTGCGCTATGCGTATACACTAGCTCATGTGTGAAAAACGTCCTAAAAATATCATAAATACTTGTTTTTGTTCCAATTAGTACAATGATTTTTCAATAATACCATAAGTTTAGGACGATTATTTTCAAAGTAGGTTTATATAGGTTTCATAAATATTAAAAGTTTGTAGTTCATCTAGGATCATTTCTTAAGCTTAATTCAACTTCGATTTTGTGGTATTTTTATACGATTTTGGTATTAATTTTAAGATATAAAAAATGAAGGATAGTATTTTCGAATTGTCTTCTATCTCCCTCTTTTGAGTTTTTGTTGTGTATATGTTTGTAGGTGAAGACAGAGACTATGATATTGGAAGGAGATCCTAAGGAGATGATATGCCAAGCTGTCGAGCAAACCCACGTTGATCTCCTTGTGGTTGGTAGCCGTGGACTCGGCATGATCAAAAGGTTAAAAACTTTCATTTTCGTCTCAAGGTCTAAACAAAAAAAAGAAGAAACAATTTCAGGTTGTGACTAGTCACCAATTTGTGGTGTTTGGGATATGCAGGGCGTTTTTAGGGAGTGTAAGTGACTACTGTGCCCAACATGCGAAATGTCCAATTCTCATTGTGCGACCGCCTAGAGAAACCTCAACTAGTAGCACAAAGGAACACAAGAGCAAGTGAGGAAGGAAACCATGTTATGAACACTTTTATTTCATATCGTTTGTACTTCGTAGAGAACAAAAAAAGTGTGCCAATGAACAATAACCGAACTTAATACGGTGTACGTCGGTCCTTGGAAAAGTTTTCTGATAATAGGTAAGAGATTTGCAACAAAAAAGAAATAAATAAACCAACTCTCTGTTTGTATAGATTCTAAACCGGCAAACCAGTTTAATCGTCTGGTTAAAGAAACAACCTCCTTAAATATACGAAAACAGACGCTATACAGTTTCTAAATGCAAGTAAAAGATGGACTGAGAAACAAACGTTTACAATACACGCAGGTCTACTACTTTGCTAGTTGGTTTTGTTAAGCCTGCAAGTTAGATTACAATGACTTTTTTTGTTAGTAGTGATCAAAGTAGAAAGGTACTAAAACATAGAATTCTCGTTCGTGCAAGATTATACCTGTTGGCTCATTAGGATCTCCACTGCTACAGTGAGATCATCGTCGGCAGCAGCAAGCGCCACTTCCACTTGTGTCTGAAGCAAACCCAGAGACTCTTAAGACATCTTTTCACTATTGTTTTTTTGTTAAGGTTGGTATGAATCAAGAAACGTACCCTATCGAAGCCCATGGCGACGAGTTTCTGGATTTGTTCTTCTGGAGCAGCAACACGTCCCTGTGCCTTAACAGCTCAATGAGAGAAAAGCCTCTATAAGCCTTACAAGCCAAAATATCTAAGAGAAGCAACTAACCTGGGATTGGGGCAGGACTGCTGTATTAGCTATTGGCACCTGTCTGCACACACAGTGAGGTAAGAGGTTGAGGTTGAAAGATGGTGCATATAAAGCTGATTATGTAGACATTAATACCTTGGCTCTGCCGTGGTGGTGACAGTTGCATCAGAAAGGCGGTCTGGGGAGCTGCTATCTTCCAGCAGTCTAGCGTGAAGGTTTGGGTCTGTTTCTCCAGTTGGAGCAGTTGGATCACGGGCAGTGCTAAGAGTTCTACCTCTTCCCGGAAATCTACTGTCCTCAGAAGACTGCATGTAAAGTAGTATGGTTTATTGTGAACACATCCACTAAGAAAAGGAAAAGAAACTGAGAAGATTAGCATGGACCATACCTGATTCGATGCTTCCCTCTGTGGCAACCATGAAGACAAGGATCTCCAAGCATTTCCTGTAGAGAAGCCACTGTTCGAGGAATATGTCATTTGGATGTTATCTATGAAAATAGTTCAGTCTTTGATATGTTCTTAGAAAATCACACCTGGATGTTGTGTTTTGTACAGAGTAAGTGGGTATGTAGCTGGAAGAATTCCCACCAGTACACATGATGAACTTGGGCCGCCTTATAAAGCTAGACTGGAAAAGGACATAGAATCTGGATGAGCTATGATTAATGGAGAGAGAAATATGTCTATTGCACCACTCACAGCCTCCTATCAAAATATTAGCATAACTAGCAAGTGGTTGACTATTAACTTTGTAGTAAGTAGCTGAACATAAAGCAGTACAACTTTTGGATCTTGATGGCTTCTCGATTAACAGAGGAAAGGAAATATCAAGAAATACTTACCATCCAGGAGGCTGACTCAATGGTGGTAAAAAATGAAGAGCCAGGCATCAAGAAATTGAAGAGGCCATAAGAATCTGAAATCCAAAGCGACTAACAAATTAGCTTGCTATGAAATTGCAGGTTTAGAAAGCAGATGGCAATGAGACAGGTCAAAAGTCATACATGAAAATCCAGACAGGATGCCGCATAAGTGCCCAAGCAGTGAAACATTTGTCATGAGAAGCTGGAATACTACTAATAAGATCCACGGATACCTACGCATGGATACAAATTTTTACATCATATAAGCAACAAGAAAGGCAGGTGGACACTAAGATGCCAACAAGCAAGTCAATGAGCTTACAGTTTAGCTGGCACGTTGAAGAGACCAAACACACTGCACAGGAAGAAAGTAGCAAATGAAGATATGTGAGATAGTCTCGTGAATACAAAGGATTAGCAAAACAGCCCACACTCAGAAGATGTTACACGCAAATCTTACAAATCTATTTGCAAAAGACACTTTCACATGCATGTGTAGCATTAACAAATTTGAAGACAATGTTTCTAATGACAAGTGGAGACGCTCATATTTACTTGCACTTTAATCTTCCAGAGTATACTAAATTATTTAAGTAGTCATCGAAAATTCTTACCTCCTAGAGGTAACTCCACTGAGGCTTGTCTCTATAACAATCATAGAAAACAAGATTCCAGAAAATCCAATAGCGCATTCATTCATGAGATGATCATACTGATAGAAGGGATTATATCCTACTAAGGATGCTATAAGAAGATGCAATATAGCATTGGTCGTTGCCAGCAAAAATGTCAAGTAGAGCAAACGGACGGATCCCATGATTCTCTCCAGCTCGGAACCCATAGGAACCAATGCCATCATGTTGAACAGGACATGAAGCAGTGATCCATGGAAAATAATGGCTGTATAGAACCTATAAACTGCACAACACATGACAGGAATAGGATGAAAAAGAGAAAAATTAATCAGGATATTGCAGGCGTCTCATTAGCACAGCTACATGAAAATGAAAAGCAACTGTCAATAATATGAGAATATTACCTTGGAACCGTGAGATAATCGCAGAGGGTAAGAAGCATACTTCATAGAAAGAGTCATATCCAGTTAAGAGGCAAATCAGGTAAATGATCCCACAAACTACCACCACCGAGGACGTGAGAAACGGTATGGCATTCCACCATTGATTAACTCTAGTCTGAACCCCAGCCTATGAGAAAACAAGAAAATACATAACTAATCGCAAACAACCCGATACAAGACCTTTACTAGGTTTATCATAACTAAACATCGTGCCAATATCTACTTGGACAGACTTAGGAACCTGGTTATCTAATCCAAAAACAGTAACATAAATATATTTTAACCTTCTGATTCAATTCAGAAATCTTCAAAAGGAGGTCACAGTTTTATACTAGAATGGAGAAGTTTCATAACTAAAAGAACTCAGAGGCTGGTAGAGTAACCTATATTTAACGCAGAGAGTCTTTCTACAACTAACGATTTGGCCATGAAAGTGAAGCTATGTCGAATTGAACAGCTACTTTATTAGCAAATTGAATTAGGAGACACTTATCAATGATTTGTGCTATCAGCCATAGCTCGTTCTCAATAGGAGTTTCTCGGTAATTAAAATCAAGTGAAAACCTCAGCAATTTCTGATTGATTGAGATCAAGAGGGAATAAGCAAGCAGAACGGAAAGAATTGAACAGATCTCTCACCTCGGTAACAATGTTTGGCCTCATTATCGAAGTCGCGAATTAGTCTTCTTCTCCGATGCTTGCGTAGTTGCGTGTATTTGAATTTCAATGACCCATATGGAAGAAGAAGTAAGTAAGTACTCTCGTCTCGTCGTCGTTTCTCTCCCACCGTAAGACTCTTCTCGAGATCTTAACTTCTTCCCCCGGTTTAGCACTTTGATTCTGGTAAAGTTTGGCGAACCGGGTCGGACCACGTTTATTTATTTTATTTATTTGTTGTGGCTTTTGGATGTTACGGATTTGAGTAAATCTGTTTGTGATGAGCTACAATTTCGTATGTCAATGTTGATTTCATGAAGCAATAAATCATTTTTGGTAAATATGTTGAGAATTGATAATGTAAAGTATATCAAAATTCAAAACTTTTCAACTGATCAACAGACTTGAGATCTGCGGTTGCAACAAGATACAGAACAAGAGAACCATTGAACACGGTGAGGTCATCAAGAGAACAACTGATGAAAAATTATCCAAGATCAGAGAGCCGAGACGGAGACCCCACACATGAGGTTCCACGCCACAAATCTTCCTCTCCTGCTAGAGGATGGAGGGCTTGAAATACAGGAAACCTGAGATTGGTTAATGGACATCGTCATAAGAATTTATCAGCACAAGGGGAAGACATGAACACGTGAGATGGCTTCAAGTCTCTTACAGAAGGATAAGAAGAACAATTACTGGTTTACTCAAGAACAGTTAAACGACTTAAAGAGAAGTAACTTACAAGCAAGTCGACATAGATGCTTAGATGAAAAGATGTACAACTCACAACTAGCTGTCCTCTTCCAAGCCTCCTAATCTGGTACCTGAATCATAACTAATAAACAGTCGAAACTCGTTTCCGAGTTTGCTAGAGTGATGAGGCTTAAACACACAAGGACGAACACCCAATAGCTCAGCTGCATGTTCTCTTTGCACCTCTCCTGCAAGACGTGAATATATCGCTCAGTTATAGATAAATCATAAGATCCAATGAAATTGACTTGGAAAAAACAGAAGTCGTCATAGTACCTGTGAGAAGAAGCAACAACGAATCTACCGGCCTTGCGAGGAACGAAATTGTTTGACTAACTCTTTCCAGGCATTCCCTACTCTGCCAAGCATAAACGAATCAAGATCACTATAACGCTGTCTAGAAGGTACTCAAAGACATGTTATGCTTTGAAGAACAACAAGCAATATAGCACACAAAAACATCACAAATTAATGTGGTCCTCACAAGTCACAATTACTCTATCTGGGAAATATCTTGGATGATAAACAAAACGCAGCATAGAAACAAAACGTATCCATCTTAAAGAAGTGAGAGTTAAACCATGACCATAAACTCACTACTAAAACTCCAGTTGTAGGAGTTTAGCAAAAGCTTACACTTTTACTTTCATCTTCTTCTGATTTTGAACTTTCTACTATCGAACTCCACCATAGAAGATTAGAGACACCAATAAATGGTATTTTATTTATAACATCTTACATACCAGTCTCTAATCCTATCTTATCTAGTGGCAGGCTATAAAAATTCCAGATTACCATAAGATAAATGCATCGGAGAAAGTAAAGAACTTTAAATCAAATTTACCAAGTAGGGAGGATCTGCAACGATTATATGGAAGCAATGTTTCAGCTCAAGTGGCAGATCTTCAGGTTCGTTGTAATCATAAAACGTGAACTCACTTCCATATCTCTCGAATCTCATATCGTACTCCAGCAATTGCACATGGAGACTCGGATCCCTTTTCTGACTCATCACAAACACAGAAGAAACTTAGCATCAGAAACAACAAAAGTATCGATTTTTAGCAAAACGGATTCGATACAAATCAAGGGTACTTAAACAAAAGTAGTACCTTGAGATAAACGTAAAGAGTAGGGCAAGCAATGCAAGCGACTCTACAGCCTGAGAATCTTTGAGAGAGAGTGACCACTTCCTCAGCTACAGTCTCCGCGGTTTCAGGTTCGTACCAGAACTGACTGAGTCTCCAATCCTCTGTAACCAGCTCCACTTTATCGGATTCATCATCTCCGGCGACGGAAGACGTCGGCGGCGTGCTCGCTACAGGCTTGTTCTGGTCGGCTAAAAATTCTTGGAGCGCCGCCAATGCTTGAGAGCTCAAAACTAGCGGATCGTCATCCTCTACATCTCCGTCTAGTGGAGCTGAAGAAACTTGGCCATTTAGCCTCTGGAGCTCATCTTCTTTTTCCATTGAGCTTCAGTGTATCGGGAAGGAGAGAGCTTAACGGACACGGCCAGTTGAATGTTTAAGGGAGATTTAGGGCTTTTCGATTCCGCTTGCGTTTATAGAGAAATTTCATAAAAGGTCACCAACTTTTGAAAGTTTTCTATTTCAGACATAAACCTTTTATTAGCTGATTTTTTATCACTATTGATTGATGATTTTTTATACTAGTTTTTTTTTCGGGTCACACTAGTAATTTTGAGTTTTTATAGGGACCAAAATTTAAAATCGACATCGAGGACAAAATTAGGTAGAAACTGAGGAGAGGAGCCAACAAAAAATTACAGTACGATCGTGAAAGCTCTGTCTCTTTCTCTATGTTTAGGAAGTTAGAAGATTAAAAAAAAAAACAGAGGATTCTAATTTCTCCACCTCCAATGGAACACATTGGCATTGATAGATTGAGACTTGATGAGAATCTCTTAGATCAGAAACGGCCGTCATTATCGTTCTCTCTCACGTTCCAACCATCTAATCCTAGACACCCAAAGATCCCTATTCAAAACCTCCTCATTATCTTTTTTGGCTCTGTTCTTTTCTTCCCTTAAAGAATCTCCTCTGTCTCATGGGTTTTGTTTGACTTCCCAGGTCTGCTTCTTCTTTGACCCTTTGTTCTTTTTTGTTTCTCCTCATATTCAAGAACATTTCTGTTTTTGGTTGATGATGATGGTATTGTATATTTGACATTTTCAGGACATTCATTATAAGGAACTGCTTGAGCCTGGTTTCAAGTTATAATGGGTTAGTATCTTGTGACAATTTCTATGAACATTTGTCATTTGATTTGGTGTTATATATGAATGATCTTGGTTGTGCAGAAATGAAGACCATTCTTCGATCAATCAGTTTTAATGACAATGAGTCGGATTCAAACATCACTGAATCAAATGAAACTAGAAAGAAGCTGCTCAACAGATCCCTTAGCGGTAATAAAGGGACAACACAACGATCAAGAATCTCTCCGGCTGATGTGGTGAACAATTTCTCTATTAAGCCTTTGACTTTTATGAAAGAAGATGATAGATATAAATCGCGGAGATGGAAACCAGTTTCCGAGAACGATCATGCCAAAGAGTTTTTAGCCTTGTTATTAGGTGACGGAAGGTATCAAGCTGCGTTGAAGTTGCAAAAGGTTTATAGAAGCTTTCGAACCAGAAGACGGCTTGCTGATTGTGCTGTAGTTGTTGAGCAAAGATGGTTCGTACGTTGAGCTATATATAATTGTTGGTATTTTTATATACAAATTTCTCTGTTTTAGTGTGACTAAATGGATCATTTTGCAGGTGGAAGGTACTTGACTTTGCTGAACTTAAAAGAAGTTCTATATCGTTTTTTGAAATTGAGAAGCAAGAGACTGCAGTTTCACGTTGGTCTAGAGCAAGAACAAGAGCTGCTAAGGTAACACACTAAGCCTATCAAACATGTTGGTTTGATGCACACGAAGCCTATCAAAACATATTAATGATTTGACAATCTAATTGTTTAGGTGGGTAAAGGCTTGTCAAAAGACGAGAAAGCTAGGAAATTGGCTTTGCAGCACTGGCTTGAGGCAGTAAGAATATTCTTCTACAGTATATATATATGTCTTTCTCTGTGGCTATAAGTTTTGTGTAAAGCCATGTGATCTTAATTTTCTAGCTTAACAGATTGATCCTCGACATCGGTATGGCCACAATCTGCAATTCTATTATCATGCTTGGCTCCACTGTGACAGTAAACAACCCTTTTTCTATTGGTAAGCTTTGCTGTTACACAGTCGAAAAGTATGACAGTATCAAGAGTACATACAATTTACGAGCTAACGTCCAACTTAATTTGGACATGTAGGCTTGACATAGGACAAGGTAAAGAATTGAACCACGAAAGATGTCCAAGATCAAAACTTTACCAACAAAGCATCAAGTATCTTGGTCCGGTGAGTTTTACCCTCCCTCTAGTTTCTGTGCTTGGTAGACCAATATTTTTACATGCTTTACATACCTTTTTGTAATGCTTTATATATCTTTCTTACAAACAGACCGAAAGGGAGGCATACGAAGTTGTAATTGAGGATGGGAAACTAATGTATAAGCAAAGTGGGATAGTTCTAGACACAAAGGAAGGTCCTCCTGATGCAAAGTGGATCTTTGTCCTAAGTGTATCTAGAATTATGTATGTTGCAATGAAGAAAAAGGGTAACTTTCAACACTCGAGTTTTCTTGCCGGTGGAGCTACATTATCTGCTGGAAGAATTGTGGTTGAAGATGGTGTTCTTAAGGTGAACGAAATAAAATTTCCCGTTTATACTAGTTACAGAAGATGAGAAGCAAGAGCTTGTTAAAACTTTGTGTGTTAAGTTTGAGTTCTTTGGCTGGTGTTTTCAGGCAGTTTGGCCTCACAGTGGACATTATCTCCCAACAGAAGAGAACTTTCAGGCCTTCATGTCGTTTCTTCGAGAGAACAATGTCGACCTCGCCAATGTAAAGGTATGTCCATTCTGGTCTCAAGTTTTGACAACTTGTGGCTCTGGTTTGAGTTTAGGCTATGATTTACGCAGTTACAGATATTCTTTTTCATATTCTGCAGAAGAGTCCGGATGAAGAAGATGGAGAAGCTCATCCTAAGGTGAAGAGGATGCCTTCAAGAATCAAAGAGACCGAAGAAGAACATTGTGACTTTGTGGACGCTGAGACCGGTGAAAGTCCCAACACTAAACGTCCCAACAATCATTCAGAGCTACAAGCATTTACAAGATCCCATTCAAAACTTTCAAGACCGGAGATTCTTGACAACGTGATTGAGGAAGATCAGGAGGATGAAGAAGAAGAACCTGAGACCCCTTCAGAAGAAGGATACGAGACAGCAGAAGAGACATTCATAGCTGAGGAAGAGTTCACATACCCAAAATCAAATCTGTTCGATGAAGACATTGAAGAATACGAGAAACCTGTCCTAAAGGAGAAGATAATGAAGCGGATAGATTCACACAAAGGAATGAAATCTTATCAGTTAGCTGAGCGGCTACATTCAAGATGGAGTACTGGTGCAGGGCCTAGAATCAGTTGTATGAGAGATTACCCATCAGAGCTTCAATTTAGGGTTCTTGAGCAAGCTCATTTATCTCCAAGAGCTTCACGCTTTGCTAACCCATCTCCTTTTGCTCCGGTTAGATCACGAGGAACAAGTCTTGGGAAAAGTCCTTTGGCGGCTGAAGAACTTGAGAAGCTTTAGGTCAATCAATATACATATATATATATGCGACGCAAATGCTCATATGATGAAGTGATCCGCTTGAAAAAATTTTGTTTGTTACGCAAGATACAAAACTAGAATTTAATTGAAGAATGGTCTTCTTATGTATGTACGTGTGTTCCTTGTTCTTCAAGTCACCTATTCATTATTCTTTTGTTTAATGTCTGCAACTCTGCATAATTGAGAAAAACAATTGTCATTTATAATGACTTTTTTTGTGTGATTATTTTGGAATCCACTGAATCATATAAACTCGATGGCCCATTAATGATTATAAATAATCTTCACTAATTTATTTGTCCAGAAAACTAATCCAAATGTAAATCAAACAAATTTGGTCTTTCTATTAACTAAAAAACCAATTTGAAGCTAACCAAATCTTTACTCCGGCTTAAATTGTTTAACCGGAAAGTGGATCACTGATTTTTTTCTCCGACATCATTAACCGAATGGATTATGTAATTAGAGGGTGTATTAAATTTGATATTTTAGGAGATTTTGGGTATTCTTAAATCCCCTGTTAGTAAAGTGGTGGTTACTCTTTCAAGATCCGCTGCTGCAACAACCAAAAAAGTTGAGAGCAACTTATCCAAAGAAAATTTGGTGGTTACTCTTCCATCTATTATCCTTTTTACATTATGTACATATGTTTTTCGTCTCTTTTTAGTTGGCTGAATCTTCTTGATGTATGCAATGTTTTTTGTTGTCTAGTCCACCAGTTGTCCGAAGGACTTCATGGCTAAGTTGTTGCAGGTTGTTTGATGCTATGACAGGATCTGATAGATAAACACAGCTTCATAGTACTCGAGACCAACAAAGAGTGCTTGCTAATAACTAGAGAGCAACTATAGCGGAAAACATATGGATAGATGCTATGAATATGGGATCATGATGCAATACTATTGTGCTTTATATTATAGATTGTTTTCATTCTTTTGTTGGTTTATTATTTTTATTTTTTATTTAATACTTTTTATTGAGAAATGTTTTGTCTCCTTTTCACTACAACTAGGTAACAACCCGCACATAGTGCTGTATAAAATAATTATTTAATGTTTTTACTGTAATTTTTATTTACAAAAATCTATTATATTATTGGGTAACTGAAATATTTAAAATTCGATTGTATAGTATATATTTATAAAAAAATTGGTATAATAATTAAAATTTAACCCGTGAGAGTTATTATAATCAATCTTATATTATTATATCATATGAACAAAGAGTTCTTAAAATTCATTTTAAAGATTTTATGAAAATATAATTAAAGGATATAATTAAGTTAGAAAAATAATAAAAAAATTAATTTTGAGTGTTAATTGTATTTTTGGAAAAACACAATGACAAAAAAAGAATTATTTTTTAAAAGCTGTTGACAAATAAAGGAAAGAATGTCATGAGCTCTGTAATGCTGACACCTCAGTTTTTTTGCCAAAATATTCCTCTATTAATAAATAGGAGATGTCTATTTTTTTTTTTTCTTCTTCAATTAACCAAAGTATGAGTGAAATTTAGGTAAAATGTGATTTCTGATCACCATGTACAATGTCTACGTACAATGTCTACGTACGTACGCATATGTACTCCATCACCATGTATTTCGGATCACTCAAATGTGATTATTTTATTTCCTTTTTGTATTCTAAAATCACCTAAAATTTAGTAATCAAATCTCACCAAATCCCAAAACCCAAATCTCAAAATTCTGCCAAAATATCAAAATCTTCCAAAATTACATTCAAATCTCTCTAAATCTTGAAATATTAAAATCCCTCCAAATCCCCTACAATATCAAATTCAATACAGCCCATCATGTCTCTATCATAAAGTCGATATTACCCAAATAGGCCAAAAAGACACTAAATAAGTTACAATAGATAGGGGTAGAACAGGATTTCTAATAAATTGCAAAAGCCCTACAAATACTTCTCACGGTTCCTTCGTCTGAGCTTCTGGGTTTTGATCCTGTCTTACGTTTTCTCGCTCGCTTCTCACCGTACAGATCCGACGCTGGTAGATTCAGGTCTCGACTTCTCTTAGTACTTTTGTGTTTGGTATTGATTACGATTAGATTTTGCACTCAATAGCTTATTTGATTTATCCTGAAGAAAAATGTTCTGCTTCGGATCTAATGTTATTACTCGATTATGATTTCTGGCTTTGATTTCTAAGCTTATCATAATTCTATAAATCTCTGCTTGATTGTAAAGAAAACAATTGAATTTTTTGCTTTACTCTGTTTTCATTGAAACCCTAATGTAACTCTATGGTTAGGGTTCGAAACCCTAATGAACTCTATGGTTAAGGTTCTTCCTTTGGATCTGTTCTTATATTTTGCAGTGTCTTTTTGTGAAATGCAGGTTCTCATTGCTTCTATCGCCCTAACGTTTACCTCTTGTGCTAATAAAGATGTCTAAGTTCTTTGATCCTCAGGTTTCCTCTTGAACCTTGTATATCGATAACTTCTTTAGTATGTCTATTGGCTTGCTCCATTAGTTTTTACTTACTTCAAATTTCTCATTGTATCTTTGTTCACCAGAGTGAAAGTGATAGTGATTATGAAAGTCATGTCGACGAAGAGTTGGACGGGGTTCAAGATACCAATGCTGCTAGTGCCTCGCGTTACCTTCCAGGTGGCAGTGATAGTGAGGACGATGATCTCCGTAAACGTGTTGTTCAGCCAGCTAAAGACAAGCGTTTTGAAGAGATGGTTAGTACCACAGAGCTGATGAAGAATGCTATTAAGATCAATGACTGGGTTAGCCTACAAGATAACTTTGATAAGATTAACAAGCAGTTGGAAAAAGTTATGAGGATTACAGAGGCTGTGAAGGCTCCAATCTTGTACATCAAAACCCTTGTGATGTTGGAGGATTTCCTAAACGAAACTTTGGCCAACAAGGAAGCAAAGAAAAAGATGAGCACTAGCAACTCCAAGGCCTTGAATTCAATGAGGCAAAGATTGAAGAAGAACAACAAGCTCTATGAAGAAGAAATTAACAAATATAGGGAGTCTCCAGAAACCGAGGAAGTGGATGAAGATGTTGAAGATGAAGAAGAGGATGATGAATCTGAGGATGACGTTAATGTGGAGGCTGATTCTGAAGAGGAGGAGGAAGACAACGATAAAGGTGATCCATCTTGGGAGAAGATGCTGAGTAAGAAAGATAAGCTTATGGAGAAGTTGTATAATAAAGATCCTAAAGAGATCACATGGGACTGGGTCAACCAGAAGTTCAAAGAAGTTGTGGCTTCCCGTGGCAGGAAGGGAACTGCACGATTTGAACTCGTTGATCAGCTTACACACCTGATAAGGATTGCCAAAACTCCAGCACAGAAACTTGAAATCTTGTTTAGTGTTATTTCTGCACAGTTTGATGTGAATCCTGGTCTCAGTGGACACATGCCTATCAAGGTCTGGAAGAAGTGTGTGAATAATATGCTTACGATACTGGACATTCTTGTCAAATATGATAACATCGTTGTCGATGATACAATTGAGCCTGATGAGAATGAAACTTCAAAACCAGAAGATTTTGATGGCACAATTCGGGTCTGGGGTAACCTTGTTGCATTTGTGGAGAGGATAGACACTGAATTTTTCAAGAGTTTGCAGTGCATAGATCCTCATACACGTGAGTATGTGGAGAGATTGAGAGATGAGCCGGTGTTCTTAGCCCTTGCTCAAAACATCCAGGACTACTTTGAGCGATCTGGTGACTATAAAGCTGCGGCAAAGGTGGCCTTAAGACAAGTTGAGTTAATTTACTACAAACCTCAGGAAGTTTATGATGCCATGAGGAAACTCGCTGAGCTGGTGGTGGAAGAAGAAGAAGATAGTGAGGAGCCCAAAGAGGAAGCTGGAGCTCCTGCTTCATTCATTGTTGTTCCAGAGGTTGTTCCTCGTAAGCCTACCTTCCAAGAGAGTAGTCGAGCTATGATGGATATTCTCGTCTCCCTTATTTACAAATATGGAGATGAACGGACCAAAGCTCGTGCGATGTTATGTGATATATATCATCTTGCTATAGTGGATGAGTTTGTGTCTGCTAGGGACTTGTTGCTGATGAGTCATCTGCAGGACAATATACAGCACATGGACATCGCAACCCAGATCCTCTTTAATAGGTCCATGGCACAGCTTGGTCTCTGCGCGTTCCGGGTTGGAATGATTACCGAAGCTCACAGCTGCCTGTCTGAACTGTACTCTGGTCAAAGGGTGCGGGAGTTGCTTGCTCAAGGTGTCCAGCAAAGCCGATATCATGAGAAGACTCCCGAGCAGGTATATATATTTGTTTTTATGCATATAGTATCTTCTTTTGTATCTCAGGTTCGTAGATTTTGTTTCCATCTTTTGTAATTGGGTTCGTGATTTTCATGGTGTTTTCATCAGTCTGTTTATATTGAGAATGAAGCTAACTGTCTGCAACCTCTTGGTCCAACCAGGAAAGATTGGAAAGAAGACGACAGATGCCATATCACATGCACATAAACCTTGAGCTTCTTGAAGCTGTTCATCTCATATGTGCCATGCTACTAGAGGTCCCTAACATGGCAGCCAATTCTCATGATGTCAAACGTAAGATGATTAGCAAGAACTTCCGTCGTCTGCTCGAGATCAGCGAGAGGCAAGCATTCACTGCTCCTCCTGAGAACGTTCGTGACCATGTCATGGCAGCAACCCGAGCTCTCATTAAAGGAGACTTCCAAAAGGCTTTTGAAGTTGTGAACTCTCTTGATGTCTGGAGACTGTTCAAGAATAGGGAAACCATCCTTGCTATGGTGAATGTTAGAATCAAAGAAGAGGCTTTGAAGACTTACCTCTTCACATACTCGGCCTGTTACGAGTCCCTAAGTCTAGATCAACTTGCCAAGATGTTTGATATCTCTGAGAACAAAGTCCACAGCATCGTGAGCAAGATGATGATCAATGAAGAACTCCATGCAAGCTGGGACCAGCCTACACGTTGCATCATCTTCCACGATGTGCAACACAACAGGTTGCAAACCTTGGCTTTCCAGTTAACCGAGAAGCTAGCTGTTCTTGCAGAGAGCAACGAGAGAGCAATGGAGGCTAGGACCGGTGGTGGCGGTCTGGATCTAAGTTCAAAAAGAAGAGAAAACAATCAAGACTACGGAGGAGGAGCAGGTGGTATAAAGTGGCAAGAAAACATGTCTTACACACAAGGAAGACAAGGTTACAACGGTGGTGTTAGGTCTGGTTATGGTGGTAACAGATCATCTGGGCACGGTGGTCAGAACCGAGGAAATGGTGGGTATGCAGCAGGAAGAGGTGGAACAGGGAATAGAGGAATGCAGATGGATGGCACAAGCCGTATGGTAAGTCTTAAACGAGGTGTTCGTATATAAGACTGACTTGGTTACATTTCAAAAACATAAAACCCAAATTAAAGGAGGAGATATCTCGTAAAACCTCTTTGTTGTTCTCTTATAAAACTTCTTGTTGTTCTGTTCTGTTCTGTTTTTGACTCTGTTGTTGACTCTATTTTTGATTAATTTTAAAAACATATGTTTTAATTATCATGTACCCTAATCGTTTTTTGTTTTGTTTTGTTAACACACTAATCGTTTGTTCAATTTATATCTTCTACGTTACATTTTATTTGAACAATTTTTTCGTTATATCTTAATTTTAATGAAACTTTTGGCAGCACAAAATCAAATAAAATTAAATAATGGCAATCACAATCACAAAGACAAAGTAGTTTTTGACTAAATTATGAGTTGACCTAAGTCAGGCAAACCACACGTAGACCTCACTTTGATCAAAACTGGTGGCTATGAAAACTTTCATATTAACAACTAAACTCTCTTTTAAGGTTCTCTCAAAAATTTTATAATCCAAAATCTAAATTTATTCTTCTTTCTCTTTCTGTCTTTGCCAGCCAACATCCATTGGAGCTCCTCACTGTACGCCTCAGGAGAGAGAGAGATATATAAATTTGATAATTTTGTCGTCTAAATTCTCTCTTCTAAGGTTTTTGACTTTTTTTTGAAACCCAGAAAAAAAATTACCAACTGCCTCAAATTTTCAAACTTTTTTCTACTCTCTCTCCTCTTTCTTGAAACGGGAAAGAGGGAGGGAAGAAGATTCTAGAAAGATCAATGGAAAGCTCAGGCTCAGGCTCAGGGACATGGCAAGGATTGATCCTTGTGGGTATTGTTACATGGATCTGTGTTTCTTCCTATCTGAATTTTACCCATAAAATTAGATCTCTTATACAACCATGGGTCTCTCGTCAAGTCCTTGGTGGTGTTCCTCTCATCCTCAGAATCCAGGTTTTGCCCAATTACTCAATAAAGTTATTTACAAACCCAACTAGTAGTAAAAGAATTGAAGCTGAGTTTTTGTTGGGTGGTGATTTGTGTGTGTTTTTGCAGAAATGTCAGAATGGAGTGTTGGATGCTTTCTTCTCAGCGCTATCATGTGTTGTCTCTGTCCCCTTTTACACTGCTTTCTTGCCTTTGCTTTTCTGGGTAAACTTCTTGTTCAACAATCAAAGTTGTAATCTTTACTCTTAGAAATGATTGTAAATTTGTAACCTTTTTATAAAGATTACTAAGTAATGAGTGTGTGTAATTGCAGAGTGGACATGGTAGATTGGCTAGGCAAATGACTCTGTTGATAGCGTTTTGTGATTACTTGGGTAACTGCATTAAGGTATTATTGACTAACTACTCTTCGGTGTTCTCTCTTAGTTTATAAGAAGGAAGGAACTGTTTTGTTTTATACGGTCTTTCTTCTGTGTTTAGGATGTGATATCAGCTCCTAGGCCAAGCTGCCCACCGGTTAGAAGGATTACTGCCACCAAAGATGAGGAAGACAATGCTATGGAATATGGCTTGCCTTCTTCTCATACTCTTAACACTGTTTGTTTGTCCGGGTATGTTTTCTGTCAACTCTGTACCCTCTTTGTTCTAGACTCCATAGTTTGTTGTAGACTCCCATAGTAATATCGATGAATCAACTGATGCTTACGGATAAATGTGAAGCATTTCGTGTAATCTGTTTTCCATCATTTTGTAAAGCAAATGTTGCTGTAGTTTTTTTAACAATTGTCTTCTTATATGTTGGTGTTTCAGATATCTACTTCACTATGTGTCATCATCTGTGGGATACGAAAATGTGTCTATCCAGTACTATGGATTTGCCCTTGCTTGTTTGTTGGTGGCCCTAATCGCCTTCGGTAAGATCAATACTCGTACCAGAGAAAACACACACATTCCTTGCAAGTATTTGATTCCTCAATTAACATCATTGTTTTTTCTTCCTAGGAAGGATTTACTTGGGTATGCACAGTGTGGTCGATATCGTTGGTGGTCTTGCTATAGGAGTACTGATTCTAGGTCTATGGCTAACCGTTAACGAACAAATCGATGATTTTATTACCTCAAAACAGAACGGTAAGCTTCATTTCTCTTAGTTTTTACAAATGCTTCTACATTTAAACACTAAACAATAATAAAGAAGCTATGACTACGGACTATGCAGTTAGCTCCTTCTGGACTGCTCTGAGTTTCTTATTACTCTTCGCTTATCCAACTCCCGAGCACCCAACTCCAAGCTACGAATATCACACCGCCTTTAACGGAGTTACACTAGGAATCGTAAGCAATCTAGAAATGTCATATGATGCAAAAGTGTAAATGGTTAATTCAGACAATGATCTTAAATGGCGGTTTTACTTGTCGTAGGTGACTGGAGTCCAACAAACGTACAGCCAATTTCACCATGAAGCAGCCCCACAAGTCTTCTCACCAGAGCTTCCGCTAGCAGCCTACATTGGGAGAGTTATGGTAGGAATACCGACAATACTCTTAGTTAAATTCTGCAGTAAATCCCTTGCAAAGTGGATTTTACCAACAGTATCCAGTGCACTTGGGATTCCAATAAGATCCAGCACATACATTCCCAAGCTCAAGCTCGACAACGTGCATGTAAATGGGAAGAAGACAGACGAAAGCAAGTACTCGGTTGGGTATCTTCAGAGACTATGTGAGTTCTTGTATCAGGACTCGTTTGATATTGACACTGGAATAAGGTTCTTGCAATACGCAGGCCTTGCCTGGTCCGTTGTTGATCTTGTTCCCTCCATATTCTCTTATATTAACTTGTAGTACAGCTCCATTGTGTGGTTTTATAATATCAATGCTTTTAGTATCATTGCTCATCACTCGTAATCACTTGGACCATACAAAAAGTCTCCATAGTTGTGGCTTTGCAGAACTTGATATCGATTAGAGTTCAATTAAAAGGGTGCAAATATAGAAATATGGAACAAAGGGGAAGAATAACATAAAATAAATCAAAATAATCTCTCACAATAAACATATTCTTATGCAGAAGGGAGCTAAATAAGTTCAGCCAAACACATGTTCATGAGAGGTTTTAAAGTTCATTGACCTCTTTGCCTATATTACACTATTCCAAGGGAGAGGGCTAAATTGATTTTACGCAACCTGGAACACAAATGCGTTTAACCAAATGGAATAAGCAGAGATCTTCAAAAACCAACAACTGGACTTCGCCGCTGCAGGAGGGAGCTGAGTGTCTTCATAGGAAGTAATCGGGTGTCCTTCGAGTGACATCTGGCTCTCCTCTCCTCGGTGCTGGTTCAAACTGTTGCATGATTTAGACTCTGTTAGTTTTCATTCCCCAAAAAAAGAAGTCAAAACGAAGATTTCTGGGCATAGTTTGGGGGAAGACCTGAATGAACGTGTGGTTCCTGCAGTCATCGACCTCAAGAATTGAAGCCATGTTTCCACAACGATAGCAATAGTTTGGTGCACTGAATATAGTAACCACCTTTTGCTCCTGTCAACGGGAATTTTTTTTTTTTTACATAGTGAGCTAAGAATCTTAGATTTGACAAATTTATGGAGGGATGATGAGTTTGATTGTATTACGTGTGCCCAGTTGAATCCATCCATAACCAGCTGATGCGCTCGGGCGATCAGCTTTAAGTTGTTAGTGTGATTGAATTGTTCGGAAATGTCCTATGGAAACAAAATTGAGGAAAAAAAAAGTCAATTACACACTTATTTGGAACCAAAAAAAGGCAAGCTTCTGAAACTAAGGCTTCATAATTCAATACCTGACCAAATGTATATCCGGCACCACGAGGAGAGATGCCCCAGCCACATCTGTCATCAGGATCAGACCATAATAAGTCACACATAGGTCCTTCATGCGGAACTTCTTGAACTCGATCGAAGTTCCTAATGTTGTCTAGTGTCTCAATAGATGGTGACAATCCACCGTGAAGGCAGAATATTTCCGACTCAACCTGTAAACAAGGATATACGACATGAGAAGAACAGCCTCGTTATTTTCGGAATGAACACTCTTAAGAAACCATCAGTTCAATCAGACAAGTTATATTAAGTATAAGTAGCAATTGCAGTTTCTATTGTCATTCAAAGCTTTCAAGATACAAACCATTTCAAATTAAAGTGAATCTTGTCAACTAAGTAGCTCACACACGCACAAGAATGCATCAAAAAATTTCAATCTTCTGAATGAATTGAATATTAAGAGCGCCAGAACAGACAATATTGTAGGAGTGAAAAGAATGATGCAGCGCATGTACTAAGTACTAACCAAGGCTGTCAGTGGGAAATAGTCAAAGAGGTCTGTAAATATTTTCCAAACGTTTGCATTGCCATACCTGCAAGTACAAGCAAGCTTTGTTAAGCAAAATCCAAACGAAATAACCAAAAAATCTTTCCTACAGGCGTATCAAGCTCACTTTTTGATTAG
The DNA here is from genome assembly GCA_024034495.1 of Camelina laxa. Lineage (NCBI taxonomy): Eukaryota > Viridiplantae > Streptophyta > Magnoliopsida > Brassicales > Brassicaceae > Camelina > Camelina laxa. Next base: position 6,970,763 of record CM043882.1, on the reverse strand, counting down.
CACTACCTAACAAGTAAGGTATGAAAAATTCCATGAGAATAGTCAAATGAGTAAAGCAATATTAGTCCGGAAGATCAATACAAACTAGCCAGAAAAATTGATATTCTCCCAGCAACAACAGAAACCATAAAGACATGCAGAGTATGAGTTAAAGAAGATGTATCATAACATGAACAAAGTGAGTTAGCAGCTTATACAACATAAGGGTGTTTGCCAGGAGACTCACTTTCGGAGACACTCATCATAAAATCCATAAACCTGAGTAATCTGCCAGAGCGAACAAAAAGTGTATTAAACCATAGTCAGATAAAAACTTGGAGCACAGAAAGTTGCAAGCAATAAAACTATAAGAAAACCATAGTTTACCTGAAAATGTATATAACATCGAAATGAATAAATAATTGTAACTATAAGAGGATCTCATCAAAGATTTCCTTTCAATAACAGAAAACAGACAGACTATGTAATAGACTCAATACCTTACACCTCAGAAGGTGAACATACACGTAGAGAGACATAGGGACACAAAAAATGTTAGTTTACCTGACGACTTTCATGGTTTCCTCTAAGAATAGTGATTCGCTGCGGATATCGTACTTTCAAGCCAACTAACAGCTGTAAATGGAATTGCAAAGAAAGAAAAACTATGAGAAAGGTAAATCTAACTAACATACATAAATCCAGTATGGACAGTATATTTTATTTAACAGCAGAATAACAAGACAGGAGACTTTATACTTAGATATCAGAATATCATTATTGCACAAAAACGAAGTGTGCAGATGGTATAAACTTGGTACCGTAACAGTTTCAACAGAATAATATCCACGGTCAACATAGTCTCCCATAAACAGATAGTTGGTATCAGGGCACTGCAAAAAGAGCGAAAGAAGAGCATTCATCAGGTTTTGTCAAAGCTGGTGGTAGATGGACAACAAAATTTAGAACCAGAAATGAAACTCCAGCACTACTTTTAAATATAACCCCTCAGAAAAGGATCCAATATATTCTGATTATTAAGTGAGCATCCACACAGACTTTGTATTCCCTAGCCAGAACTAATAATTGCTAGAAAACATGGACGCTGAATTAAAAAACAAAACGTTCGTTTATATGTCCATTCTGCATCTCAGTAAGTGTTAGAGAGATTACCTTTCCCCCTATACGGAAAAGCTCTGCAAGATCATGGAACTGTCCATGAATATCACCGCAGATCGTCACAGGACTTTTAACAGGCTGCATAAAGGAAAATTTTAAAAATTAAGTCTACTTAAGACCAAACAAAATGAATGTGTCCTTAAATGAAGGCTAGTTACACAATCTATGAAATGGGAATTATAATTGCCAAGGGATGCAAGAACAAGCACTGACCTGAACATTGCTTTCATCCATCAAGATCTCCTTAGCTTTCTCGCATAATGCTCTAACCTATAGCAAATAAAACAATACTGCACATGACAAATTCATCTTTTCTCACTTTTCACTTCCTAAAAAAGGTACAGGACTAGAAGTAATATCTAGTATCAAAAACCATAACATTAGAATATGATATTTTACAGCTATTGATCAGTTTTCCCCGATATTAGTCCCAGAAGGTCTTCAACCAAGTTGCAACCTCTCTCTCTCACACACACACACACAAGCTAAAAACTACTTATCATTTTACATCTTGTCCCCCGATTGAAAAAAATCAGAAAACTAGTCACTTGTTCAAAATGATAACTTTGGCTATGGTTCATATCAAAATGCGAGTTAATTCAGAAACCAAAACTCATCTTGAAACAATAAAATTGAAATGGCAAATTTTTTTTTTCAACCCATAAAACTGACGTGAAATCAAACATCAAATCGGAAAATCAGATACACACAGAAAAAAAAATCCAATCTAAGATCCAATCATCGGAACAGTCGAAGCTCAACCGGAAAAAAAAAAACACATAAATACAAATTTGCAGATCCAATTGAAAAGGAGAAAAAACGAAAAGGGTGTGAGGAGAAGCTAGAAATCAAAGAGAAATCGAAGGGTACCTGTTGTTCAGAGAGGGGCTTGCACTGCATGAGCTGCGAGATCTGCTCATCTAGATCGAGGGTTGCATCAGTCGGAAGCGAATTCGCGCCCATCTTTTTTGGATCCGAAAACACAGATCAGAAACCAGCAACAGGTTTCCAGATTAGGGGGCAGCCCTAACCCTAAATTGGATGGTTTCTGCGTCTTCTTCGCTTTTTTTTTTTCTTCCTTTCTCTCTCTCTCTCTTCTCGAAGCGCAGAAGAGTGAGAGGAACTCGAAAATGAGAGGGGGCGCGTGAGGGGAAGTGGCGAGTGGGTTTGTAGCTTTCGAGCCGTTTCTTCAATTTACTATTATACCCTTCTCTTTTGAGATCTAATATGACAAGGTGACATAACAAAACCCTCTACTTTCTAAATTATTCAAATAGTACCTATAATATTGTAAAATCGATTTTATCCCTCAATTAAACCAAAAAAAACACTATGAAAAATATAACCAACCATTGAAAAAAGGGAGATTGGCACTATGGCACACTTTTGATGAAAATGTTCTAAGCACACTTTCTATCCATGAAACACTTTTTAACAATTTTTTTATACTATTCATATAATTTTTTGACTATTTTACCTTCTAAATATAACAATAATATGAGAGAGCGTGTTAATATCAAACTAGAGTTTAAATAAAACAAAATGTGGGGACCATTTTTACTATCAACTAAAACAAATAAAAATGTTTTTCTTTTTATATCAAACTCTTTTATGTCATATTTTTCTATTCTTCTCTTTACTTTTTTTGTTTCTCCTCTTTTTCTTCTCTCTTTGTAAGCATTTTATTTAATTATTATGACATATATGGTTGATTTTATTTTTGTGATTCATTATAATTGTATTTTTCCTATATTTTAAGTTACATTTTACTATGCTTAAAATGAATAATATGTATAATTATTCATTTATAGTTGAATATTTGTTCATTATTATGTGGATACTTAAAGTATCTTATTATGTGGATACTTGTTTTTGGATGATCATATAAAAACATAAGAATACATGTAAACTGACCACATGATATCCACGAGACAGTAACCATATGGTTAGTTTCTTTGTGGCATCAACAATCAATTCTCATATGTTGTTTTTTTAAGAGTTCTCCACGAGACAACGACCATATGGTGTCCACAAAATACTAACCATATGGTTAATTTACATGTAAATTAACCACGTGATATCCACGAGACAGTGACCATATGGTTAGTTTCTTTGTAGTATCAACAATCAATTTCCATATGTCGTTTTTTTTAAGGGTTGTCCACGAGACAACGACCATATGGTTAGTTTACATGTAAATTAACCACGTGATGTCCACGAGACAATGACCATATGATTATTTTCTTTGTGTCATCAACAATCAATTCTCATATGTTGTTTTTCTTAAGGGTTGTCCACGAGACACTAATCATATTGTTAGTTTACATGTAAATTGACCACCTGATGTCCACAAAACAGTGACCATATGGTTAGTTTTTTTGTACCATCAACAACCAATTCTCATATGTTACTTTTCTTAAAGATCCTCGTGGAGAGGACAAAGCAAGTGAGAATGATAACAATATAAGATGAATTGGAGATCTATAATTTTTTTTCTTATTTCTCCTTTTATTTTATAGTGAAATGTTTTTTAAAAATATTTGGATTGAATGTTTTATTAAGATTAAAAGAAAAGAAAAATAAAAAACTGGATTTCATATTGATTTGGCATTTATCTAAGTCAAAGCTTGGTATTTGGAGTCTGAAAATAAATTAGAGATATGAAAAAGGAGGTAAGACAACATGTGTGAGAATGATATCATGGAGGGAGTGAGATGAATTGAATATCTTGAGTTTCCTTATATTTTTTTGTGGTGAAGATGTTCGTTGGAAAGAGAAAGAGAGTAATAAAAATGGTGGATCAAAAAATTAAGAAATTATAAAAGAAAAGAAAATAAAAAAAGATATTGCTGTAAATAAATAAAAAATATTGTGAGGGTTATTGAACTAAAAAATGTGGTTAAAAAGATATTTTTGTTTTTTATCAAGCATTATTGTGTGCATAAAAAATTGGTTGGGAGAGAGATGCTTTAGTTAAAAGGTGTTTTTGACAATTCAATATAAGAAAGTGTGTTGTGGACAAAAAGTGTGCTAGAGTGCTATTAAAGTTTCAAAAGTGTGCTAGAGTGCTATTTTTCCTTGAAACAAGTGTTCACTTTAATTATCAAACATTATAAAAAAATACGTTCGTAAAATTTAATTGTTCAGTTTTTAGGTAGATAACAATTTAAAGCAAACTAATTTATTTCTTCACAAAATTGGACTACACTTGGTTTGAAGTAATTTTTTTGTTGGTCTTCAACATAATGCATCAAATTTTATACAGTAAATGGTATGAAAAAGATATGCAAAATTTGTTTATACAACCATTTAAACCTATATTTTTTTAAGAAAATGTAGTTTTAGATTTAACCAACAAAATAGATCTCCAACTAGCAATAGACGTTGAGAATTGAAACATAATTAATCTTACTAAATGAATACCCGACCTATGCGCGGGCTTATGATATACTGTTTTTTAAACAATTTTGCTATTAATTTAGTTTTTTTTACGTAGAGTTTATTTATTTTTTAATTGTGGAAATCTTGAAAAATATAATTTTGGCTTTGATTTTTGTATACTTCAAATAGGTTTTTTCATTTTGCAATTGAATTATTAGATACATGCATGAACAACTTTGTTTTGAGCTTGTCTAAAACTTCTAAAAAAATATTCCAAAAGCTTGATCTAAGGATCCATATTTTGTAATAAAGAGTTTTTTAGCTTCTCAGTTATATACTATGAAATATTAACATTTCAAATTTTCAAGATTGCAGCTTGGTTAGCTCTTTAATAGATATAATTAAGATAAACATCTTCTTTTCATGTTATCTCTTCAATCTATATTAACATTTTTGAAGTACATTTTGTGTTATGCCCTTTTAATTTTTCTTATTTAAATTTTTATTTACAACATTAACCCCTCAAAAGCTTCCAAAAACAGAATTACTTCAGATTTTGTTTCCTAAAATTTTACATTCCATTCTAACTAAAAAATTACAGCAAAATCAATATGGAAACATAATGACATATTTAACCACACCTTCTATCTTTAAATCATTTGCAAACACAGAAAACAATAAATTTGATTCCCATTTTGTTTTTCCAATATCTGTGAGCTTTGATTCTTAAGTAAGAAGAACTTTGATTCATATTTATTTAAATATTATAATTAACATATATAAACTTAATAAAACTTTAAAATATTATGAATATGAAAAATTAAAAAGTTTTAAATACAATATGATATGGTTATATAGTAGATGAGTTGTAAAGAAGACATGTTTGAATTAATAAAATATCATTAAATTTGTGCTAACACGGATTAAATCCTCATTTAATTATTTTTCAACACTATTAATATTAGAATGTTTGATATATAAAATCAAGTTGATTTAACTAAGGTTGTGTAAAATAATTAAATAATTAGGAACAATGTGACTTAATCATAGCGTATACTAATTTGTTATGTATTTAGATCCATTTTTTTTTGTTATAATAATAAAAAAATCAAAATAAAATCTCAAACACTAAACAAAACAAACTAAATATAACAAAACAAATGGTCATGAAGTATATTGCGGCTTAAAAAATTAGTATAAATATTTTTGCCGTACAAACAGGCAGAAAAATTAGTTATTGCTCTATTTATAAAACATCCAATATTTAACAAACAAATACAATGTAAAATATAAATAATAATATATTTATATGCACTCACGGAAAAGAACATTATATGCACGCGGTGTATCGCGGGTTAAAATCTAGTTTCTTGAATATAACTCTAGAACTTTTTTTTTATAAGAATTTCATTTAATTTTCTTTTTGACAACTTCTAAATATTAGAATATGAAAACCCCTTCCTCTTTGTCTTTGTATTTTGTTAAACCAACATTCTACAATTTTATTCAATTATCTTTCATTTGATAGTGAACAAAACTCCAATCTTCTTCAAAAAAAATTTTAGGGACAAACTTTCATGAATTTCTCTACATTTTTAACAAATATTTTATCAATGCTGCAAATCTTCAAACTATTGACAAATTGTAACTCCTAAACCATATATCCATAGATTCATGATTTACGCTAAGAAGAAGAAGTTGCTTTTTAATTCAATCCCGATGTCCTTTTGTCTTTTGGTGATGCATCTACTTTTTTGGAACATGTTATAAGCCTCTCTAAAGCTTTTATGTAAATATTGAAACTGTTTTTATGATATAAAAAAGAATAAAATACATAAATAGATCTCTTTGCTTTTAATGAGGATAGACATGTGTCACTCTCTTCACTGCTGATGTGTCACTCAGATGAAGAGAGTTGACCATCTTTTCATAATATAGATTCAAGTTGAAGTCCTCTAACATTCATTTTACTTATACAATTTATGCTTGAAAACAAAAATTAACATGCTATTATATTTCTTTCATTATTTTCGAAAATAAAATTTTTAAAATTGTTAGATAATAACAAAAGTGTTTTTATTTTATTTGTTGGCCCAATTCTTATAGGTTTTATTTTAGATATATATTAAAAATATATAAAACAAGCTGATAGCCTGATCTCATAGTTTTTGGTCTCATCATATAGAAGAGATTAATAAAAGAAGCATTATTATTAGTATTATTTATAATATTAACAACTCGCACTATTTTCTCTCTCGCGTTGTGTGTGTCCGATCCAAAAGGAAACATCGAATTTAGGGTTTTTCTCTCCTCCGAGCTTTTCCGTTGGGTGAACGAACGACTACCGTTGATTTCTTCTTCGCTTTTCATTCGATTCGATTCTATTCGATTCTCTCTACCGTTTTTTGAGGTTCTCTCTCTTTTCTCTCTATATCCTCTCCTTTGTCCGCCTTCGTTTTTTTTATCTCTCTCTCGATTTCGATTTCGAGTTCGAGTTTTTTTTTTCTCTTTTTGGTAGCTAGCCTAGGGTTCCTTCATTGCTCCATGCATTTGTTTTCTTTCGTTTCAGGTGTATTAAAAAAACCCTTTCGATTTTGTAAATTTTGCTTTTGGCTGGGTTCTGTTCCTTATCAGATGGCTTGATTTTGTTTGATTATAGATTTGATTTTGGGATTCTGGGAGTTTCCAGCTTATAGAGTTTGATAAATCCTCGTGTTTGTTATTATTGATTTCTATTGATTGCGGTTTGTGCTAACTATAGACCTGTTTTGTATTTGCCAGGTTTTTAAGAAGCATTAAAAAGTCAAGTTTTCTGCTGGGAAAGTTGTAACTTTTTTCTCATAGTTTTTAGGACGTTACAAATTTTTCAAGTATGAGTTCATCATCATGGGCAGATGTGGCTGATTCAGAGAAGGCTGGTTCTAAGCCTAAAAGTTCTTATGTTCCCCCGCATCTACGGAACAGGCCATCAGAGCCGCCTGTTGCTGCTCCTTTGCCACAGAATGATCGTCCTGGGTATGGTGCTCAACCTGCTGGGTCACGATGGGCTCCTCCACCCAGTGGGGGTGGTGGCGGTGGTGGCTATAGGAATGATGGAGGGCGCTCCGGATATGGTGGTTATGGTGGAGGAGGTGGTGGTGGTGGTGGTGGCTGGAACAACAGAAGTGGAGGTTGGGACCGTAGAGAACGTGAAGTAAATCCATTTGGAGATGATGCTGAGCTAGAACCGATTTTTACCGAGCAGGAGAATACTGGCATCAATTTTGATGCTTATGAAGATATTCCGGTTGAGACCAGTGGGGGAGATGTGCCTCCTCCTGTTAACACATTTGCTGACATAGATCTTGGGGATGCATTAAATCTCAACATCCGGAGGTGCAAATACGTGAGGCCAACACCTGTACAGCGTCATGCGATTCCAATACTGCTTGCAGAGAGGGACTTGATGGCCTGTGCACAGACTGGGTCTGGGAAGACTGCTGCTTTTTGCTTCCCAATAATTAGCGGAATCATGAAAGATCAGCATCTTCAGAGACCCCGTGGTTCACGGACGGTTTACCCTCTTGCAGTCATCCTCTCACCAACAAGGGAGTTGGCATGCCAGGTAACACTGAGAGTCTACTCATTCCCTCATAGAATAGAGTTTCTTTGGGGAAAATTTGCCGTGTATATAATATACGCATGTTTCTCATTCTGTGATCTTTTGGCAGATACATGATGAAGCCAAAAAATTCTCCTACCAAACTGGTGTGAAGGTTGTTGTTGCTTATGGAGGAACACCTATTAACCAGCAGGTAATTATAGTACAATTTTTTGTTTCTTGGTTGTCAGCCTGTCATTGATATTGTTACATGATCATAGCAGCTTCTGCTTACTGATATTGGACTCTGCCAGCTCTTTTGTGAAAATATATTTTGTGAAGGCAGCAATGCATAATGCAAATCATGCATATTACACGTTTTTTCCTATGTTAGTTAGCATTGCCATATCGCTTGTATCATCTTTACATAACATGTAGGAGAATTGGAATTAATCTTTTGCAGGTGTTAATCAAACAGTTTTTCAAGCATCAATTTGTTGATCTCATTTTTTATTGTTTTTACAGCTCAGGGAACTGGAGAGGGGAGTTGATATCCTTGTGGCAACTCCTGGCCGGTTGAATGATTTGCTGGAGAGAGCTAGAGTCTCCATGCAGATGATTAAATTTTTAGCTCTTGATGAGGCGGACAGGATGCTGGACATGGGTTTTGAACCACAAATTAGAAAGATTGTTGAACAGATGGACATGCCTCCACGTGGGGTTAGACAGACAATGTTGTTCAGTGCTACATTTCCAAGGGAGATCCAGGTTGGTTTCACTTGTCCATGAAACACCCTTTTCTTATTCTTAGGATAATAGTGGTCTTTCTTTTATATTTGTAACTTTGTTCCTTCCCAGACCATGATGGTGAAGCTTTGATGATTTAGTTTTAGAGTGGCAAAATGGCCATATGCCTTATGAGTGTTATATTTCGTATGTGAGAACAGCTGCATAACATTCAGCACGTACACTAGTGATCGGTTCCTAACGTTTCGTTTAATAATCTTTTTTTTGTTCGTGTACAGAAACTTGCAGCTGATTTCATGTCAAACTATATATTTTTGGCTGTGGGAAGGGTGGGTTCAAGTACTGATTTAATTGCCCAAAGGGTTGAGTTTGTCCAGGAGTCTGACAAGAGAAGCCATCTCATGGACCTGCTTCACGCACAGAGAGAGACCCAAGACAAGGTAATTTGATAGTTACCATCTGTTGTTTACTTATCCAAGATTGATTATAGTCATGTCACATAAATCATGATTCGTCACGCTCTGACCGATGCTGCTCTTTATATTAACAGCAAGCATTGACATTGGTTTTCGTGGAGACAAAGAGGGGAGCTGATACTTTGGAAAATTGGCTATGCATGAATGAGTTTCCCGCAACCTCCATTCACGGGGATAGAACACAACAGGTTCGTTGATTGATTGAAGTTTAATTCTTTGATGTAATTGTGAACATCAAACCTTACTATTGTAGAGTAATATATATGCTTCACTCCCACTAAAGCTAAAACAGAACTATGTTTGTTAAAAAAACCTGGATGATATTTGCTAAAATGAACCCGTTCAGCTTCATGATTGATAAGTATGTTCTCTGTTGACTAAATTTGACTAACTCATTTGTGTTGTTATGCATTCAAAGGAAAGAGAAGTGGCACTGAGGTCCTTCAAAACTGGGAGGACACCCATTTTGGTTGCAACAGACGTGGCAGCACGTGGTCTTGACATTCCCCACGTGGCTCATGTTGTAAACTTTGATCTACCAAATGACATTGATGACTATGTCCACCGTATTGGACGAACAGGACGTGCAGGCAAATCTGGAGTAGCAACTGCCTTCTTTAACGAGAACAATTCTCAACTGGCTAGGCCGCTCGCTGAGCTGATGCAAGAAGCCAATCAAGAGGTGCCTGAGTGGCTCACACGATACGCTTCACGTGCTTCATTTGGTGGTGGTAAGAAACGGTCTGGTGGTCGGTTTGGTGGCCGTGACTTCAGAAAGGAAGGTTCTTACAGTAGAGGAGGTGGAGGCGGTGGCGGTGGCAGTGATTACTATGGCGGAGGAGGCTATGGTGGTGGTGGATACGGTGGTGCTCCAAGCGGTGGGTATGGTGCTGGAGTGACCAGTGCTTGGGATTAGCCGACTAGGCTCCCCAATTTTTTCTACTTTTAACCTGACTATTTATTTCTCATCTTCTACATTCCCAAGAGAGCACATGTATTTTGCCCCCACTTTTGAGATCTCACATTCAAGAGATAGATTTAACTAATCGTTGCTATCAGGTGAATCTCTCTGTTTTTGAAGCTATTTTTAGGATTTGTCCTAAAAGATAGACAGTAGTTTTTTTTTTCCGATTTTGATCTTGTTCATGGTTTCTTCTAACAATTTCATTTGTTAGTTTGAAATCCAAATTGTCTTTTTTTTTTCCCTTTGTTGTTTGACAATCTTTCTTGGTGAAATACAATCTCTCTTTATATCCTTTTTGGACTTTATTATGCTTACATAATTCAAACTCCATTCCATTACATAAGAGATCAAATGCAGTTAAATTGGCCCTCTGTGAGAACAACAAAACAACTATTGCTATTCATCTTCGGAATCTTCTTCAAGCTCGCTACCTTCCACAATCTCTTCTTCTTCAGAGCCTTCTTCCGCAAGGTCATCCTCTGGCTTATCAAGCAAAAGTTCCTCTTGAGAGACCATGCCTAACCCTCTAGCCCGGTAAAGAAACCCTGTTCTCATCACATGATAGAACTTATCACGAAGACGAGTGAGAGGATGCGGATTCACTAGTTTTCCTCGACGATACCCTTCTTTGAGAATCACAGTCGTTGTCTTACACTTCAGTGAGAGGTAGAAAATCCCAGGGTAACGAGTGAACAGCCGAGTGAACTTATGAGGAATATTAAGCTCCGCTCTCATGCTTCTCAAGTAGTTCCTCTTGGTTTTCTTGTGGATAGTCAAGCTCAGGAGCTCGTGCAAAACTCCCACAGCTCGTTTCTCCATGAGATCGCTTTCCGGGTCTATGTTACTCGAGTCATCGTAAGGAGAAATGTAAGGAAGTTTTTGAAACTCATCCATCCATGCTTTGACCTTCTTCTGCGCTCCATAACCTCTAGGAAAACTCATAGGGAACGTCAATGTGGACTGACCTCTTTTGAAGTCACGGTAACTAGAATCCTCCCCGGTAACAACATTACTCTCGTTACGCTTCTGCAACGCCGAGAATGCGAATTCATCACGCCATTTAACAAGCTTTAGACAGGGGTTCCCATTAGAGGCCTTGACGAAACAGAAATGATCAGGGTATCTCATGACTAACGTCTTCTCGTAGTTATCAGGTAAACCAAGATCGAACTTGAGAGAATGTAGTGATCTGAGAGAGACAGTTTTTGTTCTCGTCATCATCAAAACTCTACATAGTCTCTCCACTGTATCAGCCTCGTGGCTTTGATGAATAATCTCTTCCTGTGAGTGAAGCATTAGTGCTGTGTCCGTTAACTTGAAACACGGTAAGCTCGCGTAACGAGCATGAGGGAACTCGTGAAACAGAGTCGGGTACCTGCAAAAATAAAAAAGTCGAGTTTTTTCAAGTAGCAGTCTTTTACAAAGTTTCTATCAAAGGTTTTGAAATTTTCTCTGATTTTGATACCTGCGCAAGAAGCGGAGAACAGGGACGGTGAGACCTAAGAGTTTTTGCCAATCGGCGACGGATTTTGCGGTGAGGAAACCGGTGGGAGATCGGTTAATGGCGTCTTTGAGGATGCAAGCTGCTTTGAGATCGGTTTCGGTATCAATGACGTGATCAAGGTTCTTGTTCTTCACCCACTTGAGTCTCACTTTTGTCATAGCACCCATTCCTCGCCATTGTTGATGCTGATGAAACAGCAGCTTACTCACTGAAAAGAGAAAGCTTTGGGATTTGACGAACATCTATAAGTGATTTGATGAAATAAATGCGAAAATTGGATGATCTGTAATTGAAACTGTTTAATGGGTTTTAGGGTTTCAGTGTTCTCTCTCTCGGGGTTTAGTTAAAAAAGAATTGAAACTGCTTAATGGGTTATCATTGGAACTTGGAAGAACAGAGAGAAGTGAAGCAGAGTAGTGCACACAATGTGCTCGACGAAATTACTGAAGGTGTCTTAAAGCGAGATTTTTCGACTTTTTAAAGTCAAGGCCCACCCACAGGCTACAGTTAAGGTAAGCCTTTTAAGTGCGAATTGGTTTTAGTTTTGCAGACAGAACCTAAAAACTTCGAACTTTGTGGTCTGCGGTACAATCAAATCTACAGAAACAAGTTCCACTAGTCGACTCGCGCGACTCGAGAAGACTTGGCTCGTTTAAAAAAGTTCCAGCTTTTCCTAGACTCTAGTCCTGAGGCTGATTGGTAGAAAAAATTATCGCAAAGCTTGGATTTGAGAGTCATGGAAGCGAAGAAAGTGACAGAAGAGGAAGAAGAGACATGGAAGAGAGAGATTGTAACAAGCGTGATGAGATTAGTGAGCACGAGATTGCTTCAGACAGATCTAATTTCACTACTTCTTGTTAGCCCTTGGCTTTATCGCACCCTCGTCTCTTACCCTTCTATTTGGCTGGTAAAGAAAACTTTGACTTCTTCTCAGGTCTTCCAAGTTTTCGAAATTTGCTTATACTTAATCTGATTCAAAGTTTATTGTTTCTCTTTCAGAACATTGATTTGCGTGAGATGACCAATGCAGGGGATCGCCTTTTAGCTGCTCTGTCCTTGGTTAGTTAAAATTAAAAAGTTTGATACTTTGAGCTTTTGGAAAGTTTGAGCAGAAGTCACTCATCGTGGTCTCAAATTGTGTAGCCTAGATATCGGCAAGTGAAGCATATCAATCTTGAATTTGCCCAAGGTGTTGTGGACAGCCATCTTAAACTTGTGAAAGCCCGGGTAACTTACTCACGACTTTATGTTTCTGACTACGTGAATCGTTCTAGCCGTTTAAATTTCTGAAAATATTGTATTGGCTGCTATATTAATATGACAGTGCCCGGATGCCCTCTTAAGTTTAGAATGCTTGAATCTTAATGGGTGCCAAAAGATTTCGGACAGTGGAATCGAAGATATAACTAGCATATGTCCCAAGTTAAAGGTTTTCTCTATCTACTGGAACGTGAGGTAGTATTCTTGTCTGACTCATTGGTTTCACACTTCTTGTTTTTACAACATCAGACAAGCCTAATTCTTGATATAATGTTTGACAGGGTGACCGATGCTGGCATTAGACATCTAGTGAAAAATTGCAGACATATCATTGATTTGAACCTAAGTGGCTGCAAGGTATCTTTATATATATCCTTGGAGTTTTATTCCTGATGGATTGCTGTAATTATGGCAGTGTCTTACACACATGGATACCCCTTTCTCTTTGATGGTCTCTGTTAGTATTAAGTGAAAATATATGATTTGGATGTGCACTAATTGATGCAGAGCCTAACGGACAAAAGTATGGGGCTAGTAGCTGAAAGTTATCAAGAATTAGAGTCACTGAATATCACCAGGTAAGTTGAAAAAGGCTTAAGTCTTTACATAGTGATGATAGATAATCCATAACATTCTTGGATAATGTTATTTTTTCGTTTGTTGATTGTTTATAAAGGTGGAAGCATGGTTTCTATACATTTTTATTAAAGGATTATGGTATTTGGTTTTTTTGTTCATGATGCCACCAGGTGTGTTAAGATTACAGATGATGGTTTACTTAAAGTGCTACAGAAATGTTCCTCTCTCCAGACCTTAAACCTCTATGCTCTTTCAGGGTATATAGTCAGCACATATTTATTTGTTTCTGGATTTATTGATAAGCTAGCTGTTCTAATTCCTGGCACTGATACTGCATTTTCTTGCAGCTTCACAGACAAAGCCTACAAGAAAATATCACTTCTAGCTGATTTAAGGTTCTTGGATCTATGTGGCGCTCAGGTAGGAGTCAATGAATCCCGTTTATTTGGTTGCATTTGTCCTTTTTCTTGGTGGATGGATGGATGAGTTTATTTGAGATCTTGGATCTTTCACCGTCTTGTAGAGTATAACTCAGGGATTTTGATTGCTAGCAAATCCATAGTACAGATTATATATGTCGAAAATGTTTTTCGTATCTTTAATACATATCTGTAACTAAGAGTCCGGCTTTGGTTGCCAGAATATATCTGACGAGGGGCTTGGTGATATAGCTAAATGCAACAAGCTAGAGTCTCTCAACTTGACATGGTAAGCTAAGTCTCCCCCTTACAAGAAAGATAACAAGCAAGAACCTGCGTTTTTCATTCCAAATGCTTCTTAAACATGGCAGGTGTGTGCGTATCACAGATGCAGGTGTGATTACCTTGGCTAATAGTTGTACCTCCCTCGAATTTCTCAGGTATTTTTATGACAATTCTAGAACTATTTTGCTTGTTGTTGTTCTCAGCAACCATCCAATGAAAACCGAAAAATTGCAGCTTGTTTGGAATAGTAGGAGTGACTGACAGATGTCTAGAGACTCTCTCGCAGACATGCTCTACTGCACTCACCACTCTTGATGTTAATGGCTGCATCGGCATCAAGGTGTGTACTGTGACTTTTTCTCCAATATATCAGTTTCTATGTTTTGGTAATGCTGAACAAGACCCAACACTTTTCTCTTTAATTATTGTTAAAAACATATGAGAAAAATTTTTGCAGAGACGAAGCCGTGAAGAGTTGCTTAAGATGTTCCCTCGTCTGACATGCTTCAAAGTACACAGCTAATTTTCTCATTATCTAAGGACTCTCAACAAGTGTCTATCCTCTTTTTTATGATTCACAAATCACAATCTCTTAGGAACAGAGGAGAGTACTCTTATTATCCTAATCATATGCTGTTAACTGTGACTAATATGCTTTACTAACAAGCCCAGTATATACGTTACGATAAATCCAATTATCCAAACAGTAAACAGCTGAAAACAACAGCACGTGTCACAATTTGATGCATTAGTATACAGTAAAATTATGTGCCGCTGTATAAAACTACAAATTAGCAAATATCAGTAACGGTAAAAAAAAACCTTAGTAATTATCTTGGATGGTTCTTTTACAGAACCAGGAAAAAGGCAAAAAAAAAAGTGAAGGGTCGGATGAAATACTTGTGGATACGATCATTTCATTTTCTTCTCCTACACTTCGTACATTCTCAATAACTAGAAGAGAGCATAACTATATATACATTTTCAATAAACTCATCCCTGCATAGGAAGAATCTCGTCAATATCTGTCCTAAGGAAGCTGAGCCCATCCAGCCATAGTTTTTTCGACCTGCCATGCCATTATGTTATGAATGTGTTATCTCGTGATTGCATATGAGATCGACATCACAAAAGATCTATCAGCAGCTAAAAAGATTTATTATCGAGCTATATATGCATGCCCATGGTAAGAGCATTGTAGAAACGCCATAAAATGACAGACTTGTTTAGTGTATCTTGTGCAAAAACCCTTTCAAACAATCCACTGATTCACCTTGAGGGATTTTAGGAAAGAGAGAGGATCTGAAGAAGTTGATTGAAATAAGCTAGCTACAATCTGAAAGTGGAGGTGTTAAATATAACTGAAATGATTTATGCTTGTATAAAGTCTCTAATCCAAAATAAATTCAACATTGATTGAGATTCGAGAACGTAATATCATCATCCACATCCATACTGAGGCCTATGTCTTAATTTCTTCTATTATCTGATATAATTAGATAATGTTCCACGCGTTGCGTGAGTTTGAAATTAATATAACAAAATATAATTATTTACCTTTAAAGGAATTTAGTAAATTGTTGAATAAATTTATTATTTAATAGTTTGCATTACATAAATATTCTTTTAAATACGTATTTTTTGAAAACTTGTACAAAAATTTATAAAAATTTCCCTCAATTAGTTTCATAGCTTTCTTAGTTCTTTCGATAATTTTTACACTATCCAACAAATGCAAGAAAACTTACCTATTATTTTTTATATTATTTTGATCCATTATGAAAATAATTATTATTCGAGATGATTAATCGAAAACTGAATACGCTTTTCCGAGATGATTGATGAAGTCATAAAATAAAAATCATATGAATAATGATTCAATTATACCAGTATAAGTGAGACCAAAACCTAACTTATATATATGTACAATTCACAATAATTTGGTTTTAATAAATTAATATAAACATATTATATAGATATATGTTAATTAACTATATACTGATAAATGATATATGATTAGAATAATATTAATAAGTGAAAAGAAATTAAAAATAGTTACATAGTAATTTCATGTGAATTATTTATCTTAAATTGAATAAAAAATAAAATCAAAATACAAAATACATGATATATCTTAAGGATGACAAGTACAATTGAAAATAAAACTATACATCTTGATGTTTATAATATAGAAATATTATATATGTAGTACCAATATCCGAAAGAAAAATTAAGAACAATTATGATAGAAAAGTTAAATATTTCATCATACTTTAAAACAAAAATATCACATATATATATATATATATATCATATCTTACATATATATATCATACACACATGTTGAACTTTTTATAAACATAATAGCATATGCTACACACATGTTGAAATAGGTCTGGGCATTCGGGTACCCGTTCGGGTTCGGTTCGGATACTCGGGTTTAGAGGTATAGAACCCATTCGGGTATTTCTAGATTTCGGATTCGGATCGGGTTCGGTTTGGGTATTTCAGGTTCGGATTCGAATTACCCGAAGTTCACAAAATTCAAAATTTTAGTATCTAATTTAGTCTAAATTATTTAATAATACACAATTTATCTCAAAATTTAGAGTAATTTTTACTCAAATTTACTGATAAACATTTTAAATACTTCAAATTATCGAAAATATCTAAAAATCTGAATATTTTAGACACTTATATTATTAAAATTATAAACATAACTAATATTTTACTACTATATATTAATAATATGGTTATATTCGGATACCCATTCGGATTTTGGTTCCGATGGGTTCGGATTCGGGTTTTCGGACTTAGAGATTTAGAACCCATTCGGGTATTTTACAATTTCGGATCGGGTTTTTTGGAACGGGTTCGGATCGGATCTTCGGATCCGGGTATTTTGCCCAGGCCTATGTTGAAATCTTACATAAAGTATATAAGAATTACACAAATGCAATAATTAAATATTAACATCCTCTATTAATTATTCTACATTTAGTTGTCATTAATCATTCATTAAAAAGCTATAAATAATATGGAGGTGAAAAAAATAACATAAACACAATTAAATAGTTGTAATTAATTAAAATTTCCTTAAAATATGGAAATGATTATAAATATGAGAGTTACAAAAAATATTTGATAGAATATGTAAATTAATACAATCTGTGAAATCTAGTGTCGTTCACCACACGTTCGCAACTGATCGTGTCACAGATCCGAAATCCTGGCAACAAGTCTAATTCCGGTAGATACAAAGTAGATGACCACATTGATTTATTAAACCAGCATCAGCTTTTAACTTTTAACTAATTTCTTCTGGCAACAAGTCTGATTCTGGTAGGCTCTCAGTCTTCGGAACGATGAACATCTTTCCACAAAAATCAAAATGTTCAAAAGCGTTATAATCGGAGTTCTATCGACAACTTTTAAGAGCTTCTACTGCAAAAATAATATTTTCTTCTCTGAGGAGTTCTTTTGCTTCTCTTTTGGAGATATAACACCGACCATTTTTAAACAAATTTCGAAGGATACGGCTAGGAATTCCTTCTTGTACACGAGATCTTCTATGAACTCCAATCTGTAACCCCTCTGGATCCGTGGAATTACTAGTGTCATCATCAGTAAAAAAATTCTGTATCTTGTTCCATTTCCAAATAAATCATGTCGTTTATAGTATTTGACAATTGACAATTATAGACTCACCAATGGCCCGTTATGTATTTGACAATTGTTAATTTTTTTAAAGTCCCTCAATTATATTTGTTTTTTTTTTCTTTGTAAAACGAACCATGTATTTGTAATGATGCCCGTATTTAATATTTTGAAAAAGAAAATATTTATAGATTGCTTGGATGGTTCATAATCATAGCCGGGATTACCATATTATGAACTTTATCACTGAAATGTGTGTGTGTGTGTGTGTTTTTCCATATGTTTGAATTCTGAAACTATCTTTTGGTTTATAACTTTGAGAGTTTTTTAACCATTCCTATGTCTGTTTTGAATTTGTGGCAGGAGGTTTCCTGACATTGGTGAGTCTATAACACAAGGGCAACCCCGCAAATATCAAACTCCTATACTCGGTTAATTACTATACCTTTTTTTTTTTTTGTTGTCTCTGGATAAGAACTATGAATGTGTAGTACCAAACTCAAAAAGAGTTTCTTTGTTTCTGTTGAAACTAATTTTATATGCAGATAGAAAACAAAATCATCCTGTCGTCGAGATTGACAATAGAAGGGCCTTTAAGGATGAAAGAAGAGTATTTAGAAGGAGTACTCGAGTCGCCAACGGTTATTGAAGAAGCAGTACCTGAACAGCTAAGAAGTTTATAATTGGGCCAAGCTTCTACCACGTTACAGCAGCTTCCTGAACCTATCAAGGATACTCTAGCCAATGGTCTAAGAATTCCCCTTGGTACGTAAGCCACATATATAAAACATCTTTTTAAGATTTTTCCCTCACATATGTAAACATTGTAACCACTTAGTGTTGTTGTTATTTGACTTTCAGGTGGAACGTACCAAAGATTCTTCATGATATCTTATCTTATCTTGTCGCAGGCTGCGTTTACTACTACATGGAAAAAGGAACTTGCTCGTACGAGAGAGAAAAGGAAGCTTATATTTGATATGAGTGATTCAATCGGTTACAGATTTTATATGAATAAATTGGTGTTGATGGCTGTAGCTGTTCGTAAAGTGTTGTTTTAGCATTCTTTCTTTGTTTTTCTTCAAAAGGGTTTCTATGAAAAATGTTTACTTAGAAACTCTTTGTTATATGACATCCTTCAAAGAGTTGTAATCTCTCGGTATATCTCTAATCAGACTTTTTTTTTTTAAGTTTTGTTTTATTAACACGCCATGATACATCTGCTTCAGCTAGATAATGGTTTTGGATGTGTTTTTTTATTAGCTCAGTTACAGAGGATTGAGAGAGCTATAGCCATCACTATACCAAATTGCTTCTTAGCTCGTCCTTTGATGCTTGCTGAACTTTTGGAGACAGCTGCAATATTTTACATATCGCTTTCTTTTAGTTCCAAGAAGCAGGAAACTATTGTTTTGCACGCGTAGAATCAAAAGTACTGCAAAAAGAGTGGTGGTGATACCTTTATGTCCAGCATTCTGAGAGGATTCAGTGAATTGCTTAAATATCTGAGAGGCTGGTGAATCTAGAGGCAAATGTAGAAGCTCTTCTTGCAAACAAAATGAAGTAATGAGAAAAAGATATAGTCTGGCACCATGCAAAAGCTGTTGAATTATTCAAGAAAATATTGTACAACATATTTGGTTATGAAATCTGTCACCTGGGCATTTTGAGATATTTGCAGGGACGTGGCAAGCCGAAGGGAGGCTCATTGCACGATTGGCATCAACTTTGAACCCTAAACCAGGATCATCTCTGTCTTTGACAAGAGTACAAAGACATCTCTTGGTCTGCCCTTTGTCTATGTTTACCTTGAGTTTGCTGCAACATGTTGAGTCTGGAGCTTTAGCTTTGTTACTGACATAAGGAAGACAAGAGTAGAGATCAGACATGGCATCCTGACATCCCTTTATGTCCTGATTCAGATCTGATCTCACACCAAGAAACATTACTGCTACTGTTATGCATAGAGCCAACATTTGAGGATTTTGATTGTAACCCATGAATCTTGCCATCAGTTTATGCAGCAGAGTAAGAACTCAACATGGCTTTTTATAAGCCTATCTACAGACTTGCTTCTTGTTCACATGTTTCCTTCTCTACTTGGATAGATTAGTCAGAGTTCTAACTCTGCAAGAAACTTGATTTAAAATGCTCATATAATGAATACTAGTTGTCATGTCTCATGTCTGATTGAAATTTGAGGTTGGATCATCTGCAATTATTGGAGGCTTACATATAAATATAGTAAGTTGTTCACAATTCGTTTTCACAGTATCTGCAAGATATCCCACAAGTAAAGCGAAATAAAAAATATTGTTAAAGTTTAAGGAGGCTTGCAACCATACCTAGAAGAGACAGTTTTTATACTCAGGTGAATTGACTGTAAACTCCCGTCAACATTTTTTTGAAGAATCTAATGTTTACATTGTTACAATGACAAGCCAGTGAAGACAAAACCTGCTGGCAAAGAGGAATAACTATAAGAAGAAAAACCAAACGAACCGAAAAGTTATCATACTTCTTACATTGGGAGCAAACTAAATAAAACTGTGATAGAGTAGAACGCAAGCGAAAAACCCAGCAGGAGAAAACCCGGGGACATGGCACGCGATCTTCCTCATGTAGATTAACCATCTCCACTGGAACATGTCTTTGAGTAGCGGTTATTACAGCTGCAGTATCTCTACAATATATTTTTTCACCTGTGAAGTTTGCAGCATCAGCGTCTGGCCCTGGGCATGCAGCGGAATTCAGCTAAAAGTGCAATGTGATCAGAAGACCATTCTGGAGATGGAAGAGCAGTGTCCTTCCTCAAGCTCTCTTCATCCAACAGTTCCAATAATGATTCCACTGTTAACGTATCAGCTGAAACCCAAAAAATAGAGCAAAAGCAAAATGTTTACATGAAAAACGAAATTTGAGTTGAAAGCAGCCAATGGCTGCGAAAGCAGGGAAGTTCTCGCTTGCGTTAACCTGTGTAAAATATGTAATCAAGTGTGCCTATAAAGTCCCTGGTACAGTTGGTAAACAATGGTTCATTTGATGCAGGATCCATTCTTCTCCTTTGCTGCTCAGCAATAAGGCTGCCTCCCATTCTTGCAAATGATGAGTAAGCACTAACCTGCATTGCTCACAAGATGAGATAATTATCCATATGTTGTAGTTCTAAAGTTTAAAGTATGTCTTTGGCGGTTCTATACATCTCTTTCTGTTTTTATGAAAGATAATTACCAGTGGCAGCTGATGAGTTAACTTGGTGTGAGGACGCAAAATTCCAAGAGGATCGACCATCAAATCTGGGTGCAATGGATCGACCTTCCCCACAGCAAGAAGTGAATGAGGAGCACTAAAAACATTTAGAAGGAACTCTAAGTTAATTCAATTAGATACCATAATCATAATTTGATATAGGTTAAGACATTTTTGCAGTTTAGGCATAGCAAATAGTTAAACCAGCCAGACCTCGCTGGTACTGTGTTGAAATCTCCACACACAAGCATCGGAATATCTGCACTAGCAGCTATTTTCTCCAGTCCCTTCAATAATGTATGAACCTAGTTTGCGCAAGAATGAATATGAATCAGTAGTGATGTTAGAATCTGAAATCTGAGAGTTCTTATACTATGAGAAATAAAGACGAACCTGCCAGAGCTTGACATCCTTTAGTTCATGAGAAACGTTTACATGCGTGTTAGCCTGCACTCATCAAGAAAGAGAGAAAATGTTATCACCTCGAGATCTTTAAGGCAGAAGAGAAAGTGTAAACACATAAAATTCAAATCTTGTATCATCTCTTACAAAAGATGTGGCAAACTCACCACACAAAGTAGCTGGCGCTTCCCAGGATTTTCAGCAGCCTGGTTGCCAAATTTTGCTTCCAGTACAACTATTAAAGCGACATTGTCCTAAAAAGAAAGAGTTTAAATCAGTTTACATGAAAGACTAACACAGAGAATGTGTGGAAACAGAAATCGCACAGTGATGTATCTCTGAGTACCTTAACCAAACGATTCAAAGCAGTCTTCTTCTGGGTAACAGGGATAAGAGCCTCGGTCAAAGACTGGGCAGCCTTATTGAACTCAACCTGGACGAGAAGCCCGATGATTTAACAAAAGGGCTTACATAGATAGGTAATCAAGTGGAACAGTAAAATATACCTCGTATTTTTTAACATGAGAAAACCTGTCTCTTCTGAAAAAAGTAGCACATCCATCAATTGTGTTTGTATTACCAACGTAAACCTAAGAGTATTAAATAAACCAATATGTTCTGGTCAGTACATCTTGTCACATAAGTGACAAGGAAAAGGTTATAGGGGGTCAAGTGGATGCGTACAAACAAACCTCATTTGTTTTCCTCTTGAAAAGAGCTTGGTATCCATGCTTATCCAGCTCAGGAGCGAAAAACTCATCAAAATGATCATTCTGTACCTGCAAGATGGAAAAAAAAAGGAATTATTGGAGAGTTCTTTATCCATAAACTAATTACTCACGAGTGTACTTGTTCATAATTTAACAGGAAGCAATTGCAACGTTTGTAACCCGGTACAACTTGTGGCAGAAAATATTTAACATACCTCTTGCAGACAAACTATATCTGCGCGATACTTGACAATTTCCCGTAGTAAATTCTGTCTACGGTATGTCCAAGCGAGAGCCCACGCGGGACAGTAACTGTATATGTCGCTGCTAGCATATGTATCAGCCAATATATTGTAGGAGAGCACAGTGAATGATCCCATAGAAAAAGGTCTTCCATTAGAATCCAGCTGTCCGATAACATCAGCTCCACTAACAGGGATCAGCCTTCGCGGAGAAGGTGATGGAGCTGGAATAACACGGGAGGTCAATATGGTACAAGAAAGGCCCACATTCTGTTTTGTCTCGGCATTGACCACTACACACTCAAACTTCAAAACATGGCCAATATCATCAGCCATTGGTGTGTATGTCTTAGAACGTCCAACCTCAACAAGTGTTTCTCCTCCAGCACCTGTCTTTTGAGTTATGGCTGCGGGATAAACATTCGTTAAACTACCACTGGTGCTGAGAATGCCAGATCCAGACCCTGAACTATTCAAACGAAGCAACTCTTCTTCATCATTTCCTTCTGCAGCAGCAGCACTGGCAGCACGCTCGTGCAACACACGGTGATGCTGCCACGCATCTGAAAAGCACTTGGTAGAGCAGTGGAAACTTTTGGAAACAGGAACCTTAGACTTTAAACATCCCAAACACTGCAATGTGGCCGGCTCAGATGGATGCACACTACAAATAGCAACTTTCTTATCACTCTGTACCCGATACCTGCATCAGATGATCCATCTTTAAAAAACAGAACCAACCCCATTTCATAATCATTTCCACACTCAAATTTGCAAACAAACAAAGACTTGAACTTACTAATAATAAGAAACAAAATTCCCGAACTTTCCTTATAAAGAAACTGGAGCAGATTTAAGAGTGAAAGAAAGCCAAAAGGGATAACATACCATCTGTACTTTAAGAAGTGACCTTCAAGCGGAGCTGATTCAGGTACATCATCGGTGGTGGGAGTCTTATCCGGGCGGCGGAGAAGCACGTAAGGTGTAAGTTCACATCCAACAATAGGTATCTCCGACGGTAGATGTACTCGTATAACGCTAAGCATTTTCTTTTATCCTAACTAAAGTAACTCTAATTTCTCAAAACACTAAACGAAGCTCTCAAAGGTTGAGACTTCTAGTTTTTAGATATATGTAAACTGATAGAAAAGAGCAGAAGAAGAAGAAGAAGAAGAAACAAATCGGATCCCTAACGGATCCGCCATTTACTTAACCCTAAAACCCACCAGCATAGATGGAACCCTAATTCTCCCCCCCTCAATTTTTCTCAACTACAACAAGTTTCTCCAAACCCCAATTTTACGACCTAGAAAATATTTATGAAAGAAATTGAAATCCAAAGAGTTGGATCGATAAATTTCGCTACAGAGTAAAAAAAAAAAAAATGAAATTATTTCCAAAGACAGACAAAGACGCAATACGCAGTATTTTTTTATTTTATTTTATTTTTTCCAAGCGGAACAACAACAAAGGCTGCAAATAAAAATAAAAATAAAACTAAGATATTTATTTTATTATTACATATACACTTTTTTAAATGAAATTATCTATATTAACTTTTTTTCAACAGTTGTTAGCATTGTAATAGACTATTCAAAATTGGGAAAAGACAGATAAATATATCATCACAATATACAATATTTAGAAAATGTTATTTATAAAGATGTTTGAAAGAGTGTAAATGGGAAATGATAGCACACACACACTGATATATTTATGACATTTGTTAAAATTAAAAAAAATATATATTTTTGCTGGCAATTAATTTACTAAATTTGTCAGTAATTACTTTTGTCCAGACCATAATAAATATTCGTCTCTACCCAATCCTTGCTCTTCGTGTTTGTCACGCGCTAACATAGTAAATCGCCGACACGCTGTTTACTTCGTTATAGTTACGCCGGCAGGCTTTTCGTTATTAGAAAACGGCAAACAGTCCGGAAAATTAAAAAGCCTTGTTGGATCGAAATACAAATATCTCTTCCATCTTTTTCTCTTTTGCTCATTTCCCAGAAACCTTTGTTTCATTTATTTGTTGCTTTCGTGTGCGATCGCGAGAGAAGAAGAAGGGAGAAAGAAAAAAAAATTAGGGTTTATAATCTGAAGCTTTTTTTTTCGAACACCATTGATCCTTGATCTAGGTTTCTCTTCTATTCGAGTTTCTTTTAAGTTCTGGCTTTCATTTTATCTTCTCTCTGTGCATGGTGTCGCTAAATCTATCCAGCGTTGTCCTGTTCGATTCCGTTTAGCTTCTAGGGTTTAATGATTTGTGCATTTTTTTTTTGGTTTTGAGGATTTGATTGTTCTCAGCTTTGCGTTAGTTCATCGTGATTTTGTTTTGTTACGGCATTTTTATTATTTTGATTTTTTCCGATTAGCTGCTGAGGTTTCTTTTCTCTAAGGTTCTTCTAGAGAGATAGTTCTGTTGAATCGATCTGCATTTGTTCTTCGTTTTCAGTATTTTGATTTGTTGAGTCTTTTTGTTATATCTTACATGCACAGCTGCAACTTAATTTCTGGAAAATGAACTTGTTCTAACTGAAATTTATTACGATCTTAGGGCTTTGATCAAACTCAGAACGAAGAATTAGAAGCCAAAATCAGTTGTTCTTTCTCGGAGGTTTTAGTTTGCAATCATGAGTTCAAATTCATGGGCTGATGTTTCTGAATCGGAGAGGGCACCACCATCTGGTGGTTGGGGTTATTCTCGTCCGTCACGAACCAACTATGTTCCTCCACATCTCAGGAGTCGTACACCATCTTCGGAGTTTGCTGCTCCTTCACCTGGTAATGATCGTGGGGGATATGGTGGTCCACATAGTGGTTATGGTGGTCGAGGCCAAGGTTATGCTGGTCGAGGAGGTGGTGGCTATGCTGGTAGAGGAGGAGGTGGTGGTGGTGGAGGTTGGAATAACAGAAGTGGAGGTTGGGATCGTAGGGATACTGAAACTAACCCGTTTGGTAATGATGGAAATGCAGACCCGGCTGTTACCGAGCAGGAAAACACAGTCATTAACTTTGAGGCGTATGAAGATATTCCCATTGAGACAAGTGGGGATAATGTACCTCCCCCTGTTAATACATTTGCAGAGATAGACCTCGGAGAAGCTCTGAATCTAAATATCCAGAGGTGCAAATACGTGAAGCCTACCCCTGTGCAGCGTAATGCAATTCCCATTTTGGCTGCTGGAAGGGATTTGATGGCTTGTGCGCAGACAGGGTCTGGGAAGACAGCTGCCTTTTGTTTTCCGATTATTAGTGGGATTATGAAGGATCAGAATATAGAGAGACCACGTGGAGTTCGGGGAGTCTATCCTCTTGCTGTCATCCTCTCACCAACAAGGGAGTTGGCTTGCCAGGTCTGAATCACTGGTATAATATCATATTTTATGTGCATTCGTAGATCACATGAAGATTTCATTAACAGACATCTGTTCTATGATTTTTTGGCAGATACATGATGAAGCAAGAAAGTTCTCGTATCAAACTGGAGTGAAAGTTGTGGTTGCTTACGGAGGAACACCTGTCAACCAACAGGTTTCTGTTCTTGTTTGATAACTGCTTCATTTTCCACGTCTCATAGACTCTGTGGTTGTGTGTGGGTGTGAGAGAGAGAGAGAGAGATTCCTTTTGCTTTTTCAGGCTGTAATTATACTAAAGTTTACCAGTGAGCCTTGTTAAATTTCGGTCTGACAGTTTTCGTTAGCTCTTAGTTTGGTTGATGACATGTCCTGTCTTTTCTTTGCTCTGTAACATACCATTACTCCTCCTGTTTATGTGGGTTTATGATAATTAACGATTGTGTCCTTACAATGAAAAGCTGCAGGAATCAACTACGTTCCATGATAGTAAGTCTACTGCTCTTGCTAATTTGTTCTTGTTTTGCTGTTGTACAGATTAGGGAGCTTGAAAGAGGGGTTGATATTCTTGTTGCAACTCCTGGGAGATTAAATGATTTGCTGGAGAGAGGTAGAGTCTCATTACAGATGGTAAGATTCTTGGCGCTTGATGAGGCGGACAGAATGCTGGACATGGGTTTTGAACCACAAATCAGGAAGATCGTTCAGCAGATGGACATGCCTCCTCCTGGTGTCCGGCAGACAATGTTGTTTAGTGCTACATTTCCTAGGGAAATACAGGTTTGTGGAACTCTTTCACATGCCATTTTCTATGTTTTCTCCTTACCGGAGGGAATTCAGCTAGCTCTATCGTCAGTCTCTCTTGCTCTCTTAGTGACTTCATTGTTAGGGCACTGCTTCATTTGGGTCTCCAGTACACTTGTTCGGAGAATAACTTTCTTTTTATTAACTTGGATAAAAGTGACTGAGCACTTATCTTTAACTTGTGTAAAGGATCTGATATTTGCATGGTGTAAGGAAGGATATATCCGTTCTTATGCTAGTGATATGAAAGAACAAGATAGTGATTTTATTTGCTTGCTGTTTTTCCGTGAATGTTGCCTATAACTGTAGAAAAAAGAGAGAATTGGTAGGTCTGGGAAATGATAAGGATGTCCGGAACAGAATCTTGTTTCCCTTTATTGTTGGAGGTTTCATTTCGTTGTCTTACTAATTTTCATTGTTTAAGTTGGGACTTCCAAAAGTTTGGCTCTTCGAAGTTGTGTTTCCATATGCACTTAATTTTTATTTTATTTTTGTGTGCAGAGACTTGCATCTGATTTTCTTTCAAATTACATATTTCTGGCTGTTGGAAGAGTGGGTTCAAGCACGGATTTAATTGTCCAAAGAGTAGAGTTTGTCCATGATTCTGACAAAAGAAGCCATCTAATGGACCTTCTTCATGCCCAGAGGGAGAATGGTAACCAAGGAAAGGTAATGCAGATCAACATGATTGGTTTCTTGGTTAAGTGTGAACATATTTAGTACTAGTGCTCCTTTTTGGTCTCAAGGTTCTGTATCATTGTCTCTTTGATCTGTATGTTGCATTGTAGTTCAAGAGCACCTTGACGACCCTGTTTATTTTATTCTACAGCAAGCTTTGACGCTAGTTTTTGTGGAGACAAAGAAGGGAGCGGACGCTTTGGAGAATTGGTTGTGCATCAATGGTTTCCCAGCGACGACCATTCACGGTGATAGGTCACAACAGGTTAGTGAGTCGTTGATATAAAAAAAAAAAAAAAGAGGATATTGTAGAGTATAGTTCAGTGCAACCAAACCTAAAACCGCATTGTGTTTTAATGCCTACATAGGAAAGAGAAGTGGCACTGAGATCATTCAAGACTGGACGGACACCTATTTTGGTTGCAACTGATGTGGCAGCACGTGGTCTTGACATTCCGCACGTGGCTCATGTAGTGAATTTTGATCTACCAAACGACATCGATGACTATGTCCACCGTATCGGACGAACAGGACGTGCAGGCAATTCAGGACTAGCAACTGCTTTCTTCAATGACAACAACACATCAATGGCCAAGCCACTGGCTGAGCTAATGCAAGAAGCAAACCAGGAGGTCCCTGACTGGCTAACTCGATACGCATCTCGTGCTTCATTTGGAGGTGGTAAAAACCGGCGGTCTGGTGGACGGTTCGGTGGCCGTGACTTCAGGAGAGAATCTTTTAACCGAGGCGGTGGTGGTGTTGACTACTATGGTGGTGGGGGTGGGTATGGAGGCGTTCCTGGTGGTGGCTACGGAGCAATGCCTGGTGGATATGGAACCGTACCAGGTGGTGGATATGGAACTGTTCCCGGTGGTTATGCACCTTATGGTAGAGGCGGGGGTGCTTACTATGGTGGAGGATATGGAACCGTTCCTAGCCAAGGGTATGGTCCTGGAGTGGCTAGTGCATGGGACTAAGCTTTAACTTCAATTCTTCAAGAATCGATTATGTTCTCTCTCTTACTTATCTCTATTGTTTATTATTAGGGGGCAGCCACCGATGTGTATGTTTGCTCTTTAAATGGTTATGTAGACACAAATCGTCTCTTTGCTCACTGTGAAAAAGAAAACTCCTAGTCCACCATTATTTTCATGAGTTTTAAGTCTTACAAAAACGGTAAAAAAAAAAACCAAAATTAATCAACTACACCCATACTCTTATTAAAATGCAGGGAAACGGTTTACTAAATTGAGGATCAAAATGAGAAAATAAAGGAAGGTTAGACAAAGCCACACAGAGGTCATAATAAAGAATGACCAACTTCAGAAAGTGATTTGCCTTACTCAGAACCACTTTTGATCTTTGTGTCATCTCTCTATCACAGATTTGGTAAAACGTTTTGTCTAAACAGTTGATGTCATAATCTGATAAGAACAAAAAAGAAGAAGACCGGAACAAAAAAAAAAAAAACCTATCTGTAAGCAAATGGTGGTGGGTGGTGAAGGCGGTTAGCGTCTGGTCCTAGGCTTGCATCGAAATTCAGCTAAGAGTGCAATGTGATTAGAAGACCATTCTGGGGAAGGAAGAGCTGTGTCCTTTCTTAATCCATCTTCATCCAGTAATTCCAATAGAGATTCCACCGTTAATGTATCCGCTGAAACCAAAAAAAAAAAAAAAGACTCTTCCTGTTAAGTTAACTTGTTTAGTCTGATGTAGTTTCAAAAAAGGACAAAGGAATTAAAAATGGTGAAACCTGTGTAGAATATGTAGTCATGAGTGCCGATGAAGTCCCTTGTACAATTGGTAAACAAAGGCTCGTTTGTATTAAGATCCATTCTCCTTCTGTGTTGTTCCAATCCAAGACCCATTCCCGGTCTCACAAGCGATAGCGATGAGTACGCGCTCACCTGAACCAATTCACTTGTCAAATATCCAAGAGAGAGAGAGCCAAAAAGAGTATAAATTTACTTAAATCGAAGAAAAGATATGTTACCAGAGGCAATTGATGAGTCAATTTAGTGTGTGGACGCAGGATATTAAGGGGATCTACTACCAGATCTGGGTGCATTGGATCGACCTTTCCCAGTACAAGAAGTGTATGAGGAGCACTATAATACAAAATTCCAAAAAGCAAAGCTTTAGCTTTCTAAACCACTAATCGTAAGAGAATTCTGCATTTCATATATCATGTCAGAAGAATTTATGAATCAACAAACCTCCCCGGAAGCGTATTGAAGTCTCCACACACAAGCATGGGAATATCAGCACTAGCAGCTATTTTCTCCAGTCCCTTCAATAAGGTATGGACCTAAACTCAATAGAATAAAACAAAACTTGAGGTGAATACTAATTCTTTCGAGTTCATTGAAAGTTGAGTTATTTGGGATATAGAGATGCACAAACCTGCCAGAGCTTCACATCCTTCAGATCTTGTTGAACATTTACATGTGTGTTTGCCTAAAATCCAGCAAGTTACCACAACAACAACAAAAAGAAATTAGTTGGATTTCACTAAAAGAGCATGAACAGAAACTAACAGTTCTCATGAGGAGAGTCTATTGAATGGGAAGCAAAAAGGAAACTGTACCACACAAATAAGCTGGCGCTTCCCAGAAGGATCAGTAGGTTGATTACCAAACTTGGCTTCAAGAACAACTATCAATGCAATGTTATCCTATAACAATCATTGGAATAAGTTTGTAAACAATAACTCTCTGATAACTAGCTGCGGCCAGAGAAAATTGTATAGCATGTCAAAATACCTTAACAAGTCGGTTTAATGCAGTTCTCTTCTGCGCCTGAGGGATTATAGCGTCAGTCAAAGACTGAGCAGCCTTATTGAATTCAACCTGGATTTACAGTCCATGAATTAGTATAGAGATCTACATAAATGGATCGAGTAAACGTAAGGTAAAACCAATACAAACATCATATTTCTTGACATGCGAAAATCTATCCCGTCGGAAAAATGTTGCACAGCCGTCAATGGTATTTGTACTTCCGGTGAGAACCTAACAACAACAAATTTATGGTTAAAGAGATTACAAATCATAAATTACTTAAGGAAGGAGTGCATGGAATCAATGAGCCAACCTCATTAGTCTTCCTCTTGTAGAGAGCTTGATAGCCATGCTTATCCAACTCAGGAGCAAAAATATCAAGGAAATGATCACTTTGTACCTACCACATAACGAAATAAGAACACATTAGAAGTAGTTTTTTAAGGACTAAAATGCTTGAATCTTTACCAAGAAAGATTAGAACACATACTTCTTGCAGGCAAACTACATCGGCTCGATACCCAACAATCTCCCTTAACAAATTCTGTCTGCGGTATGGCCAAGAAAGAGCCCAAGGAGGACAGTAACTGTAGTGGTCGCTACTTGCAGAAGTATCAGACAAAATGTTATATGAAAGAACAGTGAATGATCCTGCAGACTGAATCCGACCATCTTGATCTATATGACTCATGACATCAGCTCCGTTAACAGGGATTAGCTTACGGGGACTTGGAGAAGGAGCAGGAATAACTCGAGAAGTCAAAATGGTACTAGGATGTCCCACAGACTGTTTAGTCTCAGCATTAGCCACAACACACTCGAACTTCAAAACGTAGCCAATATCATCAGCTGTTGGAGTGTACGTTTTGCAACCCCCAACCTCAATAAACGTCTCTCCTCCATTTTTCTGAGTAATATTAGAAGGATAAAACGGAGCTGGACCATTGTTGGCAATATTAAGATTTGACATAGACCCAGATAAGGTCCCAGCAAGAGCACCAGTACCCGCACTGTTATACCGGACCAACTCATCTTCATCGTTACCGTTCTCAGCAGTAGCTCGCTCGTGCAAAGTCCTGTGATGCTGCCAGGCATCGGTAAAGCATTTAGGGGAACAATGATAGCTTTTTGCAACAAGGCCTTTACGTTTAGAGCAGAAAACACATTGCAAAGTAGCTTGTTCCGTTGGATGCACACTGCAAATAGTTACTTTCTTATCGCTCTGTACTCGGTACCTACACAACAAAGTAATCAAAAGAATGAATCTACAAAAAGATCAGAACTTTTTTTGACAACCTAAATCAGAAGTCTCTAAATTCAAATCAAAATTCAATCTTTGATAAACCCCAAATCGCAAAATAGAAAAATCAAAAGAAAAGACAAACCATCGGTATCGCAAGAAGTAGCCTTCAAGAGGAGCAGATTCAGGGATATCGTCAGTGGCGTTGTTCTTATCGGGGCGACGAACGAGAACGTAAGGAGTCAATTCACAGCCCACAATGGGAATTTCAGAAGGTAGATGCACTCGGATCACGCTCAGCATTGCTTTTCAATAACACCTGGGTTTTGATTGTTGTCCTCGCGCACACACACACACAGAGACACAGAGACACTAACTAAACGAAGCAGCAGAACAGAGAGATTTATAATTCGAAAGAACAAGACCTTTGATTAAACCTAATGAGGAAGTGGAGCGTACGATTGGCTGATCCACCATTTACTTTGACCCAAAAACCCGTCCAATCTCTAGAAACCCTAGTTTTATCAAAATGTCTTCTTCTCAAAAAAAAAAAAAAAAAAAACTTTAGTAGTCGTCTCGTCGTAGTAAGGAATACCAAAGTTGGATCCAAAATCGAAAAAAAAAAAAAAGGAAAGAAGGAATCGAGATGTGGGATGAGAGATCTTGGAGGAATCCCTCTATAAAGATCGATTCTTACGCTGAGAATATGGAAAAAATCAATCAAAAAAAAAAAAATCGATTTTGTTTTTTTTTTTTTAATCTCCGAGTGGGTTTTAATATTTATTTTTCTTTGAAGACCAAACAAAAAATTATTACATTTATTATGAATATTTTTTATTGATTTTGCTCTTCCTCTGAAAATTTTGGTTTTGGCGCTCAAAGATTGAAATTTTTTGAGTTTTCTTTTATGTTTTTAGGTAAATTAAAAAAAAATCAGAGAATATGCGTAAAACAAATAATATGACTAACCAGAGAGACAAATCAAGATTTATAAACTCGTTCGTAGCCTAACGAAAACAAGACATGTATACATAAGAAACATTGTTATATGAATGATATATTCGATAATCGATACTAGTTTACTATTACTACGATATCACAAACGAAGATGGAATGAATCAAATGAGTCAATATAGGCAATGCACATTCAACAAAAGAAGGTGTGATTTTTTCATAGTCATCTAGAGTCAACAAAAAAAATGTAGTTTGTGATATCGAAGACGATTACAAAAGTAGAATCTATATATATAAAGTTGGCTTTTCCTCATTTATGGTGATGTCAGCTCAGCAACCCCTAATTTAATTTTGTAAGCTTATTCTTAATAACACTTACCCACTGACACTTGAAATGCCCATTCCAAACCAAATTTGTTAGCTGCCCTAACAACAACCTTATCTCCTCTTACTCGCCGTCTTCAATCGCAGGCATCCGTTTCCTGCTTCGTTCTATGTTCCTCGCGTTTCATATTCTCACGTTGCAATGGTTAGAAATGAATTAGATATTATTTCCCACTCCTCGACTCTCTTAGTCTGTCCTCTCTTTAATTTCCACTGTCACGGGTCTGTGTTAAACGGAAATTTGTGTCGTTTAAAGCTCTATTATCTAATGCTTAGCCCACGAGCTCATTTTTTCAACTGAGTTAAGTCGCAGTCTTATATAAAGCCACCACTTGCAACTTCATGATGCTCAGGTTATACTATGTCTTCTACTTTTTTCCTGACTAATATGACTTCCTCTGTTTTTTCATTCGCTGACCTCAACTATAGAAATAATTAAAACAAAACCCACTCAACCCAATTACTCAACTAATAACACCCAAAAATAATGATTCTAAGTAACGGCAAAAAATCATTAAATCGTCAATATCAAACGCCGAAAATACACAATATAATAGCAGGACAACAATTAGGGAAAACAAAACACAAACGTAACTGCAATTGACATCCAGCCTATAAAGTACGCTCTTAAAAATCCAAACTGAAATACAAAGCAAACACTATGAAAATGCAGCAAAAGAAATATTACTTCCTTGATGAACTACCAAACGACATCCTGGGAGATATCATCTCAAAAGTTGCTCTCATTTCACGCAAAACAGTCAGACATGTTATGCAAGCATCACCACAATTAGCAAAAGCAGCACAAGACAACAGAGTATACAAGAAAATCAACCTAAGGCCACTAGCTGTGAATCCACTAGCAACAATTACCAAAAACAAAACTTCATGGAGAAATGCATAGCAAGAGGAAATGTGGAGGCACACTACATCAAAGGAATACAAGAGTATTTTCACAAAAACAACACAGAAGCAGGCTTGGAACATTTGAAAAAGGCAACAGAAGGTAATTACAAAGATGGTATCTACCTTTATGGAATTGTAAAATTATGCAGGGGCGATATAGTGGAAGGAAAGATGTGGTTGGATAAGCTAGGCTGGAAGGAAAACAAACTAAAGGGTGATCAATGCTGGAAAAATATCAAGAGGGCATTACACAGAGTCAAAGTACAAAAGCTACAAAGATACTACGCTACATTGGCCACATTTCAACCAACAGTCAACTGTAGCATCAATGACATGGAAAATAGATGTGAACACTGCTATCACTACAAACAAATGATCAAATTCATCCTGTTCGTTTAGACTATAAGGTTTACCAATGTATCATGCGCAAATCATTTCCAACAATTCGAATAAAAGCATTTCTATTTCTTTTTCATATTGATTACCAATACATAGAAACGAATATATACAAAACCAAACACAAAAAACAAACATAAATAATGTATAAAAAAGAAACTTAAATTTAAACAAAATAAGATAACACTAGATAGCGAAGCATCACAACACATTCCAACAGCACCCCCAAACAATCAAATTGACAACAACATCAATATAGGTCTGCTCGCCATAAAACCATTACCGGCAATTAGTAGATAAAAGGACCTCAACGACATAAACCTCAGAGACAGGTATATGGAACACAACATCAAAGTAATTGCAAAAAATCTACAAGCAAACAACTCAAGTACCAAATTCATACAATTACGACCAGCAGGGGACATATATTTCGAAAAAAATATTTACCTTAATGAAATTATAATGTTAGGGACGGACAAGAACATGAAAGGCAATCTCTGGAAGGATAAGCTGGGCAACAAAAAAAACAGTGTCCGATCAAAGTTGTTTAAACAAAAAAAAAAAATTGGTTATGCAAAACGGATTAAGGATAAGATAGCTAAAACACTAAGAAAAAAAAGCCTGATCTAAGCTGGAAAAAATCACTTACAATTTACTTCATCACTACGCGAAAAGAGAATCAACTCACAATTATCTTCGGCAACTCACAATTAACAAATTAAATAACATACATCGCCCGAGAAAAATAATTAGACCAGCATTTCTAGCAACGAATTGAAATCGAGGACATAAGCAGCCGATCAAACAGGCAACAGTCAGAAAATCGCATCGATACAATTGGTGATATAAAAAGAAAAAGAAACTTCGAAATCAGAGTTCCAAAATGGATTATGTTCTTTACTCGAAAACAAAAATGGATTATAAAACTGGATTTACTCCAAATTGGTTCGCTGTCATCCGTAGCCAGCAAGATCTAAGATGCAGCAGACACCAATGTCAACCCACGTGTGACTCCCCCTCACGTTAACTACTTTACCAATTTGTTTTAAGGCTATCTTACAAAAACCCACTAGATAACAAACATCCAAAACAACTCAATTTTAACTCATCTAAAAAATAAAAAAACTAATCACAACTCATACACCCTCTTTGAATTATTAAAATAAATATACCTGCTACAAATCTTTTAAAAAACCACTAACTAATCACTACAAATACAAAAAATAACAAAAAACTACTCAAACAAGTTACTAACAAAATAATAAAATAATGAAAAGATTATCTACAACCATATAAAATAAAACCAAATAACAATCCAATGACAAAAGCGAGACAACAATTATTACTATACATATTTAACTTCTAATTTTAACTGTTTTGAAAACAAAAATAATCATGATGATTTAAATTTAATAAAAATATTAAATTTGACTACATTATACTAGCTGAAAAAACATATAGAAAACAAATAAACCAACAAAAGAGTAAAGGAAAACATACAAACAACATAACCAGATGGAAAGAGGAACAACACATAACCAACAAACAAAGTAACAAAACAACCGAAAAAACCATCATTTAACTCCCGCGCGTAGCGCGGGTCAATTGCTAGTTAACATATACTTTTTGTTCTTTCAATGGATGATATAAAAGAAGTTATAATTGACAAACAAAAAAAATGAATTAAGTGATAAATGAAA
Organism: Camelina laxa; assembly: GCA_024034495.1. Lineage (NCBI taxonomy): Eukaryota > Viridiplantae > Streptophyta > Magnoliopsida > Brassicales > Brassicaceae > Camelina > Camelina laxa. The sequence goes on along the minus strand of CM043882.1, from coordinate 6,934,949 downwards.
TGTGTTTTTTTTGTTAATGAGATATGGAAGAAAAAATTACTAGCATTTTATTAAAAAGTAGGAATATTGTTAGTATATTATACATTTTCTAACAATTACTCATATACTAGATGAGTATCCGTGCAATAGCATGGGTTGAACTTTATATTATACAAAATTATGTATATATTTTGTATATTAAAATAATTTTTCATATTTTTTATTAATTTTTAAACAATCTTATAATATAATCTTAATATTTTACATTTAACCCGTCGTCCGTTATAAAAAACATAACTCAATTTATCATATAATCCATTATATTTAAACTCATATATGGCTTACACTTGTTAATTCGGAAGACTTTGTAAAAGTTTTGTTTATATTGTTAAATTTGTTTATATATTTGGTATTATTCATCCAAATTAATTGGTTAATAATAGTGTGAATGATTGATGTAAATTTTATGTAGATAATATGGTTTGTGTTCAAGATTTTTTGTTATTATTAATAATACACCTAAAATAATCAAGGAAACCCGTAAATCTCGGTTACCAATAATCAAGTGAGCTCTTAAATCCAGACTTATACAAATAATCTACTTAAATTATTAGTATATTAATATAATTAATATACTTTCTTTTTACCCATAAATCCATACTATATAAATAATGTTATGTTTTTTTTTGTATGAATATGGTTTATTCCAGTGAATGGAGATGTCAATAATTTATACTAAAAGTTTAGATAAATGTTAGGTAAGATTTTATTTTGGTTGCATAAACGGAAATCACGTTTAAGAGTAATTAACTTATGAGATTTTTCGTCTTATGTAAATATCCTATTTAGAGATTTTATTTTATTCTTTGGATTATCCTTTTTATGAATATTCTTTTTATTTTATTCTTTAGATTATCCTTTTTATGAATATTCTAAAGAATATTCTTAGATATAACTACTGGTTATAACTCATATAACATATTTTATAACCAACTAGTAAATCAAATAATAATATAATTTTATAATTTATAACTATTATATAGTCTACCAAAAAAAGTTGTGTATTTCCATGATATTATATAGGGATCTCTCTCTCTCTCTCTCTCTCTCTCTCTCTCTCTCTCTCTCTCTCTCTCTCTCTCTCTCTCTCTCTCTCTCTCTCTCTCTCTCTCTCTCTCTCTCTCTCTCTCTCTCTCTCTCTCTCTCTCTCTCTCTCTCTCTCTCTCTCTCTCTCTCTCTCTCTCTCTCTCTCTCTCTCGCATTTTTTCTACACTCTTATTTGCCTTTTCATGTTCTGGTATGTTTGAAACTTTAATTTTAAGTGTTTTGACAATAACCTTTTAATTTAAATCATATTTCCGACTGATTGAGGGGTTTTATCGATGTACGGCTGATTGTTGCCGTCGTTGATTTACATATGGTGGCTGATTTGTTAGATCTATTTGATTCGGTGATTTAGTTATTGTATGCTTGATGGTGATTTTTATGAGTTATAATACTTAAGGAAAGACAAAATGTCTCGTAGATTCATATGACGCTTGAATTATAATGTTTGGTGGCTGACTTATAACAACAAATAAAGTAAAAGTAAACGACTGGTTTATATTACTTGATAGCTGAGTTATACTACTTAAGGGCAAACGAAAGGTCTCGTAGGTTCATATGACGACTGAGTTATCATGCTTCGCGACTGACTTATAACAAGAAATAAACTAACTGAAAGTAAACGGCTGAATTTTATTACTTGATGGCTGAGTTATAATACTTAAGTGAAAACGAAAGGTCTCGTAGATTCATATGGCTGAGTTAAACGGTTTAATTTTATTACTTGACGGCTGAGTTATAATACTTAAGGGAAAACAAAAGGTCTTGTAGATTCATATGAGTTATATTGCTTGGTGGCTGACTTATAACAAGAAATAAACTGAAAGTAAAAGGCTGAATTTTATTACTTGACGGCTGAGTTATAATACTTAAGAGAAAATGAAAGGTGTCGTAGATTCATATGACGGTTGAGTTAGATTGCTTGGTGGCTGACTTATAACTAGAAATAAAATGAAAGTAAACGACTGAATTTGATTACTTGACGGCTGAGTTATAATATTTAAGGGAAAGCGAAATGTCTCGTAGATTCACATGATGGCTGAGTTATATTGCTACTCGGCTGTATATTACCAAAAATATTGTAATTGTCGATCATTGTAGACATAAACTAATGGAGTATCATGTGACATATATTTCATAGCCTTGTTCGAGAACATGTAGCTAACCTTTAGTTGAGGCTCAACGCGTTCAATCTGTAGTCATCGAGAACCAACTTCATAAGCTCCACACCCTCTATCGTCGATGTTAAAAACATATTTGTGTTTCTTTACCCAATTACCAGAAACAACAATTATGGGATCGGATCCATGAACGAAAATAAAGAAAAATTGGGAAAATTAAGAAGTGAGCAACAAGGTGAAGAACAAGGCGAAGAACAAGGTAAAAAAACATGTAAATCGTTCACTTTTTGAACAAAATGAAGAACAAGAGTCGAGAAAAAGATGTTTTCTATTTCCTTAGAAGATGATGACATGAAATGATGACTAGAATGATGCGTCCAAAGTGGCAAGTCAGCCACCAAATGAACATGTAAATCAGCCTAATTAAATCAGCCATCAAACAAAATTATAAGTCAGTCGCAACATGCATACTATTACAGCAATTAAAAAACAAAAAAAAAAACAGCTGCCAGATTCAGCCCTTTAATGCATAACTCAAATGAAAATCTGTAACTCAGCCGTATCGTTTAATAAATCGGCCGTAACTGCACGATATTCTAGTAATGAATCTTTTGCTACTAAGTCAGCCATAAAATAGACGAGTTTTCTGATAATCTAGCTCATTACGGCTGATTTATGACACTATATCATAAATCAGCCGTAACGACATCTCATAAGTAATCCGTTGTTAATAACTCAGCCAGTCGGAGAAAGTTAATTCAGCCATATCGAGCGAAGTATCAACTCAGCCTAATTTTTTACAACTCAACCATCGGGTAAAAACACAACCGTAATTACGGCTGAGCTATACTCGAAACTTTGCCATTTTCTGATAATTCTGACATATTTCAATAAGTCAGCCGTAACTACAAGTTGATTTATGCTCGTAAGTCAGCTGTCTGCTCATAACTCAGCCATTTTCCTTAAACCAGACGCAACATACCGTAAGTCAGCCGTCATTACCGTTATAGCGCTTTACGGCTGAGTTATTTAATACACGTCAGCAATTTCTGACGTGGCAATGGCATTACTTGTATTACGTTTTGCCTATAACATGCAACGAGGACACATTGGCTATAGAAAATAAACCCAATATATGATAGTAATAAAAAAAAAAGTTTTATGGTTCTGGTAATATTATATAAAATGTATGGTTCTCAAATTTTAACCTTAAAGGCCTATTTTAAAAAACTATTAAGAAATTAATCTTTTGTACTATTTTGTACTAAGTAAAGAAACAAATAGTAATATATACCCATTAAATCAAAGTTCAAAGATTTTCTTCTATCTTTACGCATCCAGCACATTTTTCATTTTTTTCTTTTTTTTTACGAGGACCAGAATCCATATCCTATATGTAGGCACCAGTGTATGGGTAATAACACTCTTTATAAGGAAACGATCTTTTTCAATCGGACTAGGTTCAAACACTATATATAACTAGCCAAAAGAGAATACCACAAGATAACATCTTCAAGTTGTAGCAAAGAATAAAAGTATTTTCTTAGTGTCAAAATCGATAAGATGAGTGAAAAAGTTAGAGAACGTACACAGCTTTTCAAAAACCTTGTGGTAGCTGAATTTAGATTGAGATTTGACGGTAATTAACAATTTCTATTGTTTTCAATTCTTAGTACTGTAAAATTTTGATTTATCATTTTCTTGTTTTAATGTTAGATTTGAAGGAAGTTGTCGAAAACATACAAGAACTGAAAGTTGATCTAACAATGGAAGAGAAGAAATGCTTGGAAACGGTAGGTGAAAACCTATTACGTGAGGTGCAAAGGACTCTGAAAACTCTCAAGACCATAGGTCATGAAGAGAAAATAAAAAGAGACGTTGATCTGGAGTGGATTAAAGTGTATTTGGAAGACAACTTGATTGATTTTAAGAAAATATGTGATAAGATTCAAAAACTGTTGGGTTGTGCTGTCTCACTTTAATTACTCTTATTTTCCTTTTCTTTTACATAGTTTGAGAGTTCCATTTTATATCAAAATTAAATATGTGAACCAATGTAACTTTTCTCTCTCTTTCTCTCTTCTTTCTCTTTCATCTTTTAGAGTGAAATAAAAAATTTCATTCATGCTTACCCGGGGTTTATTTTCCGGTGACTTTTATCCTGTTTGAAACGTGTTTTTCGTCTAGCTGCACCGGCTCTCTCCGCGGTGTAGGCTGGCTTTTCTTATGGCGTAGATGGCTTCGTTAACATCTTTGGCTGGCTTTACTTCCGGCGTAGATGGCTTCGTTAGCATCTTGGGCCGGCTATGTTTACGACATCGATGGTGTCGTTCACATTGGTGGTCGGCTCTTTTCCAGTATTGTTGGCTCTTTCAGCAACGGTGGCTGATTTCGGTTTAGTTTTTTTTTTGTTTTTTCGTTGATGTATTTTCGTTTGGGTTTGAATAATCTTTATGAATCATTAGTTGTTGTTATCAATTTAGATAGCTTTCTTCTCATTTAATTGCAGATCCCTAGGCTTAAAAGTTTATGGTGCAGATCTACTTTCTTAAAGATTGAATACTTATTTATTGAAGAAGAAGGTTAAGAACTTTTGCTTTAGGTGGAATCATATTCTCACCAAATTGGAACTCGCCTTTTTTTTTTGTGGGTGCAAATCGAGAATTCTTGTAGTTTCCCGGTGATTTCGGTCGGATTTAAAGTTTTTGACGATACTTTCCGCTGCCGGCGATTGGAAACTCCAACTTCTTCGACTTCCCATGTGTCATCTATCATGTTTCTCTTTTACCACGTGTTTTGTGATTCACTGTTTCTCTTCCGTCTTTAAAGAAGGGTTTTTTTAGTTGGATCTGCGGGCTTTTTGTTTGGTTTTAATCTGTTTGTAATATTGGTTTTGGTCTGTTTTAATATTGGTTTGTCACGTTTGGCTTTATATCCCCTTTCTAATAAAAGGGAAGTACACAACATTGTTTTGGTAGACTTTATAATTTTAATAAATGGTTACAAATATGTTATACATAGGTTATAGATAGATTAATCCATATATTAATTCGTTACAAGTTGATAGTTCATATATTAGTGGTAACAAAGAAAACTTTAATTGTAACCAAAAATCTTAAACGGGATATTCCAAATTGATAGTTCATGGATATTCCAAACTTTATTTTCCAAAGATCACATTGTTTCCAAAGATCTACAATCACAATATTACCAATTTATTTTTCACAGATTTTATTGATAGAGCATAATGTTAAACAAGTTACTAAAGGGGATAAAAATATACTCTCAATCGTAAAAAGGAAGTACGCAACTTTTTTTGTATAATAAAACGGACGTACACAATTTTTTTGTATACTATATATTTTTTATGGTTACAAAATAGATAATGTATTAAATATATGTTGTTTACAAAAAAAAAAAGTTATGGATTAATTGGTCAATCCGTGGGCTATATGAAATTACGGATACACTTAAAAATATCTCAAAGAATCCTCTTAAAGAAAATATTCCAATTATTTATACAATTATTTATTACTTTTTCAAAAAATCTTCATATTAAAACTAATTAAATAATTACATACTATTTTAAGTTAAAATTTCACTAAAATTTACTTACAAATATACAAGTCAAAGTTATATTATTTTTAAGAAATAAATATTAATATTGATTTCTTAAAATCAAAAGTAAAATATTCTAAAAAGGCTATAAAACAGATAAAGTTAAATAAAAAAAAAGAACATATAACTTATTAACAAAATCATATAAAAAATGTTATTTTTTATGTTAGTATTATAACCATAATAATTTAAATAACAAGCTTTCAATAGTTATTATAATTAATTATAAAAAGAAATATATTACCCCTGAATTATCTCCAACTCATTAAAGGAAATTTAATTCCCAATAAATATAGATTTATATATATTCATAAATAAATATAAAAATGGCAACAAATTAGGGGATATCATGATGTGTGATTATTTATAAATATCTAAGTATGTAAACTAATTAATCTCAACATTTAGTGTGATTATATATACATTAAAAAATGGAAATATTGATAACCAGATAGGAATATACGTTATAATTGTACATTAATCTTTGTGCTATTAAAAAGAATGAGACAATAACCCTTATCATTATAAATAAACTTAGTACCCAAGAAAATCATAATATATTTAAAATGAGTGATTATTAGATTATGAAAAATTGTTATAGTTACTCGATTAACCATAAATATAAAAATTTGATTTTTAAAACACACAAAAATATATATTTCCATAAATTGTAACATTTTATAAATATTTTTTTTACCATGTTCACATAATTCACGGGTGAAATGTATTCCTACACGAATACATTGATTTTGAAATTTCATTAATTTTTCATAATGATTTTTTTGGTAATAGTGTAATCCGTTAATTTTAGAAAATATTAACAAACCGACTAACTCAAAATATTTAAATAGCCTAATCACAAATATTAAATCAATAAATTAGATTATCTTCAGAAAATTTAGTTTAGAATCCAATTGTTACTAACATATAATAAAATTAATTAATTAAACTACCACGTAATTTAGTATGTGTTGTTAATGTTACATAAGAAACATGCAAAATTGTTATGATTACAAAATAAAACATAAAATATATGAATTTGATTTTTAAACCACACAAAAGACATTTTGCAATAAATAGTAACATTTTATCAATATTTTCTCTTTCTCATTTAAAGATTTTGCGGGTGAAACATATTTTTTACACGAAAAACGCAGCTTTGAATAAATAAATAAAAAACTTTAGTTACATATTATGTTTGACACAAACAAATATTGGTTCTAAAATAATAATTTTACTTATAATAATTTTCTTTAAATCGATTATTCCCGCACATAGTGCGGGTTGTTACCTAGTTCTATATATTGTTACACCATATATAGTATTAGGCATAAAATATATTGTTAGGTGTAAAAAGGAATAAAATCTTGACAATTAATCACACTTAATAGTGATTTCTGAGATTTTATTGTTCATTTCAAAACAAAATCTGACATAACACCGTTCCAACCTTTTAATATAAATCAATGTCTTTAAAACTGAACCGAAAGTCTTTCGGGTCACTGGAGCAACCAGTCGGACCGATTGAATTACGGGTCAATTAGTTTATTAGTTTGATTACATTTTATGAATATAATATCTAACTTTCTATAAATATATGAACAAAACATACATAGTTAAGTACTAAACAACTAAAATTAAACTTTTAAATTATTAGATAAAATAACTAAGTGATTCTTTTATAAATAACAACATTTATTTTTAATTTGGTTTGAGTTTGAAGTGTGACCAAATTAAAATATTTTAATTTGAGACCGACAACCCGGTCCGACCCACTGGTTCACGGGTTTTTAGCGGGTTTTCTGGTTTTTTGCGGGTTTTATTCGATTTTTAGAGGTTACTCGGACCAAAATATCTATCGGATTGCGGTTGGACCGGCCAACTGGTCAGTCTGATCATGGTTAAAATACATTGATATAAATCATTCAGATCTCCATTCACCGAAATACATCTCTCATATTCATACCTTATAAAAAAGAAAATAAAATAACAATCGTTTCTCAGTTTATAATGCTAAACCGTCTTATAAATTATATTTTATTTTAAAACTGTAATATAAATAAATAAAAATTTCAACCCGTACTTTAGCACGGATCCAAATCTAATCATTTTATTATAAAAAATACGTGAACCAATGTTATACAAACATTAAACTAAAAATGTAAAACGAAGATGGGAGGGATAAGTTATTAGGAGAACAACTTTTCTTAATTAATAAATATCATGGTACGTATTGTTAAAATCCCATAATACTAAAATTACACTACTTGTATGGTTGTTTAGAAAAACCATAGTATTAATTCGATTTTCTTTAAATATGGGCCAAGTTGGTTCATTGGACAAATCAAACCGTAATCTTGTGGTTGAACCAGCCGGTTGCGGTTTAGATTAACCCTTTATAGTTCCCTGGTTCTGATTCTGAACATCAAACATTCAAACTTTGTTCTCTCTTATATATTTAAAAATCATAACTTTTAACCAAAAAATACAAAATTCGAAAACTTTCTTCATGATCATGATGCATAAAATTTAGTTCGTGTAATTTGAACTGAGATCGATCTGGGAAGTACTCTGTTTTCTGTATGAGCCTCAGCTGTAGAGATCTCGTCAATCACAACGATCGTCTAGTTAGTCTACTCAATGTCTGCAGAAAAGCTCCTTCCTTTGCAAGGACCAAAGCTCTTCACGCTCTCTCCATCACGTTATGCTATGCCCTTCAACAGCCTGTTTATATCTCCAACAACATTATCTATCTTTATGAGAAGTTTGGCGAGGTATCTTTTGCAGGCAAAGTGTTTGATCAAATGCCTGAGAGAAATAAAGTGTCTTTCAACACGATCATTAAAGGGTACAGCAGATGCGGAGATGCAGAGAAAGCTTGGGGCGTATTTTCTGAAATGAGGTATTTTGGATATTTGCCGAATCAGTCAACAGTGAGTGGTTTATTGTCCTGTGCATCGTTGGATGTTTATGCTGGAACTCAGTTACACGGTTTGAGCTTTAAGTATGGGTTGTTTATGTCTGATGCATATGTTGGTACTGGTTTGTTGTGTTTGTATGGGAGGCTTGAGTTGCTGGAAATGGCGAAACAGGTTTTTGAAGATATGCCGTTTAAGAGCTTGGAAACATGGAACCATATGATGTCTTTGTTGGGGCATCGTGGTTTTCTCAAAGAATGTATGTTTCTGTTCCGTGAGCTTGTTAGGAAGGGGGCTTGTTTATCTGATTGCTCTTTCTTGGGTGTATTGTCGGGTGTATCTTGTGAAAATGACTTGGAAATTAGCAAACAGTTGCACTGCTCAGCAATGAAGAAAGGGTTAGCTTGTGAAATTTCCGTCGTTAACTCTCTCATAAGTAAATATGGAAAATGTGGCAACACACGTATGGCAGAGAGAATGTTTGAGGAGGCAGGTTCCTGGGATGTAGTGTCATGGAACTCCATAATTGGTGCAACAGCCAAAGGTGGGAACCCTTTAAAAGCACTCAAACTCTTTGTAAGTATGCCAGAGCATGGGTTTTCCCCGAACCAAGGTGCATATGTTAGTGTTCTTAGTGCGTCTTCTCGTATGCAGATATTTAGTTTCGGATGCCAGATTCATGGCACGCTAATCAAGAATGGCTGTGAAACTGACATACTTTTAGGGAATGCATTGATTGACTTTTATGCTAAATGTGGTTGTCTGGAAGATGCTCGCGTATGCTTCGATTCTGTAGGTGATAAGAACATTGTATGTTGGAATACATTGCTTTGGGGTTATGCCAGTAAAGATGGTTCCATTTGTCTCTCTTTGTTTCTTCAAATGCTTCAAATGGGTTATAGGCCAACTGAATATACTCTTTCGACAGCCCTTAAATCATGTTGTATCATAGAGTTACAACAGCTGCACTCTGTTATTGTGAGAATGGGATATGAAGATGATGAATATGTATTAAGCTCTCTTATAAGATCATACGCCAAGAATCAACTGATGAGTGATGCTCTTCATCTGCTGGATTGGTCTAGCGGGCCATCTTCTGTCATTCCACTCAACATTGTTGCCGGAATGTATAGCAGAACAGGTCAGTACCATGAATCTGTGAAGCTGATTTCGACACTAGAACAACCCGACACTGTATCTTGGAACATTGCAATAGCAGCTTGCTCCCGTTCTGATAATTATGGAGAGGCTATTGAACTTTTCAAACACATGCTTCAATCAAACATTCGCCCTGATAATTACACATACGTTAGTATCTTAAGTTTGAGCTCTAAGCTTTGTGACCTTACGCTTGGGAGTTCTATTCACAGTGGAATCATCAAAACAGATTTCAGCCGTGCTGACACATTTGTTTGCAATGTATTGATTGACATGTATGGGAAATGTGGAAGTATAAGGAGTGTAATTAAAGTCTTTGAAGAAACAAGAGAGAAGAATCTCATTACATGGACGACATTGATTTCGTCTCTTGGCATCCATGGATATGGACATGAGGCATTTAAAATGTTTAAGCAATCGCTATCCCTAGGTTTTAAGCCAGATCGAGTCTCTTTCATCTCTATGCTAACTGCTTGCAGACATAGTGGAATGGTAAAAGAAGGAATGGATTTGTTTCAGAACATGAAGGTTTATGGTGTTGAACCGGAAATGGATCATTATCGTTGTGCCGTTGATCTTTTGGCTAGAAATGGTTACCTAAAGGAAGCCGAGCATCTGATTCATGGAATGCCATTCCCTGCAGATGCACCTGTATGGCGTACGTTTCTTGATGGTTGCAATCGATTTGCTGAAGAACAGAGAAGCACTCTCAATGTCGTCTCTAATCAGTAGTTGAAGAAAGTAGAATTGCGAAAGAAGTGTAAATTTTGATATTACTCTGTTGTTTCTCTTGCAACGTTCATATTTTTATATGATCAAAATGAAAACTTCAGAGTTTTATCTATCTAATCACAAGTTCAGGGAGACAGACTTGTATTTTGCAATTATACAGAAGATGAGCTCTCTCAGTAGCAAGCAATCCAAACTGTGATCAGTCACGTTATTTATAAAACGATACTTTGCATATGGTAAAAAGATAATAACTTTAAATCAACCCGCAGCTTGGAAATCTCCAAAGTCATCATCTGGTGCATCATCTTCAACGCCTCCATCTTTGGCATCTTGGCCTTCTTTCTTGTCTTCTTCATGCTTTGTATCTACATCTTGTTGTTTTGGCGATCTTTGGAGGCTGAGGCTTGGTAGTAGACTTGACGGGGACTGCTGAGCGGTTGTGACAGGGGAAAGCGGTCCAGGAGGTGGAGGTGGTGGGATGATTGAAGGAATGGTTTCTATTGACTTACCCTTATCCTCCAACGAGAGATTGCTCAAATTCTTCTCTACCATTTTCGACTTTGTGTCCTTGTCGCTTCTCTGTTTCAATCATTTTGATGTCAGCAACAAGAAACTTGCGGAAAATGTATCCAGACAAGAACTGTCAATCTTACATTTTTTAGTTGGAGAACAATTGTTTCTCCTTCCTTTAAGCTGTAATCAACAGAAGAAGTATTTTGAAAGTGTTGTTCCATTTCTTCTGCTGTTTTCTTCTTGTTTAGATACCTTTAGCGAAGAGAGAGAAAGGGAGATCAGATTCAGACGTCATTTAGTTGTTTCAAAAGAATGATTCTAAAGAAATTGAAAATTGGAGGTGGAATGTTACTTCATATGGTCATGGAGTGCTGCTTGGAAATCATAGGCTTCTGTTCTTTCCCGGAATCCGAGTCCAATAAAAGCATGGCGAACACGACCATCTGCATTGCTTCAAAGAACTAAACTCAAAACAACTACTACAAGTTAACATCTCTATATCTATATGGTAAGTGAGTACCTATCTTTTCTTCAACACGGAGAACAAAATATCTACAAGACAAAACAGCTTGTTTTTGTTAGATTAGCTGCACATCATGAGAAGACCAAGTTAAGTTCTAAGGTCAACTTTTTGTTACCTGCTACTGTCAATTACGGCTTCTACTGGATGAAGATCGCCCTCTCGTAGAAAAGCCTGAGCGTAAAGTTCCCCTGTGGTTTTATCTACAAGTTTAATAATGCATTCTTCTCCTTTGCTCACCACTTTCAAAGCTCCTTCCCATGCCCATTTGTTTACGTCCCACTCATCTGCTCTGCAAGGATCAAAAATTTTAAAAAGTATCAGCTGATGTCCATCTCCATCTTCCAATGGATTACTCGATACACTTTTTCCAGTATCTTTAGCCTGATAAGCCAAGTTGGGTTGATAAAAAGTGAATGTGACTAAAAGAAATAAAATAACCATCTTGATTCAAAAAGATTTATCCCGAGTTTTTGGATCATTTGTTAAGCCAAAGGGTTTGCAGGTTTGTAACAATTTCCTAACTACAGAGATCAGAACGATATAGAGATTTCATGTCATGAAGGCAAGAAAGAACCTGTAGGAAGCCGCGCTTTTCCTTGGAGGTATCTGCATACACACACAAACAAAAGAAAGACGAAGAGGAGCTCACTATCTGTAACAGTCCCGTAAAGTAAACAGACACAGGATAGAGAGCATCAACGGTAGGATAGGATTCAAAACGAGTCCATTATCTTTTTGAGATTTTTTTAGGCTAATCTAAATAACAGCACTTCACAATGTCTAATGAGTTCAGGGCAACCAAATTTGGAATCTCAAACATCCTAGAACGGCAGGAACTGTAACAATATCTAGCAGCTCTTACGATTTCAAAGACCTCATCAAGAAACCACTTAGCATGCCACTGTTTTAAATAGATAACTTTTCATCACACAACTTAAGACGAAATGAAATCTCCTTCAAAAGAATTCTTGCTGATAGTTAAAAATGTGTAATTGATCACCCCCTTAAACCAGCTTGAGACAAAAAAAATTTGGGGGATCAAGAAATTAACTAACTTCAACAAATGCAGATTAAGATACTATCCTCAACACTGTTGCAAGAAACCTATAGCACCAGACGGAAATTAACTAATGCTCAGATCCAAAATCATCAAGTGAACTTACTTACAAAGAAAGGATGTAACTTCAACATAAAGAAAAAAAAAAAAGCAAAATTTTATCAAAAATCCCCAATACACAAACTCATTATAAACTTAAGAAAAGTTGAAAACTTTACCAAATAAACATAGCATTCAGGCACTTGAAACAGAGCAATCTCAATAGCTTCTCTCTCCTCGTTATCATCGACGGTCACAGGATCAGTGGAAAGTTTCTTGTCTTCCTTCATACTCGAAGAAGACGAAGCTTGATCCATCTCAGAAATAAACCCAGATAACTGAATCGATCAAACACACAGACAACCGTAAAAACCTTTAATGCTAAGTCTTTTGCCGAACTGTGATTACAAGTTTACAACAATCTCACACAAGTCGCCAAGACGAAGAAACGTAGATGTTTCGCGTTAGGTGTATGTCAGTGTACCATAACTTCGATATGAGCCATCTCAAAACCGTCCGATCCAATTACTACGTTTAATCTAAACCGTCAATTACATTGACTTTCAATACCCTGAGTCCTGACTATAGACTGCAGACACGTGTGCTTCGTCCGCCGCTGGGAAGTCAACATTAAAGCAGTTGATGGATCCGCCAATAGGAAAAGAACATCTATTTAGTATTGTGGGCCTTAACTATGGATATTATGGGCCTTAAGTAATGGGCTTTGGCCCATTGTAATACTTGAATGAAACAACAAAATTGTAATATCTGCCTCTTGGTGGTGGTGAGGAGTAGGTGTGGGGCTTATATTAATAAATCTCTCTCTCTCCACTTGGAGTGAGTTTGTGTGACCCTAATTTGTGAGAGCTCTCTCTTTCTCTTTGCGCAGTCAATTTGCTTACACACAACTGAGAAAAATGGCGGCTGCGACTTCATCCATCGCTCCTTCCCTCTCATGCCCATCTCCTTGTTCTTCATCCAAAACCCTTAGGTCTTCTAAAGCTAGAGCCTTGGCTCTGCCCAATATTGGTTTCCTCTCTTCTTCTTCCAAGTCTCTGAGGTCTTTAACTGCTACCGTCGCTGGGAATGGTGTCGGTTCCTCCCTCTCCGCTCGTATGGTTTCTTCATCTGCCGTCAAAGCCCCTATGTCTTTAGATTTCGAGACTTCTGTCTTCAAAAAGGAGAAAGTTTCTCTTGCTGGATACGAAGAGGTTTGATTATATCTTCCTTTATCACTTTTCGAATTTGTGGTGATTCTATAATCATTTGCATGTGGGATGATGTATTCTGTGATTGTTTGCTAATGTTTGTTTTAGTACATTGTGAGAGGAGGAAGGGATTTGTTCAAGCATCTTCCAGATGCTTTCAAAGGTGTTAAGCAGATTGGTGTGATTGGTTGGGGATCTCAGGTACTTACTTTTTCGGTCTCTTTATTTGTACTTCTTTACTTTAGATTGTGGATATGGAATCTTGTTAAAGGCATGTAAAATAAAGGAAATGAATAAAATATTTTCATTGTCATATAAAGTTGGAATGAACAAGATTATTTGCAAGTTCTGGTGTCTACTCCATTTGTTGTACTAAAGTCGTTGTCTTTATGCAGGGACCTGCCCAAGCTCAGAATTTGAGAGATTCACTTGTGGAGGCTAAGTCTGACATTGTTGTTAAGGTGTTTAAACTGCTGATTGACTGTATATTTTTGTCTATTTGCTTGATCTTGGCTTTCTGCCGTTACTTGGAAAGGTTCTGACATGGTTTGTCTTTTTATACTTCAACGTAGATTGGACTCAGAAAAGGGTCTCGCTCATTTGAGGAGGCACGTGCAGCTGGCTTTACTGAAGAAAGTGGTACTTTGGGTGATATATGGGAAACTATCTCTGGCAGCGATCTTGTATTGCTGTTGATCTCTGATGCTGCTCAGGTAACCGCACTTTGTTACAAATATATCTAAATGCTTGTTGAGGTATTACTCTCTTATGTGTATGCATTGATTTTAATGTATCCTGTTTTTGCAGGCTGATAACTATGAAAAAATATTCTCTCACATGAAGCCAAACAGCATTCTAGGTTTATCACACGGGTTTCTACTTGGGCATTTACAGTCCTCAGGACTCGATTTCCCAAAGAACATCAGTGTGGTAGCTGTGTGCCCTAAGGGAATGGGTCCTTCTGTGAGGAGGCTATACGTCCAAGGAAAAGAAATTAACGGTGCTGGAATCAACGCCAGTTTTGCAGTCCACCAGGTTTTCTATCTCTCTATCTCTACTGCAAAAGCTGTAATTTGTTTTTAAAAAGCTCTTATACCTCATGTGTTCATTTTTTCACCACTATCTCTGTTATCCCGTTGGCAGGATGTTGACGGTAGAGCCGCCGATGTTGCACTAGGATGGTCAGTAGCACTTGGTTCTCCTTTTACTTTTGCTACTACTCTTGAACAAGAGTACAGGAGTGACATCTTTGGAGAAAGAGGTGAGTTGAGCCTCTAAATTTCTAATAGAATTGTCTTTCTTTCGCTTAATCCATACTTGAGCGTATCTTCTTTTTTTGTTTAAAGGCATTTTGCTCGGTGCTGTCCATGGAATTGTGGAGTCTCTGTTTAGAAGGTACACCGAAAATGGGATGGCTGAAGACTTGGCTTACAAGAACACAGTAGAATGCATCACAGGAACAATTTCAAGGACTATCTCTACCCAGGTTAGTATCTGTAGAGACCAGACTAATTCGTTCTTTTGGCCAAATCGGAATCAAAAATTGAAACCTGTTTCTGACAAATTGTGAACATCAGGGAATGTTGGCCGTGTACAACTCCTTGTCGGAAGAAGGTAAAAAAGATTTTGAGACTGCATACAGCGCATCCTTCTATCCTTGTATGGAGATTCTCTATGAATGTTACGAGGATGTACAAAGTGGCAGCGAAATCCGAAGTGTTGTCTTAGCCGGTCGTCGATTCTATGTAATGACTCTTCTGAATCTTCCTTTTATTACATTTACCCAAAGCACAGTTTGTGCAGGAATTTTGATGGATTCTCTTACTTTTAACAGGAAAAAGAAGGCTTGCCAGCATTCCCAATGGGAAATATTGACCAGACAAGAATGTGGAAGGTGGGTGAACGTGTCAGGAAGTCCAGACCTGCTGGTGACTTGGGTCCATTGTATCCCTTCACCGCTGGAGTTTATGTAGCACTTATGATGGCTCAGGTATTTTTGTGTTTATATATCTTGTGTGCTCACTATTGTTTTGGTTTAGTTTGGATTTTCGGTTTATGCAAAGTAGGTTCAGTTTCAATTTTGATTCAGTGACATTGAACTGATTATATTTAAATCGACTTCTTTGTATGGTTTTGGTTCGAATCAACCGCAGTGAACAACCCCTAGATTTAATATGTATCTGCGTGCTATTGATCTCCAGTGATTTCTCTGAATCTAAATGTTGGTTTCTATTGGGTTTTGTATAGATTGAGATCTTGAGGAAGAAAGGTCACTCTTACTCAGAAATCATCAACGAGAGTGTGATTGAATCAGTGGACTCGCTAAACCCATTTATGCACGCCAGGGGAGTGTCCTTCATGGTTGACAACTGCTCGACCACAGCAAGATTGGGTTCGAGGAAATGGGCACCACGTTTCGACTACATCCTGACCCAACAAGCTCTTGTGGCTGTGGACAGTGGTGCAGCGATCAACAGAGACCTGATCAGCAACTTCTTCTCTGACCCAGTCCATGGTGCCATTGAGGTCTGCGCACAGCTGAGGCCTACCGTCGATATCTCTGTGCCTGCTGATGCAGACTTTGTCCGACCTGAGTTGCGTCAATCTAGCAACTGAGCGAAGAGTTGAAAAGTTGGTCAGAGTCTCTTATTTGTAATCGGAGCTTTTAAGTGAGTCGAGTTTGGGATGTTTTTTAGGTGTGACTGTTTTGTTTGAAGGATTTGAAATAATTATGTCTCTTTGCTTTAAACCCTACAAATCAATAAATAGTTTCCAACGAAACTTCTTTTACTACTTTTCGATACGATTCTTTCTTACAACATTTTCGAACTTACAAGTTACAACTTAAATGAGCCTACTAAAGTACCCAATAGGCTCATTACAGGTTAACGTGAACGTAATAGTACTATACTGTTAAATTTAATAACTGAGATGGTATCAAAGCTTATCAGAGCCCGCTTGTCATCAAAGCTTATTATATCTTGGTTTAGTTGCTTGTATATATTTTACACGAACTTAATCTCTGGTGTCGATAGCCAAACAAAAGAGAGACATTTGAGAAAGTAACTTGGTTGAAATTGTATATCTATGTTGATTGAATGATTGAACATAGAAAAAAAAGGGATAAGTTTCCGCAAATGCCAGATAGATTTTATTGATATGAATATATGTATGTAGAGTAGTCACTAGTCTCCAATTTCAAATATATATATAATTATTCTTACAAGGAAAAATAATTTGTGTTCATGTTTTTCCAAAATTAAAGATAAAGAGGAACTTGGCAGAGCACAATGCTTTTGTCTCTCTTTTTACTGTGAAATGAAAGAATCTAAATTATTAGAATCACATGTAATGACATGTGCTCTCCCTCCTTCTGCACATTTTCATTATATGTCAAGTCTTTTTCCCTTTCCCTCTTATTAAAGAAAAAAAAAAAAAAAGAGAAGAGATATAAATCCACAATGCTTGAGAAAAAAAAAAAAAAAGATCAGAATAAATAAATAAATATAAAAATTCTGCAATCATATGATAGTGTGGCTCAAGAACTAGAGAAAGACAAGACCAACATGTGTAGCCAATCATGTTGTATAGCTCTTTTCCCACATTTCATGTTCCTTTATCCCAAAAAAAAAAAAAAAAATAAACAAAATCAAAACACTAAAACCAAACTGTTCTCTTCTAACTTCAAACTTGTCTTCCAGAATACGTAAATGTCCAATTGATAAGGATTCATGTTTTATATCTAACCAAAATACTGATCATGTACTGAGTAATGTATCTCTTATATCTCCATGAGACATACTGATTACTGAGTAACAAAGTAAGTGAGTGACCCAAAATAACTTAATCGTCTAGGTGTGTTTTAAACATCAAACAAACTAAACAAAAAAAATGCATGATTGTAATGATAAAATTAGTTATTTTTGGAAAGAAAAAAACTTTAGTGAGTAACTTAGTGGAATCCCACGACGGGACCAATACCCTTTCAATTTTAATTTACTTAAGCTTTGATATAAGACAAAATCTTGGTGTTTTGTTTTTGTTAAAAGACATATAATCTTGGTGTTTAGTGTGAAATGATCTTATACTATATATGATTTTTGATGTGACACCAATGCTTTGTAATTATTTCTGCTAATGCCAATTCAACCATGATTTCGATCAAGCTACAGTGTATGACCCCATCGTTTTCACCATATACAAAATAAACCTATATATGTTTTTAAAAAAAATCCAGAAAATATATTTAAAAGAAAACAGACGTGAGAGAGATATACTTAAGATGTCTTTCAGATTGTTTAATATCCTCGAAACTTTATTTAGTATTTTCTTAAACGTTTTCTTTAATTAGCCTAATAAAGTAAGCTATATAAAGGTCTTAGCCTATAAATTATAAAAAGTCATATGATACATCTTATGTTTAATTTAAAAGTTCTGATTATATAATATGGTCCATAAAATTTTTCTAGATCCGGCCTGATGCTTCGAATTGATCTTTATCTTACATATTCCAATCGTGGCACCAGATTTGAATGAATCTATTTTCAACAACGTTGAAGACATCTCTAGCTGATCTAATATAATCCATAAAAATAACTTGAGTTATATGAAATAAGTTTGCCCTAACTCTTCTTGATATTCTTATAGATAAAAACTCTTTTTTAAAAATCAATACACTTACATGTGGTATGTTAAATAAACAGCACATAAATCGTGCATACTGTACTAAAAGCTCTTCAACTTTTTCGTCGTTCATGATTATAAGAAACCAAAAAAATATGACAACCATTTTGAATAAACCCCTTAATTAATCTGTTTATTGATCATGATGGCGATGATCGATGATGCATATAAAGGAGATAATTCACAGCTCGTGAGCATATGCTCACATGCTCGAGCATATAGCCTCATATGGCAACCAATGAGTATTTGTAATAATGTTGTTAGTTTCATTATTTAGGATATTTAATGTAAACCAATCTGCAGTATTTACTAATTTTATTTCTGTGTTTAATTATTAAATTAAATATAAATGAAAATAGCATATACTATTTACATTAGATCTACTTTCGCTTTCCTGGAGTAAATAAATAAGTTAACACTAATTATACCATAACTAAATGAATACTACAAGTTATATTAATCAGAGAAGAGTTGTAGGTTTCAACATGCATCGGATAATGAATATATATTATTAAAAACTAGTTTCCGATTTTGGAAATTTATGAGTTGAAATCAAAAACTTCTCGAGTGTATAGAATGATACAAATACAAAAGATTATATGTTTAGCAATATATATATATATATATATATGCAATTCATGAGAGTGCCACACAAAAATCGTATAAATCGATCTCATTTTGGGTTATAGAAAAACTTATGAACATATTTCTTCCATCAGCAACCATGACGTCATGAGACTACTAAAACAATACAATTCAATTAGTTAAACATAAAATAATTGATTTTTTTTGAATCCAAGCAACATCTTTGGAACAAATCAACATATAAAATGTATTTTGTTTTCGCATACTTGTACTGTACATGAAAAAAGTAAATCTTATAAGAATCAGATAATATAATTATAGTTAAATTATGACTAGCAGTCTCTCGATTAAACGTGCGCAACATTTTTAGATTAAGAAAATGCGAGTTGGACGGTAATGCGATCTACATATATTCTCTTGCTTACTGTGTTTTCGCTGACATCAATTTGGTTATGAAAAAACTAATAGTATATATGAATGGTGAAACAAGCATTGGATACCCTTAATCAAGGATCATTATAATGACCATAAGGATCGAGCTTAGCCAAGCGTCGCTTGTCGTTAAACCAATAAAAATTAGAAAACCAGATGTTGACAAACAAAAAAATTAAGAAATATAGAAAACCAGATAATGGACACCCATACGTGGTTCATTTGTCGTTGTATATTGGGAATCATTGTGTTTATTTACTCTATTAATTTACCATAGAGGGAGGGTATCGTTAAACCAAAACAACACAAATGTGATATTATGCTTACCTAAATAATTGTTAGAATTAGTATCTAGAATATCATCGTTGTAGTGTCTGAATAATTCTTTAAACAAGTCTAGATATGTTCAATAATTGTAAAATTTCTCCTTTCAAACATTTTATGTTGTCTGAAACTTCTTATTGGCTTTACTTAGAAACCTATAGTATATTTCTTCTAAAAGGATTTGACATATTACATAGTGATTTGCGACGTTTTGTGTTTTATTTAGCTTACACCCATTAGTGATTATTTATTGTTTTAGTAAATTAATGAATCTTTAGTGGGGAAAAAATGAGGCTAAACAACAATATAGCAGACGTCACGTTCGATTCATATAGTTCCTGCAAGTGTGGGTGGGTCTATGTTCGTCCAGCACACCACCACCAACAATAATTAAAGGTACATAAATATATGCCTTGAGATATTAATTTACGAGAATATCACACTTTTAATTAATTTTCTCATTAATAAATTATACTAATTATGTATAAAGTATGTTCCCCTAATGGAGGAAAAGGTGATTTTCTCCTCTCTCTTTTGTCTTTGCTATCTTTAAACCCAAATCTTGTTATTAGTAGTATTATTATTTACTGAGTATGATTACCCCCTAGCAATTGTGTAAATAAGGTGTAAAAGCACCATAATTACCAGCTAATTACTACTGATCATGTCTTTCTATTTGGAAATTTTTACTCTCCATTTCCTCTTTGGTCGTATCTGATTTGAGTCAAATGTTGCGGCCAACCAGCACTATTATTTATAATAAGGCGAAATGTCATTTTGATGAAAAGTAATGCATCTTGTGATTGTTTTTATGAAACAATTATTTGCAAAAGACAAAAAAATATTGATGTACTTATTATTACTGCGATTATGTCAAATCGTAAAAACAACATGCAAGCTGCTAAAAAATGCTATATTATTAACTCTATAGTATTGTGGAGTGTATGACTTTCGATAATTGAGTTTAGAATATTCGTATTTGTATGTGAGAACAGTGGAAAGGTGCTTCACTCTCTCGGTCAATGATTATATTTTTCTTTGAGTCGGGGACCAAATTTTTTTTTATTTTTCTTCTATCTGTTATGAATATGTACTTGATGCTTCTCTAATTTATTGATAGTAGTACTTTGCTATTTTTGGTCAAAGGTTTGATGAATTAAAAAAAAAAAAAAAAAGCCGGTTCGATTGATTCAAGAATTTGGGGGGGGGGGAGCCACAGATGTCACGGACCGTCCCGGTATGGAGAAATGTGTGGTCTGATTTCTCCCATGTCGATCGGTTCGGCGGGATTAGGGGACCGCATTTTATTCATAATAATAATAATATTCGCACAAGTCCGGTTCCGTTATACAAACGCCCGTTAAAAAATGTATTCGGCGTGCTTAGCTGGCAACTGTAACGAAAACAGCTGGCATTTGGTCACACTGCACGTGGCCAGCCTCGTGGTATGTTTTACTATTTTACCCTTATTTAGCGTTTCCTAATAACTTCTTCTGTTTTTCTTCGTTTCTACTTTCTACATCCCACATTTATTTATGATGCTATATATATATATAGGGTAAATTAGATCAGAACATTGATTAAAAGTTTTAATAAATAAATATTTGTCTGTCGACAAAAAAAAAAAAAAAAATGAATATTTGTCTTATTAATCCAAAAATAAATAGCAGGTGGCTTTTGGAATGAAGAAGCCTTTAAAATTGCCAGCTATCCCATCAGTAAATGAGCCTTCTCTTTTGCTTTAATTTTATATTTTCCAATTTTTTTTTTTTTTGCTTTTGTTCTCTGTTGTTCTTTTGCTCTCTCTCTTCTAATTCCAACAGTATAAATAAATATGCTGTCTTTTTCTTCATTTTTTTTCTTTTCATTTTCGTGTAAATGTATAAAAGAATATAATTAATAATGATATAAGTACTGTTTTAGTCCCCATAAAATAATGTTTAGGAAATACTAATAAGTCACAACAAAACTCAAAAATCTTAAATTTTTCTGGAGCCAGCAGTAGTAATGCTATTAGCCTATTACACATGTCCCAAAAGTCGTTTTTACCCTTAATTTAGCTGTCTCTGACTCTGCTGATACGTGAGTTTATTAAATCCGATGTGGCATTTTTCATTTAAAGCTGCATTTACTTGTGTAATACGAGTACTACTAATTTGATTTTTTGTACACATAATCACTGTTACTATGCATATGAATATATCAGTTATATCACAAAAATCGTCTTTTATCTTCTACAACACGATCTCGTATTTACCCCAAAAAAAAAAACAATATTAATTTTGACTTTTTACGAAATCCGTAAAAAAAATTCGTGGTCGGCAAACACAAGTTTCATCTAGATTCTGTTCAAACATAAACAAACTTTAAAGTCAACCATACATAGAGACACACTAGTCTCTATAGTACCATAATAATATCTAAAAAAATTAAATTTTGAAAAAATTACGGTAATTTGAAATTAAGCGACAAGCAGCCGTGAAAGACACGGAAGGATAAGACCGGCTCGTGATTAACACAAACAGAGAAAGCTGAATCATAATAAGATCAATGTCTTAATCTTTACTATTTATAAAAAAAAAAACAAAAACACAGAGAATTAGTCGTTTTAGTTAAATTAATAAGAATTTTTTTTAACGGTAATCTAAAAAAAAAATTAAATTTATGATTGTGATTTGATATAATTCACCATTTCTTCTTCTTCTTCTTCATTCTCACATTCTTTCGCTTTCCTTTTATATAACACAAGATCTCTCTCTTCTCTCTCTTCACTTAACTCTTTCTTCTTTCTTTAGTTTCTCTCTGTTTGATTCTTCTGAGAGAGAGAAGGATTTAGATTTTGGGTTTCTTAAAAGATGTCGTCACATTATAGAAGACATTCTCTAGAACCTTCCATTACCGGTAAATTCCGAGATTCTTTGAGTTTCCAACGAGACGATGACGTCACCATCGACAAACCCGATTTCCGAGAACTCGATTTCGGTTCTCCGATGGTCCAACGTGGCTACTCCTCCGCCGCTGCCACTCCCGCTGTTAGTGGAAGCAGCTCTAGCTCCTCTGGTTCTGCTTCCGGTAAACCCTCTGGACGGAGTCACTCCGGCGAGCTTTCCGGTTTGACCGACACCAGTCCGGTTAAACCCGGATCCGTTCACGTTAACCGGAGTTCGAAACAGGGTCACAGAAGATCCTCTTCTGCTGGTACCCCGTTGATTTATTCCGGTTTAGGTTTATCTCCGGTCAGCTCTCGCGGCGGAGGAAGCGGCGCGACGTCGCCGAACCCTGGAGTTTTACCTACCGGAAACATTTGTCCGTCGGGAAGGATCTTGAAAACCGGAATGGCTACGAGAGCCTCCGTTAGACCCGAGACTTTGTTATGCACGGGGACAGCCAATTACGGCCACGGAAACATCATACGCAGCGGTGGTGGTGGTGTCGGCAGCAGCAACGGCAAGAGCAACCACGCGGCGACGAGAGCGGCGGAAATGACTGATCCAGAGGAGGTGAAGAAGGCAGGTAACGAAATGTATAGGAAAGGGAGATACGCCGAGGCGTTGGCTCTTTACGACAGAGCAATCTCATTGTCACCTGATAATCCAGCTTATAGAAGCAACCGTGCGGCGGCGTTGGCTGCGTCAGGGAGGGTAGATGAAGCTGTTAAAGAATGCCTTGAAGCTGTCAGATTTGATCCTTGTTACGCTAGAGCTCACAAGAGACTTGCTTCTCTCTATCTCAGGTATTAAAAAAATCTTAACTGTAAGTTCGGAAATCAGTTGTTTTGATCGAGTAAAGGAGTAATCTTTGATTTGGTTTGTTGGTCTTTAGATTGGGAGAAGCTGAGAATGCGAGACGTCATCTTTGTCTTTCCGGACAATGTCCCGATCAAGCTGATTTCCAGCGGTTGAAGACGCTTGAAAAGCAGCTCAGGTTGTGTACGGAGGCTCGAAAGATCGGAGATTGGAGAACAGTAATTAGCGAAACCGATGCAGCCATTGCAAATGGAGCTGATTCGTCTCCTCAGGTTAGAGAGATCGAGATGTGTCTATTGCCTCTCTTTGTGTTTCCATTATCAGAGAAAAGAGGACTTCGATCTTTATAAACAATGAGGTTTGATCTTGTGCAGCTTGTAGCTTGTAAAGCAGAAGCCTTTTTGCGGCTTCATCAGATAAAGGATTCGGATTTGTGTTTATCCAGCATTCCGAGATTGGAACATCGTCTTACTCAGTCACCTGCGAAACTGTTTGGTATAATATGTGATGCTTATGTGCTATGTGTTCAGGCTCAAGTTGATATGGCGTTAGGAAGGTGAGTTTCGAAATACTTAAAAACTTCGAAAGGTGTTTTTTTTATGTTCTTTTATTAGTAGTGGTGTTTGGTTCTTGGGTGAGTGAGTAGAGATGATAGGTTTTTTGCAGATTTGAGAATGCGGTTGTAAAGGCGGAGAGAGCCATCACGATTGATCATAGCAATAATGCTGAGGTAGTATCGGTCTTGAACAATGTGAAGAATGTGGCGAAAGCTCGTACCTGTGGAAACGAGCTTTTTAGTTCAGGGAGATACTCGGAAGCCAGTGTGGCTTATGGGGATGGACTCAAGCTTGATGCATTCAACTCGGTTTTGTATTGTAATAGAGCGGCATGTTCGTTTAAACTTGGTATGTGGGAGAAATCTGTTGATGATTGTAACCAAGCGCTAAGAATCCAGCCTAGTTACACCAAGGCTCTTCTCCGAAGAGCTGCTTCATATGCAAAGGTTTAGATTAAAAGAACATTGAATTGGTTTTCAAACAGAGTTTTTAAGTACTTTACTTGACAATGTTGCTTATGTTAAATGTAGCTTGGCCGATGGGAGGATGCGGTTAGAGATTACGAAGTATTGAGAAAGGAACTTCCAGGAGACAGCGAGGTTGCTGAGTCTTTACAGAAAGCAAAGGCCGCTCTATCCGAAGAGCCTAAGTACCTGGGATTCAATAACGAAGTTGAAGAGGTCTCGACTTTAGATAAGTTCAGGACCGCAACATCACTTCCCGGTATAAACGAATTAACTCACTTATTGCAAATTTAAGTTTCAAGATTCCTTCTCTTTGCTAAACAAGAATGGTTACTTTGTTTTCTTAGGAATCTCTGTGTTTCATTTCAAATCATCATCAAACCGACAAAGCGAAGCAATATCTCCATTCGTAAACACCTTATGCTTACGGTATCCATTAGTACATTTCTTCAAGGTAAGACACTTGTTCTTCTTATACTCAATCTAGTATATTCCATTGCATTCGCAGTAGCATTTAGCGCCAAAAAAAGGAAATGGTTATTTTTTTTGGTATAGTGGAGTAATAACGGGGTTTGTGTATATAGGTGGACGTGGAGGAGAGCTTGGCATTGGCGAAAGCAGAGAGCATCAAGAAAGTGCCAACCTTTAAAATCTATAAGAAGGGAGAGAAAGTGAAGGAAATGGTGTGTCCTAGTCATCAGTTACTAGAGGACTCGGTTACTCATTTCCTCTTATAACAACACATCTGTCTCTTCTCATTATCAAATCTTTAGTCTTCACGAACGTATATTGATTCAAAAGAGCCAGCCCATTTGTTGATTGAAAATTTTCATTCTTTTCTTTTTGTTTTACTGTACTTTATTATATAAGATCTGCTCCAATTGTATCAATCTGAGGAGAGTGCTTCTCACTTATGCAAAAATGCTCCGATTAAGTGGTTTATTTGATTCCTTATTTTGTTAGTTAAGAAATGGCCCAGACACACACACAAAAGAACGTAAGAAACTCTTAGCAGATAAAATATAGTAAGACAAAAAAAAAAATCACATATAGAATTATATTGTACCTAGAACATAAACCGTGACAAAATCTCAATGTGGCCACAACAAAATATAAGAAACTCGAGAGAGAATCACACAGAAGGTGAACAAGTAGTAATTGTCTTTAGAGGCATGAGATTCCCAATGTGATTCGTTAGAGTTCCAAGAAATTCCCAATCGTCACGACATGATCCACTACGGAGCCAAAAATCATCATCTTCATCAAGATCTTCAATTTTGATCCTCCTCCTGTGAGTTTTTCTCTTTGGATCATAGTAAGACACATAAATCTCTTTATCTTGCCATGATACCGACACATAAATAAACTCACCATCTTCTGTCACATCACTTAAAAAGTAATTATCTTTCACAACAGGATCTTCTAGAGAAAATGGTATATGAAAGTCTTGGCACGACCATTCTGCTTTTTCAGTATCTTCAAGAATCCATAATCTGTAAGACGACGTTGATTCTGAGATAACCCAAGCTAGTTTTCCCTTGTAGCTCACTAGTGAAGGGTTAGTCTCCACTTCATCGCACAGCATACATGTTCCACAATATGACATATATATATGACTTAGATATAAGATAATGAACACATGTTGACAAAAAAAGACTATATATATATATAATGAATATATAATTAAGTTTGATATGACAAAATCTATTAAATTTGATTTGTGAAAAGAAAACAAGATCCTATGAAGGGGCTTTACCCAATATTGAATACACTCAAATTTTGTTATCAAAATGTTTTTAAGTTTTATTTTGAAGAAAAAAACATGTATTGAAGAAAATATTTTTTAATTAAGACTGAACATATGTAGAGTATTATGGAGTTGAGGTTTGTATAGAGAATTAAAAATGAACTAGATAGTTACAGCATAGGGAAATGTTTGTGTGAACTTTATTGTAATTTGTTGATTATAAAATAATAGTAGAAATTTTATTTGACTTATTCTATACATTTTATAATTATTTACATTTAAATTTACTTCATTTCATACTCTAATTTCAACATGTCTTTAGTACATGATACAATGTTCAAATCCGTGAATTATATAAATTTAGTAAAATCCAGAAAAGATAACAAAACCCTTATTGAAACTGTCGTGTTTAGAAATCTTGATTTAATTTTTAATTTTTAGTTGTATATACTATATTGAATAAAATATAGCATATGTGATTTCTTAGATTTTAATAAAATGTCACTATCGATGTGCAGTGCGAAAATATATTTAATAATTTAGATATTTTTAAAATATAAGCAATGTTGTATCTTAGTTTTAAAATATACATGTCATTAAACGATTTAGAAATGCAAAATATTTAATCTTAGTTTTATAAATAAAATAATTATTCCAAAATATTTTGTTATTGTTTCCTAAGTCTTCTGAAACAATAAATGAATTTGTTAAATAATTCTATTAAATAATCTCGAAAATATTATTTTATTATTTATAAGCTAATGTAAACTTTTTTTGTTAGTTATTAAATTAATTAAAATACAATGACATTTTTTGTAATATGCCACATGATAGTAAGGTTAAACTTTAACAACATATAGTAGAACCTCTATAAATTAATACTCGTTAAATTAATAATTTCTATAAATTAATAAATTTCTTCGGTCCCAAATTGGAACTAGTGTAATTTTGGACACCATTCGATAATATAATAAGATAATATTTTTTTTGAAAATTCTTTGTAAATATATGGTCTCATCAATAATATAAATTAATAATTATACAAAATTATCTAAATATATGTATATATATACACATTAATTTTTATTAGAGTTCTTTTTTAGTATGTTTACTATATAAAACTCTTTGAGTGTTATCTTTAAAATCTGATAATTGTTAGTTTCATTGTAATTGATTTTATAAAAAATATTAATTATAACGATTATCATTTTAAAATATTTTTTACCAAATTAGGAAAGTCTCTCTATAAATTAATAATTAAAACCTCTATAAATTAATAGATTTTCATGGTCCCAACCTTATTAATTTATAGAGGTTTTACTGTAGTTTAAATAAGTAAAAGATTATACCTTATCATCACGTAAACAAAACTCATTTTTTATAATAAATAAGATATACTCTTTCCTTTAAGACATAAAAAAAATTAACTGCTTAATTTAAATAATTATAAAATATTTAACCAATCTTGGAAATTTGAAAACATTTTATTAAAACAAAAGGTTTATCTTATGTTACGAAAGGGATGCAACCTATATTAACATTTTTTAGATACATTTTAGAAAAAAACAGTTTTTTTTTTGTAAGATATTACATATAGTATTTTGATGATTTAAAGAACAAATTAATAAACTAATTAAGGGTAAACATGAAATATAAAATTAATTATACATGTATCCAAACAATCTCTACAACTAATTCTCTACTATCCATAAAAGCAAATACAATTAAAAGATATTAATTTTAAACACAAAATCTAGAATTATGCATGGCATATAATGAGTTAGATATTCCCAAAACTCAAAAATAAAACAAAAGTCTTAAATTTCACTTGTGATTATAAACATTTGAGAATTTGTTAGAAATACCTCTTTTCAAAAATACCTTCTTTTTTTTTGTAAATATGAAGTGATAAAAAAGTGAAAGTACATAAATTGAGACTACAGTGAACTTAGTTGTGAAGGATATATATAAAAAAAAAAAAAAAAGGGAAATAAAAATGACTCTCTACACGTTTTCGTACATTATTTTTACTAATTTTTGATAAAAGTTTCCATATATTAATTGCTCCCAAGAAAGTATTACCAATTATATGACGGTAGCTAGAATGATTGTTAGTGAACGACCATTCTTTCAAAATGTGCCCAAAATCGTAAAAATAGCCAAATGGAAATGCCTGACATGCAATAGCATTGTAACAAACAAAAATCGCGTTCCTAGGAAATTACAACAAATTATACGTTCCAATAATAGTAACAACTCATGAAAAGTCCATTTATTCCATCACCGACCATGAGAAAAATTTAAGTACAAAATTACCCAAAAGAGGAATAACTTAGTATGAACCTTGTAGAAGAAGTGAGAAATTAAAGATATGATATTACGTAGAGTTCCATTTTCACTCTATAAATATGACCCATGGACAAGAAGTCACAGAGCACACCAGAAAAAAAAAAAACAGAAGGAAACAAGTCACATACAAAAGAAAAAAAGAAAGAATCTTCAGAAATCAGAATGAATAACGAGATCCGCATCTCAGGACTTATGAAAGATACTCGGGAACTTTTGCAGAAGAAGAGATACCATGGTATTGATTTAGTCATTTATGTTGTTCATATATAACTCTTAATTAGTATTGTTGGGTTACCTTCTTATTATTTGTGTTCAGATGTCGTGTTTGCAATGAAAGTTACGTCTCTTTGGAAGCAGGTAGAAGATTGACCTTTGAGGCCATCGACGGTCTCTTAGCCGTTGATGTAAAGAAGCCGTCTATGATCTTGGTTTACCCGGTGCTGGAAATCATATTACTAGCAAGAGGAACTAACGTCCCAGATAATACGCACATGTCTACTGTCGAACTCGCCAAAAAAGCCAACGAAGATCTAAACAATGGTCACTTTATATGGTACCCCATCGATCATTTTCGTTTTGACATATGTTAAAAATCTTATGAATAACCTTAATTTGGTATCCATCTCTCTATCTCTCATGTTGTCATCAGTAATCACATTAACATTTGGTGTTTACGTACGCAGCCAATTCAGCCATACTCAGTATGTTTTACGTGAAAGAAAAAAAAAAACGTGTGATGTTGTTTCTTGTTTGTAGATTCGATCGAAGCCTTACTCACCTCATACAAGTGTTCTGGCCATCTTGGGCCCGACTAGACGAAGGAGTCATCGAGAGAGATAAGGAGATGGTATATTCCAAACTACTGAATGACGCGATGTACGGGGAGATCGTCAGGCTAGTCTGCTGCGGGGCGAAAGAGTGTCATTGCTGTACGAAGGATGATAACTATCTTATATAATAAAATAAGAGTTTCTCTAAACTCGTACTCTAAGAAGTTGACATTTGTTATTTTTGAAATTAGATTTTGTAATTATTTGTTTTTGTTAATTTCAAATATAAAAAAAAGAAATCAAACTTAGATAAACTATTATTTATCTTTTATAGATTTATATTTAAAATGTAAATGAGTGATATTATTCCAGCATTTTATTTTAAAGATTAAACTAAAATAATTTAAAATTCATATATTGTAAAACGTTGTAATTTAAATCCATAAATTGTTCTACTTATATTTTAAAACATAATAAGAACCCCAAAAGTCAAACATTTAAAATGCATGATATCATTATTCATGTAGTATATTAGATTTATTGTTAAAACGGTAATAAATCTAAGACGGCTTAACAAATACATTAGCTCGTGGCCAATATGACAAGTTCACATATTTACATATATTTTTAATATGAAAAGGTAAATAAACAAAAAAAAGAATTAAAATCTATGTAAAATTTAAGCAAAATATAAGTAAAATATTTTGATTTACACAATTAAAAAAACTAAAATGATAGTAACATGTTAGTTTATGTTATTTCTTCAAAATAGAATAGCTATTATGTAATAACCAAGCAATGCATGGTCTACCACCTAAATAATAATAAATAATACTTCTATTTTTTTTTGTCGGTACTTCTAATTAATTTACCAATTAATACTTTGTAATTATGCAATAATGTTGCCCTACGTTTGAAATAAATAAATTTCGAAATTATACCTCAAAAAAGAAATGCAAATCAAAAACTTGAGAAAACACGGTTGCACCTTTTGACGTAAGCAAAATAAAAGTAATCTTACTCAAACTTAAGTCATGTTTACACAGCAAACAAACACAATTTGGTTATAGAAAAAAAGATCTTTGAATTTGTTTGGCTCACGTTATCATTCATTATCCACTGAAAATTAAGGTTTTATCAAACATATTGATATATATATATATATATATATATATATTGTTTACTTTCATTAATAACTAGTAGATATATCGTTTTATCCACCAGGATTAAAAATAAAAAAACAATACGGCTGACTAATTTATTACTCCCTCTGTTTCATAGTAAGTGTCATTCTGACACTTTGCACACAAATTAATAAAACATATTAAAATATTTCTTATATCCTTAAAAATGAAAATGATTTTTGATATTCTTGAATGAATATGAAGTTAAAATTTGAAATTTATGCTTAATTTTATATTGAAAATCTAAAATGACACTTATTTTGAAACAAAAAAATCAGGCTACAGTGACACTCTTTGTGAAATAGAGGGAGTAATGATTAATTTTAATTTTAGCTCCAGTTAGATTTTGGAGTAGCTGGAAGTTATTCGTGTATAAATGTGTAAAGTGCTCCAACTCCAATCCTCGTCACTTGTCAGTATTATCTATGATGGCGGAATGACGGTGAAATGATATAAAACAATTGAGTTGAGGAGGTTAAAGCAAGTTTTACCAAATTATACGTCTCCTCTCGGGCCACTTATCATTGGTCTCCTCTCGGGCCAGAAAACTAGCTTCTGGTTCGATCATTGGTCTCCTCTCGGGCCACTTATCAAGCTACTCGGCGTTGGAGGGCCTCGAGTCCTACGTCTGCCATTAAAAGCAACTGTGGGAGACGCTTGCGATGACCAAGGTTGGGTTCTTCCTGCCCCAAGATCAAACGCAGCTCTGTCGCTTCACGTGCACCTTACCTCCATTCCGCTTCCAACCTCAAGCCACGTTCAAGACAAGTACTATTGGGCCATCGAAGGGGTCCCTAACCAGGTTTACTCTTCGTCACACACTTGGGAGATACTCAGGCCTCGACAAGAGGAAAAAGATTGGTCGACATCGGTTTGGTTTAAAGGAGCTATCCCAAAGCACGCATTTAATATGCGGCTAGTTCACCTAAACAGGCTACCGACAAGAGAGAGATTGGCTTCCTGGGGTCTAGACATATATATCCACTGATTGCTGTATCTGTTCAAGCCAAGAGGAGTCCAGAGATAATCTTTTCCTTTCCTGCTGCTTTGCTTCTGAGATTTGGAGACAAGTTCTATCCAGACTGGATACTCATCATCGTTTGTTAAGCTCTTGGCAAGAGCTCCTCTCATGGATCAAATCACGCACCCGCACTGCTCCGTCAACTCTTAGGAAGATAGTTGTCCAAGCCACTCTCTATCATATCTGGAAGCAAAGGAACAAAGTCCTGCACAACCAACTGTCACTACCCGTGCAAGTTGTCTTCAAGCTCATCGACCGTGACGTTAAAAACATCATTACCGCGAGAAAGCAGAGGAAAAAATTCAGAAACTTAATCGCGTTGTGGCTGGGATAAACTACCTGTATCTTATCCCAGAATGTCTTTGTATCTTTGTTTTTACTTTTTTTTGCCAAGGATTCAAAGTACTTTAGGTTCCATACGTATTGTAAAACCTGATCATTCGTTTATATGATATTTACAGTTTAGCAACAAAAAAAAAAAATTATACGTCTCCTTGCACAGAATTTCGAAATAAAAAGAAAATTATGGTAATAATCAAATTAGTCGCTGACTTTAAATAACTATGATGACGTGGAAATTTAAACAATCACTTGGGTCACCAAATCCTTAGAATGATGATGGATTGATGGTGGTAAGGTGGTAAAGTGGTAACAATTAACAACAATACAAGACATAGCTTACCGATAAAACGCACTTTAGTTTAATTACTTGTATGGTCTTGGGAGTTCATGCTTATTACAAAAAAGACTGAAATCTACTGTTTGTTATTGTTAAAGTACCTAAAATCTTCGAAATTCTAGGGTCTACCCGAAACACTCATAACATTTGCGGACCACTTTTTAAAATCACATTTTTACTAGAAAAAAAAAAAAAAAGTGTTGGGAATAGTAAATCTCCTTAAACTGAAAGGGTAAAATTTACAACAAAAAAAATAAATAAAAAGTGACAAAACTCCTTTCTCTTTTTCTTTGACCACATGGTTTGGGTTATAGACCCTTTTAGATACTGACTTATCTCTTCTTCTACATCAATCACAAACTCGAATGCTGCCGGAAAAAATAAAAACAAGCAGAAAACTGAATCAAAGAGTTAGCCCCAATAGTTCAAAACATGACTCTAGGATTTACACGTTTGAAAGTAAATATAAAAGAAAAAGAGCCTACCCTTAGAAGTAATTAGGGAGATCCATCATCCCATACTCAAGAGCTGCATACACAAAAGAAAATTTTCACTTACTATTCATACATATACTCTTGCTGATTATATTAGTTTCAAACATGTAATCCAAAGAGAATTTCATCACAGGTGCAGGTGTTAGCCTAACAAGTCGAGAACTAATGAACCAAACGAAAAATAATTAAACGAATGCCAAGCCAAGTTGCAGGCAAGGATTTGAGACTACATCTCAATGGCTGCAAGTCTCTTTGACCTATATCTATCATGTGTCCATACTATATAGTTTGTTCTCTCAGATTCATTCTTCAGCAACATCTCAAGCATTGTCCCTCTAAATCAAATCTGATTCTCCAACAAATCATGAATTGTCTTTTCAAACATCGATACCATTATTTCCTAACTTTCGAAGCAATTAGTATGTAAACTCACAATCTTCTCAATCACCAAAATATCAGCAATGTTTATGAAGGGAAACGGTTCTTGGCCGTCACACTTAAAAATAGAAAATCAATAGAGGAAATCATCATCGTACCAGTATATAAAAGCACTCGTGCTTAAGCTATAGCAGCAAAAAAACAGAAGCAGATTCAATTTTTTTTAGCTCAGGGAACAGCTTCCCAACTATTGCACATGTCATTCATTGTGAGAATGTTTCCAGTCTCAAGGTACAATTAACAATGCTACAAATTACAGAGTGATGTAACCAGAACCAGGACCTCCTACTCATCATAGATACCAATACTTGCTACTAAATTACTTTCTCCCGATTCAGATTCATCATCTATGTGCGAAATCAATTTGTTTTCATACCAACAGTCTCATTGGCACAGAGATCAATCACAAGCAAAGTAAACTCTTTTTCCACTCTTATGCTATATAATAGTTAAATGTAAAATCAAATGAGCTACTGTTACAGAGCTGCTAAGACAATGAAGCAGGGGCACATAATTGCGAAATCCGGTGAGAGGGAGAGAGATAAAGGTTTCAGGTCTCACCGGCGGAGGTGGAGGAAGTCGGTCCTTTGGAGCCAGAGGTACGCCGGAGCTTGTGAAGACGAACCTGCATCTCAGTGAAGAGCTGCATCCTATGGCATTCCAATTCCTTAGCGAATCTCATCCTTTGCTTCTCCAGTTCCACCATTTCTTTCCTCTTCCTCTCCTCGACTCTTTCGTATATCTGTCCAAGCCTCTCAATTGCGTCGGCAACTTCTTTGTAACCTTGCTTCTTCTCAATTTCCCTCTCCCGCTTCTTGTTGCTTCCGCTACGACCACCACCGCTCGATCTAGACCTTGAACCTTCAGAATCATCCTCAGACGCTGGACACGCCGCCGCCGCCGCGGCTGCAGCGAATGCGTTAAGATTTCCGCGAAATCCGAGTAAATCGTCGCCGACGTGAGGTATAATCGCCGGAGAAGTCGCCGGACGTCGTGGGATCGCCGATCGTGGAGCGACGGGAACCGGAATAATCGCCATCGGAAGTGATAGCCTGAGGTTGGGGTTGTTATCAGTTGAATCAGGGGGAGTAGTAGACGTCGGGAAGCTTTCCCGGAGAAGGTCATCGAGAGCGGAGAAGAAAGGCCAAGGGCTGACGTAGGAGGAGCCGGGATTAGAATCCGAAACCCTAGCCTTCTCGACTTTGTACTTCTTCTTCAAAGTATCGATCCGGTTTTTACACTGAACGTCGGTGCGATACGGCTGCGATTTGGCGGCGGAAACGTTTCGGCCGGAGTTGAAGTGACGGTCGTTAACGGCGTTAGCAACCTCTTGCCAGTGTTTTTGACGGAGATTACCACGGCTAAGCTCGACGAAGCGATTACCCCAGGCTTGGATGAGCGTGAAGGTCGCTTCCTCGCTCCAGCAATCTTCACGAGAAAGCGTCGACGGAGAAGGACGAGAAGATCCCGGAGAAAAGGAATCGTGAACGGAGTCCATCATACGGAGGACGACGGTGAGCTAGATCGGAGAAGAAGAACGGTGAGGATGAGATAAAACGGAAGGTGGACGGTGACGGTGACGGAAACGGAATTGAGGAGGAACGAAGTGTGTATTTAAAAAAAAACAAAACTAACCAGCGTTAAAGCGTTGTGTGCATGTATATGTATTAAGCCGTGTGAGCTAAACGAGCCAGCTCCAGTTAATTTATATATATACTGTATCTCGTAATTTTGGTTTTTTTTTTTTTTACTAAAGAGCTAAGACTTTTTTATTTTTATTTTGACTATTTTTTTTTTAATATTTCATTTTAATATTTCATGTGAAATTTCATAGTCTAGTTTAAGTTAACTAGTAATAGGTATGTGTCAATGTGTGGTATTAATTCTAATAAAATTTCATAATGTTTTAGGCTTCTAAATGTATTTCTACAACACGTTTATCTAATGGTTTTTTAGGTTAGTCAATTTTTTTGACATATGAAAATTATCGTAATATAAGGATTCGTTGGTTGACAGAAAAAAAAGAAGGATTCGTTGGTAATACGTATGGTTTTGGTTGATATTTTCCATTTTTTGTCTAAATTAATTAGAATATATGGGGTTTGTAACGTAAGAAATGAATTGGTATCGACCCTAAATAGTAATAAATTATATAGCATAAAAAAATTTTCTGCAACTGTAAAATATGAAAACCAAGGTAATTAACACTACTTAGATGTTTGATCTCTTTTAATTTGAATATTTAGTTTAGTAGTATGGTATCATATGATATCAGTCGATTAAGAAAAAATATATACACATATGTTTGTTTATGCCTTAAAGGCACGGAATATAAACGATTTGAGACATGGTTTTCTTGTCTATAACCTTTATAGATAGCAAATGCAAAGCAGGGGACAAACTTTATGGGTTTACATTCTTCGTAATAAGCCTCAATTCTATACAGTAACATCACAACCATTTTTTTTGTAAGGATGAGCTTTTCTCACTTCTTGTAAAATTCAGAAGTTTATTTCTTTTTTTATTTTTTTAAATGTTTTGATTTTACGAATTTGCAATTATCAAAAGGAAAAGAGTTCCACAAAGCTTTTGTGGATGTGAAAGCGCCAAAGTTTTTTTTTTGTACAAACTCAGAGAAGAAAAGCCAACAATATTCAAAACAAAAAAACCAAGAAATATATTTAAAAAAAGCTCTCTTACTGCAAAGTTTATATTCACAGAAGGAAGAAGATTGAGAGAAGTTAGCAAAGCGAATACTCGCAATCCAACAAACGAGAGAGTATCTCATTGCAACTCGGTCTTTGTTCCGGTTCTGTCCAACAATCTACAAAACAAGAGACAACACATCATCAGAAAATAATATTCCATAAACCCAAACCAAGATTCAGGAACAATGAGGAGTCATAAGACCTGCAATAAGCTTTCCCAGTGGTCCTTCAGGAATCTCAAGCCGAGCTCCCTCGTAAGCAATAGCATAAACAACCTGATAAAATATGTAGGAAACTTGTTAATATATATTAATGTGTCGCTAAGGAGTCCTCTTTTTGTTCAGTTGTGTTACCCGTTCAGGCGGTACTCCTTCCCAAGGTCTAGATAAAGTGCAGAGTTCCCACATTATTACACCTAAGCTGAAGATATCGCACTTTTCTGAGAAGGGCTCATTGCGGATAAGTTCAGGAGCCATCCACTCCGGAGTTCCTGCAGAGACTGTGTCTCTCATTGTTGTGCCTGTCATTATTCTCGAGAGCCCAAAATCACAGATCTTGACAGTCCATTTGTTGCTCAAAAGACAGTTTGCACTCTTTATATCTCGGTGTACTATCCCCATCCGGTGTATGCACATCAATCCCCTAGCAACATTTTACAAGTTAAACGCTGTTTAATTGATACAACAAATGATTACGAAACTTTCTCATCGAGACACAATTCCAGGTCCAATGTAGAATTGTGTTATTGCCTTCTCGCCAAACCAATATTTACCACATATTATGCTGAAAAGAAGAATACACGGTTTTGTATGGAAGATGAAATTACCTGCAAATGTCACGCAGCATCTTTAGCTTCCTCCGCCAGCTTAACCTCTTTTTTTGTCCACTTGAGTGGAGTAAATAATACAAAGATCCCATTTCCATGTACTCAGTGATCAATGATAATCGTGGAGGCTTTGTGCATGCTCCAAGGAACAGTATAACTACACGAGGACGAAGATGCCTGCGTTAATGAAATCATATACTAAAATCTTACAATGGAAATTCATAGAGATAGATGAGTACCATTGGGATGTCTAAGTCGGCTGGTAGTCATTGGATGCAGAAGGAGAATACAGGAAAGAATGTCAGAAGACAAGTCAAAATGTTATTGCAAAATTTGAATAAAACAGAGAAAGCCTATCGATATACCTAAGAATTGATATCTCATTGCAGAAATCCTCCATATTCTCAGCTGTAAGGTCTTGCTCAAGGAACACTTTGATCGCGACATCTGTCCCATTCCAGATTCCACGGAAGACTTCTCCAAAAAATCCTGGACGAAATCAACAACGAAGTTTGAGTCCGAGTGCTAATATTATATAAAAAAAAACTTTTGATGACAAAAAATTACAGAATGATCGGCGATTTCTTTTCAGGAAGGATAATCAAGAAACACTAGACGTAAGCCATATTCAATTTTCTTTGCAGGAAAGATATGGCCAGCAATTTTACAAGAACGCATAAACCCAATACATAACCATTGAGCTAAAGGTCCTTACCAATTCCGACACGTGTCCCAACAGTCAACTCGGAGAAGTCTATGTTCCATTCTTCATATGGTAATAGTGGTTTATTCTGGAACATGGGAGATCCCAATACTTTATCCCAGATGTGGCTTATATTACGATTTGACGATCCACTTTGTCCATATTGGCTTCGGTAGTTCTGGGGAGAAGATGGTAGTGAGATTGCCTTCTGCGGATCCAGTGGTTCCCTTGAAAGTGTCGACCTTCCACCAGAAACTTGGTCATGGGCATCAAGATGAAAACCAGAGACCTAGAAGCGGAAAAGTTTAGTTAAATCACAAATTTCACAAGTCGTTATCTAAAATGAGTGATCGTTTCCAAGAATCATAATTTAAGTATGTTGCAATCCACTTGAAGTTCATTATTTTCCTTGTTGAAACACAAAATTTGATTTCCTACGGATCACAACACAGCATTTTCCTAGTATTTCTCTTTCATATCGTCCTGTTTCAACTTAGTCGATGAGAAAAAAAAGAGACATAAAATGCTGTTCCAGCCCAAGTTTTTTTGTTATCAGTAGTTTCACTTCTATGTTTACAAGCTAGCACAACATAACCAAATTTCTCAAACTATTCCAGTGATGTATATATTAATAAGCTTAACGTACATTTTTCTGGAGATGGGAGCCATCGGTTCTGTCATTTGGAGAGCTAGGAGATGAACCATCATCCCCTTGTTCTTTTGAGAGGCGATTCTGCTTCAAAGCTTCATTCATCGCTCGTACTGCCCTGAAAAAGATTAACAGCAAACTTTCAAAATAAAGTTATCAATAAATAAACACAACACTGGAGCTCCGTGTTCCAAATAGTTAATGGCCTGTATCTTTATTGAGAGGTAACAAACATTGCAATTGCTTAAAAAATTAGTTCCATATATGGAATGTTATATAATCCTAAGCTCGTGCTGTGATATGTGATCCCAACTAAGAAAAGGGTTGCCCTCTCTTTGCATTCTTTTGATATTTTCCATAGAGAGAGTGTACCACTAATTTTGTCAGGATCATTACATATATGAAATCACAACTGAGAAAAGAGACAAGGTGAAACTGAAAAACTGCAACCTATCAACGGAAAATAACCGATAATTGAAAGTTTGAAACCAGAGGAGCTTGTTAACGAGGGGAGCTATATATGTAACCAGGATGCAGATATTAAAGAAAACATCATACTAGCTTTACCATGCACATGAAGTTCAATGAGATAAACTAAACAACCACCTGACAATATCATCGCCAATCTCAGGAGTTATACTAATACTTCTCCTCCTTATTCTCTTAGTTTCCAATTTTGCTCCTCCAACAGATTTACAGCTGCACATGAAAACTGAATACATAAGGATTTTTTTAACAAACTTAAGGCACCAGATCTAAGTTTTCTGACACCATTTTATTAAAGCAAAAACTAGACAAAAGAGCTCGGCTGACACCATTTTATTAAAGCAAAAACTAGACAAAAGAGCTCGGTAAGCACTAAACCAGACACCAACAAACACCTACCCTCTTGCAGCAATAAATTGCAAATTTTAAAAATAAAATAAAAGCAATATCAAATTTGCCAAAAACCTCTCCAACATATATAAGTTGCAAAGACTAAAACCTTAACCAACCTTGATGTGGCAACATCACTGGTGAAATCTCGTGCCAAATTCTTGTCGCCACTTAGCATGGACCTCGTACGGGTTCGGAAGGAAAGATGTTCGGGACTGTAGCCGCGATATAAATAATACTAAAAAGATCAGCAATGTGGGAAAATCAAACATCGACTTACTTGGTTTCAAAATGCATATACATATTCAATTCAACAGGGATGAGGGTAACCTGGAATTAGCAGTCCGCTGATCAGCAATGACCTTTCTCCGGCTCTGCCGCCAAAACTCGTTAGCCATGTTTGACTCGCTCTGTGAGAAACTGGAGAATAAAAGATAAAATGAATGACATAAGGTCATCTATTCAGTTCCTCGATTTAACAGAAGCTATCTTCAAACCTGGGGTTGGCTAGCACAGAAACATAATAATAACAACTAGGCTTATCACCTTAATTTCCTCTCTAGCGTAGAGGCAGATCGTAACAGCATATTCCTTGACGGTGGACCAGACACATTTGGAGACCCATCCAGTTTCCTGTGCAATGAAAGGTTTTCATCTTTTTCTGCACTGTACAAAAACAACAATTAGAAACTCTGCAGACAAAAACACTGCGTATTGAACAAAGTTGCAGTAAAATCTGGTGCACACTATACTTATATAGTTAATGGAAATACATGCAGTGAGATTTTACAATTTCGATTCAATATCTACTTACTTTTCATGGTCAATTCTCTCTGGATAACCAAACATGGGACTGTTTGGCTCCAAAGGTGAATCACAAGAATCATTCTCTGCAGAGTCACTTTCCCCTGCCGCTGACATATGACTCATAAAAATTGCCTTGGTTGATAGAGGGATAAGCTGACCAGGAAATCGCATTAGATCAACCAGCATTTCCACGGAATTCAGCAGAACCGTGACAGAAATATGACTATATGAATCCACACTCTCAGCAGCTCCATCACTTGGCAAACCCTGATCAAACAAATCAACCAAAATGCATAGCATGTTTAAAGGTGGTTAAAATATTCGGACTTTAAGTCATTATGAATATTTTTTTTCGAGAATAACATTTATCAAAACCAATCATCGTATGCAAATATGGAGTGATTCTCAAGACCAGGGATCACATTGTTGTATGGTACTTAGCACTTACCACTACAAGCCTACTTTGAAGACCAACGGTATCGGCTAAAACTTTAAACAAGATTGCTCGAGGACGACAAGAACCATGCTTGATCTGTCCTAGCAGTTGAATACCACAGTTTTCAAATGATTGCGTAGTTTTTGCCGGACTTTGCAGAGTTGATTGCTTATAAACATCTGCTACCTGCCAGACAATTTCAACAAAGGATTTCAGATAACTAAGAGGAGTCTGCGAGAACTATGAAATGTACCGCATCTATAACAATTTGATGTTCCCGTAGAGACTAATAAATGGGATGCGAGAGAAAAGGGCAAGCAAACATTTTTTCCCAAGTAAGCACAATTAGAGCAAGACTAAGGGAAAGAAACTATGTAGTCTACGGATGTTTATCTTGAAACACAACAGAAATATATTGATAATTTCACAATTTAGGAAACAAAGAAGACGTTAAAATCATGTGACCTCTATCTTAGCATTGTAACGGACACTCTCAAAATCACTTTTCATTAGACAGACATCTAGTCACAACTCTTCCTACATTAATTTTATCCATCTTTGCATGCAACTTTATAATGGAAACAAAATGGTTATTAAGTGATTTCATACAGAAACAAAATATGTAACGCAGAGATATACTGACCATTTATACAAAGTCTCTCAAATACTTACCAGTCCAGCGATTTTCTTGATAATAGTAGCTGGCTTTGAGTTCAATCCACTGACAAGTTTGGTAATCAGCTGCTTTTGCCTGAAAAGCTTTTTATCTTTCTGAAAATCAACAAGGATCACATCAGCCTTAAGACCTTCGTCACCCAGAGCATGAAGATCTTCCAATGTAGGAATGCTATTAAATAGCTGCTTCAGTCTGTTATCCTGTAGAAACATTAAATATAAACATTGTCAAAGGAAGCAAAAAATAAATAAATAGATTTTTGACAGGTAATACAAGTTAATCGAGTTCGAATAAATCTCACTGAAACATCATTGAATAGAGCTAATATCAACCTAAAAGTAGCTTACTGGGATCACAGAGTAGAAGCCATTTGGGATTGGCTCAGAAAGCGAACCAGTACTCCAGAGGATATTCGACGCAGTACAAGATGGCAGCCCATCTTGCCCAAGATTTCTGGGTGAGTCTTTAGTACTAGAGGTCTCTTCTTGCGATTCCAGATAAACAGAACCAAATCTCTCCACAAATTCTGAAGGCCACCAGGTTTGATTAGAAGGTCCTTGCTCTGATGGCCCAGCATCATCTCCCGTCTCTCCCATAGCCAATTTCCTTGATCCCTTTAGTTATATCAACCCCTACTTATCCCATAAAAGGAACAGTAGGTAAAAGAATGAAATCCTAGAGACCAAAGTATTGAGAAATGAGAAGCACACTTCATTTACCAGTAGCACTTAATCTGGAGGTGATTCGATCTGCGTTCACAGAAACGAAAAATGGTAAATAAAACTATGATGGTATCGAAAAAACGGAAATAAAGAAGGCGGAGATTTCAATGAATTCACTTAACAATTTAAATGCATAAATACAAAGATTACAGAAAGAAGAAACTAGTTGCACTTGTTTTCTCACATCACACAACCTAACTAGTACAATTGCCAAACTAGAGGAAAATTCAAAATCACACACCACTTCAACGATGTGTGGATTAGTCAAACTACTAAAATTTTGATACTTTTGCATCCAAGAAGACCAGCTTCTCTCTCAAATGATTCAAGCTATTCCGATCTCCTCAAAGTCTACGGGAATAATAAAAAAAAAAATCTAAATGATCAATCCTAAATGTCTCACTGGATGATGCACAAAAATGATTCCTTATCAGCCAAAAACACAAAACAAGAAGAGTAAAAGATAAGGAAACCATCAGCATTTCAATAAGAAGAAGAGAATCTCACTCTCAAGTCAACGACAGAATCTGAGTAATTGAATAGCGCAAACCAACATATATAGATCCTACGAAAATCCCCAGGTACTAAAATATCCACAATTCTGCATAATTTTACTCCCGGTTCATAAGTGCGATCTACCCAGAAACTCAGTTTCCAACGCTAAACCAATCCTAACGCAAAACCCACCAAACTTTAAAAAAAAACGATACGACTATCTAGAAACCCCACCTAAGACCGATCCAATACACAGCAGGAAGTGCCACAAACATAGAAAACCAAATGAAATCACAATTCCAAAGATGAGCATTTTAAAAAAAAAAAGTAGAAAGGGTTTTTGGAAAAATCACCGTAATCAGATCCACGCATTCAAATTCCGATCGAACTCCCGATTCGAATAAATAAACGAAATCAAACTGCATAAAACAACGAACTCGATCTCACTCTGAAGACAGATGCAGCATAAAAAAAACAAAAAAATCCCGATCAAAGGCAACAAAGAGCTATGAGTTTCACACACACACATACATATATGTGTGTGCTTTTTTTTAAATTTTATAAGAACTACTATTACAATTGGGATATTATTATACAGTGGTTTATAGATTTTGATTTTGAGGGACCAAAAGAGATAGAGAGAGAGAGAGTGATGGGATATTTAGGAAAGTGATGAAGACGAGGGAAAGGAAGAAGAAGAAGAGAGACGACGACTGACCCCCCCCCCCCCCCCCAAAAACAAGTGACGATGGCCAAGTCACGTGCGAAGTTGATGAGTCACGTGTCATAAAGTAAGATGCACCTCTCTCCGATAGACAGCTGGCAGCTCTCGTGAATCACCACCGTCGCTTCTCTTTTTTTTGATTGGCGGTGTGTAGTAGTAAATCTCTTACCCTCTTTTTTTGGTTAATAATACATTAAATTTTTATAAAAAGAAAAAAAATTAGCATTTACATTAATTTTTTGACAACACATATACTAATTAAAAGTGGGATGATCTTTATTCATTGAATGTAGTGGACCTTAATTAATTAATGTACTTAAAGTACTACTAATCAAGAATGTACTTTGATCTAATTTCGGATTTTTTAAAAATTATTCTCATACTTTCCCTATTATTATGATTCTTTTGTTACAAAAAAAAAAAAAAAAAAATTTGCAAAACAAAGAAGAAGTAAACATCATATGTAATAAAAAAAAATGATCCTACGATATTGGAAAAAAATAATAGAGGAGGGTTAAAAAAAATGGAGATGAGAAACAGATCACCGGTTACTTTTTAAATCTAATGACGTACTGATGATGATGATGACTATTTGTTGTGCAATTATGGCAAATTTAGTTATTAAAAAAATTTAGACAAAATTTAAATAAAAAGTGGATCACGTCAAGGTCAATTAGATTTGAAGGAAAACAAAAAAAAAATTGCACGTGGAACATTATCATCGAATCTATTCCTTTTTTTTTTCTTTTTTCTTTTTTCCTTTTTCCCCGGTTCATGTTTTTTGTTTAACCAAAGTTAATATTCTTCGAATAATTCTGATAACCAACTAACTAAAACGAAAATAAATTTTGATGTACTGTATCTGTATGCGACCAAAATACAACTATTAGCAAACCTAAAATATTTGGAATCTATTTAATATTTTATTGGTATATCTATGTTTTAGTTTAACTATAGATAGATATAATGGATTTTGATAATAAAAAAGAATATCAACTATATTTGATGATTAAACTAGTCAAATAGATGAGACAATTATAGAGATAATACTTTCGGTAAAAGTAAACATTATGTTAATATTTATCAAGAAAATATATTTTCAAAAGCGTTGAAAATTTTAAGAATATACTAAAAATAGTAATAAAGATTAAAAATTTGTTAAGAAGAACTAAAAAAACACATTATCTAAAATCTATTTATATCGGGTAATGATTCTTTTTTATAATTAATGAAGAAATAATTTCATCAATCCAATTTACAATTCGAAAATGAGCAATGTAAGTCTTGGTGTCCACTGTTATGTTTAGGGTAAAACACTATATTAATTTTTATTAAGGAAATTTATTTTTTTAAAACGTTGGAGATTTTAGGACCATACTGAAAATTTTAATAAAAATTAAAATTTATCGAAAAAAACAAAAAAAAAACACACTATATAAAATCTTTTTATCTCTTATTTCGGGTAATAATTATTTTTTTGGCAATTAATAAAGAAATTATTTAATCAACCCAATTTATAAGCAGAAAATGAGCAACCCAAATGTTGGTGCCCATGTCATTTTGCCACCGACACCTTGACTCTATATACAAAAATAAAGAACCAGTTTCGGTTTCGGCTATTCACTACATCATTCAAATGGTAGAGTGAC
Source organism: Camelina laxa (assembly GCA_024034495.1). Taxonomy (NCBI): domain Eukaryota; kingdom Viridiplantae; phylum Streptophyta; class Magnoliopsida; order Brassicales; family Brassicaceae; genus Camelina; species Camelina laxa. Next base: position 6,890,235 of record CM043882.1, on the reverse strand, counting down.
ACGTCTTCTTTAGCCGCCGTATATGCTGACCACTTACATCATCCAAACAATTTCAAAATCACAAAGAAGCTTCTTAAAAAAAAGACAATACAAAGTTACAACGACCGTTTAAAAACACTACTATTAGAGAAAAGATCACTAACTAAATCATCAACCAAAGCCGAAACAATATCTCCTTCAATATCAATGCCTTCCTCAAACATCTCTCTTTCGTAACCAATCCACCTCCCTTCGAAACAGCTCATATCATGATCCACTAGCTCGTCGATCATCATCTCTCTCATTTTCTTCAACCCTTTTACTTCTCTGTTCAGTTCTTCAGCCAACAGATCTCTATGTTCCAACAAAATCCCACCTAACATCATCATCCCTTTGCCGGTTCCAATTAACATCCTTTCAAATTTCACCGCTAGGCACTGATTCACACAGTCGAAAAGCGCTTTTCTTTCTGTCTTCGTTGACATCGCAGCTTCTCGAGAGCGTTCCATTTCATCAAAGAGGCTCGACGGTAATAATGATTCATTAGTGATTGTCCCTGAGGCCAAGTCTTGAAACATGAGCTGCCCGGAGTTGAGAATCTCGGTTATGTACTCGAGCTCCCAGTCGAGTGTTGATGAATCTGTTTCATCTAAAGTGTGCTGGGACTCGTTTGATGAAACCCAAGTGAGCTCTTGATCTGATGAACTCTGTTTCATACCTGAAATTACCAACAACATTAAGCTTATTTAGCTGCCAATCAAACCAAGTCCCTACTAAGACTATTTGGTGTGAATTCAGACATACATAAATCACAAAGACATACCATATTCTCTGTCATGTCTGCAATATGAGATACTCTTGCTGCAGGAGAGTGAAAAATCATCGGCTTCTGTAAGAGTGGTGATGCTACTAACTTCTTGATCTTCTCCCTGTATCATCTTCTTCTTCTTTAAGGAGAAAAAATGAGATTTTCTCAGAGACTAGTAAGCATTTGATATAATAGTAGCATAGTGAAGCTGCAGTTTATCGAAACTAACCTGGACTTTCTGGTTGTTAAAGAATGAAGTGCAGTCAGAAACAGATTCACTCTCTGTTACAACTTTATCAAGACTGCTACGAGTCAATTCACTATATTTTGATGGCGATGAAACCATCCCATTCGCTCTATCCTTTGAAATGGAACTCAAAGACTCTTCTTCTTGGATCAAGCTAGAGTTAGATGATTCAATCTTAGAGGTCAACTCCCTGAGCTTTTGCTCCAAAAGCGCATTTAAAGAATCACCTCCTATCACATTGAACTTAACAGCAGAGTCTCCATCTTGTTTGGTTCCTTGTGAATGAGATGATAAACCTTTGATCGAAGATGAGAAAGTGAAAGATATCACATCCATATCCCTTTTCTGATCATCTTTACTCATACTCGAGTCTCCATCACTAGAAATGTTACATTTTATCGACTTTTCACCCCTTTTGATCCGCTTATCTTCATAAATTACCGATTCTTGCACTCCATTCCGCGGCTTTTTGTTTCGAGGAAGACTCTTTTTGCGGGATAAAGGTAAAGAAGTGGCTTTTTCTGCTGATGCCATAGTAAACCCCGGGCTCTTCGATATAGATCCACTTTCCACAATAACCTTATTTACTACTTTGTTCATTACTTTCCTGGATTGCTGATTGTCTCTGCAGTTCTGTTTCTGGTGGTTCTGCTTAAGCACATTCTTCCCGGTGCTCAAGGAAGATCCTTTGTTACTGTTTTGGCTTTTAACTGCCCTATTCTTTGCTTCCACTCTCTCCTTTTGTCCTGTAGACATCCTCTTGTTGCCACTTGCGGACATTGTTGAGCTGTCTTGCTTTTTATTACTACTGGCCTTTGCTTGCGCAGAGAAAGAAGGAGGTGGCTTCACTTCACCTTTCATCCCATCACAACTGCTTTTCCCCAATACTGTAGTTTTCTTCTCGTTTTGATCCCCTCTTAGGTACCTACTGTTGCGAGTATCATTAGAGATTTGAGGAACTGAACTTGATATTTTCTGTGCAGCTTCTAGTTTCTCTTTCAAATCTCGAATCCTCAATGGAACTGGCGAAGAAGAATCAGACGATGACACCACCCGCGTTCTTGCAATCATCCGTGGACTTTGCTCCATCATTCTTGAAGCAGCTTCCATTACATAAGCAGGGTTCCTAGATGGAACAAATCCAGGATTCCTTATTGGAGACAAGAGCTTACTGTGAGTGACAGAGATCGGTTTAGCTGATCTTGGTGGTAAGGTTTCGGTTTGAAACCGCTCAATCATCCTCTTACGCGGCCCTTTAGTCGTTCTTGAATCCAAATGGTCCCAAGAACCTCCATCGAATCCACTCTGATGATCAACATTAGCATCCCAAGTGCTTGCCTGGCGCGAGGATCTGAGAAAGTATGGATCAAGATCAGGATTAACCCGTGGTTCTAAAACGTTTGGTAGCGGTAAACCCTCTAAACCCATAAGCCTGGCTACCACACTCGGTGCTTTAACCACATTGCCATCATCACTAGTTACAGATGAAGCACAACAGCTGGAGTCACTTCTCGGGTTGTAAGTCGAGTTCTTGACAGATTGATCAACCTCAAACTGTTAAAACAGATCGCACCACACACCAGAGAACACAATAAGTTTTTGTCTAACAGATAAAGCATTGCATAAAACAAGGAAAATTGTATTGACCAAAGGCTTACAACAGAATGCGGCGTAATAGAGGGGTTTTGAACATTCTCTTTTGCTTGCTTTGATTCTTCTGTATCAAAAAATGAAAGAAACTTTAGACTAATTAAACTGCATTACCTTAAACTTATACAACAGAACAAGCAGTTGTATACATAGAAAACAAAAAGAATGAAGAGCAAACCAGAGAGTTGGGAGATATTGGATGAGAAAAGCTTCTTCCTGGATTTGCCATGCCAATCAAAAAGATTTAGAAACGCTCCTCTAGGTCTTTTCCTCTCTACAACGTCCATCTTAATTCCACCTATGAGAGATCACAACAATCGAACCAGATTCAATGGAATGTACTTACAAGACACTGGATCCCAATCATAACAACATCAGACAAAACCGAAAAGACAAACAAATTATGATTTAATAATATAAATGAATCACCCAATTATTAGCTGTAAGGATATAAGATCAGGAATCAAATAGTTTTACCTCTCAGTTTCTATCTCAGAATGCCAAAGATCTCATTTTTTTTTGTTACTTATGGATCAATTCAGTAAGTGTAATTTGCAGAAACACTTATTAAAGATTACCCAATTCAGCGAAATGAGAACCCCAGATGTGTTTTTGCAAATTGGATCGACCCAAATCGAAAAAAAAACTGTCGCGCTAGAAATCAACTAAAGCTCTCCACTTTAATCTCTCTAGCTCACAATCGCACTGAAGAACATCAAACGAGAATTAATCAAATCAGACAAAACAAATCAAAAGAGGAGATTTGGGTTCTTTTGCGAAATGGGTAAGATTAGGAAAGCTCAAATTGAGATTGGGGACTTTTAGCAGTTGAGATTAGGGATTTGGGTAGTGAGCTAAAAGAAAGTATTGTAGAAGCAGCCAAAGACGTTTTTTAAAAAAAGAAAGAAAGAGAGAGATAAGAAGAGTTTGAATTGAAATGACGACAGAGAGAGCCGTTGCAAAGATGGAGAGAGAGAGAGAGAAGACAAAGAGAGTTTTGAATTTAGGACACACTGTGAAAGCTCCCTCCTTTAGGATATTGAAAGTGTTATGTTTTTTTTTTCTTTACGAAAAAGACTTTTTTTACAACAACTATTTTGGCTTTTGTTTATAGCATGATCACATCTAATAATATAATGTAGCTTTGATAATGTTTTATAATTTGGTATCCAATGCAGATCGAGATGGCTAGATATGCTTCTATTTCAGTTTTTCTAGTTTGAAACGTACGAGAGAATTTGAATTGGTTTAGGGGACGGACGACAAAGAAAAAACATAATTTTTAAAAAAGGTCATAACGTTTTCAATTTTTCAGGTGTATAAAAATAAAGGCAAAGACTTTATTGTAAACAGTGCAGTCATTGTAGAAGTATTCTATAATATGTCATCTTTTTATAATCTTTTTTTGGTGCAATTAGTTTTTGAGTCTCACACGGGCTCCACTTTCGTAGTAGTATAATTTTGAATATTTGTAAGGAGATGCTTCATTCTATTATTCGATCACTTGAAAGTTAAAACTTTTTCTTTTAGTGTTTGGACTTTTGAGCTTACAAAATCAGAGTTTTTTTTTTTTTATAAAAAAGGGAGAGTAAATGAGTAGATGAAGTTGTTGTGGTTGAGTTGCTTTGAAGTAGCGAATCCAAGGTAGACTTAGAGCATATGAGAACGATGCCTGAGCAATTAGATGAAGCCATAGGAGCCTTCACACGCATCATGGATGAGACTTGAATCTCACGATGCAGAGTCTATAGTAAAAAGATGCTTATCTTATGCTCTTGAAAATTAAACTTCCACAGAATCTTGAGAAATAATTTATTTTACTATCAAACTAAACTTTTTTTCACCCAAAACATATATTCGCTAAAATAATACGAAGACGATATCAGATTATTAGAATATAACATTTTAATCAGCAGTTATCATTTGTTACAAACTAAATTATCCTAATAGTTTAAAATTATTTAAAACAGAGAAAGAAAAGTTAAACGGACAATGACAAACCACAAACAAACATGGTTGACACATATAAATATAAGAATAAAATATTTCTTATTTGTGATTTCTAACAAAAAACAAGAATATTATTTTGAATGAATATTTTTCAAAAAAAAAACAAGCATATTAATTTGGTGAGTTTTTTCCTTAACAAAAAGAGTAAAGAATTTAAAATTTTCCTAAACCACTAAATCCAACAAAATTAATAAATTATAAAAGCGTTATTCTGATATTGAAGATGTTTGAAAAACAAAAAACAAAAATCTTCGGTAATATAATAAACTAAAAATAAGTTCGGCCCATATTTGTAAGAATATCAAAACGAGCCCGAAACTATATTAGGCCCATTTATTACCAGTGATAAATCCTAAAGTCATAGAGCATTTTTTGGTCTCCCTCCTCCTTAAACCCTAATTCTCTCTCTCTCTCGCTCTCTCCCCAAATCTCTCAAATGACCACCACAGAGTCGCCGCCGCCGCCGCAACAGACGGAGCAACAACTTGTTCCCACTTCGCAGACTTCAAGGGTGAGTCCCAAGACCGTTAGTAGCGCCATCGATGGTCTTATCAACTGGAGAAGCGAAAAATCAAAAACAGAGAAGCCTCAACTTCTCGAGCAAGACGAGTTCCTCTACCTCTTCGTTACTCTGAAGAAGATTCCACAGACGAGCCGTACGAACCCTCATCGTATCCCTTTACCTCATCCTCTTATCAACCCGTCGGAAGATTCGCCGGAGCTTTGTCTCATTATCGACGATAGACCTAAAAGTGGTCTCACTAAGGCTGATACGATGAAGAAGATCAAATCGGAGAATATTCCGATCACTAAGGTTCTTAAGCTGTCGAAGCTCAAGTCTGATTACAAGGCGTTCGAAGCTAAGAGGAAGCTCTGCGACTCGTACGACATGTTCTTCGCTGATCGGAGGATTCTTCCTCTGCTTCCGAGGTTGATTGGGAAGAAGTTCTTCACCAGCAAGAAGATCCCTGTGGCGATTGATTTGAAGCACAAGAACTGGAAAGAGCAGATGGAGAAAGCTTGTGGTTCTGCTATGTTCTTCGTGAGAACTGGGACGTGTAGTGTTGTTAAGGTTGGGAAATTGTCTATGGAGAGTAGTCAAATTGCTGAGAATGTGATGGCTACATTGAATGGAGTAGTTGAGTTCTTGCCTAATAAATGGAAATACGTTAGGTCTTTGCATTTGAAGTTGTCTGAGAGTTTGGCATTGCCTATATACCAAGCTGTGCCTGATTTGAAGCTCAAAATCGATGCTTTTGGAAGTGGAAAGAATGTGGTTAAGGCGGAGAAGAAGGGTGAAGTTGAAGAAGTTGCTGATGATGCTAGCGAGAAGAGTGTTTCGGTTAAGGGTAAGAAGAAGAAGGGTATGATTCATGAGGTTAGGTATATGGATAGTAATGTATCTGAGGTGCTTGATGAGGATGAGATTGGTGCTGTTGAGGAGAAGAATGAGATTGTCGAGTCTGGGGAGAAGAAGATGAAGAAGAGGAAGAAGGAGGTCAGTGAGGTTGCAGAGAGTGAGAAGCCGATGAAGAAAGCTGCCAAAGGGAAGTTGAAGCCAGAAGTTGAGAAGCCGGTGAAGAAAGCTGCCAAAGGGAAGTTGAAGCCAGAAGTTGAGAAACCGATGAAGGTAGCGGTCAAGGGGAAGGTGAAACCAGATGTTGTGAAGCTGGAGAAGAGCAAGGATGTGTTAAAGGCGAAAAAGACTACAAAGATTGCCAAAGACGAGTCTGGTGGTGGCTTGAAACCGAAGAGGAAGAAGAGTGTGCTTAGAAAATGAGGCAAGGGAAGATCTCGACTGTGTACTTCTTTTACAATTGAGTAATTTTGAGTATGATTTTATGTTTTTTTTTCCTAGTTCTTATTACATTTTGAGCCCTTTCATATCTTGTACTACTTCTGTGAAACATCGAACTGGTGAATGTCGTTTGATGGTTTTGTGGAGGAAACATACTGTTAGCTTTTTAAAGTACTTATTTAACGTTTTTCATTCCAAACGAAGCCTAATTATCTGAATGTTCTTGCAATAAGCATTGTCTTGAACGAGTTATGGTAGGTACTTGCACGATCTTGGTCTTGATCTTCATCTCTTAGTGAATTTGCTCACCAAAGGTTAACACTTCAAAATCATCTATAGCGCTCATAGCACAATTATACCAAAAACCTGCATGAGTTTCTTGATTTACTCTCATGACCAACAGATGAATTCAAGGTTGCTATGGTGTAGACATGCAATAAAAACAGGCAAAAGATCAATGAAAACAGAAACAATATAAAAACTATATATGACTCTGTTTATGAGCAATTTGTTTACGCAGTTGCATATAAAAAGGGACCAAAAAATATTATAATATTGAACTAGTAGTGAAGTAATCATAAAGATTGTATGTAGTAAACATATTATCATACAACGAAATAAGCTGGAACTTAATGTGGTCACAAATATGTAAGAACCCGACCATTATGCAGCCAGCCTCTGAATGGTTTACCAGTTATTCTCCTGAGTCCTGTGGTAAGCTCCTTTCTCTTTCTGCTCTTTTCTTATATGCTTAACCTTTTTGTAATCTCATTTTCTAATCACAGGACCTCTGTACGGAACTCTCCATATCACAAAGCTATCAGGAGGTTGATACTCTTCGAGCCATGTAACATTTGAGATCACTTGTCCATTCATCACTTCAATCTCACCTGGTTTTAAACATGATGTCATCAACAACATTGCCATAGTAACAAATAAATGTCATAAACAAAATCTGTTTAGCAATACACACAATGAGCATGTTCCATGATATCTACATTTAGACTCTTATGTCTTATCTAATCAAGAACCTTGAGGTTTAAGCCATGACTCCTCAGCTAAGTGTTATGAAAGTAGTAACATTAAGAAATATAGTAGCATTTTTAAGCGATTAACTTATAATGTGAATTTCTCTTGAAGTTTGTGTTTTTACCAGGTAAGTCACGTATTGGGGATTTCCGGAAGTAATTGCAGTGTCTGCCATGAGTAGAAGAGTATGGAGGAGATAAGATATCGAAGATTGCACAGTGAGTAATGGCTTTGAAACAATGAATGTTTCCGCCGGTTGTTGGATATAGAGTGGTCGCTGGGGTAGGGGCAGTCATATCAGTATCCTTGACCAGCTTTGCAGGTCTTGCTATGAGTAAAAGGAAACAACAGATTACTCATTTTGAAATAATTCGCATAGCACGGATGTTACACTGGGGCAGTTTACATGTCACTATTACCTTGTAATGGATCGTCTAGCTCTGATTGGTCAGGCTCAGCCCAATCATATGACTTCACGTGCATTGAACCATAAACAAGCTTGCTTAGCACTGTCATGCCTGGATGATTATGAAGTGGTATAACAGACCCAGGTGGCATGCAGAAAATTCCAATCTGACAAAATAATGATCAAAGCCTAGTCAGCAGACAAGAAAAGCAAGAATCTAGCATTTCGGAACATTGTTTAACAGAAGTATAAATCCGGAGTGTGTTGCCATACCAAGAACCAAAAAGATTAGTCATGATGAGAGATCTGGTTTCAACATGAGACGTCTAGCTTATGTAGTTCTACTAAACATTATCATCTTTACATAAATTTTAATGCCTATCCACCTAATCTCAAGAGTTCATAGCCAGTATTGATGAAGGCATACTCAAACGTTTAAAGGTGAAACTACATACAATACCCTCCTAAAAAGAAAGTTAGCTCACCGAGAAGCTGTCACACTCATGTAACTGAAGGTATTTTATAGCTGGCAGAGAATGATGGTTTCCATTACGCTCGTTCCCAGGACCAGGCCAGTTACGCACCAACTGTGCTTCCTGTTCGAGACCAACATCAGAAGGCTTGATTTTCTCTGAAATAATAAATAAAGGTATCAAGTATGTCCGGTCCGCAAGTATTAAACCTGATAAACAACAACAATAGTCTAATGCTAACACACAATAGTGCGATACCCAAAACTAGTACTGCAATTCAGACATCGCTAGCAACACAGTGTGCCTAGATTGCAGAAAGAGAGAAAGGAAGAAAATATGCAAGACAGTGGATTAAAAAAATGTAGTCCTACCCAACATATTGCGAACCTTGTCTAAGGCCTCCTCAGACACAGGTCCATTGGATGAGAGAGATGCCTTGCAAGTATTGAAAAGCCTCTGAATATAATACGGCATGATACGAAAAAGGAAGCAAAACTCCAAGTTCTTGAGCTCCTAACTTTGGTAACCCTCTTTGGCTCTGGTCAAGCTTTGAATTATCTAAAAACAAAGATGAACGGACGGTGTATCTGTTCCCAGTTTCAGCACCAGCGATCACCTTCTTCAATGATTCTCAAGCACTGCCCTGAAAGAAGAGAAAAGACAACAAATTTAACTTCATATACAGCTCCACAATCGAAACAAACAAATCTGGAAAAAAAACAGATAATACAAATCCAAGTGCGTCTCTGACACTGACAAAGGTTCTGTTTTTGATGAACTCTAACAAGTAAAGGATTAATTTTTTCTTACATATCGAATTCAAAATCACTCCATCTGCCTAATTGAGCTCAGTCACATATAATTTACCAGGAATAGAATATTAGGTCAGGTTAGTTTGGTAAAACTGAATCATATAAATCGAATAGAATTGAATTGAACGGTGCCCAGAAGATTCTACCAATTCATTCAACATACATATCAACAAAATTAGAAATCAACAAAATTAGAAAACATAGTGGAACAAGACAAATGAATATTACGAGTTGAGTAGAAGAAGCTAGAACTATGAAGCAGAAGGAGAAATACAGTTATACATAGATGACAAGGTGAGCTTCAATTTAAAAACACATGGGTTAAGAGTTATGTATAAAGAGAGAGTGAGAGAGACCTTTCGAGCAGAAGAGTGAAAAATCCGAAGAAGGGCGAGAATCGGAGGAAAGGAAACGATTATGGAAATGGAGTTTTTAGTCGGAGGAGGAGGAATCAGAATTTGATCTTTTTGCTTTGTGAGTCACTTAAAAACGTCAAGTCTCACTCTCTCTCCCCGTACTTTTCAAATAAGTCAATTTCAACCCCCTTTTGCTTTTTTTCTTTTTTCTTTTTTTGGTTCGAATCAAATTCCACTTCACCTGCATATATTTCTCTAGGACAAGAACAAATTATAACTTTATTTTATGGCCAACCAACACCTACGCACGAGTAATTAATTCATTCATTCTCGTGCGAGTTTCTTATAAAGAGTTGACCAGACAAAACTCATCTTATACAATCTTAAATTTTATATCAAATAAATGTATTTAATTAGCTCTTTTTTAATCTGGAATTAATCAAATCGGTATATTGAAATTAAGATTTTGAAATATTTTATGCAATTTAGAAAATTTGGAATTTTGAAAAATTTTAAGGAAATTATATGATCTATGGTAAAATTCTTTCAAATCTCACTTAAAACCATGAGATTTGGATTTCTAGATTTTTAACTAAACAAATTCTCACAAATACTTCAGAATCCTTAAAATTTATATATATCTAAGTCCACGAACTATTTTGAATAACAGTAGATTTTAAAATAGATTTTTAAATCATTAGTTCAATAACAGTGGATTTTAATAGACTTTTTAAAATTCATGATTGAATAACATAAGATTTGTAAATTTCATATGAATCACTTAATATACTTCGAAGAGAATTCAAACTATAGATTCTATTACTAGGAAAGAGAGAATAAAATAACTATTTAATATAATTTTACATTTTAAAAAAAAAACAATAAATACAAGATAACTAGCTTTTATAAAAAAAAAAAAAATCAAACTTGACAGATTTTGTTAGATATGAATAGTAGATAAATGAGTTTAAAAGATGTCATAAAACTCGTATATAATTTTATTGTAAAAAAGCCAAAAGGTAACATATTTTTCAAATAAACTATTAAAAAATGTAAAATTATAAGGTACCTTTTTGCTACTATATTATGTTCATATTAGGATGGGCCGTTGTAAATTTATTGGTGGTGTGCTTTTAACACTTAAGAAAGCCCAATCTTTTGTAACATTTGGGGAGATATTTTTAGCTTCAATCTTAGCTATTTACTTAATTACCCCTTCTGGAATAAAAAGATCACTAAATATAAATTGCAAAACGATCATTTCTAATTCTTTTTCTTTATCTCTGATTCTCTTTGTCTCTCTCTCATTTCTTTAGTTTATCCACGAACGAAGAAAACCTAAAAGAAGAAGAAAAGGAAAAAATCTCCCTCCTAAGAGAAGCCATGGCAGGAGTTGGACCGATGACTCAAGATTGGGAACCAGTTGTGATCCGTAAGAAAGCTCCTAACTCTGCCGCTAAGCGTGACGAGAAGACTGTCAACGCCGCTCGTCGTAGCGGCGCCGATATCGAGACCGTTCGCAAATGTTTGTTTTTCTCTCGATCTCTCTCTTGTCTGATCTGTCTTCTTTTATTATTAAGCTTTGCGATAAGAGTTTCTAAGCTTTGAATCTAGGTTGAGTTGTTACTACGCTGTATTATTTTTTAGTTTCTAGGATTGGATTAGGGTTATTCGGATACCTTCGCCGCCACTGGCTTATTGTGCGTTCGTTAAAGGATTTGTATTAGGGTTATTGTTTGTTATGATTTCAATTGCGTTTTGGAGCAGTAACGATTTAGCCCTGAGGTTGCTAAATGATTACTGCTACATGAATCTGTTTTTTTTTTTTGTTGGTTCAACATAAATCTTAGAGTTGTGTAACAAGATCTCTTTTGTTATTGCTTGGTTGTAGTCAATGCTGGATCCAACAAGGCTGCATCAAGCGGCACCTCCTTGAACACGAAGAGGCTTGATGATGACACTGAGAACTTATCTCGTGAGTATATATATACATATCTGAATCATTCATCTAATTTCATTATGCACTGAAAAATATATACTAGTACCTACCTGCCTCTGTAATCTGTATTTATTCTGGGACATAGTTTTATACTAGTCGTGTTCCTATAAGGGCTATTCTTCGCGTATGTCTTTCTAGGTTGCTAATGTTTTCTCTCTCCAGTCTGAATTTTTTAAGTGAGAGGAGGTTTTTGTTTGTTGATGGGGTTATCATGATGCCAAAGAGCTGTAGCTTTGTGTATCTTAGTTTGTGCAAATCATTGTGTTCTCCATTTTTTGTGATAGATTGGTGAGGAATGTTGGTTATCGTCTAACGCCTTGTTTGTGTATGGGTTGTATAATCTAGATGACCGTGTGCCTACTGAGTTGAAGAAAGCTATCATGCACGCTAGAGGGGAGAAGAAGCTGACTCAATCCCAACTCGCCCAAGTACTTTCTCTCTTTTCTCTGTTGCTACTTGTGTTTGTATGTAAACTGGATTCATGGTGGTAACATTATTATATGTTTTGATTTCTGTAGCTGATCAATGAGAAGCCCCAAGTGATCCAAGAATACGAGTCAGGAAAAGCAATCCCGAATCAACAGATCCTTTCTAAGCTGGAGAGAGCACTTGGTGCTAAACTCCGTGGAAAGAAGTAAGAACAAATCACTCAAGGTGAAAAAAACAAAGTAAACTAATCGCAGTTTCTCTCTCCAGTTCAGATGCTTTTACCATATGCTATGAAAAGTGAAAACTATATGGTTGGTTTTAATGGCATAGTAGTGTGTTGCGAGGAATCTTTTATGATGTGAGAAAAAACAAAGCTGTTTGGAACTTTATGTCATTATAAATAATCTGTTTTCTTTCGTTTCGTCATGTCTCGTATTTCGTAAACCCCATGTTCCACTGTTGAAAAAAGTTCAAGGTTGATCTTTTATGTAGTTAGGTACATTAATTGTTAAATTATGAAGAGAAAGACAATGACTTGGAATCTAAATAAACAAAGCTTAATTTTGGGATGGATTATACCCGAATATGGGCCATGATTACGTTTACGCTTGGTCCATATACGGTATAACACTCGGGGGCTATTCTGTACCAAAATAAACTAAAGGGAAAAGACTGTAAAGTTGCCGGTGAATACGTACATCCCTGCAACTATTCCCCGCGCCACAAAACAAAACAGTACAGTGAGTCAGAGTGGAGTGAAGCTAACATTCACACACACAAAAATCAAAAATCAAGAAAAGACTAATATTCACGAAACCCGAAGCTTTAAGTTATTCCTCTACTGTTTCAATTTCATCTCCTCCTTCACTTCTCTCTGAGTGGCAATTTCTAGGGTTTTCACATTTTTCTTTTCTTTTCCATTTCTGGAAACTAGTACAAAGGCTACTACTACTTCTTTCAAGGGAGACAAAACAAAAAATGGAGACAGACGAAGCATACCAAAAGAAAGAGCGTGCTGCACTTGTGTCCATTGTGGTTCTTGCTTGTCTTGCTCTTTCTTCTTTGTTCGTCGCCTTTAGCTACTACTGCTACATTCGTAACAAAGTTTCTAAGCGTCACAGAATTAGCAAGAGTAAGAAAGCTCCCACAGTTTACCTTTAACAAAGTTTATATCTTTATCTGCATTTTCTTGTTCTTACCCACTCTGTTTTCACTTGGAACTTGAAATTAGTTACTAATTAAGGAATCTTTGGATGATGATTTTCAATTAGGGTCCGATTTATTTATCTGGGTATTGAATTTATTGTTGTAATAATATCTGTCGAATTTTATTAGGGTTTGACTGCGAGGAGAAAGGCGATTCTCAAAAGGTACAAGATTTAACTGACAATGGGTTGCAGATTTTCACTTTTAAGCAATTGCATTCAGCGACTGGTGGATTTAGCAAGTCTAATGTGGTTGGGCATGGTGGGTTTGGGTTGGTTTATCGTGGTGTGCTTAACGATGGTAGAAAAGTTGCTATCAAGTTCATGGATCATGCAGGGAAGCAAGGTGAAGAAGAATTCAAGATGGAGGTTTGTTTATTATTTGAGCTACATTTTGCTGTTTGTAGAGTTTTTGATTACTTAAAAACGATTGATCAATTTTTGTATCTGGTGACAGGTAGAGTTACTGAGCCGTCTGCGTTCACCATACTTGTTGGCACTTCTTGGTTATTGCTCAGACAATAGTCACAAACTGCTTGTGTATGAGTTTATGGCAAATGGTGGTCTGCAGGAACACCTTTATCTTAACAACAGTAAGTTCTTTTTTCCGGTAATGTTCAAAGTTGCGGCTCTTTTTTTTACTTCTATGAATATCCTTTGGGTGATAGCATTTTTGGAACATGAATCCTAGATAATTGGTATTGTGGATTTTGATGGAATTTTCTCTTTTTTTTCTTGCATAAAGGATCTGGTTCTGTCCCACCGAGATTAGATTGGGAAACTCGGATGAGGATAGCTCTGGAAGCTGCAAAAGGCTTGGAATATCTACATGAACAAGTAACACCCCCAGTGATTCACAGAGACTTTAAGAGCAGCAATATTCTGCTGGACAGAAACTTCAACGCCAAAGTTTCAGATTTCGGATTGGCCAAAGTCGGATCAGATAAAGCTGGTGGACACGTTTCTACACGTGTATTAGGCACACAAGGATACGTTGCTCCTGAGTATGTTTTCCACTCAAATCAGTTTTCTTTGTTCTTCAATCACTTCAACTTGATTAGCTAGAATATAACAACCCCATTTCTTGTTCAGGTACGCACTAACCGGTCACTTGACAACAAAATCAGATGTCTATAGCTACGGTGTAGTCCTGTTAGAGTTACTAACCGGTAGGGTTCCAGTAGATATGAAGAGAGCTACAGGAGAAGGCGTTCTTGTCTCTTGGGTACACATTCCTTTTCAAAAAACTGCTCTTGTGTTCATTTCTTCTGTCTTTTGCTTTAATAACTTCTCTTATCCATTTTCTACAGGCTTTGCCTCAGTTGGCTGATAGAGAAAAAGTAGTAGACATAATGGATCCAACACTGGAAGGACAGTACTCGACAAAAGAAGTGGTTCAAGTTGCAGCAATAGCAGCAATGTGTGTTCAAGCAGAAGCTGACTACAGACCATTAATGGCAGATGTGGTGCAGTCACTGGTTCCATTAGTGAGAAACCGTAGGTCAGCTTCAAAGCTTAGTGGCTGCTCTAGTAGCTTTAGCTTGGCTAGGTCTCCTAATTCGCCTGGTAAAGCAAGCATCTGTTCTCAATAAAACAGAGGATAACAAAAAATGTAAGGCATCTCTTTTTTGTTTTTTGACATGAAAATGTAAGGCTTTTTATGTACTACTGGATTTGCTAAAACAGAGACTCTAATGTAAAACACTTTTGAGTGATTATGGAAATTAATAATCATCATTAAATAAAGAGATTTTTTTTTTGTCTATGGGCCGATCTTGGGCCATTAGTATGTCTATCAAAAACTCAAACAAAAAGGTCACGTGCGGGTAGAAGGGTAGAAGCGTCATTTCCGTTCCTAAATTTGCTTAGAACCCTAGAGGCTTTTACTATTAGGTAGATCTAGGGTTTATATATATTTTGCCGCTTCATCTCCGTTTCCTCTTTTTCGATTCGTATTTTCCCGTCGGCCGGAGAGTTATCGCTACCCTAATTCGAAATGGTCCGTCGGAGTTAGTTCTTATCTGCTTTGAATTCTTGTTTTTGATGTTTCAAGTGAATACGTGTTGATTAAGTTCTTTTTGGATGAATCAGGCGTCGGAGAAGAAGCTATCGAACCCAATGAGGGACATTAAAGTGCAGAAGCTGGTTCTCAACATCTCCGTCGGTGAGAGTGGAGATCGTCTCACCAGAGCCTCCAAGGTCTTTACTTCTAACTTCATTTCTCTCTTTTCCCCCGATTGCGCTCGATTTGAATCGAATTAGTTCTTTGGATTGTTTTTGTAGGTGTTGGAACAATTGAGTGGTCAGACTCCTGTCTTCTCCAAAGGTGAGATTACTTCTAAGTTGAATCAATTTTGTAGTTCTTGGAACAATTTAGTAATTTTGTAGTTGTTATTGTCTCTTGGATCCTCAGAGAGTTGTATTGAGAATCAGTAGCTATCAGTTGTCGTCTCTGTTTATGTAATCTATGTAATCCTTAGCTTCTAGTAGATAACTTTGTTTTCGATGATAATGAAGAGAGTTCTGACATAATATGTTATCACTATTGCAGCTCGATACACTGTTCGTTCTTTTGGTATCAGACGTAATGAGAAGATTGCTTGCTACGTCACTGTCAGGGGAGAGAAGGCAATGCAGCTTCTTGAGAGTGGACTGAAAGTTAAAGAATACGAACTCTTGAGAAGGAACTTTAGTGACACTGGTTGCTTTGGTTTTGGTATTCAAGAGCATATTGATTTGGGTATCAAGTAAGTTGTCTCTTCTTATTTTTCTAACATAAACATAGAAAGAGTGGCTTTTGTGTAACCATTGATCCAAGTGGGGTTTGTGATTCCATCTTAGGTATGATCCATCTACTGGAATTTACGGTATGGACTTCTATGTTGTTCTTGAGAGACCTGGTTACCGTGTGGCACGTCGCAGAAGATGCAAGGCTCGTGTTGGAATCCAGCATAGAGTGACTAAAGATGATGCCATGAAATGGTTCCAGGTGAAATACGAAGGAGTCATTCTCAACAAGTCTCAGAACATTACCGGCTAAATCAAAATGTCTCAATCAAAAAGATCTATAAATCTATCTTTTGTCTTTGCCCCCAGTTCGAATCAGTATTTTATCAGTTTTGTTTTGTTTCTCTGATCTTCATACATTTGAAATTTTCCTAAGATAGATATTTGCTTATCTTTACAATTATATCGTTATGGACAAACATAAGCTGACTCTAAAACACAATTCTGAGAGAATTAGATCTATGAATGTTCTCTGTTTAAGATTATAAGTCAACTCGAAACCGTGTTTTTGTTAAACAAGACTCTTAATTCAACAATTATTGAAGACGATCCTTCAAAAGGGATGTTACTTTTATAAAATCTGCATTCACATTTCTGAAGTTTTTCTATGTGTATACTTTACAGTCAAATTTTCAAAGAAGAACAGTTGAAATCACAACATCATTTTAACTGGTTTTATAGTTCGGTTTAACTTGTGGATAATGATTTTAGAGTTACGTGAAAATTATCGAACGAATTCGAAAATTCATTTTTAAGAAGAATCTTTATGAGACTATGCGTATATGTTTAATATTAAGAAGACGTGTCGATTATAAATTACCTTGTACTTGTACAATTGTTTAACATAACAATTAACAAAGATCAAAAACATTATCCAATCATGTTTCATTGTCAATTCTTCTCAATTGCATCAGATTCGAGCGAATTATTGATTGGTTCGACATTAATTAACATGATCAGAAATGACCAAATCAAACATATATATACATATGTGTGTAAACACGCGTTACGTATTATAAACTAATCAAAAAACCTATATTATACAACCAGAAAAATAAAAAATTTGGCTCCTTTCTGACAAAAGTTGGAGACAATAATGGAGTAATTAAACTATTAATTATGACAGAGGCTTTTTATAGTTTTTATTTATCTATTTATGATTAACAAATTTTTATAAATGACTGGAGGAATCTTGACTTGATCACACACATATTTATTATAAAGCCATTTCCAGCCCAAATTTCTGTATACCTTTATAAAAATATTTGAAGTCATTTGTATCTAGTCCTAGGGTTGTATATTTATGAATCTATTTTATTAAAAAAAATTAAAAATAAAAATATGTTTCTGTTTTCGTTGGATATGTATTTTTCATCCCAAAACGAGATGCACCTTTTTTTTTTTTTTTTACTTGGGCAAATTTCTCCAACAAACGTAATCAAATGTGACATCTTTGTTTTCCATAGAAAAGACACATTGTTTACTCTCTGCAAACTTATTTGGTTAAGATCTCATAACATCTTTCCGTTGGATGGTACGGGCCAAACACACAAAAGCAAACATATATTTGCATAGAAGTGATGTAAGTCTTATATAGATTTAGTCCAAAATGGATCAATCATTAAAAAAAAAAAAATAGTAGTATGTATATATGTCAAGTTCACAAACATGATACATTTTGGGAAATTGAAACGGACCAAATCAACTGATGATAGTTTAAGAGGATAGCTTAAAAGAAGAACTCACGTCTGAAATTGTAAACAAATTGCACTATAAACATCTCTGATTCGGGTTTCATTTAGTTAAGATATGGGTTGTATAACTAACTTAATTTTGTAATATTATAAAAATGAGCATAATTTGTTTTTTGTTTTTTTTCTTACAATAAGACAGCAAAAACGAAAACATCACAGTCTATATAGATCAGATGCAGGGATAATTATAATATAGATATGCATAATTATGCATGGACTTAATCAAAATGTCCAGCTAATTAATTAAAGAAATCATTTGAATAGCAAAACCTTATTGTGTATTATAATAAAATCCACGAGAGAGAGAAAGAGAGAGAACCTTTCAAAATAAATAAACTAATATCATCACTACAAAACAACTGGTCATATTTTATATTCAAATATAATAACACCAATGACCCAAAAACATTATAATACAAATATAATCCCCCTTTGATATTTGCCTGCACGTCCCCAAAAAAACAAGTAGTAGAGAATAATAATCACATCAGATTGGATTAAAACCCCTCTCACTAATCACCTTCTTAATCACCCTCTCTCCCTCTCCGGTTCACAACTCAACCAGCACAGCAGAAAGAAAAGAAAAAAAAAAACACATCCTGTTCCGAAGAAAACGGAATCATGCACCGTAGAGGAGCAATTCAAGAATCAGACGACGAAGAAGATGAGACATACAACGACGTCGTTCCTGAATCTCCTTCTTCTTGCGAAGACACGAAGATCTCTAAACCAACTCCAAAGAAAAGGTTTGTGAATTTTTTATATCAAATTGTTTATATCTAAAAAAGAATGATCTGAAAATGTAAATAATAATTGTGTATAATAATAGTAGGAGGAACGTAGAGAAGAGAGTTGTCTCAGTTCCGATAGCTGACGTGGAAGGATCTAAGAGTAGAGGAGAAGTATATCCACCGTCCGATTCTTGGGCATGGAGAAAATACGGACAAAAGCCGATCAAAGGCTCGCCTTATCCCAGGTATCATTACAAAACACACACACAAACACTCTTCTTTTTTTGTTTTGTCGTTTTAATCAGCGGCGGCTTTAGAAATGAGAAAGAAGCGTACGTTAGCCTTTACGGTGGTTGGGCTAACATACGCACCATGTGAAAAACGGACGCGTTTGATATCGCGTGGTTTTAACGCGCCAGCTCCTTAATCTTTGGGGAGAAGGGTTTTTAATGTTTTGTAATAAGTAAAAACTTTGTGATTAAGGAACAATTAGATGAGTCACTCACTCTAAATTGATTTTTTTTTTCTAAGTTTCCTTGAAGATTTAGTATTAATATACTTTTGGATAACCTCGGGGATGTGTGAAATATAGTAGTAGTATTAATTAAAGTAGCGGTAGATCTTGATTTCTAAAGAGAAAAAGCAAGCCACAAAAGGTAATGCGCGCAAAAAGGAAGAAAAAAAAATATTTTTACATATATTTTATGTACGTGATTAACGTGCCAATATTATTATACTATTTTGTCATTTATTACCACTTCTTAAGGGTTACATTTTTTTTTTTTGACGATCTTAAGGGTTA
The DNA here is from genome assembly GCA_024034495.1 of Camelina laxa. Lineage (NCBI taxonomy): Eukaryota > Viridiplantae > Streptophyta > Magnoliopsida > Brassicales > Brassicaceae > Camelina > Camelina laxa. Next base: position 6,870,960 of record CM043882.1, on the reverse strand, counting down.
CATTTATAGAAAATACATTACGAAGTTTTCATTTTGAAAATTTATTACAGTAAATAATTGTTTTTTTTCATTTTGAGTATTTTCATGAAAAATGTGTATCACACTTTGTTTGTTTCAGGGGATATTACAGATGTAGTAGTTCAAAAGGGTGTCCGGCGAGGAAGCAGGTGGAGAGAAGCCGTGTTGACCCTTCGAAGCTCATGATTACTTACGCCTGCGACCATAACCACCCTTTCCCTTCCTCCGCTGCCAACAACAAGTCCCACCACCACCACCGTTCCTCCGTCGTCCTCAAAACCGCCAAGAAAGAGGAAGAATACGAACTAGAGGAGGAGGAGGAGGAGGAACTAACCGTAGCCGCAGCAGAGGAACCGCCTGCGGGATTAGACCTCAGCCACGTGGACTCTCCGTTGCTCTTAGGTGGTTGCTACAGCGAAATCGGTGAGTTCGGTTGGTTCTACGACGCGTCCATCTCATCATCATCTGGTGGCTCTTCGAATTTTCTTGACGTGACGCTAGAGAGAGGCTTTTCAGTAAGCGGAGAGGAAGATGAGTCTCTCTTCGGTGATCTCGGTGATTTACCTGATTGCGCTTCCGTGTTCCGCCGTGGGACTGTTTCCACGGAGGAGCAACATCGGAGATGCGATTTTGGCGCCATTCCTTTCTGTGATAGTTCTAGATGAGTTTGTGTCGTCTTGTGTGTAGCCAAAAGAAAAGAAACAAACAATTTTTTTTTTTTTTCCACTGTAAAGGTGTATCAATGGTGGATTCATATGATTCATTTTATAAAAAAAAAACCCAAATAATAAAAGTAATATCATTTGAGAGGATTCAACGTAACTTGAGGTACAAAGATTTTTACATGCGACGAGGATAACCAAAAAGAAAAGTTTCTTCCATTGCTCTTACCACAGAGAGTAGCTCTAATGTGAAGAGATCGTTCATTCTCATGTCTCCCGCGGGGTTTGATCCATTAGTTGGAGAGGAGTCTTGTTTTGCAGGCTTGAGTATGATGAATCTACAGACAGGACACTGTCCTTTGCTCTTTAACCATGGAACTATACATTCTTCATGAAACATGTGTTTGCAAGGAGTGAGCATCACTGTTTCCTTGGGTTCAAAGTCTTCTAAACACACGGAGCATCTCTTGTCGTCTTCATCGCCTGGGAGATCTCGAGTGTTTCTTGTGTTTTCGCTTCCCGGGGTTTTGTTTCTGTAGTATAAGCTCAGGCTTCTGAGGAGAGTGCTTTTTGGAACTGGGTTGTATGTCTCTTTTGTTAGATGTTTGAGGATCTCTTCTTCTTCATGGACTTGTGATGATGATGATGATGTTGAGCTGTTCTCTCGTCTACTGGGTTGGTTGTGAACGGCTTGCCTTAGTGCCTCTAGGTGCTGTCTTCGCGGGTTGTTGCTGTTACGCATTGGAATCTGATGTCGAGTATGTGACGGTGGTACTAAATCTCTGCCAAGAACAAATGATATTTCAAGTTCTTGAAGATGAAAGATGTAAAAGACTTGACTTTAAAACAATATCAAAACAGAGGATGATGATTAAGTACACAGTAGATGAAATCGTTGTATTTGAGTAAGCGGCAGGAAGATCATCGAGCAAGCGTCTGTTGACTGTCTGAAAGAGGGTACCGAAACATCAAACCGATGAAGAGGCTAAAACATTCTTCTAGGAGTATATATGACAAGAACAAAACTTCACTTACTGAGTTACTCCTGGACCACGAGTTCTGCGAAGAGAAAGCAGGAACTCGCCAACCCGAGGATCGTGTATCCATATCATAACTATAATTGGGTTGATTTGGAACAGAAGAATAGCCGTTTCTGTTGTTGTTCATAGCTGAGAGAATGAATGGCTTTGTTGTTCCAATTAAGAGATATGATAAAGCTTTTGTATTGTAATACAGTTTATATTCCTTTTCTTGCACTGAGTTATTCTTTCTCCACTTGATTCCCTAAAAGCTGATAAGCTAAGCAAGGAATATATGTCCTAGTATGTGATGCCATGTCTTGTCTCCTGAACAAGTACCATGCACACAAGCCATGACCTAAATCTTAAACTGAATGTTATTTACAAGAATCAATACCAGAAAAACTTGGTCCAAGATTGTGATATATTTCTATGAAGGTTCACAAAAGCCTTTTCATGTTTAGATTGCTACAATTTTGCTTCACGAATACTTTATAACTTCAAATAAATCTCCCAACTTTCTAAAAGGGATTCATAAAGTTCCTTCCTTTCTCATCTTGCTATGCTTAACCCACCAATAATAAAATTTAACAGTAACTTTACTCGAGAAAGCACAAGAAAGGTTCTACATTTGCTTGGTCTTGAAACAGGGGAAATATCATTACCCAAAACAGTAACAATCACAAATCTCTTGAGGAAAATTGTAGCAAAGCACAATCCAAGATGATACAAATAAGTCATCTACATCAAATCCATTTTATTTTGAAAACATATAAATACGATGAAGAGAGTAATGAAGGTATGACAGCGAGAAACAGAAACCGAGCAATCACAAAAGGGACTGAGAGAGCCCACACCTTAGAAAATAATGTCTGTATCCTTCTCTGCACCAGCAGCGAGAAAGTCACGAGCAGCGTTAATCGAAATCCCTCTCTGCATAGAGATTCCTTCAAGAACCATATCCTCAGCAAACTCCTTAGCATTAGCTGCCTGTCGTTCGACTTCCCTCCTCTTGTATCCCTGAATCTTCTTCAACCTGAAGAAATCTTCTCTCTCGAGCTCATCAAGCTCTCCCTTGATGTAACTGATTGTATTCTCCAGCTTCGGTTTCACCACATTCTCCAAAGCGTTGACCCTGCGATTAGTTGTCTTGATTGCTTCATCAAGCGTCAAGAAAGAAGTCTGGAGAGAAGCAAGCTCAACTAGAACTTCAATGGCTTTCACATAAGCCACACGGCAAGCTTGGACCTGTTGACCACCTCTAGCTAAACCGGTCAAGTCATTCTTGGTCTCACCTTCAGAGAAGTGATCAAACTTGGGAAGCTTCACACCAGCAATATTCTCTGTCCGAGAACGAACCTTCAACGTAGCTTCTTTAACATTCTCGAGAACAACATGTTTGACGTTCTCGCCAGCAACATACTTAACTTCAGTAAGAGCAAAAGAGGATGTCTTCATCATATCTCCCATGGATTCTTTTGCAGTAACGATTTTCTTGAGAAGTGCCCTAAACTGAACAGTCAAAGCATCACTCTTCTTCTTGAGGAGAGCATGACCTCTTGTGGCTCCAACAAGACGAGCTTTCATAACTCCAAGCATTGTAACAGTGGGAACCACATTCAAACGCGCGTTTTGGCCAGCCATTTTTTCAAAACTAGTGCAAACAAAGGAGATAAAGATTAATTCTCTCTGCCCATTAAAACAACAACACCCACAAAAAAAAGACTCATCATTGGCGACAGAAATCAAACCATAAAAATTCTGATTTAACTAATCAGAATTGAACAAACTGCAAAAAGAAAAAGATTCACTTTGGAAAATCTTAGGCTAAATCAACCAAGCACGCAACCTAACCGTCATATCGAACGATCCATAAAGAGATCCATCAGATTTAAAATCATTTGTTCCCAGACTGATATCAAAGTTAACAAATTCAGATTTTTCAGAATTTATCTAAATTCGAAGCACCACGTAAAATTGAATCAAAGCCTACGACTTTAAAGAATATATCGTTACCCAGATCCCCAGAAGATGGAATCCGGATCAAAGACTCAGAATTGATAAGTCGGGTTTATGCGATACACCTCAAAATTACTCCAGATTTCAATCGAAATTAAATTAGAGAGAGAATAGAGAGGAAAACAGAGTGAGATTGGGGAGGATGATGAGATAGATTACCTGAGCCTCTGGAGAGACTATTTAATAAGAGGCGACTTCTTTACAAGTAAATCACTGAGATAGATTTGGATACAACAAAACAGAGAGAGAGAGCTTTGGAGAAATTATAAAAATTTGATTTTGTATGAACAGTGAGAAGAAAGATCGTAATTCGTCGACCTTGTCGCTCGCTGATCGTGGAGAAAAGAAAAAGGGGCTGTTTTTGTAATTAACTGTAACATTGAAGGGCCTTTTTTAATTTATTATTTGCTACAAAAATAAATAAATATTACAGCTCATCACTAATGGTGGGGTCTACTTTTCCTGTCTTAAATCTGGACCCGTTGTGGGCCCCATTTTATTAGACGGTGAACTTGTTCTTCTAATAATAAGTGCTACACAACACTTTGCTTGCTAAAGTATGATTCGGGGTTTAGGAGAAAATTAGTCTCTAGGATATAATTTGGGGTAGTTCTTGATTTGTTGAAAATGATATGATTTGGGGTAGTTCTTGAAAATTAGTCTCTAGGATATGTATCCCAAATTACCCCTAGAGGTGAACCACTCCATTCACCTCCTGTTCTCTCAGCCAATCAAAATCTTACATCTAATATTTCATTTAAAAAAATAAATCAGAATTAAATTAAAAAGCAAACTAAATAAAGAAAACAAATTCTGTATACTTTTATTTTAATTAAGGAAAGTTAAATATTGGCTTGGTTTAGATTTTTAAAATTATAATAAAATTATATGTCGGTTTGGATTTACAAATGAAGTGGTTAGTGTTTAGATTTTACAATTAAAACGAAATTATATGTCGGTTTGGGTTTACAAGTGAGGTGGTTAGGGTTTAGATTTTACAATTAGAACAAAATTATATGTCGGTTTGGGTTCACAAATGAGATGGTTAGGGTTTAGATTTTACAAGTAGAACAAAATTATATGTCGGTTTGGGTTCACAAATGAAATGTTAGGGTTTAGATTTCACAATTAGAACAAAATTATATGTCGGTTTGGATTCACAAATGAGATAGTTAAGGTTTAGATTTTACAATTAAAACGAAATTATATGTCGGTTTGGGTTCACAAATGAAATGGTTAGAGTTTAAATTTTATATATGTCGGTTTGGATTTATTAAAGAACGGTTTAAATTTTTAATTTTATAATAATGTATACAGATTTTATTTCCTTATTTTATAAGAGGGTGAATGGAGAGGTTCACCCCTAGGGATGAACCCAAGTATTGTTCATCTCTTTTTTATTTGTTGTTTCTATATTTTTTTTAACTGTTAAATCAATTCATCGTTAAACATCATATTCTTAAAGCATGGTATAGTACTAATACTTTTTTTTTTTAATTTTTTTTCACAACTTATATAGAGTTATAGAACACACACATATATATCTTATACAATGGAGTTCTACTGACTCGAGGTCGGATCGGGTTGTCCTAGTTATTACATATATTCTTTATATTTATATCTTTGCTCTCCGGCTCAAATTTATAAATATTGGTAGTAGGATAGAGAGACTTCTTGACCCAGCTAAATGCACTCGAAATGGAAACTTGACCCAACTGATCTAGTCCGAATCACTTGGCTCTTTCTCTCAGTGGCTCGTAGTGCCTTAGCCACACTCCGTTATAGACCTGTGTCAAAACAAAGAAGAACCCTTTTTGATCTATTAAAAAAAGTGCATGTATGCATAACGTATTGATCCTTGAGGCAAATTAACTTTTTTTACTCATTGATCTATCAAAAAGTGTATGTATATATGTATAAGGGATTACCCATGAGCCAAACAACTTTTTTTTAAAGTCATTGATATATCAAAAAGAGTACTACGTACTAATTTTACCTGTTGGGGTCTCATGATCTTGGTCTCAGGATCATCTAACGACTCACGCCAGTGTGCCAAGTATCCAGCGATACGCACAGCTGCGATGAATGATGATGGGATTCCCATTGCCCTGTGTTTTTTTTTTTTGCCCAATTTCGTTTTTTAAAAACAGAAAGGAGAGATTCAGCTAAAGAAAGAATTCAATAGTAATTACAACAACTCATTGCCTAGAATCCTTTGTTATATTTGACTAATCATCAATGACTTACCTATACATTAATCCAGAGTAGAAATCAACATTTGGGTAAAGCTTTCTTTTGATGAAATATTCATCTGAGAGTGCCGCCTTCTCTAGTGCATCTGCTACCTATATACATCATCCATCAAATCTTTCTTAAACAAACAATTAATACATAAGAAGGAACTCAAACAAACCATTAATTAGGGAGAGTTACGTGAGAAACAAGAGTCGTAAAGTACCTCAACCAGAGGTTCCTTTCCAAGAATGGAGAACACTTCATTCGCCAGTTTCTTAACGATTTTTCCTCGCGGGTCGTAGTTCCTGTAAATGCGGTGTCCAAACCCAAACAACTTCCTCTTCCTGAACGAAAATAATTTAACATTTAATGGACTAACGCATTATAATCCAGATATACTTGTAGTCTTAGTATTGAGTTACCTATTCTTCACGCTTTCGATGAACTCCGGAATATTTTCAACACTCCCAATCTCTGTTAACATGTTAACAGTAGCCTCAACTGCACCACCATGAAGTGGACCATAAATGGCTCCAACACCTCCCGCAACAGCGGTATACACATCAACACCACTACATAAACACATAACTTATTATTAAAACATATATTCTCATATATAGCAGACTCATCTAATGAATCTCTAACCAGTGATAAAATAAGTACCTAGAGGCAAGATGGCGAGCAGCAGAAGTAGAGCAGTTCATTTCATGTTCAGCATGCAGGATGAAGATGATGTCCAACACTCGAGCCAACCGAGGATTAGGCCTGTAAGACCTATTTCCCCTGTAATCAAATGGAAGATGAAAGTGTATATCCTGTTACATACCACGTTTTGAAGCTAGTCTAATGCAAGTGCTCAATAACACAAAGAGGGAATATAGAGAGTGAAGTACATTGATTTCACCATATAGAGGAAATTCTCTCCAAAAGAAAGGTTGCTCAAAGGTTGAACAGGAGGCTTGCCTGACTTCCTTAAATAAGCAGCTGCTGCAATTGTTGGTGCCTGTAGTCACGGTCATATTATAAACTTGAACTTGATTCACAAGTTCTGCTATAGATTAAAGCACCATATATATCAACAGACACAACAGTACCTGTCCAAGAATACGAATAATCTGTTTATCACAAAGTTCTTTTGACTTGTAAATACCTTGGCCCTGCACCAAATGAGGTTTTCCATAAAAATTTAAAACAGAACAAAAAATGAAGCAGAGCGGGTCGGGCATGAACATATTTCAGAATATCTTAACAATAAAGTATCAAGAAAGCAGGATTGTAAAACTTACCATAAGAGAAGGGTTTGCTTCAGGATAAAAGATGGAAAGTGCACTCATCCCAGTGACAAGAGCTCCTATCGGATGTACCTCATGAGGCATGCGCTGTATGATATCCTGTGAAAAGTATTCAGAAATCATCTCAGGTCGAGTATCCATAGAAAGCTAGCTAAGAAAGAGTAGAAGAAACTCACCAAAACTCCTTGTGGCACAGCTGAATTCTGAGAAATAGCAAACTCCCATTCAGCTAGCTGACTTTGAGAAGGAAGATTCCCATAAACTGCAAAAAAAGTGAAAAATGGTAAAATTATATCCAATATAACATCAACTCTGTTTCACTTGCAAGACTGATCAAACCATGTGCTTGTCCATATGTTTATAAGCCTCAAAAGATTATAAACAACGACAAGAAGCTGAAAGATGAACAAGACTTACTCAGGAGATAAGTAACCTCACTATAAGTACTTTTCTCCGCCAACTCTTCAATCGGGTATCCCCTATAACGTAGGATTCCTTCATCTCCATTGGTGATAGAAATGGAAGATCGAACAGGAGCCGTGTTTACATAACCAGGATCGTATAACTTAAGCCCCTTGTCACCTTTTCCTGTCGTTATCTGCATGCAAACTCATTTATACGTACACGGTACACACACACAAAAAATGAATCTCTTCGTAGTACTACTACTAATTCAGGGCGACAGTGAAGAAATGGTGTACTCATTTTTACCAATCACATCAGATGATCAGAATAACAAGTCGTTAATTAACATATACCTTCTTGAGATCAACAGATCTGACGGTACCATGCTCTGAGACTGGGACTTGATACTTCTTTCCAGTACGTTCATCGACGATGATCAAATTTCCCTTGAGGGAACCATGCAGTGCAGCAGTTGTGTGAGCCGATGTGCACAATGGCTCGATCGCCGGCAACACTTGTTCCAATCCCACGGTATCAGACACCTCCAAGTGCGCAGAGAGAACGGCTAATCGAGCGTTGGCTTTCTCCATTTTTCACCTCAAAGAAAGTAAGCGAAGTAGTAGTAGAAATCAAGTGACTGTAATGAAGATTGATGGTACGGACATTGTTTTATAGTAGTGGTCAAGTGTTCGTTTCGTCACACATTTGTCGTAATACTTTTGAGGGTACGATTGGCGTGAATCTACAGTGTCTTTTTCGGTCTTGAGTCAGAGTTTTGTGGCTTTTAACTACCTTAAAGTCTGTGACAGTTATGTGTTTTTTTTTGGTTGTATCTTTACTTTTTCCTTTCAAGTGTCACGTTCTCCAGGCTTTGTTGTTCTAACGCCAAATTTGTATATGTTCACGCTTCTCACGATCGTCTTCCTCGTTAACGTTTTTAAGTGGGAAAATATATGATTGGCAAATGGCAATGATACAAACTGATAGGACAACTCCGAGGCAAATTATAAATAGAGTGTGACAACAAAACATTTTACATCACAAAATTAGCATAGTTGTTACCACTTGGGCATATAGAATCTGCATGCATTACATACCCACTCTAGAATATTCAGTCAATTTGAAAGGATATGATCAATCATATGATTTGGTGGTTAACTTTTTCCAAATTAATGTGATAAAATATAACTAGGTACGGATCCGCACGTACGTCCTCGGTTATTTTTTCATAATTTTTTAAAAGATTAGAAACTTTTCACGTAAACCTCTACTCAGACCTGCATGAGTGATATATATATATAAAAATTAATATATAATTTAGATAAGTGATATTACGTGTATATTATTCTAAACTAATCCAAACATTTCCACCTGTTTGTTTAGGGCTGTTAAATCAAATTTGGATTCGGTTTCAGTTTCATTTATTCAATTGAAAATAAATAATATCAACCATATATATCATTTCATCAAATAATATCAATTGTATCATATCATCAAATAACCAAGACCGTATATAACCATAACTGATAGTTAATAAACCGTAATCGTACCCATGTTCATGTTTACTTGTCCATACCCATCCGTTGCATATCATAGAATTTCCAAATAACCTAAATATAATTGTCAAGCGTTCAAACCCGTCTAATATGTCTGATTGCAACGTGTAAGATTTTTTTGACCCGAAAAATCCCCATTCCTCGTAATTTACATGAGTAAATAGTATATCTGCAGATGTTCTACTTGAATTCTTGTTCCCAAAATTCCAGTCCCGTATTTTGTCATACATGAATATACCCACACAAAATTCTCATAACCTGATTATTATGGAACTAATTTAAACGATTTCCTAAAATATAATAAATATGTTGTTTAATCTTTATTTTTTCTTAATATGTAAATTGGGTCAGTTTGGCAACATGAATATTTGATATGATTTTTTTTTAACCTTTAAGTGTATTTCCCAATTAATAGTATAGATTTCCTTCAACTATTGAATGAAATATCCTTAGTTATACTAATGACAATTTTATGTAAATAGTATAGTAGGAGAAAGACAAATAATAAAATGGGATAATAAAATGGGATATAAAGCGTGAGTATTTTATATATGAGATACCAGAAGGTATTTTAGTAAGAAGAATTATATTAATTTGGATATTATTAGTTTTTTTAATAATATATATGTCTGTAATTGACAGAGAAATAAAATTACAACTCATAAATCAAATCTTATTGTTTCATGAGGGGGAAGACTATAATTGATCATTAGATCCCTTATATAATTGGTCGTAGTTACGGTATTATATCAGCAGATTTTATAAATTTTAATTGATCATTAGATCCCTATATATCTCAGCTATTTGTATAATATTATTACTTGTTTTCATTTTTATTGAACTGAATTTTTTAAGTTTTAAGATTTCTGTAAAAACACTATAACTACATACTTATATATAATGTTTAACTACATAGTTATCCAAATTGAAGTATATATTCATGTCATTTCAATTGGTGATCATATATTTTTTTTGTGGCAAAAATAGGTATTGTTTTTAGCAAAAAAATAAACATTGAGTCAGTTTCAAATGATTTTCGATTCTTTCACCATTAGAGTTTTATAAAATTATTAGAAAGGTAACATTATTTATATTTCTGAAGATATGATTTTATATATATACATATATTTTTACATCTTATAATATATTTATATTATTATATTACAATACAAAGTGAAATTAATTTAATTTTAAAAATATGTAAGAGGTAATATATATCAATTTTTGAATAAGATTTACCAATTTTAGAATTCATAGGGACAAAATATTATGTAGATAAACAAATTAAATAGCAGTGGCAGTTGACAAAAAAATATATATACACAATAACAGAGACAATTTTATGTAATTTTATGGAATATTAATAGTAAATAATAAATTGGGTACGGAATTGACACGTCAGATTTTTCTCCAAAATACTTCTCTTTTAATATATAAAGGATTCTACACCATAACAGCAATGTGCAATGTTTAACAGGAACACGATCTTCTTTCGAACTTTCCTGATAAAAGCGCGATTGATCAAATATAATGTATGTCTTCCCTATAACAACATTATTATTCAATCGTAGAAAAATTTAAATAACAGACAATCAATAACAATGAGATGTATTATTAACTGTTTAAATGATAAGGGAAAGAAAACAACACAGACTGTTGAGAAGACTCTCTTGTTTGGCCAGAGGTATCCCAATGTTTTCTTCTTTATTGGTGTGTACGTAGTAGTAGTAGGATACTAGGATCGAGACTAAAGCGCAGAAGATCCAGCTAAACGCCTTCTTGATGCATTCGAAATGGAAACTTGACCAAACTTATCCGAATCACTTGATGATGTTCGTTCTCTCACTGGCTCGTAATGCCTCATCCACACTCCAGTATAGGCCTATCCAGCCACACAACACAATGAGCCACGAGCCAAAACAAAAACCTTTTGATCTGTCAAAGAAGAGTATGTAGCTACAGGTACTGTATTTTTTACCTGTTGGGGTCTCATGATCTTAGTGTCAGGATCATCTAGCGACTCACGCCAGTGCGACAAGTATCCAGCCATACGCGGGACTGCAAATAGGACTGTGAAGAATTCTGGTGGGAATCCCATTGCCCTGTGGTTTTTCCCATTTCAATTATCAACACACAAGATTCAGGTAAAGAACTTAATGGTTACAGGGTTTTTCTCAGATGACTCAGCAGTGTCCTTACCTATAGATTAATCCAGAGTAGAAATCAACATTTGGGTATAGCTTTCTCTTAACAAAATATTCATCAGAGAGTGCCGCTTTCTCTAGGGCAACTGCTACCTGAAACATCATCCATGAAAAAGTTTTTAAACCATGTTATATAAGAAGGAATTTGACAAACCATAAACTAGGAGAGATACGTGAGCACAAGGATCTACAGTACCTCGATGAGAGGATCCCTACCAACAATAGAGAACACTTCATCTGCCAGTTTTTTTATGACTTTTGCTCGGGGGTCGTAGTTTTTGTAGACACGATGTCCAAAACCTGACATCTTCCTCTTTCTGAGAACATGGAAAAGGGATTATAACATTAGTGGCATGACTCATCACAATTCAGATTACTTGGTGCTTGTAGTTCTTAAACATTGAGTTACCTGTTCTTCACGCCTTCGATGAAATCTGGAATATTTTCAGCTGTCCCAATCTCTGCTAACATCTTAAGCACAGCCTCGTTTGCGCCACCATGAAGTGGACCATAAAGCGCTCCAACAGCTCCAGCAGCAGCGGTGTACACATCAACACCACTGCAGAAACACAACATTGATTGAAATACTCTCATAGTAGTCTGAATGAATATCCCTAACCAGTGATACGTACCTAGAGGCAAGATGTCGAGCAGCAGCAGTAGAGCAATTCATTTCATGTTCAGCATGCAGTATGAAGAGGATGTCCAGAACTCGAGCCAAACGAGGATTAGGCTTGTAAGACCTATTTCCCCTGTAATTTATTTAAAGAATGTATCCTGTTACACACACGTTTATAAATACAAACGGATCTAACTGACCAAAGCAGTGCACAAGTTTTATGGCTAGCCTCTTCAAATGCAAGTGTTAAATCAAAGAAAGAGAGAAGATAGAAAGGAAGTACATTGAATCCAGCATATAGAGAAAATTCTCTGAATAGGAAAGATTGGCTGAAGGGAGAACAGGAGGCCTGCCTGCCGTCCTCAAATAAGCAGCGGCAGCAATTGTTGGTGCCTGCAAACACGTTGTTAACCTCTTTCTAGTCCCGCAACTAAGTCACAGATACGTAAAGGTAACAAACAAGGACACAACAAATACCTTTCCGAGAATACGAACAATCTGTTTATCACGAACTTGTTTTGATTTGTAAATATCTTGGCCCTGCACCCAGAGAGTACTTCTGTGAAATCAAGAACTCAAACAAATGGAGCACAGCATATTGGCATAGACATTTTCAGAAAAAGCACATATTAACAGTACCAAAAGAACAGGATTATAAAACTTACACTAAGAGCAGGATTTGCATCAGGATGAAAGATAGAAAGTGCACTCATCGCACTCACAAGAACTCCCATAGGGTGTGCATCATGAGGCATGGACTGTATGATATCCTATGAAAAGATTCAGAAATAGTCTTAGCTCGAAGATGCTATAAAAATCAGCATCAAAATTCGTTTACTAAGCATATACCACATAATCATATTCACAATAGTGAGTAAGACATAAGGCACTAATAGTTGAAAGTCACCCAGTAGTATCCTTCATGGATCTGACCAGCATGGTTTGCTAGCAAGACAGACAACTTATATATACTTCACAAGAAATCATCCGTCTTTGATTTGAGATTCAATTTGATACAAAGTTTGGAATTTGCACAAGTATGTGAGGAAAAGAGTAGAAAATTCACCAATACTCCTTGTGGCACAGCTGAATGCTGAGAAATCGTAAACTCCCAATCAGATAGCTGACTTTGAGAAGGCAGATTCCCATACACTGCCAGAAAAAAAGAAGTATATCAACCCCACAAACACAACAAGGAAACACCATTTCCAAGACATACCCACAAAAAAAATGATAACTTTCAACAACAATAAGCTAAGAGATGATCAGAGACTTACTGAGGAGATAAGCAACCTCAATAAAAGTACTGCTCTCAGCCAACTCTTCGATTGGGTAACCCCGGTAACGTAGGATTCCTTCATCTCCATCGATGTAACAAATCGAAGATCGAACAGGAGCCGTGTTCAAGTAACCTGGATCATATAACTTAAGCCCTTTGTCATCCTTCCCCGTCGTTATCTTCACACCAAAACATGTAAAATCCATCAAATTCCATCTCCATATGGTCAAATCATATCCGAATTCCACAATTCCGTTATATTACCTTTTTGAGATCAACGGATTTAACGGTACCATGCTCTGACACAGGGACCTGATATTTTTTTCCCGTACGCTCATCTACGATCGTCAAGTTTCCTTTAAGCGATCCGTGCGGTGGAGCAGAAATGTGAGCCGATGTGCACCATGGCTCGATCGCCGGCAACACCTGTTCCAATCCGACGGAGTCAGATACCGCCAAGTGCGCGGTGAGAACGGCTAATCGAGCTTTCACTCTCTCCGAAATCTCCATTTTTTTTTCACCTCAATTAACCAAAAAAAAAGAAATCAGAATTAAATTTACAAACAAGGAAGCGAAGATGAAGAAGAAGAAGAAACAATCTTTGGTAAGTAAAGTAACTTTTGCTTTGTAATCCTTCCAATTTCCTAATTTTGGTAAGAATGTTATTCTCTGCGGGTAAGAGTACTGAATAAGGACGCGCGTTATCCAAAGATCGACGGTGATTAGATGATTTAGCTTAGATCAACGGATAGCATTCTTCGTCAAAAGTCCAAAGAAGGGCTTATCTGTCGTTTCTCTGCGGGACTTTGACTTTCGTTTCTGTCACGCGCGGAAGGGCGGTGAAGACTACTCGCTCCAAGTGAGTAACACGAGCGAGTGACGTTCGGACGCTATGTGGATAGAGTAGATGTTGTCTATTTGGCGTCCTCGGCTTGCTAACTAAAAATATCTATTCGGATAATGGGCGTATTTATTGGACTCAAGTTCAGAAATTTAACTACGAAAAGTATATAGATCGGCCCATTAGCTCTTTATGCCTGCTCATGAACAAGAGAGATGGATTAGAGGTTTAATTATGGTTCTAAACTATTTATTGGAATGCAACTTTTAAAAGATTTTGAAATTTATATTTATACACTTAGCACAAATACTTATCAATAGTTTTTTTTCACTATACTTCTAAATAGGGAAGCCTAAATCATATATTATTCAATCATTGATTTTAAAAAATCTATTAAAATCTAGTGTTATTGAACTGATGATTTAATAATGTATTTTAAAATCCATTGTTATTCAAAACAGTTTGTGGATTTGGATTTTAATAAATTTTAGGGATTCTGTAGGATTTGATATAATTTGTTTAGTTAAAAATACAGAAATTCAAATCTCATGCTTTTATGTGAGATTTGAAAAACATTTACAATAAATCATATCAACTTCCCTAAAATCTATCAAAATTCCAAATTAAATCGGTTATAATGCCCCTTAATGCATTTAGATTGTTTTCTAGTTATTAAGTAGTTGGATCAGTTTTTTTTCTTTTTTTCTTTTGCCAACCGAATATAAAAATGGCTCAAACGAGCCAATTAGCAAGAAAATTGTTTACAAAGGTAAATAGATACGACTTCACTTTAGCATGATGCGCGAGTTTGTCCACATTACCATTCTGTGATCTGGAAATCTGAACTACAGAAAACGATAAAAATTCATCCTTATAGTTGGCTCAGTTTATTTTCAAAATATCTTTGTGATTTTAGAGTGTTTCAATATCTCCTTCCCACTCACACTTTTTGTCTTATTACTTCTTTTGTACCATTTGCTTTTCCACTAATCATGTTTGTTTGTTCCCTTAAATTGTTAGTTAAAAACAAAAAACAAAAAAGCAATTAGCCTTTACAATAAAGAAAGGGATATGTAACTAAATATATAAAATTATAATTTTTTAAAAAATATGAGTGAGGAGGATAACGAGTATGATACTTCACCCGCATTAAGAGGCAAACCCTTAAAGCCTGCTGATTGGTTGGGCTTTTTATTTTCTTTTTAACTTTTCATTCGGTTGCTGCTGATGCCGTTACAGTTCTAATTTACAGCTCATTTTGCTTGCGGCAGACTCACACACAAGTCTTCCCCTGTTGAAAAACATGACGATTGCTCCCAAATCGCCGGCGAGATTCAAGCTTGGGAGGCAATCATCGCTTGCGCCGGAATCAAGAACCCCGATAGATACGCTAACGGAAGATGAAGACGACGAGTTGGCGGCGGCGGCGTCTTCAGCTGGGATCTTGGATCCGACGATTCGTCTAATGTATCTAGCCAATGAAGGTGATATCGATGGGATCAATAAGATGTTGGATTCGGGAACTAATGTTGATTACCGTGACATCGATGGTCGTACTGCTCTTCACGTCGCCGCTTGTCAAGGACGAACCGATGTGGTTCAGCTTCTGCTCAGCCGTCGTGCTAAGGTTGATACCATGGACCGATGGGGTAGTACGGTACGCGGATTTTAAAAAACTCCTCTCTGGGCTTCGAAACTTTGTCTGCTTTTTGAATTGAGTTGACTTCTCGTAGACTCATAGTTCGTTTTGTGTTCGACGAATTGCCTCACAAAGCATGATGTTAATAATTCGTGATTGATCTTATCTTAACAGCCTCTTGCAGATGCAGTGTATTACAAAAATCATGATGTGATTAAACTTTTGGAACAACATGGTGCAAAGCCTCCGGTATGTGTTATCTATCCCCTTATAAGTCCGTTGATAGATGTTTATGAGTGTGCTGATTCATTTCTTTGATAATCGTTTGGTGAATTTTAGATTGCTCCTATGCATGTCCTTACTGATAAAGAGGTTCCAGAGTATGAGATTCATCCTACAGAGCTTGATTTTTCTAACTCTGTCAAAATTTCAAAGGTTTCTTTCCAGATATCTTTAGTAAGAGTTTTTCGTTGGCAACAGCTTACTATTTTTAAGAATTGGTGTATTCACACTTGTTGTCTGTGTGGTCGACAGGGTACCTTTCACAAGGCTTCATGGCGTGGAATTGATGTGGCTGTTAAGGCCTTTGGAGAGGAAATGTTCACTGATGAAGACAAAGTGTGAGTCAAACACTCCATCGATTTCTTTGTATGATTGTATTATTAATCATTCGCTAAAGGTTTTAAAATATCCTTCTGGTATCCAGGAATGCGTTTAGGGACGAACTTGCACTGCTTCAAAAGATACGCCATCCCAATGTTGTTCAGTTTCTTGGGGCAGTTACTCAAAGTACCCCAATGATGATTGTCACAGAATATTTACCAAAGGTCCTATTCTTTCTCAATCTTTATAACCACATTCAAAGGATGTATGACTTCTCTAGATTTACCAATTATCATCCTAGTCTCAAAATCCATCATGAACACTAGCAGTTGGAATATCCAAAAGCTATGCTTCTAAGTATTTAATTAATATGTTTATTTGTAGGGAGATCTTCGACAATATCTAGACAGAAAAGGACCTCTAATGCCAGCGCACGCAGTGAAGTTCGCACTTGAAATTGCTAGGTTAAGTGGCTATTTTCTGTACTTTTATATTTTCTTCATAGTCATGCAGGTTCATATTAATGCATCACCGGATGCAATTAAACATGAATTTTGATGTTGTGGCTTCTGATTATCTCTATGCTATCCCTTCATATATTTGCAGGGGTCTGAATTATTTGCATGAGCATAAACCTGAAGCAATAATCCATTGCGACCTAGAACCTCCGTATGTTTTCCTCTTGGCTGTATCAGTATATTTATTTCATTTTGCACAACTTTTTGTATTGTACTTTATTTCATATATCGAAAATATCCAAAAGGTTCTCATTTGTTCGAGTAAGAGAACAGAAACATACTGCGGGATGATTCGGGGCATCTCAAAGTTGCAGACTTTGGAGTTAGCAAGCTGCTGGTATTTAAGAAGACAGTTAAAAAGGACAGACCTGTTACATCATTGGACAGTTCTTGTAAGTTCCCTTACCTGATAATTGAAATAAATTGCTCTATCGAGTTGTGTACGTTGATGTCTTCAGCTAGCTTTTGTTGTCTAAAGCTAGATTACCACCAATCTAATGGTTGCTTGGGATGGGTTTATGCTGATGTTACTCTTGGTTGTTGTTCTGGCTAAGCAGGGCGATATATGGCTCCAGAAGTTTATAGGAATGAAGAGTATGATACAAAAGTAGATATATTTTCTTTCGCTTTGATATTACAAGAGGTAAAGCAACCGAGAGAGCTATGAGGCTTCTTAATTAAGTTTTGTGTGTTACACCATTAATATCAAGTATGATGTTGAGAGTGTTAACAAATTTTAACAGATGATAGAAGGTTGTGTACCATTTCATGAGATAGAAGAAAGCGAAGTGCCTAAAGCTTATATTGAAGATGAACGCCCACCATTCAATGCTCCAGCAAAATCATATCCTTTCGGGTTAAGAGAGTAAGTTTTTTGAATAAATAATCATGTGTTTGAAACAACATTCATTCATGGCTCCACTATTGAAAGCCAAAGGATCTCTCTCTCTCTCTCTATTGGCAGGCTAATCCAGGATTGCTGGGATAAAGAGGCATCAAAAAGACCAACGTTTCGAGAAATCATCTCTGCTTTGGAAATGATAAGTGATCGAATTGCACGCAAAACAAGCTGGAAGGTTACTCATTCTTTCTCTCTCTCTCACTCTAATCTCTATCACACACACGCACACGCTCTCTAATTAGTAAACAAAGTTTCTGAGACGACGGTTAAATGGTGAATACAAATAGGTGATGGTAGGAAGATGCATTCCAAGGTTCAGATTGTTTAAGAAGCGAGATTATGTGAATCCGAGTAGTAACCGTTCATCAAGCTCAATCACAAGATGAGACTCCCTCCAATAGCTCTGGTTTGTTTGCCTTAAAAAGGAAAACAATATCAAGTTCTTTTTTTTTAATAGCTCTTTGTATATTTTTATTTATATGGCATCACGGCTGGTTTTGTTTTTCTGAATAAACATTGTGTGTATTATTATTATACAGTAATTATGCTGTGGTAATGAGATCTCTGAGCTAATTCGAGTTTGTATAAGTGTAATTAGTAGTATTTGGATTAGTTTAAGAGGTTAAAGATAGAAGTAGACCACCTCGAGCCGATAAAAAGGTCATTGCTACTCAAAAGAAAAAGATGAGGTCAGAAATTCAGAATCGAATCGTCCTATTTTTTGGGTTTTTGGGTTTTTTGGTTCTGTGAAAAATCGTCACTATACTACTACTTCTCAGTTCTCAGTCTTACGTCAAATCGAATCTGAAGAATTTTGACTAATGTAACAAATAACCTCTGACAACTTTTTTACCTACTACTACTATTTTACAGATATACATATAAAATACAAGGGCGTATCGTAGGTTAGTAGTACTAGTAGCAGAATCAGAAGGCATGCAAGCGACGTGAGGGGAAGGCCTAAATCTAATGGTTAGACTCTGAAATTAGCTTTTTGGTTCAGCTGCCGTCTCCTCTATCGCTTTCAGCTCCATTAATTATATATATAAATTGATTGTTCATTCATGAAAAGCTGCAAAAAAAATAAATACACGTAAAAGCGCCATTATAGAGAGAGAGACTTACAAGCGGGAAACTCTGAAACCTCTTTTCTCACTCATCATCATCTCTATCATCTCCTTTGGTTGGTCGTTCTCTTCGCAAGACTTTGTATGATTCCATGGAGGTTGAACACGGAGGATTCTCCATCAGGTGCGTGTCTGATATTTTTGTTTATTATAGCTTTAGATTTTGGTTATGTGCAGTGTGAGACGTTCGCATTGCGTTTTTTTTTTTTGTGAATTTATATATATTTGTTGATTATGGCGTAATTGTAGAGAGTACACGCGTAACATAAGGAGTGTTCAAGTACGAAAATGTTGGCCTTTCTCCGGAGACATCACCGTTGATCTTATTCATTCTCTTCTTCCTCCCATTACCGTTTCCAAGTTCCGGTGGTGGTCGCATGAGCTAGCCTCGCTGCTTACGAAGTCTCCTCCGGTTGCCCTGGATGATGATGATTTCGATTCCAACTCTCTTCGGAAGGCCAAGGCTAAGTCTAAACGGTGTAAGAAGCGCTCCATCGTCGATATTTGCGCGACGGCGCCGAAGATCCAATTACCGCTCAGAGATGATGATGATTCCGATGTCTTAATCGGTTCAAAGAGAAAGAGAACGAGAGAAGATCTTGTGGTTGTGGTGCAGAAGAAGAAGACGATTCAAAGCAACAAGTCCAACAAAGATTCCGGTGTTCGGAATTTTGCTAACAAGGTTAATCATAATATGTCATTATAAATTCGTAATTTACTTAATCTACTGACACTGAGCTAATTACAGATGGTGTTAGGGTTGAATTCAGAGAGAAACTTACTAATTCGAGCTTCTCTATGTTACATTGGCTTTGTATTTAGCTAAGTTATGTGACCGCATCCACATGTAAACTAACACTAGTGAGTTGGTGTGTATTCAGGTTGATGATAATAGCAAAGACGAAGCTCCAGAGAACATGGATGGTGTTGGGATATGCAGTCTTGGGATTGAAGAAAGCTCTCGTGTTCTATCTTTCAGTAGCAAGGAAGCCGGATCAGTCAGTAAAGATCATGATTCTGAGTTTCAGATTCCAATTTTGAATGCTAAACGAAAAGTTAGTTTTGTGACTAGTCCTGATAAGTCGAAAACTCAATGTGAGAGGCATCATCATGTGTGGTTCTCTGATCAATGTGGAAGTCCTTCTCAATTAAAGGAAATTACTGCCTCTTTGGAACTCTGCTGCTTGGAAATGAATAGGTTGAGTCTCTCTTCCTCCGAGGATCAGTCATCTGTAGATGACAAGCAACCGAAGGTTATGTCGAATGATCAGACCAGTGCCGTTATGCATCTAAAATCTAGGCAACAAGTCAAGTTTCATCTGCCTACGGTTTCAGAAAGACAATCAAGTCATGCTCAAGCAAAATCTGACTTGTCTCGTTTTCTTGGACTAAATCTTAGTTCCCAGGAAAGAGTAAAGGATGCATTGGATTTGGAGAGAGAGGGGGATTTGGTTCAACCTATACAATCGTTTATCTCTACTTCGAGTGAGATCCCGTACCGAAGTTGTTCTGCTTTTTCACCAAAACCTGCATCAGCTGATATGCAGTGTGGGACATTGCCTTATCAATCACCTTTTGATCCACTTCTAGTTGAATGGATGCAAAATTCAGTTTTATATAGACAAAGGCATGTGGAAGAGGCGATCTTAGGGTTCCCTCTTAATTTGCAGGGTGGCCTAGTTGATGCAAATGGTGAGAGTTGTAGACGTTTTGATCAGTCAAGTTTATGTACTGGTTCCTCTAAACCTGCAGCTACAGAAAATGATCTTTTACTGGCGAATGTAGTGGACTTTTCCAGTGAAAAGAAGCATTCAACTGAGCCAGAACTTGCCAAAGACAGTGTAGTGCATAACGAGAAACGCCTTAAGTACTTTCCTGCTAGGTTAGGCCTCGATGAGACCTTCACAGAAAAAGCATATTTCATAAACACTGATGATAAAGAGTGCGGTCACACTGTACATTCACCGGTTTCTGAAGTCAATCCGAGGAGCCACACAATCGATATGTGGAAGCAGAGTGGTCTGTATCAGAACTTAGATAACAGAAATGTGATTTCAAAGCGTGGAGGTTTGTGTTTACAAAACTCTCAAGCAACAATGCGGCTGATGGGTAAAGATGTTTCTGTCGGCACAAGTTACTCAGGTACGGTTAGAACAGGTGAGAGGATCATTGCACCGGATGCTTCTACAGTTTACTCCTCTCTTGGGAGCCATACTCACCAGAGCTTGCTATGGCGTAGGACAACACTTGAAGTTTCAGAAAATTATTTAACCACAACGTTGGATAAGAGTTGGAGCCAAGCTTTGCTACATGATATTTCAAAGGATCCCTTTCCTCTGTCTTGTGAACCACATGTCAGCTTGGCTTGTCAATCAACAACAGATGTTGTTCCTAATTCAGGGTTTCCTCCCACAATCATGAATCCATGTAGCTCCCTCGCGTCTTTTCCATGGTCTGATAGGGATCTCAACGCCCACGGATATGGTTTAGGGGAACCAAACAGTTTCACATTCAGCCAGCAACAACTACCTTTTCCATATATTTACAACAATGTGGATATTGGTCTCCTACCTGATGCTAGAAAACCACCTTTCGGATTGCCTTTCTCCTGCCTGGATTCTACTAGACGGTCACAGGCTCCTTGGCCTCAAAATTCATTTGAAAGCTCTTGTTCTGGCATGTCTTTCATCAATCCCGTCGAGCAACAACAAGTATCCTTCTATGGGTCCAAGTCATCTACTTACATAAACGTTAGTGGAACAACAAATAAGCGGGTAGCGTCATCTGTAAAGGAATATCCAATGAAGAACCATAAAATCCCCAAGTTGCCAATGTAAAGTGGCTTAAATTATGGGGAAGAGTTCTTTGCAGGCCAGCAAATTAGGAAATCACAATTCTAGCTAAGAGGTAAATAAAAGAACCTTCTAATTGGTGTTAGCCATCCCTGGTATGTTTGCATCTATAATTGTGTGTTTTTTATATGCTGTCTTTTCCTATATATGAGATTGGTAGTGAATGTTGAATTTACACTTCTTTTGACAAATTGAAAAGTCTTAGGGTTTGAATGGTAACTGTTGTTAGGACGGTCAAATCCTTCTGCGGTTTGGACTGCTTTATTTTTAAGGCGGACTACAGACCGCTGCGGACCAACTCTATTTGTATGCAAAAGCGGTCCGCAGTTGGTCCGCTGCGGTCTTGTCTCTGCTTTATTTGGACCGCACCACTGCGGATTACATTTGCTGAATGGTAAATAAAAAGCGGTCCAGTCCGCAGATGAATTTGTCCGCTGCAACCATTCACTTAAACTGCTTTCGTAAATTTTGTTCCCACAAAGATCAAGCAAAACACGTGTCATTCCAAAAGTTTGAAATGACTTACCACAGTTTAAGTCTTTTGAGATAAGTTTTACTAGTACAAGGAAAGGCAGTTGAAATGACTTGCCACAGTTTAAGTCTTTTAAGATAAGTTTTACTAGTACAAGGAAAGGCAGGGAGGTATGGGAGCAAAGTGAGTTTCTATTTGTAAACAAGTTGTGAATTAATGTGAACTGTGGAAAGGATTGTGGATGATTATGACCATACGTTTGATTAGTCACTATTTGTTGGATTCCTTAATTTCTTGTTCCCTTGATAAGTTTAATTGTCGTCTCATCATTTTTTTTTCTTTTATTTGTTTTGATTTCTATATTTTTCCCAAATATAACCAAAAAAAGGGTTTGAGTATCCATACATGCCGCAATGTGATCGACCACGAAGAAAAGCGAAAATAAAATGGACTTGACGATGTTTTGACAATGCCAGAAACTAACACTGCAAACATAATATGATATGTTGCCATCAATCTTCTCAAACTGGGCTTTTTGAATTAAAGATGGATTTCAGTATCAGTGATCATCTTGTCCAACGCATTCATATCAAAGTTCTCAATAAATAAAAGTTTGCAAATTTGCTTTCAGTGCAATGCTAATACACACGTTTAACTTTAGCATGCATGTCATTATAAGTACTCAAGGAACAAGTGTTTTATATGGGAAAAAAACCATTCAGATTATGTAAATGGGATAATCATAATCAAGATTCAATGTTTCTATATATATATATAGACAAAATATACACGAAAGACTAGTTACGTATTCTAGTAGATTAGTCTGTCATTTGTGCGACAAGATTAACCCACCCATAGACATATATTTGTCAAAATCTTTGGTTTAATCGCAAAATATTCTTTTTCTAAGCGTAAAAAAAGTAGCGTATTCACATGACTTCTCCTCTTGAAATTAATCTATTAAATTTAACCTAACAAAAAAGTTTAAGTTATAGTTTAATACTATATGTATACGTACACTAAAGTTTTTTTTTATTTTTATGAAAATCGTTTGAAATAGACGGTTATGTTAAAAAAGAAAAATTAATCATGAGCGATGTCTAGATACTCCGAATTGAAACTATATGTCTAATCAACGTTGTTGTCACTCGATGACCCATGGCAAAAAAAAGAAAAGACTAATATGATTTCATTGGTCTGGATTTTTTTTTTTTCACGGAAAAAAGAATTGAAGGTAAAAATCAAAGTATAAGCGTTTTTGCAAATAAAGATTTGGATTTGGATATTAAGAGAAAAAGAATCTAAAAATGTTCTAAGAAATCCAAAATGTTCACAGGGGCTCATATAAAAAGAATAAAAAAGATGAAGGGTGAAAAGCACAATAAACAAGTTGTTAATACGCCTATTTCCCATAAAGGATTCAGGTACTAGGAGAAGTTGAGGCAAGTTTCACATGCATGTCCCTGTCATCATCATTTCTCCAATATTATACACCGCACCTACGTCTCTGTGTGTCTGTCTTTGCTTCGACTTTTTCATGAATAATTTTAAATTCTTCTTTGTTAATATTTACAATTTCTTTCATTTGAGATTCCAATCCATCGGGGACAACATTTGTATATTGCGTTTAAATATGTACCCAAGCAAGACAATTCCCTCCAAATTGTACATATGTCATATTTCCCTACCATTAACTTTTGGTTTAAAAAACGATTTCTAAATAATTCCTTCAAAGAGATTGACAAAAAAAAAAAAAAAATCCTTCAAAGGTTGCAACACTTTTTTTTGTCCTTTTAAGTAACACTTGAATTTATGTTATTTCAGGGAACTCCCCTCAAGTTATCTTGCAAAAGAGAGTTCGTTAACATAACTCTTCATGATCATTATTAAAGTTTACTTATCAAGAAAATCTTGCTTAACATTAAAAGAATACCTTTTAAACTGATATCAGATTATCTACAAGTTGGCTTCGATTAGACTTGGCTTATATCAAATATACCCATTCTAGAAATTTGAATCTGATTGTTATCAATCAAAACACATATATATAGATAGATAGGTATAGAGAGCTATCTATATATTACAGGAGGAGCATCTTAATGGGTAACGCAGAAGGGTAAAAAAGGAAGAGAGAAAAGGTGAGAAAGATTACCAAAAATAAGGGAGTTTCCAAAAGATGGTTCTGATGAGAAAACAGAGCCCCCATCCCTCTCTTTTTTCCTCTTCCCATGAAAGAAATTGGATGGTCCTCCTTCAATGTCCTCCACCTACTCCTCTCTCCCTCTCTCTTTTCTTTCTTACTAGTATTATTATTAACCAATTACTGTATATTATCTAATTTCCCTTCAATTTCTGTAAAAAGAAAATACACATCTCACTTATAGATACCATATCTATTTATATGCATGTATAGAGAATAAAAAAAAGTGTGAGTTTCTAGCTTTGTTGAGTATATATATATATATATGCGTTTTGGACAACTGTTAGATATTATTGGGTCTATTCTTTTTTTCTTATGGTGTATAAATATATTTCAGCTCAAAGAAGAAAACTACTCATCTTCTGTTTTCAGCAAGTAGGGTCTTAATACCTTCAAAGATAATATTCCTTCAAATGAAACTCATATAAACCAAAACAGAAATTACAAAAAGTGATATATTTCAAGAACAACATAATTAGAAAAGCAGAAGCAGCAGTTAAGTGGTACTGAGATACATATATAAAATAATAAGAATATTTATAGTATCTCTTCAGGAACAGTTTCTCCATCACCCACCCTCTCCTTTTTTGTCTGCTGATCTATCATAATCTTGAAAATTCAGGTAAGGTTATGTAGTATATATTAACCCTAAAATTAAAAGATTTATTATGACAGTCGTTATTTTCTTTTTCATTTGAATCTCTGATTCTTGTGTTACCAATTCAAGGGCTTGGTATCATATCTTTCTTGGTTATTGATTTATACTTTTATAGCATAGAGAATTTATCATTATCTATAGATGAAGTAGATTTACTAACCTAAATTTCTTTTATCAAAGTTTTTTTTTTTGTTTTTCACAACTTGATGATCCCCATATTCTTAATCTATTTCTTGGTTATTATTCTTGATCTGCAAAGAGATGTATCATCAAGATTAATTAGCCTCTCTCTTTATATATATATATATATGTAGGTGATATGATGGGATCAATGGAGGAAGGAGGAAGTAGTCACGAAGGAGATAGTAGCAAGAAGATAGGGAGAGGAAAGATCGAGATAAAGAGGATAGAGAACACGACAAATCGTCAAGTAACTTTCTGCAAACGACGCAATGGTCTTCTCAAGAAAGCTTATGAGCTCTCTGTCTTGTGTGATGCCGAGGTTGCTCTCGTTATCTTCTCCACTCGTGGCCGTCTCTATGAGTACGCCAACAACAGGTACGCCTCTTGATCTTTCTTAACTTCTCGATTTACTAAAATAATCTCAGTTTGAAATGATGTGGAAGTTGGGATTGAGAGCCAAGATTAGGGTTTTTGTTAAATTACAATCCTTGATTTACACTTGTTTTTATAATTAAATTAATAAATATCTCCCTAGCTAAGCTAGAGTACTTATCATTCTCTCTCTTATGTAAAACTCTCCCATATATACACATGTGTATATATGTGTGTGTTTGTATATATGCAAATGAAGAAGAAGAGAAAAAGCTGTCTCGTCTTCTCAACTTTTGATATGCCTCTTGTTTTTTTTTTTCTGCAAATCATTAGAACCTGTAGCATGTCAGCCTCTTTCTATAAGATACTTAGATCTTGACGACGACCCATCAAATTTCTTTCTTCAATTATAAGTAGGGTTTCATCAGTTGGGTACTTGGGTTTACGACACGAATTAACGTATATATATGAAAATGATCGAGACTTATGTAACCCTCTGTCTAGTGAAACTTGGGACAAAACCTAATGGCTAATTAATGGTAGGAGTTGTCACTAGCTAGGGATCCCTTCAATCATTTAATATTATTGATGAGTTGCTCTTATATGTGATTGATAATCCTATTTTGGGTGCACATTTTGATTTTCAAGTTGTATTGATTCTACACAATTCGTATGTAACAATATATTATATATACTTCACATTTTTAGTTTAGTTTAACCAACGATGTTGTTAAGGGCCGCGACATTAGGAATAATAATCTATATGCAGTCTTAGGTTCGGTGTCCATTGTTAAAATGATGATAGTTGAAAAAAGTCCTTTAAAAGTTCTAACAAAAAAAAGACACAGATGAACACTGGAATTAGTCATCAAATGTAAAATTATGCAAATAATAATATAACTATATATATATATAGTATACGTGTGTGTGTGTGTGTGACTGTGTCGCATTGGATATTAATATGAGAGGAGGAACTCAGAGAAGTGTCGGAAAATAAAAGTGTACTAGCCAATAGGAATCTCTGGCATTCTGTGCTCCATTTATTTGTGTTTTTGTTTTTGTTTTTTGATAGGTCATTTATTTGTTATTCTAAACAGAAAGAAAAAAAAAACAATTACTGATCTTTCATATATACTACATATTTTGATGACATTGAATAATATAATATGCATGAAACTTGTTATATATTCCTCATAAAACCCTAATTACCAATTTTAAACCATACTAGTAAGTTGTAGAATCTATCCTTACTATTATTAATTGCATTGTTTAGTGATGTAACTTATACCTTGGAGTCTTGGACTATGTGTATGAATTGAAAATTTCTCCTCGTACTAGTCAGAAACTGGTCCAAACTCCAAAGCCATCGATATCACATTCCTTTCTCGTCGATTTTAAGGTTTTTGGTCTGGACAAATTATAATTGCAAGACTATAATCAAGAGTCTCTCCTTCCTACACTAACCAATATATTAGAAGTATATATTTGTTAAATTAAATATATGATTGTTTATGGATCTTTTTAGTGTGAGGGGTACAATTGAAAGGTACAAGAAAGCTTGTTCTGATGCTGTCAACCCTCCTTCCGTAACCGAAGCTAATACTCAGGTAATTTCATCCTCCCTCTTTTTTTTTTTTTTTTTTCTTGTTTTCATTAATGATCAAGTAGTGTAGAAAAAAAAATTAAAAAAAATGATAATTTAACATTACCCACAAAAAGCGAGGGTTCTTGAAGTGTATTGAAGCAGCTTTGACGGTTAATTTGATATGTTTTGTATGCATGGAATTCTGAAGTATTATCAGCAAGAAGCCTCTAAGCTTCGGAGGCAGATTCGTGACATTCAGAATTCAAACAGGTAACTGATTAACTTTTCATGACTGATTTGGTTAATTCTTGTTTCTTGAACACTCTATTGTAATATATAGTATAGGATGAGCGTTTCGATTTGTTCAAGAAGAAATTCAAATTGGAATCGATTTTTTCTTTATTTTAGTGCGTTTCAGTTCATATAAAATTTGGGATTTGGCTTCAGAAATAATCAAATTAAGGTACAAATTAAAGATAGAAAAAATGAATTTTGTAGTTTGGTTTATACAAATATATTTTCTTTTCAAAACTATATATATACAAATCTTCTATTTTTTAGTTTGGTTTACATGAATTGCTTGCATGTTCGATTTGGTATTAGTTTACTTAATTTGGTTCGTTGCAAAAGTTCGTTTGTAATTTTCTTCAGAGGTTTTTTTGGTATATTTATAATAATGTTCATGTTTATAAACTGAAGGCATATTGTTGGGGAATCACTTGGTTCCTTGAACTTTAAGGAACTCAAAAACCTGGAAGGACGCCTTGAAAAAGGAATCAGCCGCGTCGGATCTAAAAAGGTGAAACCTACGTACGTCTTTCTCTGTTATTTTAAACTGTTTTAATTCTCACTCTTTTGTGAAATTTCGCAGAACGAGATGTTAGTGGCAGAGATAGAGTATATGCAAAAGAGGGTAAACAAAGTTTCTTCTTTTCCAAGTAATAGATCTTTCGTCTGTCTTTCTGACGTGTTTGAGTTCTCCCATAAATCATGTAGGAAATGGAGTTGCAACATGATAACATGTACCTGCGAGCTAAGGTTAGCCACGTTCTGTTCCGAATCTCAGTTCCTGTTGTGTAACTAATTAATATCACGTGTAACACAAGCGATCATTTTGAATTTTGTGTTTAACAGATAGCCGAAGGCGCCAGATTGAATCCGGATCAGCAGGAATCGAATGTGATACAAGGGACGACTGTTTACGAATCCGGTGTGTCTTCACATCAGTCGCATCACTATAATCGAAACTATATTCCGGTGAACCTTCTTGAACCGAATCAGCAATTCTCCGCCCAAGACCAACCTCCTCTTCAACTTGTGTAAACCAGAACATGAACGTTTGTTTCGTCCCCATCAAAACGAGAGAGAGAGAGAGAGAGACTAGAGAGTTAATTATATCCTAAAAATGCAACTTATTATTCATAGTTTAGGTTCTAATAATAATAAGGAATAAGTAACATAACTCTTGTTTCTATTGCCTAATTACAACAATATATCAATCCAAAAGTTCTAAACCCCGTTACGGCATACCGTACCACTAGTTGAGTAGTTGTCAATAATCGAAACACACAACTAAGATTGGCATAAAATATCCAACCAAAATTCATGAATATGGAAGCACCGAACGCTATAGTTATCGTAAATTTCATATGTTTGTTCATAAAAGACTAGACGCCTAAGCCTGTCAATTAACATAGTTCAGTCACCTTTACATATAGAAACAGCTTTGGATAGAGACTAGTAAAATTATAAACATTGATAAAATGATACAACATGTCCATAGATAACGTATGGGTTACAAAAAAAATACAAACTTACAAACATCTATTATGTGATGAATTATTACAATATGTGTAGCTATAGTTAAAACAAAAATACATCTGTGCTATACTAGTTGAGAGATAATGAAGAAAAAGCTAGATATGCTTAAAAGTCTAATATAATGTCCTTCCTCTAAAATTACTGTTTAGTATATGGACATGAGAGAAAATATGAGCAGAGGCTGAAGGCTTAAACCTTCTTCCCTCTGTTCTCTCATACAGCCGCAAGTATTGGCTTTATCACTCAGTTTTTTTTTTTTCTCTTTTGTTTCTAATCTGTTTTTTTTTCTTTCTCAGTTCATGATTTTGCATTTTCTAATAAAGATGTCGGAGGAATTTACGTATCTATACCAAAGAGATCGTACCTCAGGGTTACTGATCTCTAGCCACGGCTTTGCTGGACCGCTGAAATGTAAAACCGCAGCAGATTTCAGAATCTCTTCAGGGGATTTTACAGATCGAGATCCTAGTCCAGCAACATGCCATGATGGGTCAAGAGACTGTGTGAGTCCTTTGAAAGCAAGTAGTGTCGGTGGTAAAGCTCCTGGTTGCCATAATTGTAGTCCGGAGCTAACACTCTGCAGTTAAATTATATCAGAAACTAGTTGAAGTGCTGATAATAAAACGAAGAAATGAAATTAATCTATTAATACACTCACGAGTCTTAACCATGTAGAGTAAGCTTCTGTGATATTGGTTTGTCTCCAGGCGTTTAGATCAAAGACATTCATACCAGAAAGCCAAGCGCAGTCGTCTTCAACTAAGTTTGATGAAATCAGAGGATGTGAGAAGTTGAAGTAGTCTTTGTATGTTCTTCCAGGGCAACAGTTGTCTCCGCACCACGAGTCAACAACCGCCCCAACAACTTTACCGTTGAGATCCGTTTCCCACAAAGACGAAAGGTCGCGTTGTACTACTACATCATCATCCAACAAGACTACCTTGTTGAGATCTGGAAAAAGCTGTGCGGTCCAAACAAAAGTGGTTTTCAAAATGATATATAGCTCAGAGAAGAGTTGAGTGGGTAAAAAAATTTACCTTGGGAATGTAGATGCGAAGATGATTCAAAAGGGCGAGGCAACTCGGATTTAGAGCTTGCAAGGACTGCTCATGAGTACCCTCCACGAAACTAAAATCAGATTCTTTCAAGTTTTGATAATGCCGTCTCCAAATCATGCGGTGAATGTCTAGCATCTCTCTAACTCTGAAGTTCACTTCTTGAGGCCAATCATACTGATGAAGTCCCTTTACTTCAACAACCGGAGATGAAGCAGAGGTCATAGCAAACCAAGCGTGCATAGGGGTATAGGTTTTCTTGTCGGTAACGATATGAAAGACGAACGTATCAGGATTCACAGCGTTTTCTACTGTAGAAGATATGACGACGGAAGCAGCGAGAACATTGTCAGTCAAGATGACAACATGGTGAAAAGATGGGTCGGTCAGACGAGAAACGGATTCAGGCGGAGGCAAACGCGTTCGAGCCATGGCATTTACAGAGTACTCTTCAGTTAATCTCAGGGAAAGGCAATGGAGGCTTTTGGGAATACCGTGAGAGGCTAAATGCCAGTACACTAACTCATGATGTTTAGCTGATTGGACTTTACGTTCCATCTGCAACAGCTGAAAGTTAAAGAGAACAAAATGTCACATGAATAAAAGGACTATAGAGCAGAAGATGCTTGACATGAGTAAGAATAAGCTTTTGTCTTCTCAACACAAGAAGATCTATGTTTGTATGCTTTAACTGCTTACTGAACATTTAATACCATCAATAGATCTTGAAACTAACATCTTTTTGTACTTAATCTTAAGGTAAATTCTCTCAGCCTGCACCAAACTTGATCCTACTGTAATGAACAAAGTTGTTTAAGGACATACCATCTTCTTAGTCACGGAAGCAAACGCCTTAATATCACGACGTTTTAACGTCATCTCCTTGACAAGGTCGTCGAATGAGTGCAATGAGCCCTTTGTAATTCTTCCATTAACGTCCTGATCTGTCTCTTCCACTAGCGCTCGCGTCAACTCTTCCCCGATTTTCTGAAAAAAGCAAAATACACGCAATTTCTTGCCGTGTGAGTTGTTACTAACTAACTAAAAAAGCTGTCATAGTGTCTTTACATCAACTCATGACACAAAACAACAAAACTGCAATAGAAAAGCCTTTTTTTTTAAGTCATCTATTGGAATTATCCGTCTGTCTCGTTTCTCTTTGTTTCTGTTTGTTGCTACGTATAAAGGAGAATGAAACCAAGTGGCTATGCACTTTCTGGTGGCAGCAAAAAACTGCCACGTGTCCTCTCAGAAAAGAAAACCTGAGTGGGGAAAGTTGATAACTCCTACATGTAACTAAACTTTACTACATTGGTTCTGGCATCTATAGTAATCCATACAAAGTTTTTTTGTTTTTTTTTTTTTTAACAAAGTCGACTAAAAAAACTAAGCTACCTCAAGGTAGCTCCTAATTTACACTCTATAGGGCATGCTATATTCTAGATAAAGTAAAAAAAGGTAAACAGTTTGATAAGAAACCACTTTGTGGGCTCGTTTCCGACAAAGCTCACATGTTGACATCAGATCAAAACGCGAATAATAACAAAATCGATCTATCAAAATCACACTATATATATATATACTATCAAAGTAAATAGATATACGAAAAAGTGATTGCATGGATAGAAAACTTAACTAGAGCAAAAATCACAATCCACAAATCAGAAACCAGTTCACCCTTAGAGACTACAGTATTTCATATCTCTATCTCTCTGTTCCTGATCCTAGACAATGACATAGATAATGATGAGGGTTTTACATATTAATTTACCCCACCCAGGTCCAAGAGGCAAAAGAAGCTCATCTCATCACTCGCTATACGACACCAGCAACACTAACGTAACACAGCTGGCAAAGACTTAAAAATTTTTTGGGGGTTCCCATACACAACAATCATATCTTCTTCCCCTTTAATAAATCACAGCACTATGACAAATTGGCAAGTGTTTCCCATCCATTTTTAAAAGTGAAATGATTATAAGACTAGCTAAACCATAATAATCACATGAATAAATACTATATCTTAATATAAAGTACCTAAGGTAAACAATATTTGCCGACATACGAATTTTACTACTATGAATAAAGACGTTTTAATACAGTTGGACTTGAAAAATGTAACAAAATTATTAAGAGTAATACTAGGCACTAGTATAGTATTTTTTTAAAAAAAAGGTTACCAGAGATGTGTCGCCCCCACGGAGAAGTCTCAGTCCCATGCAATCTGTGAATACAAAGAGTCAAACGAAAAAGTAATAAAGTATTATTAAATTACCATACCATACGAAAAAAGAAAGCACATAGCAGCATTCAATACGAATGAAGAAGATTTATCCAAATCGAATTACCAATCAATCTGAATTCACACATTTGTAGCTATCATTAACAATTTTATTTCCAGTAGATTTTGCAAACCCTATTTACCAAAGTTTAGCAGATGATATGAATAATCTAATACTACTTAATTACTCTTTAAAAAAATTTGAAAGAATGAGAAAATTAGAAAGGTACCGAGAGGAGAATCGCAAACGGAGGCGGATTCGAGGACGAGAAACGCGAACCTGACGAAGATAAAAGGGAGAACGAGGGCGAGCAGAAGGAGCAACAGTAACAACGTCCGACCAGAGAATCTCCTCGACGCCGAGCATCCTTTTCCGAATCCGACGCCTGGATTCGATATCGTAACCTTCTTAATCCCCGTCGCCGATATGTAAAACTTCATTCCCTCTCACTGCTTTCTCTCCACTTCCATCAAATCCCCCAAAAACAGTTACTACTAAGACTGTCACACAACTCTGTTCTTTCCAGATCTCCCGGGCGATCTCCCTCCACTCTCACTTTAAATCAAAACACACAACATGGATGGATAAAAAAAAAAAGCAAACGTGAGTCCAGAATTTGGATAAACAATCAGTGGAGAAACGAAGCTCGACGACGACGAGCTAAAGAGAGAGGGACTCGACTGGTGTGTCTTTGGGTTTTTGTGATCTGTACGATGGGAATAATAAAAAACAACAACAACAACATTCATTCATTCAAAGAAGCCAAAGGGGGACATCATAATAATAATAAGTTTTTATTTATGTTAAACCAAATAAATCCATAAAATGTATATATTTAAATTATTTTATTTTCGTTAAAAAAAAAAGTGAAATATTATTCTATCTCTCAAGTCACGAGTTTGTCAATATGAATTAAATTTATATTCTTTGTAATAAATGATATTTAAAAAAAAAAAAAAAAAAAACAAATATGTAAAAAGCCAAAACCAATGCCGCGTTCAACTCCGCGGGAATTTAGCACACATACATAAAACTACAATAAAAGTAAATTTACTATAACGTAATTAATAAAGGTGAGATGATTAAAAGTAAAACGAATTATGGAAATTGTTATATTTATATACCAATAAATTGGAAAAATTTGTAGTAATAATAGCTACAGAAAATTACAGAAATGTCCATCTCTAAGAGTAGGTTTGTATTTTGTGGAGTCACACACACCGACACATAGCAGAGAGAGAGAGAGTGGTTCCAGTGTGGGAGCCCACATGGAATTTAATGGTGCGCTATTCCTGGAGATCACACCGTCCATTAAGTTGTTCTCACTTCTCATTATGACAACGAGAGCTGGCTTAGTTAACGGACTTTTTGGGGTTTAACTTAGCCAGCCATACTCTGTTAACTAAATTAAAGCGATCTTTAGTATTACTATTATCAATGGACCACTTCGACAAACTTATGGTATTGGTCGTCATTATAATAGTTTGTAGTTTTGTACTATACCTTTTGTATTAGATACCAGTATTATTCTTCACCTACTGAAATAAGAAGTTTGCCGACAAAAAAAAAATCACTACAAATTACCTACCCCCTAGTTAGAAGAAAAAAAAAAACCAGCTCTAGTCTAAACGACCCCTAAACTATTTATTTAACCAAAACAAAACAGAATGCGCTCATAGAAATTGAGTGTTATCGTGCTATTATTGTGCCTATAGGTGTGTGAATTGTATGATGATGATGACTTTAATATTAACTTGTTTTGTGTTTTTGTTCATGATTTAATGGTTGGAAGATGATTACCACTTATATAAGTCATATCGTAATGGGAAATGTAGGTGAAAGGCAACTGATGAATATGCAACTGTATGTATTTTTAACATTCATCTAAGGCAAAAGATTATCACTTATATGATATTTACAGTTTAGCAAAAACAAAAACAAAAAAGGTAAAGATTATCGGATCATATAACTCTTTGAGGTGATTTAATAATATATATAGTCCTGATTTAAAAAATTGATTGAACATGTGTTGAGTAGGACAGTTTTTGACGTCAAACATATATTTAGATAGAATATTAGAACCATACGTATTCTCATCGTGAAATTTTATAATTTCCTATATTAATTCATCACACCATTTCAAATTCACAATAATTATATGATTGCTGCATGTTTGTATTTATCGATATGAGAAAAATCTTCGGATGAATCGGATGAAATATATACTGTATGTGTTCAGAAAACTATATTCTGGCTAGAATTAGATCGAAGTCTAACATAGAAAAAATGTGTCAGCTTGTTTGTATAACATTAATCATATGATTTCAATGTAGAAAGTTGTACTATTTAATTATTTCGAAGACAACATGCATTTTGTCGTATCTGCATGTATCGATAGTGCGATTGCCAATGTTCGTCACGCAAGTTGATATATTTAGGAAATTACATCAATTTTACATGCATAGTTGAAAAATCGGTTTCAAAACCTTACCTTATCTTTACAGCTTCACAACCTTTCTCCCCACCCCCATACTTTTACGTATACTATAAGAAAAGTCGCTTAAAGTTTAAAAGTGATATATCTTCGCCGTACTTTGGTCTTGGCAATGATCTAGTACACTCCCAAGGATTTGTATATTCTCAAACTTGTGGTACAAACTACAAAGTTGAGGATCAAGAATATTCAAGATGTTCATTTTTCACTTAGCCTTCTTAATGTGGTTTACCAACATGGCCGCTTCGTAGACTCGTAGTATTTTTACGGACCTACAAAAACATTCACCACGTTGACAAAAAAAAAAAAATTTGTAAATCAACTCCACAATTATCGTAAAGCTAATTTAGCTAGGATGCAAACTCTTTCATTATTAACTTTACTCAACTACTACACATTCTACAACACACTTATATTTTGACACCTAAAACACACTTAAGGCCAATACCGACCGGCCTTAATCATTTACCAACAACCGAATATATATACTAGTATTGATTATTCTCACTATTTTTGTTTAGACTTCTAAAATTTATAAATTGGGTTATTAATAGTATAGGTGAACTAATATTTGTTTACCTACCAAAACTTTAATTTTATATAGTTCTAGCATCGCTACAGTGTTATTATTATATAGATGCAACTTTCATGTGTGTGTCAATTATTTTAAAAATTCTTGCTTGGTTAAAACGGCAGGAACTGTGAGTAACAAAATGAAAACCGGAGCGCTTTTCATTCAGATTTTTTTATTTACAAAAAAACGGAACGGAGTTTAAAACTTATTAAAGTCGTCGTCCACAGACAGCATCGGGAGTTCTCTCGGAACCTTACCGGTCGTTGGTCGGAATAAAGTGGAAATTAGGGTTTAACAGATTCGTTCTCTTCTCATCTGGTAAGTGTTTGATATTATTATGCTAGTTTTGATTTCTTCAGTCTTATTTGCCCTTTGTTTTGTTGTGGGCAGTGCTTCATCTGTTATAGACTTACAAATTGTGATTGTTTCTTATTGTTCCGATTAGTCTTTGCAGTGATGTCGAAGCGTGCTGACAAAGGGAGATCATGGCATAGATCTCGAATCAATCAATCCGGAGTTGTATTCTTCGTTGTTGGGATCTCACTGGTCGTGGTTCTGTTGTTTTGTTTCAGTGGCAAGAAGAATCAGAGCTCGGAACTTGAATTGGAACTACCGAGACATATTCTTAACAATGTCAATCCCGATTTGGAATCTCATCCAACCGTAGAGATTCAGAACGGGACTCAATTGATTTGGAAGATACCAAATTCGCCAAAGGCAGTTCTGTTTATCGCTCATGGTTGCCATAGGAAAGCTTCTGACTTTTGGGACAAATCTTCAGATTGTACTGAATGTACTGGTCTACCAGAGGAAAGGTTTCTTGTCCGGTTTGCTTTAGCTAAGAAGTTCGCTGTTTTGACTGTATCTAGTTATGGTAAATGCTGGAGCTTAGGGAAGGAAAAAACCATTGTTGAAAACATCATTAAATCGTGGGTGGATAAGCATAAGCTTCAAAGGCTTCCTCTTGTTGCGTTAGGAGCTTCATCTGGTGGCTACTTTGTCTCTGCTCTTGCAACACATTTGCGGTTTAGTAGTATTGTGCTTATGATTGCGGAAGGAGTCTTTGATCAAATTAGTATCAGTAAACAGTATCCTCCGACTCTTTTTGTGCACATGCCTAAAGATGTTTACAGACAACAAAAGATTAGGGAATTTTTAGAAGGTCTAAGGATGGAAGGCATTGATGCTGCAGAGATTGAATGCTTGGATTTGCCGCTTTCTCCTGATTTCTTGGCAGGTAGGATTCCTGGTCTTGGTTCAGATGTCTCGGCCAAACTGTTTAAGTTATTTCAAGACAAGGGATTTGTTGATGAGAAGGGATACATGAAACGTGATGGACGGAGAACACCGTGGAAACAAGCTCTCAGCGGCTACGGAATATCACTGGAACAAAGTTTGATTACTCCTGTTGAGGAAGAACTGAATCTTGCATATGCTTATCATGAAATGACGAGCTTGCACTCTGACCAAATCTTTAACTGGTTTGAATCGCATATGAGCTGATTTGGCTGTCAGATTTTCATACATATATCAAGTTCATTCTTTGAAAGCTGTAGGTAGCAATAATATATCTGATTCCGAAGGAAAATGCTTAAAAGGTGGATTATGAATCGAGTCTGGCAAGATCAGATCAAGGTCACTCTAGGGGCTGTGTTTAGGGTTAAGAAGACTGTTTTGGTTAGCGTAACTAAACTAAACTCTCCGCTTAAATTCAGCAGGGTTGCGTAAAGCCAGCTGCTTTTTTTTATTCTCGTTTGTAAGTTAACTAAAATCACTAAGTCTGCTGTGGTTGTTGAATCTGTAAAACCTCAAATATGAGAATGTTGGATGCTGTTGCTTGTAAGCTGCTGTCCATATTGACTTATAAGCGCCTACTCATATCTCATAAATCTAGAAACTCACTTTTAGGCCTTTCCAAGTTTGATCACCGACTTTACAAAAGACTCGTTGACCTCAGGAGTCCATCTCATTCTCAGCTTGTCTCAACTCCTCGAGCATAGTCGTCATGTTTGCTCAATCTAGAGAAGGGCTATTGACAATAGCCTATTGTTGAAACATGTAATTGCAAATCATTTAGTTGTGTGTTTTTCTAGTTTTCAGGTGCTTTTTCTATGCTGTGAATCGATGCCAGTGTTCAAAAACCTCAAATGGTTACATATTAAGAGTGAGTGACAAGGAACGAGGTTGGGAGGCAATGCCAGTTCTTCTAAGGAACTGTCCACATTTAGAAACTCTAGTCATTGAGGTATATAAACAACTCATTTTCCAAACATGTAGTACATATATTGAATTCAAAATTGGAATCCCTTATTGTCTACTCTATGCGTTCAGGGTCTGTTGCACCAGGCGACAGATAAATGCGGGGAGGGACAAAGGTCATTCACTCACATCGTGTCCAGTAAAGGTGTTAGAGATTCAAGGGTTTCGAGGAACATTGAACGAGATGACAATGATAAAGCATTCCTTGGAATATTTCCCATGCTTGAAGAAGATGGAGATTTATATTGAAGAGAATGATTCTACATAGCTTAGAATCCCGGAAGTGTTACCATGCAGATGATAGATGACTACAACATGTCATCGAGTTGCAATGTCCAACTCCT
The DNA here is from genome assembly GCA_024034495.1 of Camelina laxa. NCBI lineage: Eukaryota > Viridiplantae > Streptophyta > Magnoliopsida > Brassicales > Brassicaceae > Camelina > Camelina laxa. The sequence goes on along the minus strand of CM043882.1, from coordinate 6,832,872 downwards.
TGTGAGTGATTACTTGTTTGAAAAGTGGACTGCAAACAGAAGTCTCTGAAGAACAAGACTTGCTCATAGTTTTCCCAAAGTTCCCATTTAATTTTATTTCGGTTCTTCGTTTAATTGGCTTGTAAACCGTTTCAAATCAAAGCAATTGCAAAATCATTGAACTTTCTTCTATTTTCCGGGTGTTTCTAGTCATTTACTATCCATGGCTTGCCGTCATTTAGTTCTTCGACACAATTTGCTTTGCGTTGTTCTTCTTGTCTTTACTTCTTTACTCGAAATGTCCATGGTTAATAAGCTACACTATAGCTATTATCTTAAGCTCTAGACTTCGCAGTTTTAGTCGCAAAAGAAATAAATATTATTTAACATTTTTCAGAAACATCACATAATTGTTTAATTCCCTTGCCTCTATGCGTAAATATGCTTTTATTTTGAAGATCCCTGATGTGTTGATCTTGCCGGTACAAAACAATAGAATACAAAATTAAACAAGGCATTCGCAACTTCATGCATTTGGCCAAAACCCAAAACGTCAAAATTGTCATTGCGCATTATAAAAAAAAGGAACAAACTGAGAATCCTTCTTACAAATCTGATGGAACCTTAATAAACTGTGTTACATCTGATACCAAACTATGATCCACAGGCTTCAAACCTTTTCTCAACCAACGTTTCAACAAGGCCAACTCTAATCTCCTCACCTGCAACAAGTAAGTAAAATAACTCCATTCAGCTATACTATACAAGATTACTGAAAAACTAAAGTGAGATGGCAGAAACAGAGTTATGTACTTCCATTCCTGAAATCAGAACCACCAAAGTATACTACAAAGGAAGGGAAGACAAAAACCAACCTGTCTAACAATGAAAGGCTCCTCAGCTCGACTCAAAGGTTCGGTTAACACGGTTAGAAACCCGTTTCTGTTCCCGTAAACAATATCTGTGAAAGGTCGATCACCCACCTGCTCATAAACACTCAAACATGTAAACATCTTATCGACCAAAACTCAAATCCACAGTTTCATCCCTAAAACATTCATCACTAAATTACCATGATTAGCTCCGAAGATGTGCAACCAAAGTGTTTCTCGACTTCTTCAGCAGTTCCCGCAGGCTTCTTTACTCCTAAAGTAATAGAAAAAACAGTCCTCATCAACAATCAGTTTCAATGATAAGAAAAAAGAAAAAAAAACAAGACATTTTTGACAGAAGATCAAAGTCACTTACTATGTCTCAATACTCTAATTCCTATTTCAGCCTCCAATGCTTTAGCTTTCGAATCATCATGATCATATTCCGTAAGCCCTGATTACACCAAACCCGGAAGTAGAAACAAAAAAAGTTAGCATCTTTCAATCAACCAGAAACTACAACTATAACCAATCAAACAAACAGACAAAAAGACTCAAAATTTACCAGCGGAATTGCTAAAAACGGCGATGTCATGACCAAATACGGCTTTACACCGCTCAATGGAAGGCCGGAGTGGTGGCCAAATCGCTAGAGAATAAGGAGCCGTAAGAGTATTATCTTTATCGAACACTACACCTTTGAAGCCCTTTCTCTTGAGCTCTCCCCAATCAATGTACCTCAAGTCTTTCACAGAAACATGCGGAATAACCAAACGACGATCCCTAACGATAACGGAGACCGAAGAAACGATACCTTCAACATTGATTCGTTGCCCAACAGCCGCTTTCAGATCTGCCCACCACATGTTCGACGAAATCGTCAACCCTTTGTTGTCTTCTTCTACACTCGGCAACACCAATTCGCGTGGCTCTACGTCGAATTGTTCAGGGATCCGGTTAGAGAATCCTGGGTCTTCGTTCGAGGAGCTGAATTGGTAAAGAAGAAACGAATCTTCAAAAGTGGGTAAACGCAGATTCTGCTTTTGGCTTCGATGGTTTGTTGTCGTTTGCAGAGGAGGAGGGGAAGGCGAAGGAGGAGAGCAGATGGGTTTGGTGGAGCAAGAGATGAGATTAGGGTTTCGTTTGTGACGGGGAGGAGAAGAAAGAAGGAAACTTTTAGGGATTGGGTAGTAGAAGGTAGTGGTGGAGGCAGCCATCGATGGGGTCTGCATCTCAAGCGTTTCTTTATAATATTGTTTTCACTTTTATTGACCCAACAAAAGTTGTTGTAATTTGTTTACCGACATCATCATATTCCAGATTTCTTGGAGCTGTTTTAGAAAATTAAAAGATGACTTCTTTGTTTTTTGTTCCACACGCTTTGATTGATTTCCAAAAATATAAACGGACAGTACTCAAAGCTCATCAACCTGTACAAAACAAAAACATTCCATGGCTTGTCCGAAATAAATCAAAGAATGTTCAAGTCAAATTGTCTGTTTTGCTCATGTGTGATGTGTCCCTCTTGTCTTAAAAATGGCCGTCTCTTTGAACGCATTCTAGACCAAAGAACAAACTAGAGAAGGGTTCTAGACCAAGGTGACCTCCTGAACTGTTTCTTGTACACAAACCTTAATATGTTCTCCCAAGAAACATTTCAATATCAGTGGTAATATAAAACTGTTTTCAATCATGGACTAGAGGTAAAGAAGAAGCACTGCTCAAGCAAATCTATAAGACAAAGTAGAAGTGATAAAGAACATTTGCAATATGCGTGGCTTAATCAATCAAAGCTGATCCCATCAACAAAAAGACATGATAGCCAAACAGTCAACAAACATCACAAACTCAAAATCCAAACCCAAAACAAATTTGTAGCCAACCTGTATAAAATCCATTCTTGATATCAATTTTTAGAACTTGTTGTTCATCAGTTATTCTTGCACTACATATTCATCAGAATCACCTTAGTTTAGAATAGCAGACGAACAAGGTTGCTGCAACCAAACCAACAGCTCCAACTGATCCAGCAGCAACCACTGGCCACTGAAACTCTGCTTCCACGGAACCCTTTTGGTCACCACCGTTTGTGTCTTTGACTCCATTACTAAGACTCCTGGCTCTCTCATTCAACCCAAAAACAGTCTTATTACCTTCCTCAACCTTCTTCAACAACTCGTCCTTCTTCAACTCCATCACCTTCTCCCTTTCTTGAGTTTCACTCAAAACTACCTCCGTGAGCTTCTTCCCAGACTTCAGTTTCTCCAATTCCTCTCCATTCTTTACCAATTCCAGACTCAAAACACTAACTCTCTTCTGCAATTCCTCTGTCTCTCTCTCTTTCTCATCAGCTTTCTCCCTCAACTCCTCTTCTAATCTAAGCTTCTTACTCTTCTCCTCCATTTCCCTGACTTCCAAAACCCCAATTTTCCTCTCCAAATCCCTAACCCTCTTCTCAACCTCAGCTCTATCTTTCCTTAAACCCTCAGCTTCCTTCTCACACACCTCCAGCTTCTCCACTTTCTCTGCCAACGCCTTCTTCAGCTCCACCACTTCTTCCGCAGTCTTATCAACGCCGTTCAAAGAAGTGATCAGATCATCCTGAAGATCCGACACCTCAGTTTCAAGCTCCACAGCTCTCGTAGAAATAGATTCCAGAGCCTTCTTCTCTTCCTCGTATTCCTCAATCTCTTTCTCCATTTCTCCGAATCTCTGATTCATCTCTTCTTCTACACCTTTCATCTCTTCAATTTCTCCCGTAAGCCTCTCTAACCTCTCCTTCAAATCGAGATTCTCCTTCTTAAGCTCCTGGTTCTTGATCTCCGTTTCCTCAATCTTCCTCTCCAGCTCCTTCGTCTCTCCATCGCCTTGATCGGCCCCGGAGATCCCCTTCGCCGACCGATCTTCAACATCGCTGTGAATCACCACCTCATCCGCCATTTTACACTGCTACCAGAGAAAAATCCAACACAGAATCAAAACGCAAATAACATGAATAACTCAATACAATGACAAAATCAATTAAAGTTTGTTGCTTTTTTTAGAGAATCAGTCACTCTTTTGACTTTTTCTCAAGCAACCAAAACATCATAATCAAGACAATTTCCATTACCGGGCAAAACCCAAGTATCTGTCTTGAGAATTACCTTCCGATTTGGCAGGGGAAATATGAAAAAAGATGAGATTTTTTTTTTCCGGTGGAGGAATCGGCTAATCGGTTTAAAGATTCGATTTTTAGGGTTTATAGTGGCGTTGAGAAAATTGGCCGGTTCTGAATACCCACGTGTTTTAAAAAAAGCAAGTCCACTTGGAATTGGAATCATCATTACAGTGAACTCTGTCATATGGGCCTTAAAACGTTTAATGGTTAGCTCCATCAGGCCCAACTTTGTTATAATCGTCTGCAGAATTTATTATTTATTGCTTTTCCGTAACATGCGATGACTTTATGACTTAATTATGTTCTTCCCACACTATTCATCATTATTTTTTACATGAATTGGCTCTTTTATATATAGTTTTCGAATTTCAAAGTGAAATTTTTTTCGTAATATTTAGAACTAACAGACATTATATAAAGGAAAAAAAAAACTAAATTATGAACTTGAACTAAGCCACATTAAAAAGAAAAAAAAAAGAAATAATATATAAGCTGAAAATAAGTGAAAAAACAGAGAGAGAATTCCAAATTGTTTGTTCAATCATCTTCAACCTCCAAACTTCATATCACCTTTCTCACAGCGCTCAAGAAACGAAGTAAGGACTTTAATGGCATTGATCTGACATTGCAGAGCCAAAATGTAACTAGCTGTCTCTTCGAACAGCGCGTCGACACCAAGAGCAGTTCCTCCGGGGACTATTGTCTGAAGGGCCTCGATCTTCTCCTCCACTCCTTCTTCTTCGTCTTCGTCAGCATCATCTTCTACGCGGGTAGTCTCGCTTACACTCGCCGTTGCATCAGACAACCTCTGTTTGGTTCTGCGGTTGAAACCGGTGGAGCTTGTGTTCACAGCGGTGGATGGAGATGGCGAAGAGCGTTTGGTGTGGGAAGAGGCTAGGGTTTTCTCCATTGACGGAGGGAGAGAGGATGTGTTGGAAGAAAAGGGGTAAGAGAGATGTGTGTGCACTTATATGAGTGAGTGATGGGAAAATTTAGTAGATTAAGAGTAGTAGGACCGGTTTTACTATTCCGGTTTTTTACTTTGGTTTACTCTGGTTTGCCCCTAATTGATTGACTTATGACCTGAATCTTAAGTGTGTTTGGTTTAAGAGTTAAGACTTTAGTTTAGTTACTACTATATGTCGTTAATTGCGGATTTTGGTTTTGTTTGATTCGTAATTTAGGTTATGGTTTGGCTAATAATTTTCGAAATTGGGTAATGCCGGTATGCCATCAAAGCTGGGTCCAGTTGTGATTTTCGAATTATGTGGAGTGTTTTGTTGGTTATATAGAGAGAGTAGGATTTGGATAGTGAGTAACACGCGCTATGTTGTGTGGTATTTTAGTGGAGACGTCACTATACTCAAGTGGATCTCCCTGAGGTCCTGACAGATAGATAGATTGGATCTTTATTTGTCTTTTTGAAAAAAAAAAAAAAAAAAGTTTTAATACTAGAGATTGAGAAATGCGTGTCATTAACAAATTGTAACATGCTTAGTTTAGTAATAATAGACTTATCGACATGTGTTTAGAAACTTAATCCAGACTTTTTGACTTGTGGGTCTTTGTTTTGTATTCTTTTCGGAAACAGCGATGATGATTTTGATATATTCACTTTATAGATAAACTAAAGTGTACTATTAAATCTAAACTTACCTATGCTATGCATGCATACGCACAAATGCAATACATGCTCTTCATGTATTTTAGTAAGCTTGACCATTCTTCTATAGTCATTATTTGAAGATATACGTTGATGTATGTATGTACCTTAGGATGTGAGATTAAAAACCAATCAATCTTCTTTTTTTCAATTAGTCCTCAAATTAGTAGCATATAGATCAGATATAGTATCTTATAAGTAGTTGTTTACATACTAATCTTAAATCAGTGTTACGTACCATATACACAATTCCAACAGAGTATATTAACAAAACTAAACTATTACGACTATTTACTAGTATTTTGATGTTTCAGTTACTACTATTTTGAAGCTTCAAATTTCAACTCAGCGTGACTTTTATTACTTACTCACAAATGCTCATAAGTCATCATAGCTAAGTAAGCAAGCAACAGGGAAGAAAGACTAAACAAAATCCAACGCGAGAGTGGGGCGCGTGATAAGAAAGCGGAGGGGAATCACCTGCGCCAGGTTGCATGGGAGAGAGGGAGAGAGAGGAGATGGGATCCACAAAAGCTCCGTAAAAAAGGAAAAGAGAAAAGGAAAGCACATGTGCTCACATGAGTTTCTCTCCATCTATCTTAGCTCCCATGTGCCTTTACTTCCACACACACACACTCTCTCTCTCTATAGATACATATAGGTAGGGAGAATGAATAGAGATAGATACTACAGTTGTAGATAGTGAAGTGGTGGTGGTACTATGATGATCTACTTAACTAGTTGCAGTTGCACAGAGACGACGATATCCACATGATTTTTTACATCTCGCATGGGAGCCACGTGACATCTTTTTTGGAACCTACCTTTTCATTTCCTCCTTACAAATCTATCCCTAGCTCATCTCTCTTTTGTCAACTCTTTTTTTTTTTTTTCATGGTTTCCAAGACTTTCCAAGGAAGTATTTATTACTCCTACAAGAAATAAAGAAAGAGAGAAGTCGTGCTCATGTGTCCGCATGAGTCTTTTACACAATTCACTTCTCCTAGTTCTTCGACTGCTTATTTTTGTTTATGTTCGTCCTCTATGGAATATTCACAACTAAACTAACTTATAACTAGTATCTTAGAAGTTCCACCACCATCGTAACTAAATTTAGTGCGATATCGATTTCGTATAAGATATTGTTAAATTAAAACATTGATTTTGTAGTGTTATGAACTTATGATCCACTAAAATAGTAAGAGAATAAAATATACTATAGAGGGTAGGTGATGTTTCCAAGGAGGGAACGGAGAGAGAGGGGTTGGTTTATTGGGATTGAGATTATCAGAACCGGTTTCTTTCACCATCGACCAACCTGACACTTACCCCAATTCTAATATTTATAATTATATATTGGTGGGTTATATTATGTATTATCGACCCCAAGAAGATCTATCTACATACTGTTTATAGCCATTAGCCAGCTCTCTTCTATTCGCCTTGGTTAATCATTATTCAACCACAACCATTTTCTGTTTTTTCATAAATGTTTTATGGTCATCTAAGTTAATATAGTCACATGACATCAATGGGGTTAGTTAATGTGCGCTGTTAAAACAAGAAATGGTGTTGAGAGATGAGATAATTTGGTCTAGTTTTTAGGGAAGAGAAATAAAAAAATAAAAAATAAAGACGAAGAGGACAAAAACAAGTGATACGTTATGGTTTTATTAGTTGCAAATTATTTTGGGGTCTTCTCAATTTGTGGTTGAGAAAATATGGGCCAACCAAGTAGACCCAATATGACGACGGTTGATCTTTGGGACAATGGTTACATGGGTGTGGTCCCTTCTGCATCATACTTTGTCTGTAACATGAATCGTATATATGTTTCTATTATTTGATTTCTCAAACTTAAACTCACACCACGAATCAAAACATCTTATAAAGCTCTGGTGAAAAACTTGTAATAATTATCTTTTATTTTGTAATTTCTTACTGTTTCTTTTTTGTCAATTGTGCATCATCATCAATAACAAATATTTTGCTCTCATCATATCACAAAATTAATGATTATCTCGGACAAATCTACAAAATAATGTTTTCTCTAATAAAATTACACTTTGAACTCTTAGCTTTGTTTAAAGAAAAATCGATGATCGTGGGACAAAACACTCAATGATTTGGTTAGGATATAAAGTCTCCCAATGGAACTGAAGTCATGACATTATTTCAGAAAATATTTTGTTTTTTAATTAATAAACGAAAAAGTTCAGGACAAGCAAGATTTTGTTAGACACTGTAAAGATGCAAATCACTAATTCGCAAAGGGAACAAGTTTGGATGTATTCGTTCTTCACTTCAGATGTGTTTTGTTGTTTTTCTCAATTAAAATCACATAAACAAAACATATCTACAAAAGATGACTCTACATAACACACACATATACATATAGTTTTCTTTGATGTAAAATAGATTTGAAGTAAATAGTGCAGATTTTGTTTATGATTGACTCCGGAAGGAGAAAACAAAGTGATGCTCGTGACATGGGCTTCCCACTGCCACAGCCCACATGCGTCGGATCTGCCATGAGAATATATCATCAACATCATAAGTGATTTCATCATAAAGATCTTCATGATGTGCATGTGCAATGATCGCATATTCTCATCCTATCTGTCACCAGGTAAGTATGGCTTACAAAGTTGTTTGTCCATAGCAGCAACAAAACAACTTTTTAAAAAACACAACCGTTTGTGTCGGTGATATTTTTGTACTAACAGGTTTGAAAGATACTACGATATGTATTTGTTCCAAGCGATCAAAGCCAAGTTTGGTATCCATAGATTTTTGACAGACTAGAACCTATTAGTATTCTGATTCACGCTCAAACACACTAGAAACCACCAGAGATATTGTAACCAAAGCTTAAGACACGTTTTAAGTGTTAAACAATACTGTGAACAATATTTGTTTTTGTTTTCGACCAGTTAAAAACAGAGGAATCTAAAGTGAACATAAAAACACTAGAAAGCAACACAAACTGTAACTATAAAGTGAACATAAAAAGACTCATGAGTCGAAACCTTTCCTTGTTATCTTCGGAAGAACGAACTTTAACCAATTCTCAAGACATGGGCCCATGGCAATATATCTAGTAAGCATAGAGCATTCTCCCATTAAAAACCTAAAGATTGTGAAAACGTTAAATTTTGAAAGTGTAGAGAAGCAGGAAGGGTTTCGTCTAGCTAATACTGTGCTAGTAGTACATAAAACAAATCGTACTTAAGTAAAATAAAAACTAAAAGATGAAATAACGAAAGCAAGGTTTTCATCCTCCAAGACTTCATTTTTGAGTCCACCTCCTGTACAAGGTAGTGAGCACCCTGAAAATAACAGTGCAACTCGACATCTCGTTGTAGTGCATCAGCGTGTCCTCGACAAGTTCAAACCATTTAGGGATTTCAAACAGAGTAGCTTCCTTTTCTTCGACAATTATCTCCATCTCCTCCAAACTCGGACAATAATCCAAGAAATGCTTTATCATGTGCGTCTCTCTAATTGTTCCTCTAAACCCTTGAATCTGTATCTTCTTCACAGGACAAGACATGAGCGAACGACCTTTCTTCTTCTTAGAAATGCAGTCACAAATATAACCACATTTCTCTGTGACAGTGTGTAAGAGTCCCTGAAAAACCATTTAAAAATTGACAATAAGCGATAAGTCATAAGTAGGGAAACTAAAAGGGAAGTGGATTTGGTGTTTCATATACCCCAAGATATAGAATTTCTAAACGTGGACAGTTGCTTAGAAGAAGTGGCATTGCTTCCCATCCTTGATGCATGACACTCCTAATATTTAAAATGGTAAGGTTTTTAAAAACCGGTATCGCTTCACAGCAAAGAGAAAGCACCTGAATCAAGAGACATTGTTATCTTCCATGAATTGAGACAAAGATCTTTGGCCTTCCTTCTTATTATATATAGAGACCAGCTCAAATCAGAGAGTATAGCAAAAGACAACAGAATAGGAGGAAACTGACCTCGAAAGTGACAGGGGATATGTGAAATATCTGAGCATTTCTTATTCCATGAATAAGCTTCCACACATTATCTCTTGCTCGACAGAATAGTTCCTCAGTAACAATAAGGTTGAGCCCAACCTCAACTAAGCTGTTTAATTTTACTGTTGGATAATCCTCCGCAACATAATCATAGTAGTCTAAGGAAAGAAGATTCGGTGTATCGAATGAAAGACTGCCTAAACAGCCGTATTTGGAGGCAATCTTAAGTTTCTTGAGGCTTAAACTTGACAAGATCACATACCTATCTATCCACTCCATATCAACCAACGTTAATTCCTCAAGGACAGGACAAGCAGAAAGAAGTGTCTGAAACTGACCCCTACCAAACCCAGCTAACTCAAGAACAAGAGTTTTAAGTATAGGTAAAAACATGTCATCTCCCCACGAATGGAGATCAACTCCATACCGTAACTTCAGCACAACAAGTGTCTTACTGACAGATATTTGGTAAGGCAGCGAGTACTCCTCTTCAAAGTCCACGAATAGATCAAGGTGAGAAACACCGCGTTGCAACACATTACATATCCAACCATCCACACGATCAGGATCAACACCAGTTTTAACATTAAGGGAGAACTTCTTAATGGGAGAATCACCCTGCAATGCCAAAACCCTTTCCACGAAATCCATGAAACTCTGGAGAATACCATCTTTTTCCCGTTTACCTTCTTCCGGATACAGGAAAACAGAGTCATCGAAATCGAGATCAGGGACAAACGCAAACAGATTACGCCACCTCTTTGCGAGAACCGATGTTGAAGCAGCCTCCTTCGTTGAAAGTGATGACAAGATACGAGAAACAACCTCGTCAGGTAACGTGTTGAAGAGATCCATCTTATCCGAGTCCATTTTCTACGCAAAATCACCTAAGCAACTGGAGAAATCAAGCATAAATAATTACCAAATACTATTGAATGAGTTAAATATTTGATTCCTTTCGTCATAGGTCAATCACGAGACTTTTTATGTTTTAGATAGAGTCAAGACTGGTGTTGACTTTATCTCCTTGAGTATGTGCATGTAGATTATATCCAATTTCTTCTAAAATATTTTTTCATGTCCAACAGTACTATATTCTAGGATCTACAGAACAGAGCAATATTTTATTGTTGGGATAAGCTTATCTCAACAATAAATGGCCAGAAGAAGATTTGAGTTATCACGATGTGAAGAACACTTTCAGATTTGAGGGAAAAGCAAACGCATATTTTTGCACCCAAAATTTATGGTTAAACTGGTGAGCAAGCATATATATATTTTCATCAAAACGGTGCGTCTCTCCCCTATAGACAGAGCAAATTATAAATTTCGTAATTTATTAATTTTTCGGGAAAATAATATTGGCAGAATTTACTACAAAACCGTGCACGAACGGCCGGCATCATATCAAGTTCATCAGCCAACGTGGTTGATACTCCCACCCAAAACCAAAAACTCATCTTTACTTTCTTAGCAAAAACTATCAAAGCAAGAAGTTGACTCCTTATGGCTTCATAACTATTTTAGATTTTAAAAAATTTCCTCCCAAGACTATGTTGTGCCGTCCACAATCTATGTCAAGGAATCGTGCACCTTGATTTTAACATTGCGACCCGATGAGTGGTTGTATGGGGAATCAAACGTTATAGGGGCTAAATGCTGTGGACGACCATCTTTAACATAGATCTCGATCTCCTTCAAGCAGGGAAAATAGTCCAAGAAATGCTTGATCATGTCCATCTCTTTCGACCTTCCTTGAAACTCTCGAATCTCTAACCTCTTTACCGGACAAGATGTGAGCGAACGGCCTTTCTCTTCCCGAGAATTGCAGGTACAAGCATCCCCGCAATGATCTGTGACACAGTGTACGAGACCACCCTAAAAGCAGGAAGGAGATATTAGGGATTTCTAATCATGAACTGCATCTCTGGAAACGTGTTGTTCAAGTCATTTAATAATGGTTTATATTTTTGTACCTTAATGACTAGATTTTCTAGATGTGGACAGTTTTTCAGGAGAACTGGCATTGATTTCCACGATATATTCATGTTACTCTCAATGTCTAGGAATGTGAGGTTGTTGAACACCGGAATTGCCTGCAGATTGCTTAGACCACCAAGCACCTGAAACAAGTGTTAAAAGGCCCAACTAAACATTAATCAGAAGCAATATTTGTTTCATAATCTCAAGGGTTGTTTTCCTTTTCAAAACCTTGACTTGTGCTTTTTAATTTAAAACCATGTTCCTGAACTAAACCGGGATGTCTGATCTACTTGTGGTTTTCTCCCTTTATTAGTTAAGAGAGAACAAAACAGCATACTGACCTGGAGAGTTCCGGGAGATAAGTAAAGCTTCTGAACACTGCATATGCCACTAAGAAGCTTCGGCACAGTATCATACATTGGAAAGTTTAATATCCCGCGATCAAGCTTGATATGAGCCTCAACTAATTTTTCCAAATTAACTAATGGATAGTCCTTCGAAACTAATGCAGAGTGATTTAAGCAAAGAAGATTCGGTGTATCAAATGAAAGTGTCTGTAATGAATTGGCAGAGCCAATTGTTAGAGTCTTGAGGGTTGCACTTGACACGGTTGCATTCGCCGAGTACCACCAACGTACATTTGTCAAATCTAATGCCTCAAGCGCAGGGCAAGCAGAAAGTAGCATCTGAAACTGACCACTATCAGACAAAACAGAGTCAACAAGGGTGAGAGTCTTATAAGCATAGGTAAGAAAATGAGTCCAGGCCGAAATTCGATACGACATCCACTTCCTAGTTTCAGCTCAACTAGAGTTGTGCTCATGAAAGTTTCGACGAACATACATCTCTCTTCTCCCTAATCGATGGACAGATCCATATTTAAAACACCACGCTGAAGCACATTCCATATCCACTGATTCACACGATCTGCTTTATTAGCACCAGTTTTAAACTTGAGGGAGAACTTCTCTATTGTAGAATCACCCTGCAAAGCCAAAACTCTATCCACAAAATCCACGAAGCTCTGTCGAATTCCTTTCTTCTCCCGAATAAACTCTTCAGGATCATGAAGAAAGACAAGAGTTATCAAACTCGAGATTAGGGACGAAAGCAAACAGATAGCGCCATCTCTTGGAGAGAATCGATGTCAAAGCAGCTTCCTTCGTGGTAAGAAAGGACAATACATGACAAAGAAGCTCCTCTGGTAGACTGCTAACACGATCCATCTTCTCTGCGCGCAAGAGAATAGAAAAAACGTTTAAAACTACACCAAATATCCAAAACAATCCGAACATGAACATAACTACGCAAAAGAGTTTCACTTGGGGATCTTATATTACAGACGGAGAAAAGACGCAAGATCCGTAAAAATTGATGCTGAAACGTAGAGAGTCAAAATAGTAACCAAGAAAAATTATAATATATGATGACTTCGCTTAGGCGTTTACCTCGGAATAGTCGCGGAGTCCTACACAAATGTAACTTCTAGAGACAGAGAATATGCACAAATGCAATAGGGTAAAATTGGGAGGAAAGCAAAGAAAGCGAAAAAGTAGATTTAGGGTTTGCCAAACAAATGCAATATGTATCAATTTTCCACTCTGTTATAAACAGGTGAAAAACGCAGCGTTTTATAAAGTGGTTCGACCCATCTATATATATATGGAACATGTAATTACTTTCTTATGTTTATACTAAGCCGAACAATGAATCGTCTTTGTCTCACCCGATTTGTACCAAATCACGGGTTTCAGGATAAACTCAATCTACTAATCTCATCTGATTGTTAGACGCACAATGATCCAACGTAATTAGCTAAAATAAATCAGATAGATTCGATTCGATAATCCCCCCCTTTACCGTTCTAAACGAATTTCTGAAATTAACAAAAATTGCAAATCTAAATTACTACAAAATATATTAAAGCAAGCTGTTTACTCCTTTTAGTTTCTAAAACAAGAATTCAAAGCAACTTTAGCAGATAAATAATTATTCCTTCCTCCAAGACTCTATTTTATTCTGCTGTCCACAACTTATGCATGGAACCATGCACCGTGACTTTGACATTGCGACCCGATAAATCCTTGTACGGGTTAGAATCTGGCACTCTAGGGGATAGGAACCGTGGATGACCATCTTTAACATGGATATCCATCTCCTTCAAGCACGGGAAATAGTCATAGAAATGCTTGATCATTTCCATCTCTCTAGTGATTCCTTCAAACCATCGAATCTCTAACCTTTTCACCGGACAAGATGCGAGGGAGCGACCTCTCTCCTTCCGAAAAATGCAGATACATGCATCCCCGCATTTATCTGTCACACAGTGTAAGAGACCACCCTGGCAAAACAGAAAAGGAGACATTAGAAATTTAGAGATTTCAAATCATGAACAATGAACAGCATCTCTATAGACTATAAACATGTGTTATGTTCAAGTATTACTCTGTTTTATACCTTAATGACTAGAGTTTCTAGATGTGGAGTGTTTCTTAGGAGAACCGGCATTGCTTGCCACGCTATATCCATGCTACTATCAATGTCTAAGAATGTAAAGTTGTTGAATGTGGGCATAGCCTGATAGCATACAGCAAGCACCTGAAAAAAAAAAAAAAAAAAAACATGTGCATGAACAAACCAAGATGTCAATCTACTGACGTTTCTTATTTCATATAGGGAACAAAATAGCATACTGACCTGTAGAGAACCGGGAGATAAGTAAAGCTTCTGAACGTTTCTTATGCCACGAAAAAGCTTCTGCACTTTGCTAAGTTCCTGAAAAATACGATCCTCTAAGCGGTAGACATTTAGGTCTTTTAATTTATCGATTTGATCAAAAGTTAGCCTAAGTTTGATATGCTAATATAAAACAAGTCTTTTCGTACACAGGAAATTTCCTCAACAGAGAGAGACGTTCCGATTAATACATTCATACCTTGATGAGGAGAGTCTATAGATTCAGAGATCTTTTAAGCAGTAATGGCACAAGTTTCCAACACGATCCGACCTCAGTTGCAATAGATAAACGAGACAGGTTTTCAAACACTGGGATTGCTTCACGGTAGTAATAAAAAATCTGAAAAACAAAACAAAAAATCAACTAGTCATCAATCAATCAATTTCAATCTCTTGTATCAAGAGAAAAGAATAAAGTACCTCCACGGTTTCAAGAGAAGACAAGTCCATGATCTCAACATTTCTTAGCCCTTTGATCAGATTCCTAGGGTTAATGCTATACTTAGGAGTTCTTCTCCAAGCAAGAGTAAGCTTAGCTTCCACAAGGGCGTCAAGGTTAACAATTGGATACTCATCCGAAACATAACCAGAGTACTTTAAGTAGACAAGACTCGGAGTATCAAAAGAAAGGCTCCTGATATCAGACCCAACAAAACCATAAAAGTTTTTAGAGACTTCACAGTCAATGGTAAGTCTCTGAAGGGTAGCGGATGACACGGTGCGACACCATTTCAAATTTTCCCAACGCTTACCAACTATTTCTAATCCCTCAAGAACATGGCAAGCAGAAATATGGGCTTCAAAACGAACAACCATGATGATTATAGAACCGAACACAATCAAGAAACAGAGTCTTAAGAGAAGGAAGAGAAGCATTCTGAGGAACCGTAGCAATAACAAACCCTCTCCTTAGTTTCAGTTTAACAAGTGAAACCCTCTAAAGGCAGTGAACAAACACTTTTAACAATTACGTCAAGGTGAAGAAGATCCAAATTCCAAAACAAACAACTTAGCACATTACGTATCCAAGAGTTGATAAGAGCCGAGTCAACAACACTCTGTCAATATTTCAAGGAGAATTTGTTTAGTGGGGAGTTGCCTGACACAGCCAATACCCTTTCCAAGAAATCTAGGAAACTCAATGGAATACCAAAATCAGAATTTCGATAGTCAAAGTCTTTTTCTTCAAACCGAAGATTTGGTGAGAAAGCAAACAGATTACGCCATCTCTTTGCGATAAGACAAGTTAAAGCAGCTTCCTTTGTCGAGAGGAAGGACAAGATGTGGCAAATGATCTCATCAGGTACACTACTGATCCAATCCATTTCTTCTTGGTAAACCCTAAACTAAAATGAGATCGCAGGGGAAGGAAGCGAAGCGTCCTCTAATAAAAGAAACTTGCATATGATTATGATTTTGGTATTAGAAACGGATTGGTTTGGTTCCTTTTTCAGAAGAGAACTAAAAATCGAACCGTGGATAAGATTTTCAAACGGGTCCAAACCAAACCAAAGAATGCTATGAAAATAGAACCCAAACAAATTTTCTCGAATAGAAATGAGATAATATTCTTCCATGATTACATTTTCGAAATTTGTCTCATTGTCACGATTACTTGAGTTTAAGTTGTTAAATTTTCGTCTGTTAATATTGGTTTGATTGTGTTTAGGTTTGGTTAATTTGCTTTGATAACCGGTATAAACAAAACCAACCAGGAAAATTAAAACAAAACCAACCCAAACCACGTCTCTTTTCTTCTGCTTTGCAGTTGATTTCTCACTGTACGCTTCGTTTTCCTCTGATATCCTTCCGAGACCTTGTCACTTGTATACAAACCAGAGCGATTCAGCACTCTCTGACTCTTATATCTTCTATAAAACCCTAAATCTTCATTAAAGATTGGGTCTTTGACATCGTGTCTGTACAGTACCAAGGTAGGTGCCGAAGTATTTCTATTTCTCCGTTTGAAATCAATTTTCTTTTTTTCTGGTTCTGGTGCTATCATTCTTACGTTGTTAACTGGGGTTTCCTTTGTCTAGGTTTGGAACTGTTTGGTAATTATTGATTTTGCTGATTTGTTCCTGCAGTAACGATGGATTGGTTCGGCAGTTTACCGGACGAGGTTATTTGCTATATCTTGTCTTTCCTTACGACAAAGGAGGCTGCTTTGACATCGGTTCTCTCCCAGAGGTGGCTCAATTTGTGGACACTTATCCCAAATCTTGACGTTGATGACTCAGTCTTCCTTCATCCTGAAGAGGGTAAGCGAGAAAGGGAGGGGATGCTTCAGAGCTTCATGGATTTTGTGGATAGAGTATTGGCAGTGCAGGGTGATTCTCCCGTTAAGAAATTCTCCCTCAAGTGTCAGACTGGTATTGATAAGGTTCGTGTGAATCGTTGGATTTGTAATGTGCTGCACCGTGGTGTTTCCGACCTTGAACTTTTCCTCGAGTTTTCTAGATATGATTCTGATTGTGATTCCGATTCGGAGTACGATGATGAATACCATCTGCCTAAAGAGATGTTTGTCAGTACTACACTTGTTGAGCTGAAGTTAAGAAGTGAATTTGGTGTTGACTGGTGGCCTAGAAGTAGATGCACTTTCTTACCAATGCTTAAAAGTCTTGACATTTACACGAATAGGATTTTCTTATGTGAGAAGCTTGAGTTGTTTCTTCTTTCCTTCCCTGTGCTTGAGGAACTATACATCGCTGATATTGAGTGGAGTGATTTGGATGAATCCGTGTCAAGTACAAGCCTCAGGAAGCTAACTATCTATGCCTGCGGTTTCGAAGAATTTAAGAATCTAGAGAGCATTTCATTTGATACACCGAGTCTGGTATTTTTGGACTACTCTGATTTTGTACCAGAGGACTATCCAAAAGTTAACTTGCAAAATTTAGTTGAGGCTCGACTCAACCTTATAGTAAGTGATGATCAAATCGAGCTAATACGAGCGCCTAATGAGGAAGATGAAGCTTTTCTGCGTCTTAGAAATGTGTGGAAGCTCATGAGTGGCATAAGAAATGTACAGAAACTTTGTTTTTCTGCCGATACTCTCGAGGTCAGTTACTCGGTTGCTATATTTGTTTTCTTTTGTAATATTTTATTTGTTAGTCTCAAGGAAAACCAAGAAACTGAACAGCCTCATCTATATTCTGAAGCATGAATTCAATTTCTGTTAGTCTAAGTGTACATTTTCTTATGCCAAGTCCTTTTAGTGATTTCTATGAAGAACTAAAGGTCATCTTGATGTTTTAAGCTTCCTTGTTTCAATTAGGGAATTAATCCTTGAGATTTTGTAACAAAGATTGCAAAATGTAATGTCGGCTTTTTTTTTGTTTTTGTCTTGTTTCAGTTGCTTTCTCTATGCTGTGAATCATTTCCGGTGTTCAACAACCTCAAAATTTTACGTATCAAGAGTGCCGAGGATCGAGGATGGCAAGCAATGCCTGTTCTCTTAAGGAACTGTCCACGAATAGAAACTCTAATACTTGAGGTGTAAACACAACTCTTTTTTTAGTTCTCAAACATTTACAAAGACAGAGTTCATCCTTTTGAAGTTCCTTATTGTCTCCTTTCTGCGTTCAGGGTCTATTACACAATGTGACAGACAAATGTGGGGATGCTTGTGACTGCATTTCTCGGGAGGATAAAGGTCGTTCGCTCTTATCTTGTCCAGTGAAGAAGTTGCAGGTTAGAGGGTTTCGAGGAACAGTTAGAGAGAAAGAGATGATAAGGCATTTCTTGGAGTTTTTCCCGTGTTTGGATGAGATGGAGATGGATGCCGAAGAGAATGATTCTACAAACTTTGAAGTACCTAGACTTCTAAAAGTTTTTGCATATAAACTCCACGATGTGGTCTCGACAGAGGTAGTTAGACATTCTAAGAGTTCGGTACGGTCTGGGAGTTGTTCCCAGACGGATGATATCTACTCTGAGGTATATTTGATTACCGTCTTCAATCACATAAAATCATTACAGCTTTGAAAAAAATAACCAACAGTCTTTTCTTTTTTCCTACAGTTCGCTCCCCGCAATAAAGAGTGTATCTACGATATGGTCTTCATAATGCATAGAGCTGCTTCCCCGGTACCGCCTCCTCTGCCAGAAGAGATGTCTCAGGACTACCTTGAAATGCAACTAGATGCTGCTAACGCCAAACTTGCGGATCTTAAGGAGAGGCAACAGGAACAAGAAGCTCAGCGTGCAGACTACGAAGCTCAGCGAGCAGGCTACGAAGCTCAGCTGGCGGGATACGAAGCTAAGTTCGATATGATTGTCGACCAGAACCCAATGCTAGAATCAGCGTGGAGGGATCGAGAGCGAGCAAAGGCGGCGTCGAGTGGTCAGGAGATGACCGAGAAGAAGCGGGACTATGATGTTCTGTTTGAAATCATTCTCGAGCAGAACCCGATGCTAGCATCAGCAATACAGGCTCTGCGTGCAACCAACTCAGAGCGAGCTGCGACCTCTAGCTCTAGGGATAACTGAGCAAGACCAAGCTACGGTAGCAGATGATCCAAGCTAGGAGAATAGTTTTTCCTTTTCTTTGTATTTTACTAAAATGTTTCTCAATTTGGTTCGGTTCGGTTTGTGTTTATTTAATTTAAATTCCGGTTTAAAATTCTGAATGAAACGAAGCGTTTTGTAGTTGTAGATTCTTTCTTCCTCCTCCTATTTAGGATCGATCGCTTCTCTGTTTATGTATGGGTTGATGTTCTGCTGATAGCTTTGAGATTTATGTAGTTTAGAGGATGGGTCTCTTCAGCAGTCTACCAGATGATCTCCTTTGTCATATATTGTCCTTCCTTACCACAAAGGAGGCTGCTTTGACATCGGTTCTCTCCCAGAGGTGGCGCAATCTGTTTGCTTTTGTCCCTCATCTCGAGTTTGATGACTCTGTCTTCCTTGATCAAGAAGAGGGTAAGCCGGAAAGAGTCCGAAATCCGCAGAGTTTCATGGATTTTGTGGATAGAGTATTGGCTTTGCAGAGTGATTCTCCCATAGTTAAATTCTCCCTGAAGTGTAAAACTGGTGTTGACTCAGATCGTGTGGATCGTTGGATTAGTAATGTGCTGAAGCGTGGTGTTTCGAACCTCGATCTTTTCATTGATTTCAGAGATTTATATTTGCTGCCTCACGAAGTGTGTGTCAGTAGGACACTGGTTGAGCTGAGATTAGGAAGTGAATTTGATCTTTATTGGTGGGAGAAGGATATATGCTTACCGATGCTTAAAACTCTTGTTCTTGACTCCTGCGGGTTATGTATTGGTCTGTTTCAGATTCTTCTTTCTGCTTGCCCTGCGCTTGAGGAGTTAGACATGACTAATACGCGGTGGAGGGAGTCTAATGTGACTGTGTCTAGCCAGATGCTCAAGGAGCTGTTTATTGATCTCCATGGTTGTGGTAGCATAGTTAATCTGAAGAGTCTTTCATTTGACGCTCCAAGTCTTGTTTACTTTTATTACTGTGATTTTCTTGCGGAGGACTATCCACAAGTTAACTTTGAAAACTTAGTCGAGGCTCACATCAACCTTTTATTAACTCAAGCTCAAATCGAGCAAGCAAGAGAACTCAATGATGAAATGTTGATTGTGGATGATGTTTTCCCTGGTCTTGGCAATGCGTGGAAGCTCATCACTGGCCTAAGAAATGTTCAAGAACTGTACTTGTCTCCTGATGCCCTTGAGGTCAGTTTACTGTGTCGTGCTCTCTTGTATATTTCTGGCTGGACGGGATGATATAAAGAAAGCAATTATTCCATTTGCGTGATTTCTAGAGTTGTTTTGTTTTCTCGTTTGCAGGTGCTTTCTAGGTGCTGTGAAGCGATGCCAGTGTTCAACAACCTCAAATTGTTAAGTATTTGGAGTGACATGAGGCGGGGATGGCAAGCAATGCCAGTTCTTTTAAGGAATTGCCCACATTTAGAAACATTAATCATTGAGGTAGAACTACAATCCATGAAACTACATGGACTAAACATCTGTTAAAGAAGCAGTTCACACTTACAACAATCTTATTGACTCCTTTACGATGCTTTCAGGGTCTCTTACACTATGTGACAGATCAATGCGGGGATGTCTGTGACTGTATTTCTCGAGAGGACAAAGTCCGTCCGCTCACATCTTGTCCAATAGAGAAGTTGCAGATCTATGAGTTTGGAGGAACAATTAGAGAGCTAGAGATGATCATGCATTTCTTGGATGTTTTTCGGAGTTTGAAGGAGATGGAGATATATGCTCACGAGGGTATTCCTACACTATTCAAAGACCCTAAAGGGGTTGAACTTGTCGGGAAGATGATGAACTTCTACAATAAGTTATGGACTTGCGATGTTCAATTACTAGTGCGAGGTCCCTTGTAAGGGAGGTGGACTGCACTGTTTAAATATTTGTGGGAGTAAACACAGCTCATAGTTTTGGTCAAGTCTGCTTTTCATTCTCTGTTTGCTTTTTTATTCATATGCTTAGTAGAGAAGCCCAGTGGCAAAATTGGCTAGATAAACAGACTATCGTGATGAATTGATGATGCTATTAGAAAACTGACCTTGAGAGCATCCGAAGTTAAATAAAGTGTGATTTTCTGGAGGTATGATTTTGTTTGAGTCAACCTATGTCAGATGTATATTTACGTTGAATATGAAACCAACAGTATCTGTGTTATTGTTTAGCTGCTGCCAACTCTATGCAGGAAGATGCATGTATGTCGACTGCGTTTTACTCTAGATGTTCAGTTTGTCTAATGGTCCAGTTTGTCTTGGTAAAGTCTTAACCTTAATTATTCAAATTTATGAAGAAATATGGCTTAGGCTAGCTCTAGAAAAAGTGTAAATATAGGCCTTGGTACTATGATTGAGAGTGTATCTCTGGTGTCATGTATTGGCTACGTTTGGTTCGGGTATATTCTAAACCTTGTGAACCAAATGATACGTTTTCATCCTCATAGACTTTACTGTACACCCGTACTCGTTGGCATTGCAACTTTGATAACTTGTTGTGGTGGATCAGCGTCTCCATGATAAATCAAATACTGCAGCAGGGGGACTTTCAAGTCTGTAGGATACTCCTCTTCACCGTAAATCTGCATCTCATTCAAACATGGAAAATAGTCCAACAGATGCATTACTATGTATGGGGCTGATTTGTAATGGTCTTGCGGCTCGGACTTGAAAAGGTCTTATCCATCGAGCTCAGGGCAACCAGAAAGAAAGAAGCTTCTCAAACTGAGAACAAAGAGTATCAACTGAGTCTAGAAGACGAGAGTTCTAAGCAGCATTAGTAATAAAATGCTCAGGGACAAATGCAAATAGATAGATAGCGCCACCTCTAGGGGAGAACCGAAGTCAAAGCAGTCTCCTTTGTGGGAAGGAAGGACAATATATGACATAGAACCTCATCGGGTAAACTGCTGACAGGATCCATCTTCTATGCAGTGATAACAGAAGATTGTAATCTTCGACACCTACCTTACTACAGAGGCGAAGTCTCGCAACAAAAGCTTTTTCCACGTTGTACGCAAAGTCAAAACAGAAGTAGTGACGAGGTTTCAGAACTGCTGACAGTGATAACAGATGATAACGGGTTTTAAATAGCAGAGAAACAAAACAGAGCATCTAACTATTCTGTTTAATCGAACATCATACACGTTGACTTCAAACAAAGGATTACATATGCTTAGTGTATTGCATACTCTGTTGATGGTAATCCTGAAACGGCGAAATAAGAAGTCTATCATAAAAAAAAAAAAAAAAACTCTGTTTTGGGTCAGCTATCGAAACATGAATTTGAAAACTTTGCAGTCGAGAAATAAATTAAAAGGATTCGGGAACATGGCTTTAGCAAAACCATCAACACATTTGCATACTCTTTGCAGTCCATTTCTTGCGCATGTAACCCCACACCAGGAAGTAAACATCACAACTCGATAACTCATTGTAGAGCTTCAATATCTTGTCAACATATTCAAACGCTCCAGGGTTTTCAAAGTTGGTAGGACCATTCACTTCAGCAAATATCCCCATTTCCTCTAAACACTTGAAAGACCTCAAGAAGTGCCCAATCATATTTATCTCTCTCATCGTTCCTCTGAACCCTCGAATCTCAAACTTCTTCAATGGAGAAGATATGAGCGAACGACCTTCGTCTTCCCGAGGAATGCAGTCACAAGCATCCCCGCATTTATCTGTCACATAGTGTAAGAGACCCTGAAAGCATAAAGAAAGACACAATATGATCACTGAGTCTGACCAACATCCTTAACAAATGTGTTGTCAAGTGGTTTCATGGTTTATAATTGACCTCAATGACTAGAAATTCTAGATGTGGACAGTTTTTCAGAAGAGCTGGCACTGCTTGCCAACCGCGACCCTCCTCACTTATAAGACCTAAGATCTTGAGGTTGTTGAACACAGGCATCGATTCACAACATAGAGTAAGTACCTGAAAAAAAAAAAAAAAATAGAAAACCGAGCTAGATACTTTTGCAATTATTCTTTCACAACTAGACCAGATATAACAACATATGAAAATCTCACCTCGAGAGTTTCAGCAGTTAGGTAAAGTTTCTGAATATTTTTTATGCCGTTCATGAGCTTCACCACATTGACAAATTGGAGAACAACATCACCCTCATCATCCAACAAAACATTGTTTGGCTCTCTAATCCGCTTGATCTGATATTCATCTTTTGTAATAAGATTGATTCGAGCATCAGATAACTTTTTCATATTAACTACTGGATAGTCCTCGGCAACCAAATCAGAGTAGTTAAAGGAAAGCAGATTCGGAGTATCAAAAGAAATGTTCTTTGGATTTTCAAACTCTTCACAACCGGTGGCGTGGATACTTAGATTCCTGAGGCTTGCACTTGACATGGTTTCATCAGTATCCCGCCACTCCATATTAGCCATGTGTATTTCCTCAAGCACAGGGAAAGAAGAAAGAAAGCTCTCCATCTCACCACAAAAAATCAAGTCTGAGTTAATATAAAGACTTTTAAGCATTGGCAAGGAAGCACCCATCTCGCAAAACCACCAATTAACACAGTGTTCACTTCTTAATCTCAGCTTAACCAGTGTCTTACTAACGAACATCTCTTGAGGTAGCAAATACTCTTCCTCTTCGGTATCCTCGTAGGAAAAATCAATGAAAAGATCAAGATCGGAAACACCACGCTGCAGCACATTACAAATCCAACGATTCACACAATCAGGATGAACACCAGTTATACACTTGAGGGAGAACTTCTTAATGGGAGAATCACCCTGAAAAGCCAATACACCATCCACGAAATCAACGAAGCTCTGACGAATTTCTTCCCTTTCACCTTTACCCTCTTCCGGATAGAGGAATACAGTGTCATCAATGTCAAGTTTACAGACAAGTTTCCAAAGATTGCGCCAGCTCTTGGAGAGAACAGAAGTCAAAGCAGCCTGCTTGGTGGGAAGGAAGGACAAGATATGACAACGAACATCGTCTGGTAGATTGCTGATACGATCCATCTCCTATGAAACGAATCAAACGATAAATATTAAAAGTACATTATCACATCTTCTATACAACCAAAGGGGATGTTTAACAGTAAGGTAAAAACATGAAATTTGACAACTTTCTCGAGAAATGGGGATCAGGGAAAAACCTAATTCTGAAATCATAACGCAAAAATCGGAATCCAACCAAATAGATAAAAATTGAATTCAATAAACATCCAAAATATAACACAAAATCAGCAGAAGCAGAGGAGATGGGTAAAAATTGAGCATTTACCTAAACTTTGGTGATCTCAGTTAATGATTCCAGTGATAAGAGGGAGATGTGGGGGTAATAAGTCACTGGCTACTATGATCGAGGGGAAAGTTTCAGACTTTATGTTCGGCAAATGCATCGGAGTAGCATCCACCTTTAAGAGGAAGAAGACAACAAGCAGACAAAACGAAATTTGAGGGGCTGTTGTTGTTGGTTCTATTTGATTCACTTCTTAAAAGATAATATGATATAATCACCGGTTTAATTAACTAAACAAACCGGGATTGTTCGGCTTTGGGCTGCGGGAAAATATGGTATAAGTAATGAGGCCCAAGTAGAGAAGCCCAGTGGCAAAATTGGTTAAGAGAATCATAAGTAATGAACTGTACCCAAATCGGCAAATCCATTTGCATGTGGCCTGAATTGGTTTGGTTAGCTATGGTGGTTATATGCAAACCGGATCAAATCAAATCAAAACATATGGAATTTACAGCACTTAACCAAGATAACAAGTTCGGTTTGTTTTCGCAATTTTGCAATTTATAACAAGGATACAAATATTTGTTTTATAGTCAGAAACGGTTTAGCTTCACCATGTACAGATGCAAAGTCGACAGAGAAGCTAAGATACGAAGATCCAACAACGTTTAGAGGAGGAAGAAACTAAAAAGCGGCTACGTTTCAGGTTTTCAACCGGAATTCATTGGGAAGGCATTTAGTAAATTATCTATGCTCCGTCTGAAGGAGAAAAATCTGCAGCCGTAGCTTGGTCTTGCTTAGTCTTTTCCTGATCCCCTGGATGTCTCAGCTCGCTCTGAGTTGCTTGCACGCAGAGCTCTTAATGCTGATGCTAGCATTGGGTTCTGCTCGACAACCATATCGAACAGAGCATCATAGTCCCGCTTCAACTTGGTCATTTCCTGACCACTCGACGCCTTTGCTTGCTCTGTTTCAGTTGCTTCTCGAGCCCTCAACGCTGATGCTATCCTCGGATTCTGCTCGACAATCATATCTAACTGAGCTTCTTTTTCCCGTTTCAGATCCGCATATTTGTCCTTAGCAGCATCCAGTTGCATTTGAAGGTACTCCTGAGACATTTCCTGTGGTAGAGGAGGAGGTACCGCCGGGGAAGCAGCTCTTTGCATGATGAAGACCATATCGTAGATACGCTCTTTATTGCGCGGAGCCAACTGTAAGGAAAAATAGATAACAGAGTAAATTCAAACCTGTAATGATGTTTTAGTGATTGAAACTAGTAATCAAATCTATATACCTCAAAATACAGCTCATCCATCTCGGTTTGGGACCAAGCCCCAGATTGTAGCGAACTCTGCCAACGTCCAACTGTCGAGACCACACCATGAAGCTTATACGCAACAATTTTTAAAATTCTAGGTACTTCAAAGTTTGTAGAATTAATCTCTTCGGCATCTATCTCCATCTCATCCAAACACGGGAAAAACTCCAAGAAATGCCTTATCATCTCTTTCTCTCTACTTGTTCCTCGAAATCCTTTAACCTGCAACTTCTTCACTGGACAAGATATGAGCGAACGACCTTTGTCTTCCCGAGGAATGCAATCACAAGCATCCCCGCATTTATCTGTCACATAGTGTAAGAGACCCTGAAAGCATAAAGAAGACAAAAAGATCATTGAGTCTTGACCAACATCTTTAAGAAATGTAGTTTCATGGTTTATAGTTGACCTCAATGAATAGAAATTCTAGATGTGGACAGTTTCTCAGGAGAGCTGGCACTGCTTGCCAACCGCGACTCTCCTCACTCTTAAGACCTAAGATCTTGAGGTTCTTGAACACCGGCATCGATTCACAACACAGAGTAAGTACCTGTAAACAAGAAATAGTAAAACACAACTTAGATACTTAGCCATTCTTGTTTCATACAACTAGATCAGAGAGAACGAAATAGAAAACTGACCTCGAGAGTATCAGAATTTAAGTGAAGTTCCTGAATGTTTTGCATGCCCTTCATGAGCTTCACCACATTGACAAACTGGAGAACAACATCACCCTCATAATCCTCTAACAAACCATTATTTGGCTCTCTTATCCGCTTGATCTGAACTTCATTTTTGACAATAAGATCGATTCGAGCCTCAACTAACTTTCCCATATTAACTAATGGATAATCCTCGGCGACTAAATCAGAGTAGTCTAAGTAAAGCAGATTTGGAGTATCAAAAGAAATGCTCTTTGGATTTTCAAACTCTTCAAGACCAGTGGCGTGGATACTTAGCTTCTTGAGGCTTGCACTTGACATGGTCACACATTCATCTGACTCTCTCCACTCCATATTAGCCATTCGTAATTCCTCAAGTGCAGGGAAACAAGGAAGAAAGCTCACCATGTCACCACAAAAAATCAACTCCGAGTCAATATAAAGACTTTTAAGCATTGGTAAGGAAACGTCCATCTCCCAACACGACCAGTTAACACAGTGTTCACTTCTTAATTTGAGATTGACCAATGTCTTACTGACAAACATCTCGTGAGGTAGCATATAATCATCGTCTTCGGGATCTTCGCCGGTAAAATCAGTGAAAAGATTAAGATCGGAAACACCACGCTGCAGCACATTACAAATCCAACTGTTCACACAATCTGGATGAACACGAGTTATACACTTGAGGCTGAACTTATCAATGGGAGAATCACCCTGCATAACCAATACACCATCCACGAAATCAACGAAACTCTGACGAATGTCATCCCTTTCACCTTTACCCTCTTCCGGATGGAGAAACTCAGAGTCATCAATGTCGAGATTAGGGACAAGTTTCCAAAGATTTCGCCAGCTCTTGGAGAGAGCCGAAGTCAAAGCAGCCTGCTTGGTGGGAAGGAATGACAAGATATGACAACGAATCTCATCTGGTAGATTGCTGACACGATCCATCTTCTCTGCAAGAAGATTAAAAAGTGCATTACAACTAGAGAAAGGCTTTAACAGTAAGGTAACATTAAGCAATCGGGAATCTCAAATAGGGAAAAAAAACATGAAATTTAACAACTTTTCCCCAAAGGAGGAGAAACGAGAACAGATATAAACCCAGAACACAGCGCAAAGAAACGAGAAACACCGAAAAGAGAACAGAATCAGTAGAAACAGAGGAGATTATGTGTACAACTTTACCTCGATACAAACGATCAATCGAAGATCCAAATTTTGGGGCTTTTCAGTGAATGCATCCAGTGAGAAGAGAGAGGTTTGGAGTGTTTACTGTTTTCTATGGCCCTAGACGCAAATATCCAGCGACAGGGGTAGGGGAAAGTCTCAGACTTTTTCAGTTCGATAAGAAATGAATTGGCGAAGGCGAGAAGGTAGCAAATCAAATTTGGTTCCGGTTTAATTGGGTAGACAAACCGGAACTGCATGAATTTGGGTTGCGAAAGTATGGTGAAACAAGTCAGGCCCAAGTAGAAGCCCAGTGGGTAATTACTGACTGGTTGCTGGGCATCTTCCGTCTGTTTAAAATTGTAGAGAAGGCTATACATAAGAAATAGCAGAAGAAATATAGGGAGAAGAAAGCAAACTTGTCCGATGAATAGCAGAAGAAGCAACAAAATATCTGAAGAAAATGATGTTTTATATAGCTTCTAAACAAGAATCCAGAGGAGACTTTAACCAAACTATGAGCTAAGTTTTCTTCCAAGTAGACATACTTCAATGATCACTGTGCAGTCCACTTTTTATCCAAGGAACTACGCACCAGGAACTGAACATCACAACTATAAAACTCGTTGTAGAGTCTAAGCATCAGCGTAATAAGTTCAAACACTCTAGGGACTTCGAGGTCTGTGCGACACTTCTCTTCAGCATAGATCTCTATCTTCTTCAAACACCTAAAAGATTCCAAGAAATGCTTTATCATCTCTAACTCTCTAATTGTTCCTCGAAACCCTTTGATCTGTAACTTTTTCACCGGACTAGATACAAGCGAGCGGCCTCTGTCTTCCCTAGAAATGCAGTCACAAGCATCCCCACATTTATCCGTCACAAAATGTCTTAGACCCTGAAAGCAAAGAAACAGACAGTAAAGGGACTTCAAATAATGATCTCTGTCTTTCTTAATGTTTGACAAATGAGCTGTGTTTATACCTCAAGGACCAGTGTTTCTAAATGTGGACAGTTCCTTAAGAGAACCGGCATTGCTTGCCATCCTTGATCCTCGGCACTCTTAACACGTAGCAATTTGAGGTTGTTGAACACCGGAATCGATTTCCAGCATAGAGAAAGCACCTAGAACAAGACATAGCCAAACTTAACATTACACAGCTGCAATATCTCTTAAAATATCTCCAGGATTGATTCAATATTTAAAAGCATGAGCCTTAGAACAACAAGATGACCTATTGAGTGTGCATTAGAACCTGTAAAAGGACTTAGCATAAGAAATTTACACTCGATATAACATAAATTTGAATCTCATACATCCACTAGTTATATGGGTTTCCTTGTTGAGTCCAGTGAAAAAAAATACTATCAAAACAATATAAAAACAACTGACCTCGAGAATATCAAAAGATATGTAAAGTTTCTTAACATTTCTTATGCCAGCCATGAGCTTCCAAACATTTCTAAAAGGCAGAAGAACATCATCCTCATCGTTATCTGGCGCTCGTCCTCGCTCGATTTGATCTTCAGTTAAGAAAAGGCCGATTTGCGCCTCAACTACGTTTGTCAAGTTAACTTTTGGATAGTCCTCCGCAACAAAATCACGATAGTCAAAGTAAACCAGACTTGGAATATCAAAAGAAATGCTCTTTGGATTCGATAAGTATTCACATCCGGAAGCATCTATACTTAGCTTCCTGAGGCTTGCACTTGACACGGTTACATTAAGTTCCGTCCACGCATGACCAGACATGGATAATTCCTCAAGAACAGGGAAAGTAGGAAGAAACATCTCAAACTGATTACAAAGAGTCCAAGCTGCGTCAAGAACGAGAGTTTTAAGCATTGGTAAGACAGTGCTTAGTCTACCCCACCAAATAACACGTATTAGACCTGCTAATTTCAGCTCAACTGGCGTCTCACTGATGAACACTCCTTGAGCCATAAGATTATATGCTCTATCCAAATCGATGGAAAGATCAAGGTCCAAAACACCACGCTGCAACACATTACATATCCAACCATCAACACGACTTGGAAGAACACCAGTTTTACACTTGAGGGAAAATTTCTTAATGGGAGAATCACCCTGCAATGCCAATACATTATCCACAAAATCCATGAAGCTCTGCAGAACTACTTCTCTTTCCCGCTTACCCTCTTCCGGATACAGAAAGACAGAGTCATCAAACTCAAGATTAGGGTTAAGTGCAAACTGATAGCGCCACCTCTTGGAGAGAACCGATGTCAAAGCAGCCTCCTTTGTGGTAAGAAAGGACAATATATGACAGAGAACCTCGTCTGGGAGACTGCTGAAGAGATCCATCTTCTCTGCAGAAAAATACAAGTGTAAAAATTAACTATACAACGCTCCTAAGCAATTCAAACAATAATGATGCTAAGGAAACACTTAGTATCTATGATGACCATACAATTACAAACAAAGGAAGGTCCCATGATTCAATCTTTGAAAAGAAACATACTTAACAAAGTGGAGATGGAACAAATTCGACACTTACCTTAGAGAAACAAACGCGAAAATCAAAAGTCCTAGGCTTAAAGGGTTTTCGATTTCAATGAATGCGTCGGTCTAGTGTTTAGTGTCTAGTGAGAAGAGAGAGGCAAGGCAAAGTACTGAATCATTTTGGTATTTTGTGTGTGAGAGAACTCCTCGGAGAAGAAGAAGCTGAAAAGCCTGAAACTTTCCAATTCCTGGATTGGTTCGGTTTGGGTTTAAATTTCTTCGCTCGAATTTGTTTGGTTTAATACGAAGATACGGCCGGTTTTACAATTATTACCTGCTCGGTTTGGTTTACTCTTACGCAAAACGGAGCGTTTTGTGTGTCTGTGTTGTTTTTTTTTTTTTTTTGTGACCTCAAACACCAAAGATAATGTTCATCAATCTTCATTATTATGTGACTTTATGAGGATACATGTTATTAACATAGCCTTCAATTTTAGCACATTTACTGATATAGGGTATAGAATCAAAGTTATTAACCTTTGTCAATATTGAGTAAAAACATCAAAAAAAACCCCAACTCAAACCATATAACTGATGAAAAATCCTAGCTAGCAACACAATCCATCAAATAGAGAAACAAAACATTAGTCTCTGTCTCAAAAGGAGCTACCAGGAGGAATAAACTCAAATTGGATCTTGCACGTGGACGATCTAGGGAGCTTTAACAGATTGGTTCTGAGTTGAAACTGTTCCTCGTCGTCTGTTTCATTAGAACAAATTTTGACGAGCTCAAGAGATGCCAGTCTCTTCAAGATAAGTTTCATGTGCTCCAACTCTCTTTTGGTTCCGCTGTACTCGGTTATCTCTAGGGTCTTCACATAACATGACTCTAGGAAAGAATAGTCCGACAAGCACTTACAAATGGATCATCATCATCATCATCATCATCATCATAATAGTTCACCTCATCAGACTCCGACTCATCATCATCATCATCATCATCATAATAGTTCACCTCATCAGACTCATCACCCTCGCCCAAAAGATAGTTATAGTGCAAGGGACCCTGTACCAAGAAAGAAATATTACAGATTGGAGACTTTAGGGTGTGGTATACCTGAAATGTTTTGGGGTCCATACCTCAATGATGAGAGTCTTTAGATTTGGGGACTTGCTTAGCAGATGTGGCAGAGTTCGCCAGCAGCAATTACGCTTAGTTGCAATAGATAAACGATGCAGGTTTTGAAATTCTGGGAATGCTTCACGGGAGAAGTAAAACGCCTGAAACAGTACTTAAAAAGTTAAATCAAAACCTCAAGAAACAAATCTATATCTAACAAGATTTTGATTCCCTGGAAGTGAGACAATAATGCATGCCTCAGTACGTGGCTCTTTTATATGTTGTTTTCAGCAAAGAAGAAAACAATAAAGCACACTTACCCCCATAGTTTTAGTACAGTATAAGTTCAAGATCTCAACATTACTTAACCCCTTAATGAGATTGGTTATATCGCTGATAATATCACCATCAGATGCATATTGTCCGATCCAGGCGTGATCTAGTGGCAACATAAGACCAATGGTAGCTTCAACAAGGGAGTTGAGATTAACCATGGGATAGGATTTCGGAGAAAAATCATAGTACTTCAAGTTGGTAAGACTCGGAGTATTCAAAGTAATGCTCTCCAAATCGTAATGAACATTACCATTAGAAGTAAAGTAATATCTGTGGTTTATAGCAAGTGTTTCAAGGGTCGGACTGGACACTGTACGAGACCATTCCCAATGCTCCCATTCAACATCAACCAAATTTAACTCTACAAGCACAGGGCAAGCAGAGATAAGCTTTTGGAACGCACAACCAGAATGATCAGAGAATCTAACTGAAACAACAGTGAGAGTCTTAAGCGCAGGAAGAAGAGCATTGTCAGGGAGATGATGAATTTCCAAAATAGACCCTAGTTCAAGCTCAACAAGCGTCTTGCAAGTGAAGACCTCAGAAGGAAGTGAATATCCTCCGCCTAAGGTAACCCATATATCAAGTTTAAGCCCCAAGACGCCACGCTTCATCAGCACGTTACAGAGAAAACGGTTGAGATCAGCATAAAGATCTGGACCATCACCCCCACGAAATTTTATAGAGACGTTCCTTATACGGGAACTGGCAGGCAGAGCCAGCAATCCATTCAAGAAATCTTTCAAACTCCCTTGACTCTTAACTGTGTTATCAAACTCAAAATTTTGTATGATGTTGTAGAGATTTTGCCAGCTCTTTGAGAGAACAGATGCGCAAGCAGCCTCCTTTGCCGAAAGGAAAGATACTATGTGGCAGATTACCTCATCTGGTAGACTGCTTATTCTATCCATCCCTTTGCTCAATTAATTCAAAAGGAGTTCGTATTATCACCCACTACAAGTCTACAAATCCATAAACAGAGAAACGTCAAAACATTTTATGTGAAACTAAGAAGCCAATCAAAGAAGAGATTTGATTAGAAAACTTTCACAAATACCTTACTACGGACGAGAAATCAGAAGAAAGTCCTAAACTTTGAGTTTAGACTACATACAAACGCAGCCGAAACCACCAACTGTATATATTAGGGTAACTTGGGGAAAAAACAAAAACAACAATACTGTTAAGGGTTTTGGACCAAAGAAGTTATCCGGTTTACTTTATGGTTAGTTTGGTTGGCCCAGCTTTAAGAACCAAAAAAAAAAACCGAACCAATTAACCAAAGCAAATCATCCCACAATTGAAGGCAGTGAATGTGAACTCAATACCAAAAGGAGAAGATGAATGTTTGTTGAAGGAAGAAGAGAGCATATCATTTAGCCAACACTACAGTCCAGTCGAGAGGCGGACTCTAGCATAGTGTGGATGTTAGTTCTATTTTTTCTGGTTCTTAAATGTTACAGCTCGACTTTACGAAAGTAAGGCGCAACTGATCCCGACCCAACCCTAGAAACAGGTAGAGAGAGAGAGAGATAAAGAGAACTTAGAGAAGAAAGCAAACTTGTTCTCGAGTTCGAACATATTAAAAACTTATATCTACAGAATTAGTTCACACATTTTAGAGACTTAAGGAACACATGAATCTCTAACGTCTTCACGGGACAAGATATGAGTGAAACAACTTTATCATATGTATTGACCAACCATGTGGGCAGTGAGTTTTTATATTACACCAGTGTACATGGTTTGTAAGAGAGACTGTGTGATTATGAGCCTAGCAGCTTCTTCCACCTGGCGTAACCAAGGGTGACCATGAAAAGCACAATGCAAAGCGCAGTAACACTCCACACAAAGTAGCCAAAAACGCCATGAGTGTCATACAATGGACAATGTATGTTCATTCCGAACAAGCTCGCCAACAATGTCTCTGCAGCTATTGCAAACGAGGCTATGGTCAGTGTCAGCTGCAGCTGGATCAGTTCGTTACGTTGATTATCCAGTTGTATGTTCACGTAATCTTCTGTGTCGTCAATGTACTCCCTCACTGTAAGAATCTTGTTCCGCATTCCTTCCAGTTGCATGAAGTATGCCTCCAGCAACATCTCCAGATCCTCCACATCGTCTTCATCTGTATTGCTCGTCACTATACTGGCGCTTCTGTTTGATGTGAGCCTGTGAAGATTTGATGTGTTATGCGGTGGAGGGACAATGCTGTTTGATGCTGTCCCCGCAAGTATTGCCTCGTTTTGCTGGTTCTGTATCCACTTCCTTGTTAAGTATAAATCTGCCATGTCTTCATTGTCGTCTAACAAATGTTCAAGTTCATCTCTCACCTGAATAACATACAAAAACGTTATGTTTCCATCCATCACACAACAACATAGCATCATGGGAAAAAAAAGGTAAGTTCCTCAGCCACTACCTTTTGTACACGGGCTAGCAAACGGGTGAGATTACTTTTTAAACTTCGCACATACTCAAGATTCTCGGTGCTAACATTCTTCGTGAGTTCATCAAGGACAGGCCAAGCTTCTGTCTCAAGGACTACCACACTGCGATCAACATATGAACAAACAACCTCCAGTGCAATCTCCAGGACCTGAAATTCAAAAGGAAGCTCACTCTGCAGACCCTCTGCCGCTTCAGGATCAAGAGGAAGAGGAGATTGCACATTCGCAGAAGCTTGCAGAGCATTTTCAGTCCCATTCCTCTGAGGAAACTGTTGCTTTAGTCGTTCAACGAATGGAAGAACTTCAGGACGGAGAGGATCTAACAGCAGCACTTCTTCTGCTGTTACTATTGCCTTTATGACCTCTAAATTCACAACAATAGCTTTCTCCCTAGCTGCAGAGCCAACAAAAATTGACTGATTACTTCCTCAACTAGTCAACACAAGCTTACAACCTCTAAAACACAATATCTAAAAATCGAAAATTTATACCGAGAATGTTAGAAGAGTGAGAGAAGACAGGGCCAAGAATCCTCAAATCCCTAGCGGGAACAGAAGCACGTTTGATGATTGTACTCTTGTCACACTCCACTACTTCCATGGCACCAGTACGATCAAACCTCATCCAAAGCCTAGCTCCTCCGGCTTTCTTCTTCGCCTTCCCAGTTCCTCCCACAATCGGTCCGCCTGCATTAATTGGTGGAGGAGGCGGTGGAGATGAAGGCGTCGATGTTTGAGAAGCGTCATCTTTAACCGCAGAACCTTTCTTCCGGCGACGGATGCTCGAAAGACGGCGAAACGATAAGGGGCCTTTCCCCATCGAATCCACCCCACGAAAACGATAATTGTTCCAATCAGCTTCTTCTTCGAAGGTCAGAGATCTGGTGGTGGCTGCAGGAGAAATCGCCGATCTCCGCCTCTTCTTCTTCTTCGGTTTCTCCTATTCCGATGGATCCTTCCTCTGCCATGCCATAAACGGAGGGTTCGTATTGTAGTAACTTTCCTTTTTTACGGCGAGATTGCTCAAGTTAGATATCGATGCTTTGAAACGGCGACGTTTTGTTTCTGAACCGGTTTGGTTTTGGTTTTAATTTCCTGGCTTGAATCGGTTTGGTTTTGACCCATCACTCAGATTAATCACATTACAATACTATGTTGAATGAAAAAGTGGAAAAGTTTGACAGTGTGTGCTTGAGCTTCAACACAACGGTAAATTTTGAAGCACCTTTACTCATAGAGCCGGTATGGAATCAAGCTTCGATGTGATGTTTCTGAAAAAGTTACCTTTTGCAAATTAGACTTACTATGTTAACCTATATTAAGCTTTAACCATATTAGATGGTACGAACATTCGCATAAAAAGAAGAGATTAGAAGCAAACAAAACGTCGATAATTAGTCAAGCTTAAGCATAAGAGAAAAACAAACTAAGGTTTTGGCATTAGTTTGATTTGAAAGCCAACTAAAACAGAAAAAAGAACCGAAGTCAAATTCCCAAGGGACTTGGGCAAAACAATGAGCAAGTTTTATTTTTTCAGAGAATTCTTCCTTCTGCAGTCCACTTCTCATACAAGATATCACTCACAAGGAGTTCGACATTGCAACTTGATGACTTGTTGTATGCTTCCATTAACTGCTGGATAAGTTTAGACACTTCAGGGAATCTGAGGTCTGTAGGACCATTCTCTGCAGCATAGATCTTCATCTCCTTCAAACACGGAAAATAGACCAAGAAATGTTTTATCATTGTCATCTCTTTCACTGTTCCTCGAAACCCTTGAATCTCTATCATCTTTACTGGACACGATATAAGCGAATGACCTTTGTCCTCCCGAGAAATGCAGTCACAAGCATCCCCGCATTTATCTGTCTCATAGTGCAAGAGACCCTGAAAACATAAAGGAAGCACAAGGTTATTGTAATGCAAGTACAGACTGTATCTTTAACACATGTTTTCTTCAGGTAGTTTCATGATTTATATAAGTCTACCTCAATGATTAGAGTTTCCAAATGTGGACAGTTCCTAAGAAGAACTGGCATTGCTTGCCATCCGCGACCCTCCTCACTCTCGATACCTAACATGTTGAGGTTTTTGAACACCGGCATCGATTCACAGCATAGAGAAAGCACCTGAATACAAGAGGAAAAACCAACAAGATCATTTTCCAATTAAGGTTTCACACAACTAGACGAGAAATAAAATAGAAAAACTGACCTCGAGAGTATCAGCAGTTAATGAAAGTTTCTGAACATTTTTGATGCCGTTCATGAGCTTCACAGCATTGCCAAAGTGGAGAACGAAATCACCCTCATCACCCTCTAACAAATCATGATTTGGCGCTCTTACTCGCTTGACTTGATCTTCAGTAGCTAGCATAAGATTGATACGAGCCTCGAATAATTTCTCCATATTAACTAGTGGATAATCCTCAGCAACTAAATCAGCGTAGTTTAAGTAAAGCAGACTTGGAGTATCAAAAGAAATGCTCTTTGGATGTCCAATTCCTTCATCTTCAGGTAAGTTGATACTTATGCTTAGTTTCCTGAGGATTGCACTTGAGACGCTTTCATCCAAATCTGTCCACTCCGTATTAGCCAATCGTAACTCTTCAAGGACAGGGAAAGAACGTAGAAGCATCTCAATCTTCCCACAAAAAATCAAATCTGAGTCGATGTCGAGAGTTTTAAGCATGGGAAAGACAGCGCCTTTATCTGTACGCCACCACCAATCAACACAATTTTCACTTCTTACTTTCAGCTGGACAAGTGTCTTACTGACGAACATCTCCTCAGGCAGATTATAACCTTGTTCGATATCTTCGCTGGTAAAATCAGTGAAAAGATTAAGATCGGAAACACCACGCTGCACCACATTAAGTATCCAACGATTCACACAATCAGGATGAACACCAGTTATACACTTGAGGGAGAACTTCTTAATGGGAGAATCACCCTGCAAAGCCAACACACCATCCACGAAATCAACGAAGCTCTGACGAATTGCTACCCTTTCACCTTTACCCTCTTCCGGATGGAGAAATTCAGAGTCATCAATGTCGAGATTAGGAACAAGTTTCCACAGATTGAGCCACCTCCTGGAGAGAACCGATGTCAAAGCAGCCTGCTTGGTGGGAAGGAAGGACAAAATATGGCCAAGAAGTTCGTCTGGTAGCCTACAGATCCAATCCATCTTCTCTGCACAAGAATATTAAGAGTACAGAGTATCACAAACCCGTTCCACTGTGCAGGAATCGATTAATCTAAAAATGTAACATGAGATTTTACAACTTCTCCCCTAAATGGCGAAATGGGAACAGAGATTGGAAAAATAAATTATGAACTAAGATACCCCCACCCCAGTAGAGAAATACAATCAGTTGGAGTTGGAGCATGTACCTCGTTAGAAACCCGCTTAATCCCAAAATCTAGGGATTGCTGTGAATGCGTCAAGAGAGAAGAGAGCTGAAAGTGCTTTAATCGCTGGTTTCAACGGCTCTACGAGCCAATATATGAATGGAAAAATCCAAAGTCTTTCACTTTCACTTTCAGGTTTGAGAAGATATGCAAAACTAACACATATCGGAGAAGCCCCGAAACATCCAATTTCAAGAGACAAGACGAAAGTGAGGATTGAAGGCGGAACTCAAATCTCTAGCGTGAATAATGATGTTTGGTTCTATTTTTTGTCCGGTTAAGATACCACTGGTTTAAATTTGCCACTGGGCTACGAAAGTTTGGTGAAAGAAAATAAGCCCAACTAAAGAAGCCCAACAGATAACTCGCAGCAGCAATCTCTTGTCTTGTAGTTTCTCCGGCGACGTTTTTGTACATCTTAAACCAACAGTAGACCCGTTCGGGATTTGAGCTATAAATCCTTTAACACAAGCGTAAGTCAGCTCATATTACGACAATTACTTAAATGTAATGTTTCTGAATAAGTTGTAAATCTTCTTTTTCGAGATTAAAAACTAGTAATCAGTTTTCCTATTGAAAATCTTGTTGAAAGTAATAATTTTTCCTATTAAAATTTAAAAAAAGACAAGTTGCTGATGAGTGATGACGAATAAAATCAGAACAGTTAATTCATCTGAGAAAGAGTAATCTACAAGCAAAGACTCTGCACACGAGAAAACAGATTCATCAATCCCAAATTAAGAAAGGTTGAGCAGACTTGAACCGGATCTTGCACTTGCGTGATGATCTGGGAAGGTTTATTACATTGGCTTTGAGATTGAACAACTCGTCTTCGGACTCTGT
The DNA here is from genome assembly GCA_024034495.1 of Camelina laxa. NCBI lineage: Eukaryota > Viridiplantae > Streptophyta > Magnoliopsida > Brassicales > Brassicaceae > Camelina > Camelina laxa. The sequence goes on along the minus strand of CM043882.1, from coordinate 6,794,969 downwards.
TGCATAAACACCAACTTTGAGAAACTCAAGACATTTCAATTTCGTTAGGAAATGTTTCATTTGCTCCAACTCTCCTTTAGTTCCCCCGTACTCAGTGATCTCTAGAACTTTCACAGGACACGACCATAGGAAACTATATCTGGACAAGCACTCACAAATAGTTTCCTCATCATCATATGTTTCTGAATTCACATTACAGTGCAGACGACCCTGAAAATATGAAATTAAAGAGAGATGATTAGAGAGATTGGAGATTTTTTTTTAAGTATAAACTCTTTCGAGAGGTTAGTGGTACATACTCGAATGACGAGAGTCTTTAGATTTGGAGCACTCTTTAGCACATATGGTAGAGCCTTCCAGCATAATTCATCATCGGTAGCAATAGATAAATGATGCAGGTTATTATATACTGGTATTGCTCCCCGGAAGAAATAAAACGCCTGAAACAAACAAACAAACAAACAACAAAACATTAAATAAACCTCTTAAGCATTACATGTAACAATAACTAACAACTAATGATGCGCTTCAAGTGGTTCCTAAAACAACATATCACATGTACTTACCTCCGTAGTCTCAGGAGATGATAAGTTTAAGATCTCAACATTTTTTAACCCCTTAATCAGATTGGTTGGGTCGCCAGTAATGAGAGCATCATCTCTTATAAAATTTCCATTGCAGTTGTGTTTATCTGTCAAAATAATACTGAGCTTGGCTTCCACAACGGAGTCAAGATTAACAATTGAATAAGCTTCTGGAATGAAATCCACGTAGTCTAAATAGGTAAGACTCGGAATATCAAAAGTAATGCTCTCCAAATCATACTCGTCAACGAGAAGATTATGGCAAATAGTAAGTCTCTCAAGGGTCGGACTGGACACACAGCGAGACCATTCCCAATGTTCCCATTCCAGCTCAAGCATCACTAATTCCACAAGCACAGGGCAAGCAGAAAGAAGCTTTTGGAATGCACAACCACCACAACGATCATAGAACTTAACTGAATCGAGAACGAGAGTCTTCAGCGATGGAAGAAGAGCATTCTCAGGGAGAAGATCAATATCAAAACCAGTCCCAAGTTTTAGCTTAACAAGCGTCTTGCAAGTGAAGACCTCAAGAGGCAGTGTATATCCTTGTTCAGCCTTTATACTTAGTTTAAGGTCCAAGACACCACGCTTCAGCACGTTACGGAGACAACGTTTGACAAGAGCATAATCAGTTTGAGTAACAAGTTTTCGACATTTTAAGGAGAAGTTCCTTATGCGTGAACTGAGAGGCAGAGCCAATACTCCATTCAAGAAATCCGACAGACTCATTGGATTCTTAACTGAGTCAATGAACTCAACACTTGATGTGATGGTAAACAGATTCCGCCACCTTTTGGAGAGAACCGATGCGAAAGCAGCCTCCTTTGCCGAGAGGAAGGACACGATATGGCAAATCATCTCATCAGGTAGGTTGTTGATCCTATCCATCCCTCTTTGCTCTCAATTAATTTAAATGAAGCTTGCGACCACAAAAGTGTCCACTACAAAACCAATAAACAAAGAAACGTCACATTATGATTTCTCTATAAACAAAAGATATATAGTTCCAACTTCCAAGTGAAGATAATAAAAACCTCCTCCTTCACACATACTTTACAACAGAGCAAAAGTGAAAGTCACAAAATTTGATCTCTAGCTACGTAAACCAAATTGATGCTCACAAATTTAGTCAAATTACAACAAAGGAAGCAGAAGAGAAGAGTTAAAGTTGGGTACGTACCTCACAGAGAAGAGTTAAAGTCTAAAGGAGAGAGGTCAGGTAATATATATATAGTGATAATATTACCCAATACCCAATAGGATATGGACATGGATGCAAAATTTACGGATAACTAATTCTAGTTTGGAAATAAAACGAGATTTATCTCACGTCTACAAATTCAAATCATAAACGTATAAGGAAATTGAATTCCTAATCCCACGAGAATTTTATATCTTTGCGACAAATCTAAAATTTGTAATTGTTGTGACGGTTTTAGCTAGCACAAAAATTTAGTTATAGTTATTCGCAAACCTTAATTGCTGGTTTAATTGATGTCAAAAAGAGTTACGGGTTTAATTAGTATGATGATGATTCGTTTCGCATATTATAAAGGAAAAGGCCCATTACGGCTTTAAGAAATCAAAAGCCCACGGCTTTCACAAGTCAAGACGGTGCGTTTAACAAAAATCCTTAAAACGGCAAACAACGCAGCGTTTCCATGATGAACCTTGTTGATTTTCTTCTTCTTTAATCAAGAACGTTCGAGCAAAAAATGAAGCAGCTTCTTCTCTCCTGTTCTTCTTCTAGATTAAGTTCCAGAATCTTGCTTGTTGATTTCCGTCGTCGTTGTTGAATTTGTGGTTTGATTGGAACAGAGTGGTTCGCTAGGGTTTTAGCTGCAAGAAGATGGATCGTATCAGCGATCTACCAGATGAACTTATTAGGATAATCGTGAGCTTTCTTGCTGCAAAAGATGCTGCGTCTTTGTTGGTTACCTCAAGGAGGTTTAGGAATATCTATACCATCATACCAGATCTTGTGTTCGATGACACATCTAGGTTTCAGGGGACTCTCACGGATTTCGTGAGTGAAGCATTGGCTCGGCTGGAAACTACTACGCGCATAAGGAGGTTCTCTTTAAAATCTGTATGGGGTCTTGATAAAGATCGTATCAACCACTGGCTACGTGATGTGTTGAATCATCATGGTGTCATGGATATTGAAATTTGTATATATGGTGGTTATGGAAATACATCGCCTTTAGAGTTCTTCACTTGCAAGACACTCAAAAAGCTGAAACTGGGAAGAAAAACTGTTATTAGTGTGTTGCCCCAGAATGCTTTGCTTCCAGCGCTTGAGACTCTCTTTTTTGAATCCGTTCGGTTCTGTAATCTTGCTAACTGTGCTTTCCAAGCGTTTCTTTCTGCTTGCCCTGTGCTCAAGGAACTAACCATTGATGGTACGTGCTGGGAAACTTGGGAATGGTCAGGCACCGTGTCTAGCCAAAGTCTTCAAAGACTTACTATTAGTCGTTATATGTCTGAAGGTTTAAATGGGCTCTATGTTTTTCACTACATTAGTTTTGATACTCCAAGTCTTACTTACTTAGACTACTCTGATTTTGTCCCGGATGGGTATACAGTTGTTAATTTCGAGTCCCTTGTGGAAGCTAAGCTCAATCTTCATTTGATGGTAAATGATGGTGATATCTTATCTAGCAATGCAACAAATCTCATTCAAGGGATAAAGAATGTCAAGATCCTGCAACTCTCATCTCCTAATACTTGTGAGGTAAGTGTGTTATTGTAGTAGGTAATTACAGCTTGAGACAATGATAGAATTTGAATAGGTGAACCAAGCGTGCATCTTAAGTTCCATAGGATGTTTCAAACGTTTTACCTGAGGTTTTGTTCCCAAAAGCTGCACTTAGTAAATGACTATGATTTTATTTGATTTTCAGACGCTTAACGTCTTCCGTGATGCAATTCCGGTATTTGAAAAGCTACATCATTTAACTATGACACATGATAATGCCATTTCCATGAGATTCTGTTGGAGGTTTCTTCCCTTTTTGCTAAATAATGCTCCAAATCTGAAGACCCTTGTTATCGAGGTATGGCAATGTAATGTATTTTGGACAAACGATTATTTCCGAAACCCTTCTGTTATATATATACACACACTTAAATCGTCAATCTCGACCTCTTGCTGCAGGATGGATTGCACTTTGTTAAAGAACCTGACTATGTGTGCGAGTGTTTGTCGGGATATTCTTGTCTATTGACATGTCCAGTAGAGGTCTTGGAGATAACTTTATGGTATGGCGGGAGGACTGAAGAGTTGCAGCAAGTAAAACATTTCTTAGGAAAGTTGTCACGTCTGGAGCTGCTGAAAGTTTATACTTGGAGCGACAGTGAGAATTTAAGAATCCAGACGGATATTCAAATGTTTCCGAGAGCTTCACCAAACTGCAGGATCCAGTTCAGTTATATTTGAAAACTACTAGGCTCAATCAAGTATGAAGAACAAACTTTGGTCCTCTTAGTTGCTTAAGTCTGTTGGAACATGAATCCGATGTTGTGCACATTCTTGGTCCTCCTAGCTAGTTATCTGCTGACTGCTGTCGTCCTAGCTAGTTATCTTCAGTATGATTCTATCAACTTTGATAGGCAGGTTTTGATTTTGTGCTTCGATGGGTTCTTAGTTTATGTAACAACTGATCATGTGAAATTCTAATCGACTTGACGAAAAAGATTTAATCAAAGCGGTTTTGTAGAATCAGTATCTCACTAGAATAGATGAGATATTTGCACGTGATGTTTTTCTTGTGGTCGATGACCATCGCAGAGAAATCTGCGTTGTGAGTCTCCCTCTTGACGCAAAGGAGAGGAGAGAGACTCGTTAAGTAGGAACCTTAGCTTTGAGGAGTGACTCTCATCAGGCAGGTAACCCCATTTTACTACTCAAGTAATTCCAATTTCCAATGGAGATTTTAAACCACAATTTCAACTTACGTTCACCCACTGCAAAATTATACAAACAAGAAAAAAGAGTTTCAAAGTGGAGATAAACACACTCAACTTAAAATACAGAACAAAAAAAAAAACAATGGACCGTATATATACTTATATGATAAGAAGCAAAAATACAATTGAAAGAGATCAGAAATCTTCGACAAAAACTTTGCTACAGATGAGAAAGGCAGAAGAGGAAAGCTTAAAACTTTGAGTTCGAGAGGACATGCAAATGTATCTAAGCAGCTGAAACATACATCCTAAAAGAGAATAAAACAGACCAAGATTACCGGTTATCGAACCAAATAAAACCAAACCGGAATAAACCAGAAATTATGGATCCGACTCAAGCAGAGGAAGCAGAAGGAATCATGCCGGCTTTTCTAGCATAAGCGAAGATTCCACCGGCGTCGATCACCGGACCTGCGTCACCGAGGGGTTTCAGTTTATATTCTTTCCTCGTCGTATGATTAATCAGCAAACTACTACCGTCTTCCTTGTGCTCGACGGTAACCACATCCCCTGTCTTACACTCGTCGCAAATCCTAACCTCCGATTCTAACGGGAAGATCTCACCTGTAGCTACACAGTTCCTGAAGAAGATCCTAGCGTACGATTCCGCCACCACGGCTTTAGCTCCCGCCGCACCGAGGCAGACCGGAGCGTGTTCGCGGGAAGATCCGCAGCCGAAGTTATCACCGCCGATGATGACTGAGTACTTAGATTTCATCTCCCCTGGAACCACGAAACGTTCATCGTAGAACTTTGGTAAGCCGTTGAGCGCGAAAGAGCCGAGCTTCTCACGGTCTTCTGGAATCGAAGGGATGAGAGTGCCGTACTCCGCGGGGATGATCTGATCCGTGTCTATGTTGTCTTTCAAGACGAAACAGAGGCCGTGAAAAGTCTCTCTTGTAAGAGACTCGCTTGATTGGGAGGTAGATGCGGAGGCGCGTGTGATGATCGCGGAGGAGGAGGCAGTAAGTGGTTTGAAATTGAAAGCCGCGGAGGTGGAATTGAGTCGGAAGACAGGAGATGGCGAGAGAGATGAGGAGGAAGCAAAGGATTTGAAGAGTGTAGGGTTTAGAGAATGCAGAGAAGTCGCCATTGTTTTGCTGCTTGCTTCTTGGTCCGTACGATTTCGTTAGTGAAGCACACGAAACGAAAGGAAACAGAGTAATTTTATAGAGGGAAAAATGAAAATACAATTCTTAAATTACGAATATAAATTAATACTGTAATTGAAAACTGCCATTATAATAAGTCTTAAACGTGCGTATTGAGACACGAAGGTAGGTAGGTCGCTGTGTAACAAAACGTGATGAATTCGATATTTGTTTTTGTTAAATAAATGTATTTAATATTCGTGGATTTATATGAGAAACAAAAAGAAAAGTAAGCACGTCCCAAAAAAAAAAAAAAAAAAAAAAGGAGGAATTGGAAGGGGAATTGGGGTGTATAACCCAAAAAACTATAATTTAAAAACTAACCATACTAACCATGTATGTATTATATACTCTATATTTTTTGTATTAATGACATTTTTTATCTTTCTATTATCCTCCCTCCAGCCACCACCACCATTCATTCACCACCATCCCTACCATCCTTCTACCACCTCTGACCACCGTCCATTCCCATCGCCGACAACTTCCGGCGAGCTTTTTCGGCGACCACCTCCGGTGAGAATCTCCGGCGACCACTTCCGGCGAGCATCTCCGGCGATCACCTCCGGCGAGCATCTCCGGCGAGAATTTCCGGCGACCACCTCCGACCACCTCCTCCGGTCGCCGGCTTCCGGCAACTTTCTCTGATCACCGGACGGCCTCCGGCCACCGCCTCCGGTCACCGCTTCCGGCCACCGGCCACCGTCTCCGACCAAGAGCCACCATGCTCTTCACCACCTACAAACACTAAAATGGTAATTTGGTTATACCCCAATCCTAATCTTCAAATTTTTTCAAATATGGTGTTATTTTATACTATGGTTTTTTTTTGTTTTGGTTATTAGCCAAATTCACCCAATTGGAAGTGCCAAAAGTTATAAAAAAAGAATTACATTTACAAACTGCACACGAGACACGACTACTACATTTGCGACAAAATGTATAAATTGTAATTTTTGTGACGGTTTTGCTAACAATTTACAAAACTTACTAGGTTTCAGACCGCACATAAGTACGGAGTTAATTTTAAAAAGTAAGTTTGTAATTAGATATGCAATATATAATGTATATACAAATTATCTTTGTAAATCTATTTTTAGTAGGGTTGGACATTCGGGTAGCCCATTTAGATGGAATATTACCGATCAAGTTCGGATAAACGGGTTTAGAAAATAAAACCTATTGAATATTTTCGATATATGGGTTTGGTTTGGGTACTATTGGCTTCAGGTCAGTTCGGATTACAAATTTGAGAACCCGATTAATACTCAAACTACCGAATACCCGAAAAAATCTTTAGCTACATTTTAACTTATGTAACAAATAATTTTAGATATTTTGACTATTTTTGATATTTAGGTATAAACCTAATTGAAATATTCAGAGGTAATTGAATTATATCAATACTAAATATCTTAAATATTTTAAAATATATTTATATATACGGGTTTGATGGGTATCTGTGCGGATAACATATATTATTTAACCCTAACCCAAACCCACACGCATTGGAAAATAGAAACCAATAAAATTTTATTGGTAAATCTGTATCCAACCCGAACCCGGTTTACCGGGTTGGCTTTCAGATTGGATATTCAAGTATGGTTTTTAGGCCCAAACCTAATTTTAGGAATGTTTTTAACAATTCATAATCAAAACTCATACCGATTTAGTATCCGATTTGTTTTTAATCTTTTAGACAAAATATAAATCGGATTTATTTTGTTATGAGCAAAGACAAATACATTTAAGAAAAAGCGGTAAGAGAAAAGTGATTTGTCTATTTCTGGACAGAAAACCCGTCCCATTTCATACATATCATGTTTTTCCATTTTATAACTGTGATTTTCATAACAGTTTACTTGTTTGAGATTGTAAATTTTAATTTTGGAATATTTCAACTGTCATTTTCGTTTGATTGCATAATTTAAATCAAATTTCTTGTTTTCATTTTTTTAAAAATCTCTAAAATTTGATAATATGTTAATTGTAAAATTAAAAGAATCATTGATATACGGTAGTCCTATAAATTAGGAAAATATATATGAAATACTGAAAATTAAAATTTTTAAATATATAGATAATTATTATTTAAATTAAAAAGTTTTGAGTATCAATTATTCTAAATGGTTGATAAGTTCTACAATTAATGGTTATGAGTCTTATTCAAATTTAAATATGGAAATCAATTTGTTATGGAAATCTATTTAAATTTTAAATTTTGGTCTGATTTTTTTAATTAATTTGGTTTGTTGGTTTCAAGAAAATACGGAAATATCTCATATCTAACCAATATTTTTCCCAAAAATTAATCCCGAAAAGATTTCTTTCTTTTACCTTGCTAAATTAAATTAGTTTGAGTCTTAACAGAATTTAACCAATGTATTTAGCATAATTTTTTTAGAATTTGTTAAAAATACCCTTTTTGGTATACTCCTTTTCAAAAATACCCCATTTTTTGGCCATTTTTATTTTTGCCCTTTCTTTATTTTTTAATGACCATTTTACCCTTAGATGAAAAATATTTTAATCAATAAAAAGAAAAACAAAATTTTCCCACCAAAAAAATTTCCGACATATTTTCCCGCCAAAAAATTTTCGAAAAAAAACTCCCGCCAAAAAAAATTTTGTCAAAAAAAATTTGATAAAAATTTTCGACAAAAAAATTTTCCCGCCAAAATTTTTTCCTCCAAAAAAATTTACAAGGTTTTTAAAAGGTTTTATTAGGTTTCTACCTTATAAAAGCCTTATAAACACCTTGTAAAGGCTTTTATAAGAGTTTTTAAAGAATTTTAAAAAGTCTTTTAAACAGCTTGTAAAAGCGTTTACAAGGTTTTTAAAAGGTTTTCAAATAGTTTTTAAAAGGTTTTTAAACAGATTGTAAATGCTTTTACAATATTTTTAAAAATCTTATAAAAAAGTTTACAAGATTTTTATAAGGTTTTTAATAGGGTTTTAAAAGGTTTTTAAACACCTTGTAAACGCTTTTAGAAGCTTTTCAAAAGCATTTACAAGGTTTTTAAACACATTGTAAACGCTTTTAAAAGATTTTGAAAAGTGTTTACAATGTTTTTATAAGGTATAAATTTCAATATTTTTGGTTGGAAAATTTTTTTTAGCGGGAAAAAAAATAATTTTTGACGGAAATTTTTTTCGATTTTGGTGTGAAATTTTTTTTTATTTTTGGCGGGAATTTTTTTTCTTCGATTTTGATGACTGTACATTATTGCTGTCACTCAAAAAAGGGTAATTTGGTCATTTTGTATATAAAGAGGGATAGTTTTAAAATTGGTTAACATGAAGGGGTATTTTTAAAAAGGAGTATGGAAAAAGGGGCATTTTTTGGGCATTGATGTTTATTTGCGAAACAAATTGATTAAACTTTTCTTTGATTAAATCTTAACAATAGAGTTTAAAATCATAGTGATTTACGTATTAATATATACATTATTTTCTTCGTTTTCTTTCCTGTTCTAACATAGCTAATTTGTAACTTATTATATCAAATGTGTATAAAAAATAATAATGTCTTGGTATTTTCCCACATTTTGATTACCTACTTTAAGTAGGCTACTTAGTTCTATACAATTCAAAAAATGATTTTAGTTCTATTATATCTATTGAGGGTGATCAAAAAGTAGCCCTAATAGAAAAAGGTTTTACACGTAAACAAAAGATTCTCACCTTTAAAAGTTCATATCCTTGCAGGAGAAAAGATATGATTATTGGATGAGTCCTATATGGTTCTCCCCATGATCCAAGTAAGTTTCTAATTTCTTGAGAAACAATATGAAAAAATTGAACTTTGTGGAAACCTAATTGTTGATATTGGTAGATTCATCGTGAATTTCGGGTTTGAGAGTTGAGAGATGGTGTAGGCCTCCTTGTATTCGATGTCTTCTTCATCCTGTTTCATATAACGATAATAGTGACATTAGTTTCATATTTTGATAAACAATGCTTAGGAATATGGAGAATTAAGATTGGACAATTTGGGATCAAAGTGATACACTTACTTTGAGAGCGAGATTTTTTTTGTGTGTTTGAATAGTTCAAGTGTTATATTAGTTCTTCAGTAGAGGTTTGTATTTATAGAACTAATGGAGGCAGTTTGGTGAAATGGTATAATTTTAGAATATGCTTATTTCATCATGATGATGAGATATGTTAATATATATTTTACATAAATTCTTAACTTTCAAATCCGTGTTAGTTTTTAAAGTTTAGAAGATGCGAATAATTAGTTGATACAATTTTAAAAATTGATATAATTTAGCTACAATATATTTAAAACTTACTGAAATGTGTAGATTCGAAATATTATGGGTGTCTCTAGTTTCAATATTTTTAAAATATTTTAAAATAAATTATCTAAAGTTTCTTATATTATATAAAATTATAAAATTTAACAAAAAGTATGAAATTGAATTTAAATATTCAAAGTTTAACCCGTTACTTAGTAAAAAATTTAATTCAATAGATATTATTTTTAAAGAATAATATTAATTAAATTTGAATATTTTATAGATTGAATCATTTATATTTTTTTTTTAAATTCAACTTATGGTATATCTGGAAAAAAAACTATTTTTCAATTATAATAAATAATATGATAATTTATTTGTTTCACAAAATAGAGTCATATATAAAAATGAGAGGTGAATTAAAATAATAATTAACAAATTAATATGTTAAGTTAGATATGAAAGGATTTTATTTGATGAATAATTTAATAAAAGATTAATATGGTAATTTAGATGATATCAAATGATTGAATATTCTCTTTTAAGATTTTTGGAAACAATAAATCCAGACTATACAAATAATATAAAACTTAATCTATAACCTATTTGTAACAAATTTATTAAAATTATATAGTCTACAAAACAATGTTGTGTACTTCCGTTTTATTATATAGGAGATATTAAATTGAATACACTCTCCTTACTTCAATGGACCAGAATATTCTATAGGGCACCCTCTTAAACGTCACTCCAATCGGCAACTTCTAGGCTTTACTTAAGAATTTTTTATCAATTGAATTCTCAACACATAATTATTTGTTTTGCTACTATATGTTTTTAATTTGATTTCAGTAATATATACCCTTACTTACATCTTTTGTTTAGTTTTGGATCTATATTATTCATTCAAAACCCTAAAAAATTCGCGTAGGACATATTGTTTGACTTAACTCAATCATATTTGACATGTAATTAGTTCACTAGCCGTTTTATTGTTATCTTAATATATTATGTAAAAGTAAAACCATCCACATTGCACATCTCCTAAAATGAGTGTCTTGTTTAAACAAATATTCATATTTTAATGTAATTAGTTTATTTCAAAACTTGAATCATTAAAAACTAAACACCTGGCAAGCAAGTCTTAAGATATTTCAAAGCGTCTATCTAAAGACATTACAAACACCCTCTCTCCTAATTTTTTTACTTTTTCTTTTCTTTCTAACTAATGAGACACCCACAAAAATTACTGATGGGAATGCTCTAAGTTGGCCTCACACTCCTTTTAGTCTAAGTAATAGATTGATAAACTTTTGCATATATATATTTAAACACAAACGTGAACCGACTAAACTTTTAAACAAAAAATATTCTAACAAAGATATTGGAAATATATATCATTCAATTATAAAGTATGAATATTGAACTATACTTGAAAGAAATTTTATTAAACGAAACATTACCAAAAGTTAGAAAAGAAAGGGCCAGGTTCCAAACTTGCTGAAAGGCACGTTTCCTCTGAAACAAAATCAATAGGGTATCCATGTGCCGAACCGGAGATTTCCTGATTCTTACAGGTCCTCTTTTATTGGTAATAGAGAACATGTTGTAACCATTTAAAAAAAAAAAAGAGAACTTATTGTAACCACATAGAATGTTTTTTTAATAAATCAAAAAATAAATTGGTAAAATTTGAAATTACGTATTACTGTATTAGTTTAAGGCCTAGCTATAATTTAGAAAAGTTCACCTTTATTTGGTTTGATCTTATCGGTGAGCCATACTTTTCGAAAATGAACTTTCTTATGACCAAAAATTTAATTGGTTCACGTTGATTATTATCTTTTTTTTTTTGGGGTTTTGGAGCAAAAGTTTACGTCTAATTTATGATTAAGTTTAGGTAAGGCCATAAATAGATTATTTACTATAATTAAAAGTTATAGTGTTTTCCCCACATAATTATAAATTTTGCACATTCATGACCTCATCACACAAAAAAAAATATCTTAGATCTAAGAAAAATGAATCATCTCATAGCTTTTGCGTTAGTTATTGCAATGCATTTTTCTTTGAATGAAGCTTGCAAACCAAATTTTGTAGAAATTCATAACCAACTCGCTCCTGGTAGACTTCTTAAACATCATTGTAGGGGTAGTATTAACGAACAAGATAAAGGTGTCAAATATTTAAAATTCAATGAGACTTTCGTCATTGAGTTTTCGGATGTTTCCAGCAGACGTGAAAGGACAGTGTGGACTTGTCTCTTAGAGCAAGGGGATAAAATGGAGTTTTTCTTTGATGTTCAAGTATACAGAGCAGCTTCTCTTGAACGATGTGGTCAATACCGCTCATGGACAGCCAAATATGATGGAATTTGGACTAGAAGAGACCGTACAAAACCGTCAGGGCATGTACTTAACTGGAAAAAGAAATAAGTTTGTGTTTTTTATTTGTTTCACATCTTTAAAATTATGCTAATATGATGTTTGTAAACCAAGTGTAATAAATTATATGATATATACCAAGTATTGTAATAAAACCAAGTGTTCATTGATATATTTGTATCAATGTTTTAAATAATAATAAAATGTATTATTTATTTTATACAAATTTTTCTTTTTAAGATACACTAAATGTATATTGTTTTCTAGTTAAAACTTTTTTTCTTTTGCAAATATTATTTTTTTATTTTATCATCCAAAAAGAATGCTACGATCACAATAATGTTGTCAGATAAAACGATCTAAGAAATGATAGACGAAATATAGAAGTAAGTATTATATTATATTTATTTTTAAATTTTTTTTAACAGTATATATAGCATAACTATATATATATTTTATTTTTTAAAATTATATTATTCTTTGGAATATTTTTGTGTATCACGGTATAACTAAATAAACCAATCCACATAACATATTTTGTAACCAATTAATGAATCAAATAATAACTATAATTTTCTAACTTATAACTATATAATAACCTACAAAAAAAATTGTGTACTTTCGAAATACTCCACGTACCTTAATTGCTAGTTTGATTAAATTTAGAAAAGTAAAAAAATATTTGCTGGTTGAAAATAGTATCATTAATATAGGAAAAGCCCACGGATTTAATAATAAAGGCCCACCGCTTTCACTTGTCCAAACGGTGCGTTTTTTTGACAAATTTCTCAAAAGGCTGAATACGCAGCGTTTTGAAAGTTGGGATTATCAATTCAAGAAAAATTTTCAATTCTTTCACTCTCTCCGTGTCTGAGTTCTTTCTTTCTAGATTAAGTTCCAAAATCGTGCGCTTCTTCTAATTAAAATTAGTGAAGTTGGGGGGGGGGCAGAACTATATCCTAATCTGTTACTACTTTGCTATTCGTTGAGTTTGTGGTTTGATTGAAACGGATTGGTTCGCTAGGGTTTAAAGTGCGCGAGAAGAAGATGGATCGGATCCGCAATTTACCAGATGAACTTATTAGGACAATCGTGAGTTTTCTTGCTGCAAAGGACGCTGCGTCTTTGCTGCTTACCTCAAGGAGGTTTGGGGAAATCTACAAAATCATACCAGATCTCGAATTCGATGACACAGTTAGGTTTCAGGGGAGGTTCACGGATCTTGTCAGTAGAGCAATGGCTGCTCGGCTGGAAACTACTACGTGCATAAGGAGGTTCTCTTTGAAATCTAAAAGGGGTCTTGATCAAGATTGTATCAACCACTGGCTACGTGATGTGTTGAATCATCGTGGTGTCATGGTTCTTGAGATGGGCATATATGGTGATAATGGATATACATTGCCTCTGGAGATCTTCACTTGCAAGACACTCAATAAGCTGAAACTAGGGCGGGAAATTGTTATTAGTGTGCTGCCTCAGAATGCTTTGCTACCAAGCCTTGAGACTCTCGCTTTTGATGACTGCGTTCGATTCTGTAATCCTGCTGATTGTGCGCTTCAGGCGTTTCTTTCCGCTTGCCCTGTGCTCAAGGAACTGACCGTTGATGGTATGTGTTGGGAAACTTGGGAATGGTCAGGCATCGTGTCTAGTCAAAGTCTTCAAAGACTTACAATTGGTCGTGAACTGGTGGATTTTGATGGGCCTAATCCACAGTACATTACTTTTGATACTCCAAGTCTTGTCTACTTAGAGTACGGTGATTTTGTCCCGGATGGGTATACAACTGTTAATTTCGAGTCCCTTGTGGAAGCTAAGCTCAATCTTCTTGTGATGGTAAATCGCCGATGGCATGGACATTTTGCAAATGATGGTGATATCTTGTCTAGCAATGCAACAAATCTGATTCAAGGGATCAGAAATGTCCAGATCCTGGAATTGTCATCTCCGTATACTTTTGAGGTAAGTGTAATTACAGTTTGAGACAACAATAGTACAAGAATATGTGGATCAAGAGCGTGCATCTTAAGTTCCATAACATGTTGCAAAAGTGTTTCCTGAGGCTTTGTTCCAATAAAATTCCACTTAATTAGTTGATTTGATTTGTTTTTCAGACGCTTTACTTCTTCCGTGATGCAATTCCAGTATTTGAGAAGCTTCATCATCTAACTATGGTAAATGATGATATGGGATTCTGTTGGAGGTTTCTTCCCTTTTTGCTAAACAAGGCTCCGAGTCTAAAGACCCTTGTTATCGAGGTATGACAATGTAATGTATTTTGGACAAACCATTATTTCCAAAACGTCCTTGTGTATATTCTCAACTTATTGCTGCAGGGTGGAGTGCACTGTCTTGAACGTGACGATGCTGAAGAACCTGACTTTGCTGATGAAGATGACAATGTTGAAGAACCTGACTATGTGTGCGAGTGTTTGTCGGGTTATTCTTGTCTATTGACATGTCCAGTAGAGGTCTTGGAGATAACTTTATGGTATGGCGGGACGGCTGGTGAGTTGCAGCAAGTAAAACATTTCTTAGGAAAGTTGCCACGTCTGGAGCTGCTGAAAGTTCGTACTTGGAGAAGAATAAGTGATAGTGAGAAGTTAAGAATCCACACGGATCTTCAGATGTTTCCGAGAGCTTCATCCAACTGCAGGGTCCAGCTCAGTTTTGTTTGAAAAACAAACGTTGGTCCTC
Organism: Camelina laxa; assembly: GCA_024034495.1. Taxonomy (NCBI): domain Eukaryota; kingdom Viridiplantae; phylum Streptophyta; class Magnoliopsida; order Brassicales; family Brassicaceae; genus Camelina; species Camelina laxa. Next base: position 6,779,940 of record CM043882.1, on the reverse strand, counting down.
CTAGTTGCTTAAGTCTGTTGGAACATGAATCGGTTTGTGCACATTCTTGGTCACGTTTTATCTCTAGTTTCTCCCTGTGATCTTTTTATTAATTGGATTCTCCTAGTTAGTTATCTTCAGTGTGGATTCTATCTACTTTCTAGGTTTGTAACTCAGTTTGCTTCGATGGGCACTTAGTTTAGGTCTCAGATGATCATGTGAACTTCAGTCCCACGTGAGAAAGATTTAAACAAAAGGCGGATGACTTTTTGTTGCGGATGTTTCAGCATTGTACATATTAAGAAGCAAATCTCGAACGCAATTAGGACTATATATATCTCGAGTTTGAAAAAGATTTGCGCTGTCGTTTATACAGGAATTTAGGTTTAGTAAGAGACAAGTCAACAACTTGGTCATCAATCAAATTATCAAAGGAAATCAAAACGGCTTCGTAGAATCAGTCCCTCCTCGGTCGATTGGGATCTTTGCACGTGATGTTGTAGATGACCATTGCGGTTGCGGAGAAAGCTTCGTTATGGGTTTTAATATTAAAACTGTTTGTACATCTTAGAACGTAATGGAACTGTTTGATAATCATCATGTATCATTGATGGACGATGGTTATGAGATGATCAAAACTTTCTTATTGTTCGTATCAAGTTATCAATATTAAAATATTAGGTAAGAAGAACTAAAAATTAGGAACCTTGAACGACGACGTTTAGGAGCCGAGGTCATCTAGAATCAGAGAGTTCTCCCGTCCCGCCACAATCCCAATTTCAGAAAACCCTAATTTCCTCTTCGACTTACTACTACCAAGTAGCAACATTGGTGTCAGTAGCAACATTTGTGTAATTTTGATGGACTCTGCGCTAAAACCCAAGTAAAAGGTTCCTCATTTCTTCATTTTACTCTTTTGATTCTGTCGAATTTTAATTGTTTCTTTCTTCTGGCAATTTGATTTTGTGTGTGTTTATTGAAATAAAGACAAAGACTTTGAAACTGGTTTTTCAATTTGAGATTTATGAAAGGCGTATTTGGAATGAAGCTTCTGAAATGCTTCTTTGATTTCGATGATTTTATATTTTTGTAGGTGTTGTAACTCTTTTGGTGAGATAGATAGATCTGTCTGTCACTATGAAATCGAAAAAGACGGACTTTGATTCTCCCAGTAGAGATATAATAAGTGGTCTACCAGAAGCTCTGCTTTGCCACATTTTGTCATTCCTTCCCATTGAAGACTCTGCTTTGACTTCAGTTCTCTCCAAAAAGTGGCGCTATCTCTTTGCTTTCAGACCAAATCTTCATTTCAATGGCTCCGTATATCTGAAACATCCTGAATTCGACTACAACGAAACGGGTCGGATGATTCGCTGGAGTTTTATAGAGTTCGTGGACAGAGTTTTGGAGTTGCAAGGGGATTCTACTGTCAACAAGTTCTCTCTTATGTGTGGACATGGCCTTGTTCGTTCGGAATTTGTCACTCAATGGATATTAAACGTGCTGCGACGTGGGGTTAGCGATCTTGATTTACGCGTTAATCTGGATGAGGGTCGCCTGCCTTCAAACATCTTCGAGAGCAATTCACTCGTTAGGCTGAGGATAGAATCTGGAAATGTTTACGGCATTGATTTGGAACATGTTTCTCTTCCGAAGCTTAAGACTCTCTACCTTAATAAAGTTATGTTAGGAGACCCTGAAGATTTTTTGCACAAGCTTACATCTGGTTGCCATGTCCTCGAGGAATTACTTCTCATTAGCGTTTACTCCGATTTTTGGAACCGCTCTCTGTCTTCCAATTCTCTCAAGAGACTAACGCTACATCATTGTGGTGCAGAATATGACCATAATCCAGATACTGTTTCGTTTGATACACCAAATCTTGTTTATTTTGACTACTCTGATAATATTGCACGCAAGTATCCAAAAGTGGACTTTGGTTCCCTTGTTGAAGCTACTATCGATCTTGCAATGACATGTCATCAGTGTGCACATGCTAACTATGGAAATTTGGTCGGCAATGCATCAGATTTTCTTATGGGAATCTGCAATGTTCAGATCCTTTACTTATCTGCCAGCACTCTTGAGGTAATGTTGTTAGCTTAGCATCGATAAAGAAATGTTTATTTTGGGTTAATGATTGGATATCGATGAAGAATGATGATATATATGGTTGCTGTTTCAGGTTCTTACTTTCTGCTGTAAACCAGTGCCGGTATTCAACAACTTGATTCATTTAACTGTCGAGACCCATAAAGTAGGATGGGAATCACTTCCAACTCTACTCAAGAACTGCCCAAATCTAGAAACTCTTGTATTCGACGTAACCAACACATATCCTTGTTACTGCATCTGCTATTACTCAATCTTCAAACAAACTAGATTTTTTTTTATGTTGTTTACTCTGTGTTTCTCAGGGACTCCTCCACAAGTATACAATCAAATGCGGGGATGTTGACGGGTGCCTATGCAAGTTTTCAGGGGAGGTTCCTACTTGCTTATCATCAAGTCCGGTGAAGGCTTTAAAGGTACTGAGGTTTGGTGAAACTGCTGTAGAGAATCAGATAGAGCTGATCAAGCACTTCCTAGAGACAATGCCACGTCTTGAACAACTGACAGTACACTACGACACATTAATAGATGATGAACGGATGAAAGTGTCAAGCCAACTTAACAACTTTGCAAGAGAAGCTTCACCAAACTGCGAGATCCATGTAATCTCTGATCGCCTCCTCAACTAAAACAAGATCCATGTAATCTCTGATCACCTCCTCAACTAAAACAAGATCCTCCTCTTCTTTCTCCCTTTTGTTCTTTAGTTATTGTGACTTGTGTACGATCGGATTATTTGTCGTTTTGATTGGGAATACTCGATTATCTTTTTTGTTGCTTGTTCGGTTCTTCTTAACTTGAGTAGCTAATTTGTCATACAATACACGAAAAGAAAATAAGTCTTATTAATTTTGTGAAACAGAGAATTCTTCTTTTAATTAAAGAACGCATCGCACACACACAAAAAAAAGACCCTCTGATTTCGTCACCGCCACGTCACACTTATGAATTCGAAATAAAAACTGACCAAGGATTGCAAAAAAAAAAACCCTAATCTACTCTTCCGCTTCCCCTCTCGCTATCAATCTTCAGAGTTGTTGATTTTGATCTCGTTGCCAAGTGAGTTTCAAGATTTCTTCTAATGATGATTTTGTCATTCCTTAATTAGTGTCGAATTAATTTTAATGTTTCATCTAGCAAATTTTGCTTTTATGGGGTTTGTCTCTGAGCATATGTGAAACCCTTTTACTTACTGGAGATCTATATTTATCAGGTTTGTCACTATGAATTCAACAAAGATGGATATAGATATAATCAGTGATCTACCAGAAGCTCTGATTTGCCACATATTGTCGTTTCTTCCCACAAGAGTAGCTGCTTTGACTTCACTTCTCTCCAAAAGATGGCGTTATCTCTTTGCTTTCGTACCAAATCTTGATTTCGATGATTTCGTATTTTGCCGTCCTTACCGAGACAGGAATGAGGTTAAGAGGGAATTTATGGATTTCGTGGATAGAGTATTGGGTTTGCAGGGGAACTCTACAATAGATAGGTTCTCTCTCAAGTGTTATGATGGTTATCCATTTCGCGCCTCTAGTTGGATATCAAATGTGATAGAACGTGGGGTATCGGATCTTGATTTATGCGGTACTGTGGTTTTATATCATTCCATGCCTTCAAGTGTCTTTGTGAGCAATTCACTTGTTAGGCTAAGAATAGAAACTGCACATGATATCGTCATTGATTCGGCACATGTACATGTTTTTCTTCCAAAGCTTAAGACTCTCCATCTCGATTCTGTTGTGTTTGGAGACGGTGACAGTTGCCTCGTCAAGCTTATCTCTGGCTGTCCTGTCCTTGAGGAGTTAGTTATGATTGAGCTACGTTGGCGTGGTTACTGGAACCGCTCTGTGTCTTCCAAAACTCTCAAGAGGCTAACGGTACGCAGTGTAGCAGGTGAAGCAGGGGATGCAGGTCCTTATCGTATATCATTTGATACGCCGAATCTTGTCTACTTTGAATACGATGATTATGTTACGGACAAGTTTGGAACAGTGAATTTCGACTCACTTGTTGAAGCTAGAATCGGTCTTCTAATGACAAGTCGTCAGATTGTAAATGCAAGCTATGGAGATTTGGTCGTTAATGCAACAAATCTATTTATGGGGATAAGCAATGTTCAGATCCTTCACTTATGTTCCGACACTATAGAGGTTTGTGTTATAATCCCATTTTTGAGGTTTGTTTTTTTAATCATATCTTTCGGCTACCTAGAAATTTAAGGAAGACAAACAACCAACCAACCTAGTAATCTGAAGACCCTTTGTTTTTAGTTTGTGTTACATATATTTAGTTGATTTGGTTTTTGTTTCAGGTACTCACTTACTGTTGTGAACCAATACCGGTTTTTAAAAACCTGATTTCAGTTAACTGTTATGACTCGCGAACACTTGGGATGGGAATCATTGCCGGCTCTACTCAAGAACTGTCCGAAACTAGAAACCCTCGTCTTTGAAGTACCAACACATATCCTTTTTAATGCATCGGTGGATCATTCGTCTATAATTTGACTAGCTATTCATGTAAGTCCGGTGAAGGTGGATATTCGAGTTGATCATCAAGTCCAATTTTGGCAATGTTCTTTTTACAGTGAAGAAAAGGAAAAGTGGGCGGCGCAGGTCAAGTATTTCCTGGAGACAATGCCGAATCTTGAACATTTGATACTGTGCTACCATTCTCTAATTGATGAAGATTTGAAAAGCCAACTTGAGAGGCTAGTTCCTAGGGGAGCTTCACCCAAGTGCAGAATCCAATTAACTAATGTGTGATAACAACATCTCACCAACTTATCATTACTCTTTGTTCTAGCTTTTGCACAAAAGCATCTAGCTAATTGGCCTCGGTCCTTTATCCGGTATTGACAAAATAAGAGAATCATCCTTTTTATATCAGAAAAGATTAGCAAAGCGTCTATGTTCTGTTATTGGTCTCTTAGAGCTCTTTCAGCTTTCTTGACATTCGTTTTTCCCTTTTTATTTTGTGTGTGTGTGTTGTATACTTCATGTTTTCGGGTTTTCAAGTTGTTAATTAACATAGCTTTTGTTCTAGTTCGTAGTACAAAATTATTTAGCGTCTCTGTTATGTAATATGTTCAGCTTCTCAGTATGCATTTTCACTTTTCTTTATGTGTTGTATACACTTCGTGTTCTTTTTCTCAACGCAAATAATTATTAAGATGTGATATTTTAATCCATTTACTGTATTAGGTTTTCGACAAACACTAACGTCAACCCGTAGTCTTGATTTTGTTGTTGTTGTTGTTGTTATATTTGGCTTCTATAAAACCTATATTAGGAAAAGAGGTTTATATAAAAGACTACTAGAAGGAAGATATATACGACGAGAGCTACGTGAAGGAAGATACGACGAGAGATGAACCAGTAGGTTTTTTAAAGAAACACGAAGGTGAAATTTGGCTTCTCAATATTGTCTGTCTAACTCGTTCGGTGGGCTCTTAGTTTATGTCTCAGATGATCATCTGAACTTCAGTCCCACGTGAGAAAGGTCGTACTTTTTTGTGGATGCTTCAGGATTGTACTTTCTAAGTATCAAATGTCGAACGCAATTGGGACTATCTCGAGTTTGAAAAAGTTTTGCGCTGTCGTCTACACATGAATATATATATATATATATTTAGGTTTAGTAGCTTAGTAAGAGACAAGACAACAACTTGGTTATCAATCAAAAAATCAAAACGGCTTCGTAGAATCAGTCCCTCCTCAGTCGATTGCGATCTTTGCACGTGATCTCAAAACCATTTTGTGGGCGAGGGAAGTTTCCTTTTTTCTTATAACATTCTTTTTCTAACAAAAAAAGGAAGCCCATCGGATCTCTTTCTTATTTACTGGGCTTAAATTATATAAGCCCACTTAAAAAAAACATTATGTGAACAATCAAGCCCAAATTTGGCTACATTTTGATCATTAATTATGTTGTGTTTGTTTAATAGGCATCGATCAAAATTGTGAAATCTCTTAAACGAACCAAAACTCCGATGGCGATTCCACCAAGAAACAAGCGCAAAGCAAGTTCCTCACCGGAACGACAAACCCAACCGTCGGAACCACCATACCACCCCGACGTTGCTTCTTCTTCGGCCGCTGATAACTTCTTTCCTCCGCCGACGACGCAACCGTTTGTTTTCCCGCCAGGTTATAAGTTTGTACCAAAGGACGAAGAACTCATCTTCCATTACTTGAAACCCTTCTCGAAAGGCGACAAATACTCATTGCTCAGTGTCCCTATTCACCAAGTCAACATCTACGAGTCCAATCCACAGCTACTTTCAGGTTCGTCTCCTTCAAAATCCTTTCTTTCTTTTTGGTTTATGTGTGTGTGTATGAATGGCTCTGTTCTTTTACAATTGAAAACAGAGAGATATGAAAAGGGTAATGAGAAAGAATGGTTCTTTATATCGGAGAGGACCAAACTCGGTAAAGGCGGAGGTGGAAGACTTCGGAAACGTGGCAGCAATGGAGGATACTGGAACGCAAAAGCAGCTGCTAAGAAGATTAACGCTGGGAACGGCATAGTCGGCTACACAGCCGCACTAGACTACTACGTTGGGAAACAACCATATGGCGAAAAAGGGGATTGGTTAATGCAAGAATACTGGCTTGAGTCTTCTTCCTCTGATGATAACAACGAGGATAAGGTAAAAAGGGTATGTGTGTTTTACTTACTTGGGTTCCAAGTTATTAAGATTGTGAGTTTTTGTTTTGGTTGGTGTGTGTGTGTGTAGGTTGATCATGCTTTGTGCAAGATTTATCTGTGTCCAAGGGCAGCAAAGAAGAAGAAATCAGAGAGAAGAGAAGTCGTATTAAAAGAGGAGGGTGTGCAGCAACCGCAGCCTCAGCAACAACAGTACTGTGAACTTCCAGCACAAGATCAGAATCCGCTACCGCAGCAGTTGCCTTTTCCTTGTAGCTTGGATGGCTTTTCTGAGTTCATAAGCTTTGAGCAGCAACCAGTGATCGCAGACGATTATGAAGGTTTCTGGAGTGACTTGATTAAGTCATCATATACACTGCTGGATGGAGATGAAGAATCCACCAATATTGGTTTGTTTTTGAATGCTTCGTCTGTACAGAAGGAATGATGGAACATTACACTAAATGGTCTCAGCCTTATTCTTCATTTTGGTCTCACTCAATGTAGCTTTTATGCCCCTTTATGGCTGCTTATCACACAGAAGATTTCCTTGTGTTTTAGTTGCTAATTGCTCTGTTCCTTATGAGAGATAATTCTTGTCGTCTTTGTTGCTTTTAATGCCTTGTTATGTAACACACTTATATACACAATTTTATTCAACATTCTCTTATTGTCTTAGACACCAAAACATACACTTGTCACATATAAAGATGTAGATATATAAAACACTGGTGTCTTCTTCTTCTTCTCATATACATTTGCTTTTCTGATTAGAAAATACATGTTAAATTTTTCATGTTATTTTCTTCTTCTAATTGTCTCTTTTGATCGATCCAATTTCCATTGTATTAGATTAGATAGTATGATGTAGTGGTTCAAACATACTTGGTTTAGTGAAACAGGAGGACTGATTGATTATTATCGTATATAAAACTCTTTGTAAAGGCTTCTTTCTTTATTCACACACTTAAACAGAAACAGTAAACATTAACAAATCTCTTTCTCTCTCGATGATCTTTCGTCTTCTTCGATTGAGTGAGAAGATTGTTTCTGACTATTCACCTCAGACATCGTTTTGAAACAATTGTTTTTGATACATATATTTCCCCTTCAATTGTTACAAAATCAGCATGATTCACTCCATATCTCCTTGCAACTGAAACTTTGTCCTCCTCATCACTGATTTATGTAATTTCTCAATCCAAAACCAGCGACTATGCTCCACAAGACAAGAAAAGGTCTTGTTAACACCCAATTATATAGCTCGACCTTAGAAAAAGCAGTGAACAAGAAGGCAATGCATCTAGTTTCACTAAGGTCTAAGGTCCAGTGCGTTCTGTTATTTATGCAGGTTCAACTCTCATCTTAACGATGGAAAAAAAATCCTCTTCTTAATTATGTAAGTAATCTCCAAATCCTCGGTATTTCTTTATTTTGTTCTGTTTCGAATTTTTTTTTTTTTTTTTCTCAACCAATAATATCCAATACAGCCTATTGGAAATTATGCTAGAATTGTGGATCAGCAACCAACAACTCTGCTCCACAAGACAGGACGGTCTTGTATGCCCTTCAGTCACTGAGCACACTCCAGAGGAGAACATAAAGGTGCCTTGTGCTTCACGGTTGCTTGTATAACTTTTCTGTTAGGCTTTCTCATCTCCTGTTATCTCTTTTTCAGGTTTATGTTTGAACTGCTGAATTGATGAGGAAGTTCCAAATAAGCACCAGAGACTTGTCCTTGCCTCATGCCAACAGGTGCCTTCCACAGGTAATAAACAATTGAAACTCTCTTGATTCCTTTTAACTTTCTCGTATCTTTGTTTCTTGTTGAGCAGTTTGATACTATCATTCTTTCAAGAGATTCATAATATGACTATTTCTCTGTTTGTAGATTCATAATAATCGCTGAAACTGAAGTTTAAAATCCTAATTGGAACTGATTGACATTTGACGTAATATAAGGGTTCACTAGGGTTTGAGGGAAGAGATTTAAACATGTAAAAATTATCCGACTGAATAAAAATTCAATGGATTTTAAAGAAACAACAACGTATTATTGGCTACCGAGAGATTGATCGGAACTAATGATTAACAACCTTGAGCTTGCAGTTTGGTGAAGCTTTCGGGGCCATCTCCAGTGCCTTGGAGACTTCAAAACGATCACATCCCTCCTCTATGAAGGAATCACAATGTAGTACGATGATCACTTGTTCAAGCCGAGGCACCTTCTTGAGGAAATGCTAGACTAATGACATCTCTCCACAGGTTGCACCAAAGTCCAATATCTTCAGGATCTTCACAGGACACAATGATAAACAAGAAGAAGAAGGAGGAGGAGGAGAGATGCAGTCACAAGCATCGCCACAACCATCTGAAACACGGTGGTGGAGACCCTGAGGAAGAAGCATACAGAAACCAAATTAAAGTTATGTGTTATTTAGTAACATATGAAAAAAAAAGTTGAAACAGAGTTCTAGTTTCTTACATGGAAGACGAGAGTATGTAGATTGGGGCAGTTGATGAGCAAGATAGGCAAGGCTTGCCATCCTCGTTCATCGTCACTTTCAATTGATAGATGATTAAGGTTGTTGAATACAGGTACGGTCTTACAGAAGTCTTCAATCACCTGAAAACACACATATGAATACAACTTGTTGGATCATCATGAGTGTAAAATTATTAATCAACCATAAAATAAGATAAGAAAGAAAGAAATAAAACCTCAATTGTAGCAGAAGTTAAGTGAAGGGTTTGAACGTTTTGTATCCCCATGATAAGATTGGTGGCATCCCAACGTACTTCAAGTTCGTCCGAATCTCTTGCATGCATCTGCCTTCTATTCGATCCAACATCGAGCCTAGCTTCGACAAGGGAATCCAATTTGACAAGTGGAGAGTTGCGGGAAACAATATCTGAGTAGTTGAAGTAGAGGAGGTTTGGAGTATCAAACGAAACATAGGAAGGGCTTGCACTAACGTAGTGTGGTGTGAGAGTATGGCGATAGGCTCAATAGGTTTGACTTTTTCGGGTACTCTGCGCAATATTAAAAAAAAATTGATGCCAAATGTTTTGGTTATTTTTATTACAAGAAAATTGAAGTAATCAAATGTAAGGCACTAAAACGTTGGCTTCACTTACAATCGAGACATGTTGAGTATGTCATGTAGATACTGTTCACATCAATAGTTAGTCTCTTAAGGGTTGGGGAACACACTGACGCAGAGCTCCAACGGTGCCAAGTTATACAATTTACGATCAACTCCTCAAGCATAGGGCATCTAGATAGAAGCCGGGCAAGGGCAAAACTCCCAACAACAGGACAGAAGTTAATAGAATCAAGATGCAGAGTTCTAAGATTGGTAAAGATAACGCCTCTTAGAAATGAGAGACCAAGTCCACATCCAAGTTTCAGCTTAAGCAAGTTGTGGGTCTTGTCGAAGATTTTAGAAGGCAGTGAAGGATGTCTTCGTGAAGGGAAGAGCATTATTAAGGTAAGATCTGTCCAATCCACGACAAGATTTCTGTCAACAGCCTGATGGTATATGAGAGAGAATTTGGCTCACAAACTCTCTGAAACTAGTCCTTGAGCATTCTTCGGGACTTACACAAGGCATAAAGATGGAGTCATCAAAATCAAGACTAGGTAGCAATGTAAACAAGTCTCGCCATCTCTTGGACAGAACAGATGTCAAAGCTGCCTCTCTTGTTGGAAGGAAAGACAGGATGTGAATAAGTAGATCCTCTGGTAAGTTGCTGATTGCATCTCCTTCTTCCTCATCACTTTTCTTCCTCCTCCTTTGACATCTATCTCTGTTCATCTCTCTATCTCTCTATATTCTAATGATCTCTTCGCTTCAATGAGAGGACTTTTTTTATTCATAAACGAATGAGGACTTATCCTTATGCTGTTATTTTTTTTGGTAAGGAGGATTTATCCTGTTCTAAAACAAAAGCCAATTAATACATTTTTTTCTTTATACTAAAATATATAATCTAGTCTAGATGCTGCCTTAATCAATGGAGAAATTTATTAGTTATTTATTTAAAGTAAAAAATAAAAATTAATAAATTAGTTGAATTCTAAAACTCAGAAAGAGTGAGAAAAAAAAAATTAAAAAGAGAAACTTCAATAGTTTGATAAAATCAAAAGTTAAAACTATTATAATACTATCAGATATTATCCGAATTAAACCTTAATTGCTGATTTAATAAATTCTTTCCCATATTATAAAGGAAAAGGCTTTTCCGAAAAGCCCACGGCGGTTTATTAAAACAACAAATAAAAGCCCACGATTTCCACTAATCCAAGCGATGCGTTTTCATCAAAAGGAAAAAACGCAGCGTTTTTAGAAACCTTACTGATCTTAATCAAGAAAGCTCGAAACAATTCAAGAAGTGAACCAGTTTCATCTCTTCTTCACTCTCCTTCTCTGGATTCTCTTCTTCTTGACTGAGTTTTCAAAATCGTGATTTTAGATCTCTTCATCTTCGTTAATTTTCTGGTTTGATTGGAACGGATTGGTTCGCTAGGGTTTAAGTGCGCGAGAAGAAGATGGATCGTATCAGCAATCTACCAGATGAACTTATTAGGATAATCGTGAGTTTTCTTGCTGCAAAGGATGCTGCGTCTTTGTTGGTTACCTCAAGGAGGTTTGGGGAAATCTACAAAATCATATCAGATCTTGAGTTCGATGACAAAGCTAAGTTTCAGGGGACTTTCACGGATCTTGTGAGTGAAGCATTGGCTCGGCTGGAACCTACTACGTGCATAAGGAGATTCTCTTTGAAATCTGAAAAGGGTATTGATCCAGATCGTATCCACCACTGGCTACGTGATGTGTTAAATCATCGTGGTGTCATGGTCATAGATCTTGAACTGCGCATAAAGGGTAATAATGGATATACGTTGCCTTCGGAGATTTTTGCGTGCAAGACACTCATTAAGCTGAAACTAGGGATGGACATTGTTATCACTGTTCTACCTGAGAACGCTTTGCTACCAGCACTTGAGACTCTCGTTTTTGACTCTGTTCGGTTCTGTAATCCTGCTGATTGTGCGTTCAAGGCGTTTCTTTTGGCTTGCCCTGTGCTTAAGGAACTAACCATCGATGGCATGTACTGGGAAACTTGGGATTGGTCTGGAATCGTGTCTAGTCCAAGTCTTGAAAGACTTACAATTGGTCGTGAACTGTCAGGTTTTGATGGACCTGATCCTCAGTACATTACTTTTGATACTCCAAGTCTTGCCTACTTAGAATACATTGACTATGTCCCGGATGGGTATACAATTGTTAATTTCGAGTCCCTTGTGGAAGCTAAGCTCATTCTTCTTGTGATGATAAATCGCCGATGGAATTGGGAGTTTCCAGTTGACGGTGATATCTTATCTAGCAATGCAACAAATCTGATTCAAGGGATAAGAAATGTTCAGATCCTGGAATTATCATATCCGTATACTTTCGAGGTAAGTGTGTTATCTTTTTCTCTTTGTCTATATTTTTTTTATTTTTTAGTAGGTGCTTGAAAAAGAAATTAACATGAATATTTGTAATACAATAATAGAACATGTAAAGGTGAGCCAATTAAGCGAGCATTTTAAGTTCCATAGGATGTTGACTGTTTTAATTTTATTTGATTTCAGACGCTTCACATCTTCCGTGATGCAATTCCAATATTTGAAAAGCTTCACCATTTAACTATTATAAATGATGATACGGGGGTCTGTTGGAAGTTTCTCCCCTTTTTGCTGAACAAGGCTCCAAATCTAAAGACCCTTGTTATCGAGGTAAGACAATAATGTATATTTGCTTTACTTAAATTTCCAAAACCTCCTTGTGTATAATCTCAACCTCCTGCTGCAGGGTGACTTGCATTGTCCTGACGATGGTGAAGAACATGACTATGTTGAAGAACCTGACTATGTTTGCAGGTGTTTGTCGGGATATTCTTGTCTGTTGACATGTCCTCTAGAGGTTTTGGAGATAAACTTATGGTACGACGGAACTGTGGATGAGTTGCAGCAAGTAAAACACTTCTTAGGAAAGCTGCCATGTCTTGTGGTGCTGAAAGTACATTCCCGGAAAAGTTTAAGCGACGAGGAAAAGTTAAGAATCACCAGGGAACTGCTAATCCTTCCAAGAGCTTCTTCCAAGTGCAAGATCCAGATTAGTTTTACTTAAAAACTTCCAATTCAAGCGTGAAGAACAAATTTTGGTCATCCTAGTTGCATTACTCTGTTGGAGCATGAATAAGATTGTGCACATTCTTGGTTTCTTTTTGACCTCTAGTTACTCTCTCTGTTATCTTTTATTTTGATCCTCCTAGTAATTGACTTTAGTCTGTTGTCTACTTTCTAGGCATGGTTTGATTTGTAACTCAACTTGCTTCCAAGTGTTCTTCGTTGATGCCTTAACTGATAATATGAACTTCACTTGAATCTCTCTGAAATGTTTTCATCTGGGGGTTGATTATGCCATGTCAACCGTTGTCTCTGTAATTTGCTAAAGCGTGGTATCTTGGATCTTAGACTAGGCATATATGCTGAAGAAGGGATGTTCATTGCCTGTTGAGGTCTTCTCTTTGGATCAAGTGGTCTGGACTTGTGTCTCATAAACAATCTTGTTCTATTATTGAATGAAATATAAGATGAAACAGAAGAAAGTAAGAAACCTGGAGACTTTACCTTTGGTTGCTAAACGCAGCTGAAACATAACATATGTCTAAGATAGAACTACATAAAAAGGCTAAGCCAACCAAAAGTGAAACTATCCATAAGAGACAAGTCAATATAGGTCCATCAGCTCTAGAAAATACAGATTTTTATTGTTCTCAATTTCTCATCGTCGTCCTATAGAGTACTGGAAATCAAGTATCGCTCTCCTAGCTCAAGACTGTTCCGATATTAATAGAACTTTCACACTCCTGCAAGTGAAAAAAATAAAGCAAATACAAGTCAAAAATATTAAAATTAGAACGACAAGATGCATTTTAAACTACATAGGTACTCCAGTGAGACGGATCTGATCATTAAGAATAGAGAAAGATCAACCAACATGATGACACCTATCTGCAAACAGACAGATGTAAAAACGAAACCATTCACGAAAGCAAAAGATAATCTAAAAGTCTAACGATCAACACTAATCCCTAATGACGAGAAGACTGGAAACTGAAACAACACTTGGCAAGTGATAAATCCCTAAACAAGCATGATCCTCGCATCAAAAACCTAGACTTGGGTTGTAACCAGAAATTTCAACTACTGCATTACCTTTCTATGTGAACAAAGACAAAATCTTTAGTATCATCCTATACTAAGCTTCCCAGATTCTACACTTCCATCTTAAGTGACTCCAAAGCTATCAACAACCCTAAACTCATCATAACAAAGAAGCTATAAGAATTATACCTCAAGGAAACAAGTCAGGCTACAACTGCAGCAGATGGAATCATGCCAGCTTTCCTGGCATAATCGAAGATCCCACCGGCGTCAATGACAGGTCCAGCATCACCAATGGCCTTGAGCTTATACTCTTTCCCGGTAGTATGATTGATCAGCACACAATCACCTTCTCTCAGCTCAACAGTCGCAACATCTCCAGTTTTACACTCCTCACAAACCCTAATCTCCGACTCCAACGGGTAAACCTCTCCGGTAGCTACAGAGTTCCGGAAGAAGATTCTAGCGTAAGATTGAGCCACCACAGCCTTAGCTCCCGCTGCGCCTAAACAAACAGGAGCGTGCTCACGAGACGATCCACAACCGAAGTTTTCACCTCCGATGATGATTGAGTACTTGGATTTTATCTCGCCTTGCTCCACGAATCGCTCATTGTAGGAATCTGGAAGTCCGATCAGCGCGTAAGAGCCGAGCTTCTCGCAATCGGCTGGATTCGAGGTGGAAAGGGTGAGATACTCGGCGGGAATGATCTGATCGGTGTCGATGTTATCACCAACAACGTAGCATAGTCCGTGGAAGGTGTTCCTATCTTGAGACGCGGCGGCGCGTGGGACGATTGTTGAAGGAGTGACTCTTGAGACTATGGATTTGAAATTGATGGCCGTTGATGAGTAATTGACTCTCAGAGAAGATGATTTGAAAGGAGCAAAGGAAGCGTTTTTGGATGAAGCTAAAGTCTTGGCAAATGTAGGGTTTTTGATTTGCAGAGAAACCGCCGCCATTGTCGTCGCGTTCCGGCCGTCGGCGAAAATGACAAGACTTTATTTATCTCCTTTTCTAATTTACTACCAATGTGGTTTTTGAATTGTCACCGGTTTTAGTAAACCAAACCGAATGAGCTAAGACAAACCGATATTAGTCAATGTTTTTAAACCTGGACCGGACCGGCTGGTCGGACCGGTCCAACCACGACCCAGTAGACATTTCGGTTTGGATTATCTCTAAAAACTACAAAAAACTGGAAAACCCGCAAAAATCCGTGAACCGGTGATTGAACCAGCAGGTCGGACGACAGATCAGTATCAAATTAAAATATATAAATTTTATCACACTTCAAACTCAAACCAAATTAAAATTAAATGTTGTTATTTATAAAAAAAAAACACTTAATCATTTTATCTAATCATCTAAAATTTAATTTTAGTCGTTTAGTACTTAATTATATATGTTTTGTTCATATATTTATAGAAAAGTAGATTTTATATTCATAAAATGTAAACAAACAAATAAACTAATTGATCCGTGGTTCAACTGGTCTGACCGGTTGATCAGTGACACGAAAAACTTCCGGTTCACCTTCCGGCCCGGTTAAAAACATTGATATTAGTATAAGAGAATTCATCTAACGTATTTTGAATAGGCTAGGTATTGACTTCAGTTTGGCATACACTTATACGCATACGATCCAGTGTGATACTTAATACATCAAATGTTCGATTTGCCTCCATGTACACACATTATGTACAGGCTACTTAATAGACTTCCCTGTGATATCCAAAATCAAGAAAGAAGTTAAAGAAGATTAATTATGATGAATTCACCCAAAGATCAACCATTGTTTATAGAACTATATATATGCAACCACACGTCCGATTGTTCAAATGTAATCTATGAGTATATCATGATTCATTACGGATGATGAATAGTTAATAATCATCATGCGGATAGGACATCAACGATGTTTTGCATGACGTTTACTTGCATGCTAAGACACTTGATGTAATGAGCCGTCTCCACCATCAGTTTTAACGTCTCCATATCACCACCACCCGGCACGACTCTTCTTAGCCTATCCACATCCGTCGTCTCGTACCTCCTCAAACGGCGACGCCGTATCCTTCCTCTGATGACGTCAGTACCTGATGATCTCTTCTTTGGTTTTGTGTGGTATCCACCGATTTTGCTGGCTTGGGCTCGACGATGATGGAGTCTCCACAAAATGGCTCTGCTCCATGTCTGGCTAGTCCCTCCGGAGGCTCTGGCCATGGAGATGTAAGCAGCAGTCTTGATCTTCCTCACTCGCTCGGTTGTTTTCTTCGGACCGATGAAAGATTTTTGTCTTCTCAGCTTTGAGAGAGAATGAAGGAAGTGGACGGCAAAAAGGGTTTCTCTCGGGGTGTTTATGTTAAGGCTGTGAGTTGTAGATGAGGCCATCGCTCTATCTATCGTGGTTCAGAAATACAAATGAAGAATAAACGTAAAGTATATATAACGGAGAGAAGAGAAAGACTAAAGATTTTACAAGTACATAAAAGGCAATTCACTTTTTGAAGATTATATTGTGTGTACGTGTAATTGCATTAAATTTGTATACTTTTCATTAATTTAAACAGGTTTGTTATCTTGTGTACTATTCATTTTAAATATATACATTAAAGAGAAAATATGTACATGGATTTATGTTTATTAAGAGTAACACATGAATCTATTTGAATCCATCCGTATATACAAGCTGCAATTATATTTGTCATTAACAATACATATCTTGTCTTAATTGAAACATTTTTTTAATAAAAAGAGTGCTATTAACTTTTTTATATTCTTATAATGAACCATTACATTTGTTTTGGTTTTGGAGTACTCTTCAAAAAACATAGGCACGCCACACTGTCCGATAGTCCGAATCCAAAACTGGTTTTAGGAATTGCAGTGAACAAAATATACATAGGGAACTATAGAAATAGAAGAATGAAACTAAAACTGGAGTTGGACAAGTAGGTCCACAATTGGGCCAACCACCACATGAAAGCACATGGCCACAAACCTATACGCATCCACTTTCTCTAATCTTATCCTTAATTAATTATTGCTAATCAATATCTTTTGTTCATAATTACACGGTTAGTCGGTCCTCTCTCTCTCTCTTTCTCTGTATTCTAAACTAAAACATTTGAAATACAATATTTGAATTTGAAGGTATTTTTTAATCACTTCAAATCTAAATTTGTTTTAAGAATAAAGGCGGCTGAGTAAGCTTGAAGTTGCAACTATGAACAGTCTGCACGAACAATTGAAAACACACTCCTCCCTCCGGTCCATAAGCCCTGCTGACATGTGGCTTCTCTGTTCGTTATTTCCGTTGAAACAAATATGTTGGCCTTTTCCCTCTTTTACCATTTCATTAAATTTATTCTTATCAAGTACAATAGTTGCATATTCGCAGTACTTAAAACCCTCTTTATAGCGTTGTTCAACATGCACGTTATTTTATATTTTTGAAAAACATATGAATAGATCTTGAATATTTTGTTGTTCGCTTACGGAATTAATTTGCTGACCAATAATCTCATTATTAATTAAAGAAAGAAATTCTGATTATTTTATGAGAGATTCAATAAAAGATAAATATAAATGGCCAAACAACACGTTCATCCGTATATGTAACCATGCTCAAATTTCTCCAACCAAAAAAAAAAAAAAAAATGAGTTAAGAGGAAAAAGAGATAGTACAATAGAAAAGATCACAAGTTTGCATGTTCATGGCCCATATTAACATTCCATATTTAAAGGCCGTAATTGTTTGTCTGATTTATTTAATGCATATGTTTTTAAAATATATATAGTATATATAATGCAATATGTTTATCAAAGTATATGCTTGGATTTTTTATTGGATATATATACAAGTAGTAGTAATTCAACGTGATCATCGTACTAACACAAACCATTAAGTTCACCGTCCTACGAATTTGTAAATGTGAAAACATATAATTGTCCCGGTTTTGACGATCCTAGATTCAAGTAGAATACACATCAAGGATAAAAGGTCTGTTACCCCATATTGTCGGACCGAAGATGATAAAGCATATCAAGAGTAGTAAAATAGAGCAATTTTCACACACACCGACAACAACAATAAAAGGGTAAGAATTGATAAGAGAGAATCGAATGGCAATAGATATTACAAAGTTTATATATACAAATACCAATTGATCAACTTTATTCACGACAAGACAGATTACAACTGTAGGACGTATACAAATACAATCAAACACAAAACACGTAATACACAAATTACGTACATTTACTAACTTTTTTTTTTTTGTTTAACCACGTGATTGATTAGTTGATGATACTTATAAGAGGCCAGAGTCGAAAACGACACCTGTTGACGGCAACCACGATTTCCCGTCAATGAAACCCGAGACGGTAAACCCTTGAGCTTCGGTCAACGTCAACGCCGGATGATACCCAGCCCAGTTAACCCGACCCGAAAGCGATGATCCAGGACCCGAGTTCCCAAATTCTCCGTAATAAAGAGTCTTCAAAGCAAAGCTACTCGACCAAGGAGACCAACCCGAAGGGTGAATCGAACCGTCCAAAAAAGATTGCATCACAACTGTCCTAGAATACGCTTTCCATGGACGACCCAAATAAGTCCCGATCGAACCGGTGATTCTGCAATTATGGATAGATATTCCCGTATTCTGATTCGGGTCTGACCGTCCCTGGGCCGTTACGTAGTTTTGTTCTGACGAGCCTTTTCGAGATACGAGGTTGCAGCTTTGGAAAACGACTGCGGAGTTTCCGAAGATGAAATCCACGGTGCCGGTAATGTCGGTTTCTCTATAGAACTGTCGTTTGGAGAGTGTGTAGAGTGAGTCTTGGTACCCATCTATTGAGCATCTATACACCACGGACCTGTCTGATCCGACCCGTAATGCCACAGCTTGTTCTGCGTTTGGTCCCGCACTGTTCACGAATGTTATGTCCCGAGCTATGAAACCATCCCCCATGGCGGCTGCCGTAGAATAATAAAAAAAAAAAACACCAATGAAAAATTAGGAAGTCGTTAAGTATCTGTGAGGTTGACGAAAAAATAAACCTTAAACTTCAACATAAAAAATTATCATAAATTAAAAATATAACACTTCTTTAAATCTCCTAAAGAACATTAGTTTAACATGTAAAGGAGATTTAGAGAATATAGTAAATATTTCCATGAGAATTTGACCTAAAGTACGACATGAAAAGACTATTTATAGTTACGTACATGGATTTTTTAAAACGTCTTGATTTTTCTTTCTCGGACAACCATTAGTTCTTGATTAAGACATTTTTAATTCTATGATTAATTTATTTTAGTGAAAATCTCACCGACAGTAGCGGATTGGTACGTATTCCAGCCACCTCTGTTACTTCTGCTACCGACGATTACTGTTTTGCCCTTCCCGTCACCAACCAACATAACGTTCTTCTGTTTGCTCGGAATATTGAGATTCTCTTTATAGGTTCCAGCTGCTAAATGGATCACGCTTCTGCCACTTCCCTCCGCCAACGAAGCCAGTGCTTCGGCTACGCTCATGTGTGTCCCGCTTCCGTCGGCTGCCACCACCGCGTGAGGTCTCAGCTCTTCTACCGAAGCTTCTAAAAGCTTCCGGTCCGACGAAGAAACCCACGTCGGAAAATCATGATCCGACAACAGTTTCCGACCACCAACTACACCAGACAAAGAAGAACTTTTCTGCTTATCGGACACGAACATGTCTAGGGAAGTGGTCAGTGAACCGGTGAGCTTTCTTGCGAAGGAATCCATCTCAACTCCGTCTTTGTTGAAGCTGGATTTCTCGCTTAGGCTTTGCTTACAGGTCTCTTGATTAGTCAACGCCGCACTTAGCCATGTGTGGACATCATCGTTGACCTGATTTTTACTCTTGGCGACAACGATGCGAGACAGCATGTCGAGTGTGTCGTCAAGCAGCTCAAGGCAGTCGTTGACAGGATCGATCATGAGGGTTTGAGAGGTATGGTGCGAAAGCGTGAGGTTAAAGGCGAGAGAACGAGCTAAATGAGCGTGGTCCAAGCTGAGTTGGACTGAGTTGAGAAACCCTTTGTTAGAAGAAGTTGATTGTTTGGTTTTTGATGATGAGTCGGAGTTTGGGTGTCTTGTGAATTTTGTAAATTTAGAGTTTGATGAATGGGCAAACACTGAAGAATGAAGAGACAAGAGGTTTAAGATCATGAACAACAATAGTTTGATCCGGAACTTATGATTTGGTAACGAGAATAATGTAGTTGCCATTGTGATTTATGTGCAATGTTAATGATTCGTGTGTAGTAGAGAAGAAGTGTTATGTGCTTTGCTAATCTATATATAGTTTCATAATAAACTACTACTACTAGTTTAAAAAAAAAAATAGAAAAAAGAAAGAAATAAAACTAGTACTAAGAAGAACCTTTTGAAAAGAAATGGGACCAAATTCATAATTTTGAGTTCCAAAGGTTGGGACGTGGAAAAAATCCGGTAAGATATTATTACATTTATATGAAAAATATAAAAAAATATAAAATATATATAAAAAATAGATTTCATTTATATATTAAAAAATCAAAAAATAAAGTTATTTAAAATGATCATTAGATTTCTTACCTCTTCTTCTTAAGTATTTTTAATTAATTTGTTTATAATTAGCTAGAGTGGCGTATTAAAAGTTTGTCTGTATGTATAACCATAGCAATTAATTTTACTTGTGGTGTTAAGTTTTAATGCACCAGTTAATATAGTATAAACTTAAATTAATCTTGCTTCATATATAAAGAAGATTAAATTTGATCGAGTATTATAAACAACTGGTTGTATTAGTGACAATATTGAGCAATAGCATGAATTCAAATTCGGCAATATATATGTATAAGTATATTATATATGTGGTTATTTAAACGGTAGAAAAAAACTGTCAATGTTTTTCAATCATAGTTTGAATATGATCATATACGATTATTGTTCACACTTCACACGAGTAATTTTTCAAAAGTCGGTTTTCTAGCTATTATCAAATATTCATCCGTCTTTGGTTGTAATTCTATTCTATTCGTATCACGATGCTACGTAAATGCAGTATATAAGGTTGTTGGCAAGATATTAGGCTGTTTTGTACTGTATGTGTTTGATCTTTTCAAATTTTTTTATATTTCGTTATTATTGCATGACTCTTTAAAGTTTTAACCAGATATATGTACTAGCAAAATCAAGAAGGAAACTAAAATATGGAAACCAATAAAAGAATAATCCGATTTTGCCTTTTTTGCATATAAGACAGCCACCATCCCTTCCTGTCCGGTAATAATTGATGGCTTTTTGAAAGGTCGATTCGTTTTGTTTCTTATCATTAATATTTTAATTGGTTTACAATGATTCATTATCATATCCCTTCTGTTTTTTCGATAGATAACAGTTTACAGATTGTTGTGTATAATAACTTTAAATTTGTGAAATTATTAAACATTAATACATAAGTGTTTTAAGTATACTTCTCATGACATCTATAACGTAAATCGTATAGTAGCGCAATGTTCGCAATCATGAATCATTTGCATTTCTATTTCCTAGATGTGTATTTAAAAGATATAAATTGATTAGATATAATGTTTGTTAACATGCTTGTTGGGTCTGATCTTATGTTGTTTGTGATAAGAGGAGAGTTTAGTTGACCGCTATGTTTATTGGTTTGGTCTCAGCTTATGTTTTTTACGGTTATGACTTGATTTCACAAATAGCGAAAAAGAAGAAAATGAAAAGAAAAATAAAAATTAAGCTGGTTCCCACTAAAATTTAACCAATCAAATTAAAAATGCCTGAAAAAATATTGAAGTAATTAAAGCGTAACTCCTTGCCACAAATAAAAATGGTAAGACTGGGTATAATGAGGATCATATATCCGAAGTATATTTTATATAAAAAGTTGTTTAAATGGTTTGTTTTGTTTTGCAAAACAAAATTAATTCTAAATATTATAACATGATTGCGAATATTGACATTTATGTAGGATGGGGTTGCCAAAAAAAAAAAATTGCATGAGATGTAATGTTAGAACAACTTTTTAAGTGATTTTATGAATGGACCCCAATATTGTTCTATGCATGTAATGATTTTTATGCAAACTCTTAGACAAAAGCAGAAACCTTTACTTAGTCGTGCTTTTAGATGTTGTCAGACTGTAGCAATCTAGTAACTAATATTTGATGTGCTAGCAACTATATTCGAAAAGAAAGTTTCATATATTTCCGTGAAGAAAAGATTCACATTAATTTAGTATATACAGTATTTCTCTTTTATTTGAGCTAATGGGTAATATAGGTTGTAAACATTTTTTTGTTGATATAAAGTTTAGTATAATGAAACCAAACATTTTTCTTTTTGATCAAAATCAGTAAGTGATATTTAGTAATAATAATAATAATAAAAAGATGTGATAATGTGTAACAGATGTTTATAACAAAAATAAAATTCAATTTTACATACTTAAATATCATTGAGAAATTCAGGACATATATTTCGAATATGGTTGCTAACCTTGGGATTTCTGTTTGTATGTGGTTTGATTTGAATGAATGAAGCCATATGTTTGCACACAAAAAATATCGCATGATATCTAAATGATTCCACCAAACGCACATGGATATGCAAATTTACAATTAATGAGATTGATATCACGACCCTATAGTTCTCTCAGTCAGTCGTCGTCGTCAGTAATACTCAACGACTTAGACCCACCGGAAACAAATTAAAGCCGCAACTACATTTCAATTATCTAAAGAGAACTAGTGTATTAGAATTTGTATAGTACCAGTTATTATCACATGTTTAATTAATTTTTTTTTAATTCGTGTCAAAACCTCCATTCACGCATTTAAGGTTTACGGATTTTGTCCATTTAACTGTATTAATGTCTACAGGGGATATACCTAGGTAGAAAAATGTATCATTAATTTGTATATGTTACGTTAAGAGATCATCAAAATAGTATATATATATATATATAAGTAAAGAGTGTAGCACAGTTTAACATATATTTCATATTGATTTAGGGTTAGATCATATGCTCAATAACTGATCATACTATTGCAGCAAGATATGTTAAACCTACTAGAGGATCGATACAAAATGTATCTTAATTTACATTTTTACAAATGTTCACTATATATATAGGGACGATCGAGTACCATAGGTTGAGTGCATATATCAAAATTCAAACATTACAAAATTAATAATAATAAAAAAGGAAAAAATACAATTGTAATATACTCCGTACGAACATATTGAACTAACACAAAATAAAGAATTATGAAGTACTGCAGAATGGACGGAACAAAGTGGGTGGGTTTGCTTTTAGGTGACCTCTATAGTCTATAGTATCAGTTATGATCCTTAAATTTGTAGTACTACCAAAAGACTAGAAGATAGAATCTTCGTTTAACTTTCATGGGAGAATAAAGAAAATATATTCCGTTCATATTTATAGATATATAGACACACACGTAAACACAAAAAGAAAGAAAAATAATATGATCAGGAAGATTAGCGAAACAAGAAGTCTACCACTTGGGCCATGAAGATGTCTTTGTCTCTGAGTTGAAATCTGAGCTGGAAAACATGCATGCCACTAAAGACTAAACGCATTGATGCTCTCTATTGATTTATCAAAATGTTTTTTTTTTCTCTTATATTGATCACGATCAATGACCGTTTCGTATTCATTTTATATCGCAACTTTAGTCTATATATATATTTCAATATTTATCACTATATCGTTATGGAAAATCCGGTCATTAAGAAATAAAGTTTAAAAATATGAATTAAGTTTTGAAACAGAAAGAAATGATAAGAGTTATATACATTGACACAAATAAAAATGGACCCAATTTTAAGGCGTTGGTTGTATAATGAAGCCAAAGAATTGACTTATTTTGGAGATATATATGCGTGTTGACTTCACCTCCTCTAAACTTCCTAAGTCGTTAGTTAGAAAACACGCACAAAAAAACACCATACCTCAGAATACGTAAAGCATATTCACATATCACATGAATTGTGTTTTATTATATAGGTAATCTCCTGATATTGTTATCGTACGGGCATTCATATTCAATATAAATCTTTTTTTGATTAAAAGTTTTTGATACTATATATATAATGATTTTGTAAGAAGATGTTATTTCTATACACAACATAAATACATATATATTATCTAGTATCATAGACGATCATAACATGCAATATAATGATTTGTGTTAGTATTGTTTTGTGTTACTACTCTAAAGATCAAACTCGCATCAACATGGTTAGGTGAAATTAAGATTAATAATTAAGATAAGAAAAGATTAGACAAGTCAGCATTAGAGAATATATTTATAAATCCGTAACTATACAATTTCCGGTTGTGGGTCTGTGATATAAATCAATAGACACCTTACAATCCATAAGTTTTTCGCCAAAAATTAAAAGGCCAAAGATAACGAAAAGGATGGTCTATCAGTATCTTGGATTACTAGTTTGTTGATTAAACTAGGGCAAAAAAAACTAGCTACGTATACGTTTTCTTGCCCTTTTTATAAATTTTGTTTTTTTAAAAAAATATAACATTTTTATTCATCTTTCCTTTTTCTATAAGTTACTCGTAAAAATAGATCGAAGAATAAGCTGAAAACTGAAAAGTAATATTCATCATTAAATATGATACAATAATAAAAAAACAGTGATCTGTTACGGGTTATAAATCTTATGATTATCATACTTTGTATGTTGCTGTATTGATATTGAATTGATCTTCTTCTTCTTCTTTTTTGTTAAAGGATACGTAAATTGATCTTTATAATAATATACTTGCAATACTACAAAAAAAAAAAAAAAAACATATATAGCGTCGTCGTATTTACTACTCGAATTTTCTTTAAATCAATTAGGTTAACTGCAAAAACTAATGTTAGAATCACTTTCATGAAATTGGTCATATTCTCGATCTATTAACCTCGTAATAATAATAATAATATGTCAGTCTGTCGGTTGTCTTCGAATTCTTTTCCGTTGTAAAGTTGAAGTTTGGGTATCAAATAAAATAAAAATAGAAGGAAAAAAAAAGCTTTAGAAATGAATGCAGACTAATGAATTCGATTAAGGGATAGAAATTGATTGATTTGATTCGTTTGCATAAAGCACGAAAATGAAGGTTTTAGAAGTGTCATTGGCACCTAATTAACGCTTTTGATATAATTCGTTTAACAGAAACGAAAAGTCATTAGTCTACAGATTTTTATATACATGTCAAAATTAATAATTAAAGGCAAAAAAAAAAAGAGCTCATCAAGAAATATCTTAAAACTTTCTACTCATTGGCAAAGAAAATAAATAAAAAGACGACACGCATACTAACAACGTATAGTATATATGTGTACGTAGCTTCATCTTCTAGAAGTCGTTCAAGTTGAAATTTCATACTGTGTAAAAAAAAAATTCATCGACTCAGTACAAAATTAAGATAGCATCATTAAATCATCTTCTAGAAATCATTTAACTTTTTATCTTTTTTTTTTTCCTCCCTTAAAATAATAGGAATATATTATTAATCATATGAAAAAAGTATCATTGTGGTCAATTTGTCATAAACACTGAATTTGATGCAATTAATCAAATCATAACACAAGTTGACAAAGAAAAGTTCTAAATAGTAACTTACTATACAAAACTTTCTAAATTAGAAAAAAACCACGAAAAGTTTAGGAGAAAAAAAAAAAAATCCGAAAATCGTAAACATATCGATGATATCGAATCACTGATATTACTGATCTGTAACATCTGTTGACTTGGAGCATTAACAAAAATAAAATTTATGCAGTACATTTTACGTATAACAATCATGAAATTGTAGACAGAAACACAAACATTTCAAAAAGGGATCTGGTAATGTAATTACTAATCAGGCCCACGTTATCATATAACATTGTCCACTTTTTTTTTTTTTTCCGGCAAAAGCATAAATCATAATGAACAAATTTTTTGTTATAATTAAGATTTAACAAATCAAAATTGACCGTTTACTACAATCAAAATCAATAAAAAAATAAGTAGATTCATTGGCAGTTGCTGCAGATGAACATAGTTTAAAGAACGACTCAAATCAAGATGTGACAAACATAAATAGTAAATAAATTTTAAAAAAAACTATGTGCTTTTCTTTTTTTTTGATATATGTAATGCCTCCAATCCCAATCGGAGAACATAAAACCTCCCAAAGGGTTCTGTTCTATCTGAAAGAAAGATAAAATAAATAAAAAGAAAAGGAACCCGGAATGGGTTTTGTCTTTTGTTTTGGTCTTTTGGATGATTAAAAACAAAAAAAAAAAAACAAAAAAAAAAAATAATGATGGCGATATAGAATGCAAAACTGGAGATGGTAGAGATTGGTCTCTCTTAAGACATGACTTGACTAATGAGAGTCGACCTGACTCACCTCTGATAAGCCTCACTTATCTTTTGAGGATAAAGAGGCTTACTTAAAAAAATGCAGCCAAATTAAAGAGTGAAGATTGGCTTTTTCAAGGCACTGATCCCTGGAGAACTCAGGAAGCAGCTGTTGCAGAAGATTGCTTCTCAAGTTTCTCCTTTAGAATCTCGGCTCTTCTCTGCTCCGTGTGCTGAGCTATGGTGCTTGCGAGTCCATGGTAGTGCGGGTCTAGTGTCTGGGTAAGGCTTTGGAACCTGGGCGAGTCCGATACTTGCATTGCTATATATTAAAAGAAAAAGAAGAGAGAAATTAAATATTAATGTCAAATATATATACATGGCAAAAAAGTCATCATCTCTTATACCTGCGACTGCATCCATGAATAGTACGAATGGATCCACTTCATCAATTGGAGAGTCTAATTCCTCATCATCGCTAAAATCATCATCTGAAAAGTCATCATCGTCGCTGTAAGAGCGGAAGTCCTTTGCCTGATGATCATACACAAAAGAAGTAAACTTAGTGAGCTACTACGACAAACACTTTGAACCTTTCATGAGATCATTTAGAGGATTCGTTTGGGTTCAAAGAAGACAGACCTGTGCTGCTAACTTCTGGAGTTTACTTCCATCAGTTTCATCTGGATTCTCGTCATCGCCGTCCTCATCTTCATCATCTGTCTGGAATTCATCCATGTCGTCGTCATCACCATCTTCCTCTTCTTCCTCCTCTTCTGCCTTTGCAGCTTCTGTCATAAATGTTCAAATAGGAATATCAGCGAGGGTCAGTGATTAGAAATTGAGAGATAGTAGAAGGCACTGACCAGCAAGCTGATCCTTGTACGCCACTAAAAGCTCGAGAAGAGCCCTGAATACATGTGGCAAGATCTCTACCGGCAATTGCCCAGCAGGAAGACTGAAAAGTGATGTCAACCCCAATATGCAAACTTTCTTATCATGCTCTCTGCACGTAAAGCAAGAAAGATTATTTATATCTTGAAAGAAATGTAAAGAGAAGAGAGATCGAGGTTTAAAAATATTAGATTCACCCACCTCTTGAAGTTAGCATGTACACCACTCTTCTTCTTTTCTTGCAGCATTTGGAACCATATAGTAAAAATTTCTGTTGCGATACCAAATCGTTGCAGTATGCCAAGTGCCAAAGGGGTATTGTAGTAAAAGGCATTAGCAATCTGCACAAGGGTATCACACAGAGATACATTCAGCAATTATTGTCAATCAGGAAATAAAACACATAGCTTAACTCAGTGAAACAGCTAAACAATTTGCAGCAAATGACTTTATGAAGCACAGTTTAACAGCGGCCATTTTGCTTACCACTTCAATCAGAAGACACTTGAAGGAAGATTTCTCGGTACCTCGTAGCCGATCTAGTGTAATTCTCAGGTAGGGCTCCACCCATTGATCCACCTGCCCCTTGCAAGTCTGAAGCACTAACCCTAATAGCTTCGGAGCTGGCTCAAGGTCACTGTCATCAATATTTTTATTCGCCATAAGCTGCCATGAGAAAGAATTATCAAGTTAACTATCATCAATATTTTTATTCGCCATAATTATGTGTACAGTGGGAGGGAAAATGGATGAGGCCATCTACAGTTTTATTTAAACAAGTAACTATCAGATAATGGCTTACCACAGAGATCACACTCCAGAGACTTTGCTGGTAATCTGGTTCCTTGCAAGTGAGATAATGCCCAGTCCCCCTGGATATGTAGTTGTGCAGCGGGACCAAAATATCTAATAATATTCAAAAGAACGATTAAGCAAAAAGGAATGCAAATAAGAAAACTGAAAGAATTTTATGATAACAGAAACGACAAAAAAAGACTGCAAGTCATACTTGGGAAGAAGTCAATAGCCCAATCCACGAGTGCTTCCATCATTAAAGGCCATAAGCTCCACATATCCAATGATATCGTAGGTGAAAACGTAGTAATATATGAGACGATCTCCAGAACCTCTTCAAACACATCTGGCCATAAAAAACTATATGAATGAAGCACCCCGTTTAAAAAAAAGCACAAATGACATAAATCCCAACGCATTCAATATACATCATCCAAAGGAACCCAACAAATGACTAACAACTCCAGATATATGGAGTTTCTAAAACATTATACATACCTTGACCATCAGTTGTCAGCATTTTCCGCATTATTGGCAGCAAATGTGGTTCAATCTGACCATAGAGATGAGGGAGACTACTGATAGATTCAAGAATTGTACTGATGGCACGGAGACATCCAACTGCAGCCAATGCACCAGCATCATCAGTTTCATCCTCACCGTTGTCAGTGTCGATACACCTCCAAAATGCACTGGCCTGTAATTTATTATCATGAACAAGGTATAATAGTGCCAAAAGTAATATAACCCCCAAAGTGGGAAACAACAAAATATCATCTTACCAAATTCTGGCACAAACCCAAAGCATAAGGAGAAATCTCCTCTCCAAACTTATACACGATAGTCTCTAAAGTAAAAGCAAGGTCTTCATTTTCAACTTCATTCATTAGCTTGAAAAATTCTGCACAGCACAAGTCCATTCCAATTATTAGTTTGTTAACATTTCGTCGGGTTTTAATGTAATATTAGACTTCAAATGGAAATACATATACAGTATCAGCAAAATCATTGTAAACTGTACCATCAAGAAGCTGCGGCAGAACTGGGCGGATCTCATCTAGATCTGCAGGGGCGACAATGTTAAATACAAACAGTCTGAAATGCAGGGAAATCATAAGAAAAACAGAAATATTTTTGCCGATACTTACTTTTGGAGGCTTCAATAAATGATCGCAAAGCAAAAACTGAATCCACCCGAACAGGAAGTTCTGGATCACGCATTCCGGAGATAACACAATGCAGTGCCTTGGAAAAATTGCTCTGGTCTGAGAAATTGATATGGGCGTACTGCCCTGCAACCCATGCAGCCTACACAGTGGATGTGATTGAGAAATAAGCTTGACAAGTTAAAGTATCAATGTGATGAAAGCAATGTGAATGATGCAAAACAAATGATGAACAAATACTTCAGCGACTGTAGCATCTACGCACGCATATCCTATACCAAAAAAAGTCATCCTCAACTTCACAAAGTAGTGAATGAGAAATTCAAGCCTATGGAGATAGAAAATTCTAGTAGATATCTGCAACATCTTCAAGCACATGCATATATGATAATGAATAGAAATATGGCTTAAACAACCAAAAGAGTCATTAAAACCTTAGCTCTAAGATGACCAGCCGGGCTGCTAAATTCAGGAAAAACATGTTGCACTAACATATTCTCCAACTCAGATTTGTAAGGTTCATTTTGCCTAAGTTTATCACAAAGTGTCCCAACAGAAAGCAGAGCACCATCCTTTAGGCGATAAGGCTTTTCTTCCGGTGATGCTTCATTATATCTAAAACAGAGAAAAAACGTAATTATGTCATATCGCAATTATAAAATATCCTTTTCTATATTTTTAAGATGAAGCTTGAAGGTACCTCTTAAAAATGTCCACAATGAATTGTACAAATCTTGGGAAATTTTCTTTTCCACGCTTTCTGACCAGTTCAGTCACAAAGTCCATAGACGCAGTCCTGGGACTGTATAAATCTTCAATTATATCTGTAGACAGGTAATGTATTTATTGTAGTTAGTCAAAGAAAGTTAAAAAAAAAAACTAAAAAGCATATTTTAGGATTATCCAAACAATATATAAGGAAGACTTAAAGAACATACCATAACCCTTCCGTACATACTCATGTGGGTCTTCATCCCAAAGCATTTGATCATTATCATTGAAGCACATTAGAGGGAAAACTATTTCAAATAGTAGAGTATGAAGGTGGGGCTGCAGTAAGTTGTACATGTTACTCTTCGAGATACTGCAGAGACACAGATAGTCAATAAGAAGTTCTGGTACCCCATACATGATAAAGAAATCCAGATGCAAATACAGCCGTTGTCAATTATGAAGGAAACAATAAAACTGCGACTAGAAAGACATTTTAATTATGACTGATTACAGGTTCTCAGAAAAAATATGAACACCAACAGTTTTCAAAACCAGAAGAAAATATTACTAACGAAACACTTCAAATATAGCCAAAAGATCCTAACCTGGGCACATCAGGTGCAATGATATTTTCATTTTAATGTATCCACAGAACTCAAATTTTAATAATTTTCTTAAGTTGATCAAAAGTTTGCCACAGAGAATATCCGACCTGTTGCTTAGATATTGAAGAATTAGGTTGATGACTCTATCCGGAAGATATTCACCAATACGAATGGCATTCAACAATTTCAGGTGGCATTCTAGTATCTTGGCTGCATAATTCGTCTGGAACATTTGGGCAAAGGCTTTGTTATCTGGATTCTGAAGTTTCAGATCTCCAAACCTAAACATGTTTTTGAAACTGTTAATTCAAGTCTTATGGCAGATGAAAAAATGTTAGGTTGTACGTTAATGGAAAGATTTTCATGATCCCACATACCGAGTGTACAGCCTGTTTACTATATGAGCAACCCATTTCTTGGCCTTCCACCATCCCCAAGATTTTCTAAGCTCAGGGTCTTCAGGCTGACCTTCTGTAGGAACTGGACGTTCCAAAATGTTTAGGAACAGACCCATCCAAGCATTAAAAAAGTTTGGATCAAATAAAGGTCTCGGGAGCTCTAGCTGTATGGAACAAAAATACAAGAGAATTAAAAGAAAAAACTTGATTACAAACCACCTCAATCAAATATACTTAAACAAAATTTATAATCCACATATGTCCCCAGTTGAGGCCAGGAAACAGTAAAGAACGATTTAGGATATTAACACAAGATGGACCACTTACATAAATACACGACCAGAATATCTTGCATATAAGCTTGATATGGTCTGCCACTTCGAGGGAAGGATTCTCAACATGGACAAGATTGTTAAATATATTCAGAAGGTGCGGAAAGGTCTCCTCGACTACTCGGTGAATGGGTGCCCTATCTTCATCTGACTTAAATCTATAAACAGAAAGTGGCAACAGCATAAACGGAAATTAAAAGTATATCTGATTTTACTAGAAGCTATTGCCCTGATTTTAAATAAGAAACTAATAATCAAACCTTCGTGTAGCAGTATCAACCCCACAACAGCTTATCTAAATGCGAATTTCTTTTCGACAAACCTACTACTAATAATTATGCTATACTTTGCATGTTCAAGAGTTAATAACACAGCAAAAACATTAGCTACAAAGATATAAACCTCTATACTATCAAAATTGAGCAGAGTATATAAAATCTAGAAATCACTATGCAGAAGCAGAACACAGATAAAGAACACCACTGGCACTGATTAAAGAATCTCAAATTAAGGACAAAAAGGGTATAGACAAACTCTAGTGCTCATAAATGACAAAGATTTCTTCAGAGGAAGAAAACAAATAATAGGACACAGACTAACTCGTATTTTGAAGATAAACAAACAATTAGCCAATAGCCAATCTATGCTTATGACATGAACTACGAATGAGAAAATAAAGAAACTGAGCTACAATTCTTACGCACATGGTGATTTCGGACAGCCAGGTTCATAACATAAATAAAAAATAAAGAGAAGCAGACTAACTCGTATTTTGAAGATAAAATCCGCAACACAAATAACGCTCCATAAACTTGTTGACCTTGCAAGTTGTGCGTCACCCAGACCAGGAGATGGGACCATTGCTCAGGATAGTCAGCATAAATTATGGTCTTGAGGCACTCTCCCATCTGAACCCTGCATGATACGCACCAATCACAAACTAGAATAAGGACCAAAAACAGAGGTTATCTTCCTATCTATACTTAATAGATGACATTTCACATCATTTCACTCTACATAACAAATCAGTCCGTGGAAAAAATAAACACAAAGGTGGATTGCAAAAAGGGCATTGTCTTGATGAGTGGTGCAAGTTATACAATAACTGATACCTCAAAATTGGGGGAACTTGAGAGACATATGCAAGAATCTGGTCTCTGACAACACTCTTATCACTCGGCAAGATTTTGTTCTGATCACCTACATAACCAAAAAAAAAAACACAATGTAATACACGCAAAGAGCTAACATAACGACTTATAATACAATCAAACAAACAGCCAATTACCAGAATGAGGTTCCCAGTGCTTAGAAATGAAATTCTTGAAATGGATACTAGCAGATTGGCGTACAGAAAGATCAGAGCCACCATCAACAATAATTTGCAATATCCTTATCAGATGCTGAGGAGTGTGCTGCAACTGCAATCAAAAAAAAAAAAAAAATCAAAAATTTCAAACAAATTTAAAATCATATAGCTCATATAACCACAGTCAAATCAAGTCAATCATCTTATAAGCTTAGTCCTCTACCAATTCTAAGGGAAAAACAAAATCGAACAAAGCAGAGGACGGAACAATAACTAGAAGAAGACACAAAATTGCATATAGACCTGATTAAGGCTCTGCTCAGCAGCTCTACGCTCATCAGGATTAGGACTGAAAGCAGCCGCGCCAACGATTAAGGCAAGGCTAGGCAGATCCATCGGGGAAATTCACAAACAGAACAATCCGACAAAAAAAAAAAAAAAAACAATCGGAAAAAGTCACGAATTTTAAGTCTCCCGGTCCTGCCGTCTCTCCGGTGGAAATCGAAGAGACGAGAGTCAAATCAGGAGGAAGAACCGAAGAAGAAGACGAAGACGAGAAAGAAAGAGAGAGAGAGAGAGGTATAAGAAAGAAGGACTAGGGTTTTAAATGGTTCGTTGGTGTGGTGTGGCTTAAGTCTAAGTCTAAGTCTCGGTCGCACGCACGCGCGTGGTTTTAATAAAAATAATAAAACCACGTGAGAGTGAGAGGAGAGACACACAAATACAAACCGAGAGACTTGCCTGGAGCAGCTACGGCACGCCTTACTAGTTTACACGGTCGATGGTCGCTTTTTTTTTTTTTTTTAATGTCCGTAAAATAATTAATACTACTGTACTAGGAAGTAGGAATCTTTGGGTTTAGTCAAATATTTTCAGAAATTTAATTTTTGATACACTAAACGCTTTTTTAGTCATATGATTCTTTCTATGATAGTTCTATTAAAATCTGTATATTCATGTATAGTAGTATATAGATAGTTTTATATGTTCGAAAATAAATAATTAGAATAAATAGATGTTACCGTATCAAATGATATTAATTGGAGTTTTTTTTTTTTTTTGTAATAAAGATTAATATGGTGGGGGGAATAGGTCTCGATATATTAAAATTATTGGAGAATAAAACACTTTTGTATAATAATAATTAGCTAAAAATAATGATGAGTAATCTTTCTGAATTTTGTGGACCTATCCGACCTAATGGACAACTCATTGATTTTAAATCTTACGTCAGGGACAGTTCATCAATTCGCGAATAATTTCTTCATCTTTTTTAGGAATAATAGCAATTTCCTTCTTTATTTGGTTGGTTATAGTCTTATAGATGGGCTTCAGGAGTAGTAGCGCGGCTTATACATGGGCCTCAGAGACATTTTCTGGGCCACAATTCTCCAAAGCTGTTTTTTTTTTTTTTTTTTTGTGTTGATAGAAAAGCATTTCTTTTCTTTTATTTTGGTGCACCCAAAAGCTCATTACCAAATTGGGTACAAAAGGAGAAGTGGTAACTGGTGAATGATTAATTATCGACGTGGAAGAGAAAATTGCTTCCTCATTTTTATTTGGATGTATGATGTCGAGACTAGCTGTTGGATCTATTCACATTCCTTGAAGAACATTAGGTACTGTTATTATTATTAATTGACAGCTTTTTTTCCACCGGACCGAATGTACTGTTGTACTCTTATACACTCATATGCGTTACTCTTATCTCATGTACATTACGTTTCAGTACCATATTTGGTTTCTTGATTCGGTAACAGTACATTTTCTTGGTTCAGTGTCGTTTCGATCCAAAAATTTGGTTTGGTTTGTTTTATTTTCCAGTTAAAACTCAAACCAAAGATTAAAAATATGTACTGTATCAAGACATAATTCTGAAACAATTAAAAAAACGGTGTAATGAAACAATTAAAAATTGAATTCGGTTCATGTAGTATGCATACTTGTATAGCCACTCAGTTAAGAGAAAAGTATGACTTAATTTCGGTTCTGTTTTGATTGAGTTAGGTTCGGATGTTCATATTCTTCTTTCTTTAATCAGTTCTTGATCAGATGTTTCTCTTTTCATTTCTTTTTTTCTTTTTTGTCTCCAATTTCACATTTAGCTAACATTTCAAAAACAAAGAAAATTATTGATCGGTAAAATCTCTAGTCTCTTAACGATAACTAAAGAATGGTTGTTACGTTATCTTTTTGGTTATAAAAAAATGGTAGTTGCACTATGAACTCAAATACATCAAAATCAAACCGAACAGTCAGAAGTAATCAAAACCACCGATTCATCTAACGATCTAAATGTCCACCGTCCACGACCCTCGAAGCCTCAACATAACAAAAACAAACAACACAAGAAAGGAAGACAAAAAAAAAAAAAAAAAAGAAGTAGTTCTGATAAACGAAACCATGAGCTCCACAGAGACATACGAGCCGCTATTGAGACGGCTCCACTCCGATTCTCAGATTTCTGAACGGTCTTCGCCGGAGATAGAAGAGTTTCTTCGTCTTCGTGGATCCACGGTGACGCCACGCTGGTGGTTAAGGCTTGCTGGGTGGGAGTCAAAGCTTCTATGGACGCTATCTGGAGCCTCTATAGTCGTCTCTGTGCTGAATTACATGCTCAGCTTCGTCACCGTCATGTTCACTGGCCATCTCGGTTCTCTTGAGCTCGCTGGTGCTTCCATCGCCACTGTCGGCATCCAAGGCCTCGCTTACGGTATCATGGTAATCAGATATATTTCAGTCGGTATAACTCAACACGATTTAAAAACAAAGTAAAAACACTAAAAGTCTAAAACAGAGTAAAGAACAGAGGCCGACTTAGTTTAGCGCATAATACTTTGTATTTAGTTGCCTACCGTTTTATAATCCAGTATGAGTTTCATGATTTTATCAATCTGTATTGAACGTTTTCAAAATTTAAACATTATATTTACTAAATTGACTAGTTGGGAATGGCGAGCGCAGTCCAGACAGTGTGTGGTCAAGCGTACGGAGCGAGACAGTACTCGTCAATGGGAATAATCTGCCAACGAGCCATGGTCTTGCACCTTGCAGCTGCATTTCTCCTCACGTTCCTCTACTGGTACTCAGGTCCAATCCTAAAAGCAATGGGACAATCCGTAGCCATCGCGCACGAGGGTCAGGTCTTCGCGCGCGGGATGATTCCCCAGATTTACGCTTTTGCACTCGCTTGCCCGATGCAGAGGTTTCTCCAGGCTCAGAACATAGTAAACCCTTTGGCTTACATGTCCTTAGGAGTTTTCTTGCTTCATACGTTACTCACGTGGCTGGTGACCAACGTGCTTGATTTCGGCTTGCTTGGGGCGGCTCTGGTTCTGAGTTTCTCGTGGTGGCTGCTCGTGGCTGTGAACGGTCTGTATATCGTGATAAGCCCGAGTTGTAAGGAGACTTGGACTGGATTTTCAACTAGGGCTTTTAGAGGGATATGGCCTTACTTCAAGCTCACGGTAGCTTCAGCAGTCATGCTATGGTAAAAAAAAGCTGTTTGATTTGACCGGTTAAGTCTCTTTCTAGTTTAAAATATCGCTGATTCCAAATTTGGACTGAAAAAACTGCAGTTTGGAGATATGGTACAATCAAGGGCTAGTGATTATCTCCGGTTTACTCACCAATCCAACAATTGCTCTAGACGCGATTTCGATATGGTATTTTTTC
Source organism: Camelina laxa (assembly GCA_024034495.1). Taxonomy (NCBI): domain Eukaryota; kingdom Viridiplantae; phylum Streptophyta; class Magnoliopsida; order Brassicales; family Brassicaceae; genus Camelina; species Camelina laxa. The sequence continues at coordinate 6,743,674 of CM043882.1, read as the reverse complement.
CCAGTGGAATCAACTACCAATCAATCTGAGTCATATCTTGATCCGCTTTAGTCAATTTTCTGCAGCATGTATTACTTGAATTGGGATATGCAGTTCATGCTTGGTCTAAGTGCAGCAATCAGGTATGCTTCAGTCAACAAAATGCAAACGACACGCAGTTCCAATTATTTAAACAATATACATACGCAAAAAATCGTGCCGTTTTTTGGTTTTGATCAGTGTCCGAGTGAGCAACGAGCTAGGAGCGGGAAATCCACGAGTGGCTAAGTTATCAGTGGTGGTGGTCAACGTCACGACTGTTCTCATCAGCTTAGTTCTCTGTGTCATTGTGCTTGTGTTCCGCGTCGGCCTTAGCAAAGCCTTTACTAGCGACGCAGAGGTTATAGCAGCCGTCTCTGACCTCTTTCCACTACTCGCCGTTTCCATTTTCTTAAACGGAATCCAACCAATTCTCTCTGGTTAGAACACACACAAAAGAGACCTTTTTGTGAATTTCTTGATTGATCTTTGGTCTTTGTGGATTGATTTAATCTCTTTTGTTGAATTGGTGTAAAAAAAAGGGGTTGCTATTGGAAGTGGGTGGCAAGCAGTGGTGGCTTATGTGAATCTTGTTACTTACTATGTCATTGGTCTTCCTATTGGCTGTGTTCTTGGCTTCAAAACCAGTCTGGGAGTTGCTGTATAATCTCTCTCTTCTTCTCTTTCTTTCATTACCTATGTACACATATATTATTTCTTAAGATTTGGGAGATTTTTCTTTACAGGGGATCTGGTGGGGGATGATTGCAGGAGTCATACTTCAAACCCTAACTTTGATTGTTATTACACTTAGAACCAACTGGACTTCCCAGGTAAAACATTGACGACCCTCTCTTTCTCTCAATATAGTCCATAGTTCTTACCTTTACTCTGCATCTGTTGTAGGTGGAAAATGCAGCTCATCGGGTAAAGACTTCGGCAACTGAGAATCAAGAGACGGCTAACGAAGGAGTTTGAGATCAATATATAGAGACTCTGTTTTTTTTTTTCCTCTTTTGGTGGCAAGAGATATAATATGAAATAAGTAACCTTTTGATTCTTAAGCTATTTGAGGATTCAGAAACATATATCATTTCTTTAACTACAGACAAAACTAACGGACGACTACTTAGTCCTCTTCTGCAAAATCTTATCATGTGGCCTTAGATGATTACAAAAATAAAACCTTCTGTAGTTTTCATAACCCTACAAGTTCTTCCGTCTGTAAGCTATCATAACCCAAGGATCCTTCTTGTGCTTTATCATACAACACAGTTTCCCTTGCATCATCATCATCTCCTTCATCCTCATCATCACTAGATTCACTACTTATATCTTCCTCCTCTTCATCATCATCAGATCCATAAACTCTAGCAATAATGGTTGTTGTCTCATTTCTGAGACCAGTAAGTTCCTTCGCTTCCTCTAGCTCATCTTGAGTTGACGCTAATGATAAAAGCACATTCTTCGCTTTCTGATCAGGTGGAACCCCGCAACTCTCCATCTCATTATACCAACCAATAGCGCTCCCGAAATCCTTGCACCTCCCAGACGCATCCATGATAGTTGTTAAGATGGTTTGATTCGCTTTGATGCCACTTAACCTCATTTTCTCATATACCTCCATCATCTTCTCAACATCATTCGCTTTTGCATACCCTTTTATCATTGTCCCGTAGATGACTACATTCGGTTCAAAACCATCTACCTTTATCCTCTTGAAGAATTTCTCAGCACCCTCCATGTCAGAGGCATTCACATATGCTGATAACATAGTTGAGTAGGACCAGAGATCCGGGAAAATTCTGCGAGGGAAACATATTTATTAATTGCTTTCAATCTAAAACAAGCAAACATGATGGAAGTACTATCTACCTGTCCCGCCGCATGCTCTTAAAGACAGTCTTTGCTTGCTCCACCATCCCAGAAATAGCAAATGCATCAAGCAAAATGTTATAAGCTTTATGTGTCGGCCTGAAAAAACGATAACGACAAATAACATATCCGAAAGAGAGGTCTACTTTGTAAATGCATCAGCTATAGCAGCAAAAAAATAGTTGTTGGAAGCCAGCGAAATCCAAAAAACTGACCTTACACCAGCATCAAGCATCTCTTCAAAAACAGATAGAGCTTCTTCCTCTCTTCTGGCTCTTCCATATGCTTTGATAAGTAAAGCATAACTAACAACATCGGGTTGAATACCAGATCTTTGCATCTGAAAAATTGGGAACTCAGTTAAAAGGGTTAGATCACTACTATTACAGGCCATGGCATACCTCAATGGTGTTTCTAATGTATACTAATTATTTAAAAGAAGGGATCATTCAGATCACCTGGTCATAGATCTTAGAAACTTCTTTATAATTAGTTTCAAAAGACATAAGGCTGTTGTAAGTGACAGTAGACTGGGGAACTCCTTTCCCAGCCATTGAAGCAAATACTTTTCGAGCCTTATCATAGTTTCCAGCCTTCTTGTACATGTATATCATCATGTGATACATCTTTTGATCCGGCTTCAATGGGGATTTCTTCTCATCTAAAAGAGTCTCAAAAACCTCTTCAGCTTCTTTAAATTTGTTCCCCTCAACAAAAGTCTTAAGTATAATCTGATAAGTTACAGCAGAAGGCTCTGGGCCTGAAGTCTGCATCCTCCGAAATATCGCTTCAGCATTGTTGCATTTGCCTCCTCTCCCATAAGATTCCATGAGAGCGGTATAAGAAATCACGTTTGGACTCGAGCCCATCTTACTCAGTACGCTCAAAACCCTTTCAGCTCCATTGAAGTTTCCTAGTTTCCCATAAGCTGTAATGAGCATCAAAAAATCCATTTCACTGAAGTTCCACCAGTTCTGGTATCTAAGCCATTCAAGAATCTGGATTACGAAAGAAACGAAGTAACCAAATATCAGATACAACACGACAACTTTCCTGTTAAAACTAAGATCTAAAGCTAAGAGCTTGCGATAGTGAATAGTCAAACATTGCTGAGAGTAATCACAGTTTATGTCATGCCGTAAGAGTAAATCTTCAGGTATAAATGACAACAGACACATCTATTGGCAGCGTCAATATTGAAATCGTCAGCACTAGATTAAGATGACTCATCTAATATATTCTCTATATGTCAGATTCAAGACTAACTTCATGAACTTGGTTCAGCCAATTTTAAAAAGAAAAAACATAAAAAGGGAGTCAAGCCATTATTGTCCATACCTCACTGACAAGGTTCCATTTCTTAAGCTGCTTAAATCTAACCAAAGTACCCAAAACAAGATCCCTGGGAAGACCTTGGTCACCGTCAGTTCGGTATTGCCTAAGCACGGGAACTGCAGAACCAGTCGATTCAATCTCTAGCATTAGCCCTCTCCATCTCTTCTGATCCGTCTCGTCAGCTGCATCTTTAAAAACTTCCATCTTCCTCCTCTTTTGCAGGAACTTCCTTGGGGCCAGCATTCCCATACAAACAACTCTGAATCGGTTTTGGATTTTAACACCAACATTGATTATATTGTTCTGTAGGTTCCTCTGACTGACACAAACATAAACACAGAGACGAATTTGTAAATTAAAAACCAAAACTTTTAATAGCTTAAAAGAAAAGAACATAAACCCTAAGAGTCAGTACCCTCAGGTTTATAACCCAACACAGCTTAAAGCTTACACAATCGATTGAACTATAGACGAAACCCATCATAGAATTATGAAATTTGGAAAAGGCAGTCCCTTTTTTACATAGAATTATCCCAACCCGTCAATGGAAACGAAGGAACATTTCTAGAACAAAAGCAATTCTAAAGAAGACCTCCCAAACTGAGAAACTAGTTTTGAAAAGGTAAAGAAGCGAATAGGAAAGAGAAAAGGAAACCTGTGATTACTTGAAGGAACTGAGACAAACGGCTTGAAAATTACAGTCTGTGACATTTATAAAGTTCGCAGCTTCTTCTCTCTGTCGTGGCGCAGCTGCCCAGAAGAAGAAGAAGAAGTAAGCTACTCTCTTCTCTTATCTTTAAAAAGTTAAAACTTCAAAGTGGATATATTTTTTTTTTTCTAATTTCAATTTGAAGAAATTAGACCTCCCAAAAAATGGAGGTTTATGACGATAATGCCCATCTGAGCACCTGATAATTACACATATATGACTCATTACGGCATCGTTTAGAAGCTATTACTTCAAACTTCAACATCATGCTGATGTCTCGTGTAGTCTCAAATTGAGTAATGTGATGTAAAATTAGAAAGAAAGATGAAAGTAAAAAAGTTTGAAATTTGCCATTGATATTCGTGGCCCTTTTAGGAATTGAGGATTGCACCAAAAGGGGTCTGGTACTCTTACTCGATTGATTGTGTGGAAAGAAAAAGAAAGACTTTTGACCAAAACCACTGGTGTGATTTTTAGTTGCAAGAAAAGAAGAAAAATCCTCATTTGAAGATTGCGCTTTGTATAGTTCTTGGATCAGATGGATTACTGAGTTAATCAACAACATTGCTCACTTGACTTGGACTAATAACGTGAATCAGGTTTTTTAAAGTAAATTTAGTGGTATTAATACGCTCAAGAGTTAGAACTAGTGAAATCTCATAAGCTTTTGTTTTTTTTTTCAGTATTATCATCACATGAAATCAAATCAATTCTAACAAAGTTCCCACGTGGAATTGGAAACTATAAATCAAAACACCCGCGGTTTAAATTACATACGAGAGATCAGAAGAGGGACAGAGGCAGGAGCTTCCTCTTCCATCTCATGCTCAAGCTCTCCATAGCGCTCAAGGACACGCATCCTGCAGTCCTCAGCGGCCAGCAATCCGGTTGAATAAGCACCGTGCACTGATCCCGGGTAGCTCGAGCTAGTGGCTTCACCAGCAAAGAATAGATTATCCAATGGCACTCTCAGCCTCTCATAGAGGTCGTGAGGTTTGTTCACCATGTCATAGCTATATGATCCTAATGAATTGATGTCTGATCCCCACCTTGATACCAAATAATGTATCTGCCAACAACAACAAAAAAAACATTAAAGCTTTGTACACTGGCAAAAAGATATAGGTATAAGAAAGATAGGTTTAGAGCAGTACCGGTGAAGATGCATCTGGAAGAATTTTCTGGAGTTGCGAAAAGGCAAAATTTGCAGCTGCTTCATCAGATTTTTTCTCGATATCTCTAGCCAGCTGACCAGCCGGCATGTAAACAAGGACAGGATGGCTAGTGGCTTTATGCAGGTTCAAGAAATAACTGCATCCATAGGAAGTTTCTGCAACCACTCCTAGAAACTCTACGTTTGGCCAAAATACATTGTCAAAGTGCAATATGATCTTGTTCTCGATTCCTACACCGAGATCGTTGATAGCTTCTTGTTTCCACTGTGGAAGCTTTGGATCAAATGTTATCGTTCCTGACTTTAGGACTCCGAGAGGAAGAGCAATGACTGCAGCATCCGCAACAAAGGTGTCTCCTTTCTCTGTAGTCACCTTAACTCCACTGTGGCGCCTTACAATCTTGGTAACCCTGCCAAAACAAAAAGCCAATAAGGTTCAGCTGCAGTTCTAGAAAAAAAGGTGGAAACTCCTTTGACAAACAAATTTTACCTGTGGCTTAGACGTATATCAAGACCTTTCGAGAGAGTGTTGATAACAGGGCGATACCCTCTAACCATAAGACCATGTCCACCGGGCAACAGTTCTTCCTGCGAATGTTTTAATTGACAAATCAAGAAACCAGAACATACGTCAACCACTGAACCGAGAACGACAGGCAATTTAGTTACTAACCTGGTCCCAACACTTTGCCGAGATGGTTTCAGCATCAGCAGCAAACCATCCTTCCATGCGGCACAAGTACCACTGAAGCACATTATGGGCAATCCCCTCCAACCTGAAAGCGAAAAGTCTAACTGAGCATCCCCCAGATATAAAAGTTAAAACAAAAATCAAAGGACTGAGTTGAGACAATATGTTTCCATACCTCAATTCAGGGTTCCTCTTGAACACAATAGAAAAAGCTTGAGCGATTGACATGTCTTCATCCTGCTCATCCCTGACTTTACAGATCTGCATTTGTGAAACAACTATCTAGTTAATCAAAGATACGCAACAACTAGAAACACAATAAAAGAAAAACTAAACACCCAGTACACACACCTGTTCCAGAATGTGCTCAAATTTTTCGCCAACTTGAGTAACCAACTCTTGAGGGACTTGGTTACCAGCCTTATCGAATAGAGCATAGCTGCAAAAAACAGAATTACACCATGAGTTTTACACAAAGAGAGAAGATATGTTACGATGTACATTTAGAATATCCAAAACACACACCTTTCAAGATCGTGATCATACAAAACTGAATTGTCACCACTAGTACGATAAAGGGGTAATCCTAATCTACCAATAACTGCAGCCAAAGGATTCTCTTTACAGACACCATGCAACCTGTCAAAAAAACGATGTTGCTTAGTTAGCATCAATGAAAAAAAAGATCCAAACATGAATCAATGAGAAAACAAAGGTAAGAGAGAGAGAGAGAGCAATGAATTTACCAAGATGCACCCAGATCAACTGGAAAACCAAAAGAGTAATCAGTGTGAACTCGTCCACCAATTCTGTCACGAGACTCCAATAGCACAACCTGAAAAAATAAAGGAAATAAGACCCTGAAACATACTTATATATCACTTCCTCTAAACAACATTGTAGTAACCTAAGAGATTGCAAACAGACCTGAAAGGAAGCATCTTGAAGAGTGCGAGCAGCTGAAATCCCAGCCATACCACCACCAATCACTATCACTGAAGGTGAACTCTTCTTAATCTTCTCTTCGGTTGAGACACAAACAGCTGATGAAACACAAACAAACATACGAAACAGTTCAAACCCATGAAATAATAATACTTGCAAGAGAATTTTTAAAAAAAAAAAAAAAAAAAAAAACTAAATTGTCACACACAAGAATTAAGATTTCACAACGAAAACAAAAAAAAAAACAATCATATAAAGTAAAAAAGGTAATACCTTTACGCAGCTGACGATTAGTTTTGCCTCTAGACTCCATAATTAAAAATTACTATCACTAATGTAACAGAGCGATAAAGGATCTAACGATTTCTGCTCGAAAAGAAGGAGCGAAATCGGCAATTGAGGAAAAAAACTAAGAATTGAGATGAGAAGAAGACACGTATAATTATTACTCAAGTAATTTGAAATCGGAGATGTAAAACCTAGTTTTCTATACAATTTCATGCGGTTTTCCCCTTTTATCTTTTACAGATTTCTGCAAAAAAAAAAACCAGATTCGAGTTCTCCCAAACAATGAGGCCAAAATCAATAAGATATCAAAGAGCGATCGAGAGAGAGAGAGAGAGAGAGGCCAAGGACAAGGTGAGTCGCAGCTTTTTCTATTATTAATAATAAATCGTGTTGGTTTGAGACTGCTGAGTTGTACGACTTTTATTGGTTGAGTTATTTATTTAAATATTTTATACGTTTTTGTTTTCTACTTTGCTTTTGGAAACCTACGCGCTTTGGTGTTGCGTCAGGAAGAACTCGCCCTTACTATACGACACGTGTCATAAGTGAATCGTTAATTTGGTTTCACTGTCTTAATAAAATAGCCTGGGCAACTAGAAATTGAGTGCTAGTAGGTTAGTTGAAGGTATGGGACTTGTTACGTACGAATCGTAGTTGAGTAAAATCACGTTAGCGTTTTCCGTTTTTCTTTTTATAATCGCGTGTACGTTTGAGATGCATTAATAAGTGCTAAATGTGGCCTGACAAAAAAACAAAGCCCATGAGAGTGTCAATTTAGGCCCATCTAGGCCTTTTATACCTGTTTTTCTAAAAGCAAATTTCTGAACAAAGTATATGTATGTTTGTTCCCATTTCTCAACATTTGATTGATTGATTGATATATTATTGAACTGTTTAAATAAGTTATACGTAAAGTATAGACGCTACCTTACTGGATCTATATAATACAATTGTTTTTTAAGTTTTTTTCATCCCGACCAAAAATAAATAAAAATGGGATATAGCTACAGTATATGCCGTAAGAATAATAATAATCTCGGATAAAAATAAATATTATACGCCACGTCAGCCTATTTTACCCATACGAAGACTGTCGGTGGTAGCCGGTGCCGACAGTTGACTCTGCGGTCCCGCCGGAGACCCAAATCTCATCATGTCCGTTGGCTGTTGTTGTTGCACTGCCTGCATTTAATATTATTAACATGACACGTCAGATATTAAATAAATAAAATATATCTCGCTCCTCGTAAACGATGACGTTTTTGCAACTGACCTGATTCGCCGCCGGCGGCATCTGAGGGAACCCGCCCATGTATCTAGCTAGCTGCTCCGATAGGATTTGGTTCTGTGCTTGGAGCTGGAGTTGAACCGGGTTTTGACATACTAAACCGGGATGGTTCTGTGGAGCTGACCGGTTCATAACCGGGAATTGAGGCAATTGCATCTGACTCTGCTGCATAGCCATCTGATTAATGTACGGTGATGATTGTACGCCGGGAAACATCATCGGAGTCGTTGCTGCTGCTGCTGCCGCCGCCGCCATTCCACTTCCCATCCACATCACTTGGAGTTGCATTTGAAGTGATTTCAAGTAATCAATTGCTTCATCCAATATCGAAGCTTTATCTGTCTACACACACATACCCAAAAACAAAAACAACACATACCATTAATCCATCATTACCATTGTTTCTATTAGTCCATTTTTTTTTTTTTCAACTTACTTTACTGCAATGAGGTATGAGTTCTTGAAGAGCTTTCATTCTTTCGTTGATTCGATCTCTCCTCCTCTATAACAGGAAGATCACAAAAATATATTTAGCTTTTTAAAACTGACTTGTAGCTTAAGGGATGATAAAAGAAAGAAGTATCTACATAACATACCCTTTCTGAGAGATTATGAACTTCAGCTGCACGGCTTCTTCGTGTAGATCCAGAACGTTGGCTCGATTTGTTTCCTGTGACTTGAATATCATCGGTTGAGGTCAAAGGTACATCTGACTGAGAGACTGATTCCTGATCTGCGTCCATTACATGTTTTCTTTTACGGTCAATGGTTACGCTTCTTCCACTAACGGTTTCTTTGTTGTTCTTTCCGTAGCTGCAACCGGAGGAGCCACCGGAGGAAGTTTCGAATCTTTCTTCGACGTTCTTGCTTCTATCAGTCATAGATACCGGAAGTGTAGTCACTTGATGATCATTCGTAGACTGGTTGCTCCCACAATGGCTCGGCCCGACGGTTATAACAGAGGACCTAAACTTTGGAGGAGCCATGGCTTGAGCCTCGTTCTTAACTGTCTCTTCGATCGACTTCGGCTTCTCTGGACTGTCGAGGTGATTGACTGTAGAGAAGAGATGAGAGGAGAACTCAGATTCGAAAGGGTCGACGACGTCATCGGGAGGGTATTGGATCCAGGAGACGGTTTCTTGATCATCAAGAAGAGCGTTGTTATTTGGCTTTGGTACTGTTTCTTGATTGTCAAGAAAAATGTTGTAAGGTTTTCTTAGGGTGTCTTGTTTGTGGGTTTGGACTTGGACTGATGGTTCTCTGCGAGCTTGGCTTTGTAAAACCACTTGACCATCTCTCCACAATAGCTCCACTAGTTCATCTTCTGGTCTGTCCCAAAACATGAACAAACCCACATACTTAAGTGATTTGTAGATAATTAAAAAGCGAAGTTGGTAATTATAAAATAATTGACTTGTGAATATTTTATATACCTGACTGATCTTTTATTAGTGGACATGTGAAAATTATCTTCAAAATTCCAATCAGCAAACACTTGTTCCATGTCTGATCTGTAAAAGACACCCAAATAAGAATATATTACTTTTTTTGTAAGTGAATAAGAAATTATTTGATTTATGATTAGTACAATTATAATGATTAACAACAGGAGCTTTTACATGAGGAAGCAAAAAGGGATGATGAAAGCAATCAACTTATGGAAATCCCAACGACAGTATAATCATTAGAAAATAATTAAAACGAAACAACCCACTCTCCAGCAATCAAGGAGGGAATGATTAAATAAGGCAACTAATTCTATATATAGTAAACTCTTTGAACCAAAAGCCTTAAAAGAAATTACCAGATTTAGAAGCCTCTGAATGAAAAGAAGATTTAGCGAGATTATACGTGACAGAATCGAGAGCTAGATAGGAGAGAAAAAAAAAGAACAAAAGATTCTCTCTCCTTACACAAACCTCCCCGGGGGGGTGTTTTTTTGCTCTCTATAGAAAAGGAAATTGTACAGAAACTGAGAGAAGAAAGTTAGAAACAGAACAGAGAACACAAAAGAAAGAGAAAGAAGAAAGAGAGGCTGAGGTTCTTTGCCAGGTTCAGACAGAAAGCGACAAGAGGTCTAGAGGGAAAGAAGCAGAGAGATTTACACAGGGGAGGAGGAGCGAGAGGAGATAATGATTCGGTGGGGGCAATAGTACTGAAACATATCAGGATAAACGATACGTGTCGAATTGTCGGACAACGAGTTAAGAGTTAGTTGGACCCCACCATCTTGTCCTGTGATGAAAGGGTGAGAGTGAGGGAGAGATCTATTGCTCGATTTCTAGAGGTGGTTTCTGATCTGTACCTTATCTGCAAATAACACTCTCTTTTAATTTGATGAGTCTTGAGTCTTGACCAATGATTAAGGGTGTTTTTTGTCAAATCACACACGCCCTCCTACTTATCATACGTTTCTTTCAATCGAATAGTATCTGTCTATAGAAGTAAACAAATTGAAGTTCTCTATTTTCTACGGTGCTTTGATGAGTTTATCATCTACTGACGACTACTGTATGTATATTATGAATAGTATAAGAAAGGGTTTATATATAATTTATCTGAATTCAATCTTTGTTTTTGTCAGAGTCTCTCATTCAAAACCTACCGGAAATTTATCTCGAGGAATCATCATTATTTCCCCCGGCAAATTTCCACATCGCATTTATTTCACATGTTGACTTGTATACTAAAAGCTACTCCGATCGTAAGATTTTTGTGTGTGTTATAAATACGATTCTTTAGTTGACATTATGAATTTGGTTGGAATTTAAAAACACCTGATTACACTAGAAAGCACTAAAACACATAACTTTTTAGCAAACTAATTACAAAGTTTTGGATAATAATCACAATGTTTAACCTAAATATGCAATCGCATAATAGAGACGTCGTCGTAATGCTAATATGTGGACCGTTGTGCATGACTGGTTGTCATGGACCACAAATAATGGTCCACCAAAATTATGCTTACATTGATTTCCGAATCCTTATCACAATTTTTTTTTATTTAACTACTAGACCAGCATTGAACCCTTATCACATCAGTCTTATCGTTTAATATCCATAAACCCCTACCGATCTAATGATAAACAACATATTATGATTGATAAGTACTTGAAGATATTACATTGCAACTTACAAGTCGACATGTATAGTGGGCGGGCGCATTGTGAACAAAGCATCCACCACCGAAAGAAGACATTTTCCTTAAAAGTTTATGGCCCTCATTTGCTTTTCCCACGAAAGAGACGAGTTTGTAATAGCGCGTCCATTCAAAGCTATAGAAAGCCATAAGCCAAGTAACCAATATGTTTGATTTCCAGCCATATATACTACTATATGTAGTAAGTATATTGCAAACATATGATACTTAAATATGACTATAGTTTAGTAAAAAAGTAGTGAATAATAATAACGTACACTTGGTCGAAACCTTTACTTTTGTATGCATATCTTTTGATAATTATTTTGCATGCAAGTTGCGAGTTGGATGAATTAACAAACTGATAGATAGATTATAAATTTTGTCGTGGGCGACGACGATATATACAAAACGTAGTTATCCGAATCAAGCAAAGATGAACACGGTTTATATATATCACTCACTACTGGTTCATAATTCATATGTAACCCCAAAATCCAATACCGTAATTTGTGTTCAAATTTAAAATTTTGAATTTGACTCAAATTGTGTCGCTGTATTCGAATTTATATTGTCATTGGTCAAATAAACTCATGTCGGCATAAGTCGTCGCCTCGTTGGATAATTAATTTCATCTTCTAACCGATAGATGAACCAAATAAGACTCCAACAATTTGTCGTCAAAGTAACCATAGAAGATAGAACTATTAATATGTCAAGATATTAAGGAACCATATATATATATATATATATTTTTGTCACACATAAATGAATTTATCAGAAAAAAAAAAAAAAGAATTTATCAGAGAAGGCCTAAATTATAGTGTAATTCATAGCGGAATTGTATTGGGTTCAGTGGAGATGTTATAATGGGCCTATTTATTCGGCCCAGTATAGATCTAAAATAAAAATTATCAGAAAGGGCCGAACAAAAAAAACCCTAAATCTATAAGATGCCGTTCTGAAACGTTTAGGCGGCGGTGCAGGAAGGCGGATTAGAGGCGGAGGAGGGTTGGATGGTATGAAAGGCTAGAAGCGGCGGGAGGAAGTATGTGGATAAAGAAACAAAGCAACCTGAGGGGAATATATGATGTTCTTCGTTAATTTTATAGTTTTCAATCTGAATTTCCAAATCCGCCGCTCGCTTTTCCCACCGCCTTTCTCCGTATCTCCGATCTGCTCCGCCCGCCGACCTTGTGATGATTACAGTTCTGAAGGTCCATACCAAAATATTCATTCAAATCTAAAACTTCTTCTGCTAAAGAATTTTCAAACGTTCGTTGATCAAACAGATTTCAAAATATTTATTTTCATTTTTATTTTTTTGGAAGTTAATTAAACCTGCAGAAGAACTAAATTCACGAATTTATAAAATCATTCGTTTGCTTAATTAAAACCAAATTTGAAATTTTCAGCTTTTGTTTTTGTGTGGGAAGTACCAGAATTAAAGAAATCGCAAAGATCAAATGGAACATGAGTTATAGATTACATTGCTTTAGAACTTGGTACTTGGTAGCTATACATGCCCAAAAATACTTAAAAGCGAGGTAGAAGCTGGATAAGAGCAATCACTTAAGCTAGGCATGAGTGAACCATTGAGATGAAGTTGAAAACCTCCTTCAAGATCCTTGGCAACTTTTACGAGAGAGACAGACAACAAGTGTTTCATTAACCTGTCCTGATGTGAGATCAAGAAAGTGAATGCGTGTTTTGGGACTGCATATTTTTAACCAAACAGTTTTAGTCCATAAAACCACTTGAGCCGAAGGTCTAAGGATTCTGTTTTTTTCCGTTGACATGTATTATAAGTTATCTTCTTTATTGTCCGAATAATATACCAACAGTGTAACTTGTCCTGCCAAGAAACTTTTACACCATTACAAAGTACAAACTCCAATCAAACATTTAGAGGCATAAAGGGAAGTAACGAATAATGGCCAGTTAGATGTTCAGTTTGGTCCATTAAAAGTATTAGTCAACGAATAAAAGAACTTTTATTAATCAAAATTAATTCATCTTCTACAAGTAAAACCGAAGAATGACTAATGTAAAAAAAAAACGAAGATTGACTAACAAGCCTAGAATTTTACCGAAGAAGAAGAGTAGACGAATAGTAGTAACTAAGACAATTTTAGACTACATCAATAGAATTCGTTGCATCAGCTTTTAGATCTTTCACTTTCTTGCAAAACAAGCTACCCCATCTCTTCTTGAACTGTAAAATCTCCATCACAATCGCAAAGGTTGCAATTGCACAAATTATTGTGGTGTAGGCAATCTTCCAGCCGCTTCCAGGTTGTAGAATGGACAAGCCTTTGTAAATATTGTACACGCTCAATATAACCACAATGTACCCCACAGTATGGTGATACCAGTTCCAATATTTTCGGAACCTATGATCCTTGTTTGGTCTTGCTTTGAGTGCAAGTATCTGTAGAAACCCTAAAGCGAATAGAAGCAACCCAATCACCGTATGCGCCGTTGTCCTCATACCGGTATGTTTGGCCATGTAGATTGCTGTTCCTAATCCTCCAATTAAACCGGAAAAATAACCGGTTGTTTGACAAATTATGTGTACATAGAACCATGTAGGATCTAACACTTCGTATGTCTTCATATACCTTGCGGCCAAAACTCCTATTGGCATGAGAATTCCCCAACTAACTGCATTCACAACTCCATGGATTTGCTTTACCAACAATATGTTTCCGTTAACTGATTTTGTAGATGTGACTTGTCCTGAAAGCAAATTCAAAGACGCCATAGATTTGAGATGATCTCCACTCATTGCGTGCATTCCAAGCTTATCTCCTTCCTTCAACGGGCCATCTTGCCATAAGTGATTCACGACGGTTGTGTTAGGAGACAACCATAAATTTGCAAAGATCGTCATCTCCCCATCAATATATTCAGCAGATACTTGTGTCACGCGGATGCTAAGAGGAGATTCTTGAAGCATAGCAGCGTAGCTATTAATGGAGGAAGTATATGCACGCATAACGCCAGAGGTTGAGTTACGGTACGCTACAATAGCTTGAGCACCTAACATGCCTTTTTTCGTCGGGTTTATGGCCCAAGCGATCCAACTAGAAGACTCTAAATTGGCGTGACGGTAAGCAACGTCAAGAGCTCCGGTTTCTCGAACATAGCTGAAGTGTAGAAACGAATCTAACACCGGAAGATCCGTGCAAGAGCTAAAGGTTTTTCCGTTTTTGAAGCTGTGAGATTCACATCTAGCATGAAGCCCTTGATCTGTTGCTGCTGTAGTAAAAGCTGGAATCAACACGAACATGCAACACAAAACGAATAAAGCGGCTCTTGAAAACAAAGACATGATGATGATGATGATTATGGTTGTGGTTTTTTTTTCGGAGAACACGAATTTGGTTACGATTTTGGAAGAAGAGATTATGATGTTTTGGTGATATACAAAGTTTTGAGTATTTTCGCAATATATATAGTGGGTTACATTCACGTCCTAGTCTGATTAGGAATTAGGACTACGTTTTCCTATTACGATCTTGTTTCCTTTTTGTTTTACCTTAAGTTTCCATATCCCATAAGGAATCTTCATTAATCGAAAAACAAAACAAAAAAAAATCTTTTCCACATCTTTGCTTTATCGAATACATATCTTTGTAAATTGCAATTAAAAGCCTTTTTGTGTATTTCTTTTCTTTTATCTTAAGTTTTTTGAGTAGCAATTTTAAAAGGAAATTATTAAAAAAAAATCTAATCAACTACATTATTTGGATTGCTATTTGTATTTTTTTGTTTGGCGTCATTTTATTATCTTTCTAAAACATTAGATTAATATTATTTAGAACAAGAAGTTGATATTTATAAGCTATTAAAAAAATCTAAAAGATAATCTTATAGGTTTTAAAATAAATAAAAACTATAATCTCATTAAATAAAGTTTACCCATCCAATTAATAAATGAAAAGATTTGTAGTTTTCAAAATTCAAGTTTATTTCAAGTGTATAGGTCTATAGGACATGTTAACAGATATACAGAGATTACTGTATTTTGGTCCGAACTACAACTAACCGATTGCTAATTTACAAGTATTATAATTTTTTTGGTTCATGACGACAATTTTGGTGAGATACACGTTGCCACGAGAAAGTCAAAATCAAATCATTTTAATTTGTTTGTGTTTACTTGGAATAATACTGTCGCAAATGGAAAAGTATTTTTAACCTTTTCTCCCCGGTCAACTTCTAACTTTATACGCTTTCGGGGGTGACTACAAACAAACAAGCATTAATATGTTTTTTTCGTGTACGTTGAATTAGTTTAAAAGATTGTAATTTCAGAGATCAATGTTACAATCAGTCAATAATTATAAAACAAAAAATCATTAGTTTTTTTGGTCATAGTCAAACAGTTTAAGAGAAAACGTAAGGACTTGTCTTCCTTTATCGTCAAACATATTTACAAATCTCTTCTCAGTTTTAAAAATTGATCCCAAATTGAATAGTTTTGTTTATAACCAACCGGTCAACTTTAACGACTCTGCTTTTATAGTAGTAATTAGTTAATAATACACACACTAAGAATGGTGGAAATTATTATATTGGCATGGGTCTATTTTCATAATGCATGCGTTCTTTGAATCTTCTTCTATATTGTATTGTGACGAGTCTATATGTTTTTTTTGGCATTCTTTATCAATTGATACTTGTTAAGTGTTAAGCTATTTTGTCCAATAGTTAAATATTTTGCATGGACCAATTGATATGCTCAAATTTACCCTAGAGCTGCTCTCTCAAATTAAGAGATCACTGCAGTACTTAGGGATCGAATCCACAGAGACTCAAAATCAAACACAATAGATTATAGAGTTTTGTAGATTATGCTAAATAAGACCAATTGAATTAAAAATAAACGAAAACAAATATTTAAATTAAAGTGTTGTAAATTCAGGAAATCAAAAGAGTTAAGCCTAGAGAATTTCTCAGGAAATTATGGAATATCAAATCAGATAAATTAATTAAGGTTCAAGCACTAAAGATCAGATCTAGAACTCTAAACTTTTGGTAAATTAAATCAGTTCTCACTGCAAATAATATCTAGATTTAAAACCGAAAATCCAAATCTCTTTGTAAGAATCCTAAGTTGAAAATCAGCTTTAAGAACAGGTTTAGATAAGTTCACGGAATCATAAATTCAAATCTCTTTGTAAGAAACAATTACGTTCATCAATGGTTTATTCAGGAAAACAAACATATTCTCATATTAGTTAATTTCCCTAAGATAATAATTCTAGGTGATCAGTCAAGAACTATTGTGAAGAACAACCAAGGATGAAGATCATAAAAGATTTAGAACCCTAAAAATTTCAGATCTAATAAATCAAAGAGACCTATGAAAAACCACAAACCTAACAAGCAAATTACTCGAGACATGTTAAATAAAGCACAAATCATAATTGAATAACATGAATGGATATCAAAAAGTAAGGGAGTTCAAGAATCTTCTCTCTACAAAAATTCAGATCTATTCTCAAAACTAATGGTCTTTCTCTCAAAAACTGCTCAATGATGACTCCTCCTTAATCTAAAACCCAAAAACAATATATATACACCCTAAAATACGTTCAGGGGCTTATGTTGCAATTACAGAAGACTTCGGGCAAAATTGTAAAACTTCCAATTTCTTGTTATCTCGGGTGGACATGAGTGTCGATCGATGCCCTCTACTGTGGTGTCGTCGATGCGCTTCTCTGGTCGAGACTCCACACTTGACTTCCTTCGGTAAAATGCTCCAAAATGTTCCATATTGCTCCATCCGTGCCAACTTCCTAAATAACCTGTAAAGACAAAACAACCTAGAAACAAATCAAAAGACTCAAAAGCACACTTATATCATGGCTAAAAACCGTAAAAACCATGATATATCAACCCCAGACTTAGCCTTTGCTTGCCCTCAAGCAAAACAGAAACTAGAACGTGAAAGAGGTTTGAAAACATAGAATTCACTCAACTGCTTAACTGAGACATTGCACTCTTCCTCACCTTGATCCTCAAGAACTTACTTCATATACTTTGTCAATTGAAAAGCATCAACATTCCTTACTCAAACCCCACAATCCTTTGGAATCTCTAGTCTCACCATTGCCATCTCATTTTATAAATTAAAGCAAGTACAGGTGAGTTCTTACCTTGTGGTATTCAAACAGTGGCATATGGATTCTCTTCAGGCCAAGACATACTTCTTACATCTCCTTTCCTCTCTCTTTACTCACTTCCTTATTTTTTTTAAAAAACTTTAGCAAGGTGGTGGCGAATACCGGGGTCATCGGTAATTTACCTACCCTCGCTTCCAGCTTTGTGTGATCATTTGACTCGAAGTAGAAAAATGAGGTCACTGGTAATTTACCTACCTCTCTAAACTGATCAAAATCATCTCATCTTTTATTTCTATCTTTCTTTCTTTTCCTTTTTTTTTTCAATAAAGGGAAGAGAGGGAAGACATACTTTGAAAATTTGCCTGTCTTGTATGGCTGAAAAAGAATTCTAGTCCACTGATTTCCTACCCCAAGTAAGCGATTAAGTCAGGTTAAAAATCTTGATAGAAGTCGAGACATCATTGGTTGAACTAGATATCCTTTGAATAAGGGCTTTCAGATTGTTGATACAGCTCATAGTCTTTTCACTTCAGTTCGAGGTCAAGCTTAGTCAAAATCCATTAGAGTGTTAGCCAAAGAACAAGAACCATTAGTTAGAGATCATAATTCAACAGTAAGTTTTGAAAAATTTGACTCAATAAAAACAAAAATACGGTTTTGACACAAGACACAAAAACCAAGTTAGTAATTAGTAGTAACCTCCCAGACGTAACAACACTGTCCTCAGTGTGATCAAGCAAGGGAAAAGTTAGTAAACAAAAATGGTGTCAGAAAAAAAATTGAATGGAAAAAATGAACAGTTGTTCGGATTACCCAAACGGCGTCGACCGATGCCATGAAAGGCGGCGTCGATCGACGCCTTCGGCGAATGGTGAATTGTGGCGAGAACTTGTGAGTTGAGTTAGTTGTGTGTGTAAGATCAATCCGTAGATGTTAATTCTGTTAAGAAGCACTTAAACACAAACACGGGTTAAAAGCAACATGATAGAGATAGTTCGAAAAATCCAAACGCTTCCAAACACAATGACTCAAACAAAAGAAAAATGACTCAATCGAAAAGGAAAAGATAAAGAGAACGATCAGAAACTAGAATGTAGCAGAAACATCATCATCACCAGTATCCTCAGCAGAAGCAGGATCAGCAGACGGTGAAGATGGCGAAGGGGACCGACGCCTAGTACTCCTGGTAGGACGAATGCAGCCGCACTGAGAAAGTCTAGCCATGCCATTCCAGATGGCACGCAAGCTGAAACCACATAAGTCGATGAGCTCCCTGGTCCATAATAGCGGGATCTGCGGTGGCTCTGGAAACTCAAATGCTGCAGTCCCGGAAGAAGAACCAGTCTCAAAACCCCAGCGGGGTCGCGCAGCAGCAGCAGTAGCCGCGAAGTGCGATGGCGACGGGAAGGAGCATAAGCAGCATAGTCGGTGGTGAAGGGCGAAAACGCAACTGCTCAGGATCAGTACCAATAGTGGTAAGATCAGGTCGCGGAAGGCGAACAAAGTGCTCTCCGGTCTCATCAGTAAACCGCCATAATAAACCTGGTTTCAACCAGTGTGCACTCCTCAAGTACTGCTCATCCATAAGCTGTCTCCTAGTGACAACACTATAACCAGTCGGAGGAATCTTCATGAACTGAAGAATAGCAGTAATAAGGCTCCCCACAGCCTCCTCTTGGCTCCAGTACCCAGAAATGGCTTGGTGCAGGGCAACAAGTGGTGTGCGAAAATAGCCCCAAGGTTGAGGCTCGGAGGGTCGCGTCAGTCAGCAGGAACCAAAGAAGGGGTCATGGTGTAAACTCCCTTGTACAGAAGATAAAGCTCTGCTGCTCTCATCTTGTTAGGTTCCATCTTACACTGCAAAGTAGTAGCAACAGCTCTAAGAACATACCGGAGTACAGGATGGCGGACCTCGATTGAAGCATCCTCTTGGAGTTATACTCACCAAGTCCTATGTAGGACCACAAAGGAGAGAGATCCTCATAATGCTTGGGCAAGGCAACGTCTTGATAAAAACGAATCCAACGAAACACATCACCAAATGAGCAAAATCGATATCATAATGTAGTCCGTTGATGAAGAAATGCAATTCACCCCCAAACGCATCCGGTGCCTGCTCATGTAAGTAATCCTAACTGATGCCATGAACTGTCGCACTAAATCCGGATACAAATCATACTGCCTAGTACATACCGTGCCTAAATTCATCCTATCAAGCAAATCCAAAACCTCATCATGAATCTGCATCTTACGAAGAATGACAGGATCAACAAACCTTGTAGGCTCAATCTCAACTCCCAACCATGCATTGTAAAGCATAGTTTCATAATCTCCCCAAACACCCACTGGTCTATTGATGAATTCAGGCTTGCTAAGCTCAGGAAGCTTGTGTATAGGCCATTCTCTCTCTGTTGGAATTGGTGCACCTTCTTCCTTTGGCCATGGGAATCTTGATGGAGTGGTAGAAGGAAGAGAGAGGGTTGGTGGAGTGGGGGAAGTTGTGCCGGACGACGTGGAGGCTGGGAAGATCCGCCGGAGGTCTCGGCGGTGGCCGGCGGGCCCTGACGGACTGGGCGGGCGGATGAAGAAGCTTCACCATCGTTCCTTCTACTCCGTTTGTTGGATGCCATCACTTTAAAACACAAAATTGACACTGATTCCAGGTAGAGGAGAGAAAATCGAGTGGATTGGAGCTTGGAATCACCCAAAACCGAGCTATATCGAGAGAGTTATGAGGGAATTAGGGTTTGAGTTCGGAATTGGGGGTGAAAGGAGGAAGAAGATGAAGTCGCGATTTTGAGCTTTCTGTTTCTGGTTTTAGTGGTATCGATCGATGCCATCGTGTTGGTGTCGATCGATGCTTCCTTTATCGGTCCGGCCCAGTGTCAAATTATAAGCCCAATAACATTCGTAGCCCAATAACATTCGTAGCCCAGCAAAATCAACCGATCCATCCGGTTTCTCGTCTCTGTTCATAATAGCGTCGATCGATGCTATATGAGGCGGCATCGATCGATGCTAGCTCTGATCATTGATAATCGAAACTTTTCCTGAAACAATGAAAACTCAAAACCAGAAATTAGTATGTTAGTATTCCTAAAACCAAAAAAAATTCAAAATTAATTCCTACCAGTGGGTTGCCTCCCACTCAGCGCTTGTTTTTAGTCTTTAGCTTGACTTGGCAGCGGATTAGGCAGAGGGTGCATCATCCAAACGCACAATGTGTCCGTCTGGTATTTCAGCTTTTGCCCAATAGTGTTTCACCCTTTGGCCATTAACAGTAAATTTCTCTCCTTTTGAGTTCAACCACATAGCTCCATATGGTCTGACTTCTTGAACAGTAAAAGGACCAGACCAGCGGGAACGCAGCTTTCAGGAAACAGTTTCAAGCGCGAATTGTAAAGGAGTACCTGGTCATTTGGCTCAAAGTGTCTGGAGATGATCTTATCATGATAAGCCTTGGTCCTTTCCTTATACAGCTTGGAATTTTCAAATGCATGAAATCTCAGCTCATCTAACTCATTCACTGCACTAACCGTCTCTCTGAAGCTGTCTTGGCATCAAAATTCATCAACTTAACTGCCCAGGCTGCTTTGTGCTCTAACTCCACTGGAGATGACAGGCTTTCCCATAGAGCAGATGGAAAGGAGTAGTGCTAGTGGTGTTTATAAGCAGTTCTATATGCCCAAAGTGCATCGTCAAGCTTCATAGCCCAATCTTTCCTTGTAACACCAACTGTTTTCTCTAGGATCTCCTTAATCTGCCTGTTGGAAACCTCTACTTGTCCACTAGTGCGGGGATGATATGGACTAGCCACTCTATGTTGAACACCATACTTCTTCAGCAGCCGCTCAAACACTTTGTTGATAAAGTGCTTACCTCCATCACTGATGACAATTCGAGGAACTCCAAACCGCGGAAAGATGATGGTCTTAAACAGCTTAAGAACCACAGAAGAATCATTACTTGGACTTGCAATTGCTTCAACCCACTTGGAGACATAATCCACAGCTACTAAGATGTATTGATTCTTGTAAGAGGAAGGGAATGGTCCCATAAAGTCAATGCCCCAGCAATCAAAAACAACCTCAAGGATAAAGTTTTGTGGCATCTCATGCCGTCTACTAATCTGACCTTTCCGCTGACAAGCATCACATCTGGAGACAAACTCATTAGTATCCTTGAACATTGTTGGCCACCAAAACCCAGCTTGTAGGACCTTAGACACTGTTTTGAAAGTAGCAAAGTGTCCAGCATAATCTGATCCATGACAGTGAAAAAGGACATCATGCACTTCTGTTTCAGCTAGACATCTCCTGTAAACACCATCACTGCAATGCTTATACAAGTAAGGTTCATCCCAATAATATCTCCTTAGCTCTCTCAAGAACTTTTTCTTATGATATCCTGTGAATTGATCAGGTTCTACCTCTGCAGCAAGGTAATTGGCAATATCAGCATACCAAGGTTGATTGGAGCTAGCCACAGCAGCTAAATCTCCATCAGACGACCAATCTGATTCTGGGAACAAAGGGTGTCGATCGATGCTAGTGTGGCGTCGATCGACACCACATGCGGCCGAATACAAGTCTTTGGAATCAACGATCGAAACCCAGTATCAACAAAATAAACATGCTCTTGGGAAGACAATCACGAATTGGAACATCATCATCAATCCTAATCCTGACAAATGATCAGCAACACCATTCTCTATTCCCTTCTTATCCCTCACTTCAATGTCAAACTCTTGTAGAAGAAGAATCCATCTCAAAAGTCTAGGCTTAGCATCCTTCTTCTGCATCAAGTATCTTAATGCAGCATGATCAGTATGAACAATGACTTTTGAACCAACCAGATAAGATCTAAACTTCTCAAAAGCAAACACTACAGCCAACAGCTCCTTCTCTGTTGTTGCATAATTTCTTTGTGCCTCATCCAGTGTCCTGCTTGCATAGTAGATTGCATGAAGTTTCTTATCTTTTCTTTGTCCAGCACTGCTCCTGCAAAATCACTAGCATCACACATTACTTCAAAGGAAGACCCCAATCTGGTGGCTGAACAATAGGTGCACTAACAAGCTCTGCTTAATCCTCTCAAAGGCTATGCGACATTCATCAGTGAATTCGAACTTGACATCTTTGCACAACAAGGCAGAAAGTGGTCTTGCTATCTTGCTGAAGTCTTTGATAAAACGCCTATAGAACCCTGCATGCCCAAGAAAACTCCTTACTGTCCTCACATTCTCTGGTGGTTGAAGACCTGTCATCACCTCTATTTTAGCGCGGTCAACTTCTATTCCGGCTTCTGAAACCCTGTGGCCAAGCACTATGCCATCTCTAACCATAAAATGACATTTTCCCAGTTAAGCACTAAATGCTTCTCTTCACACCTTGCTAGCACCTTACAGAGATTATCCAAACAGCTTTTGAATGAAGATCCATAAACTGAAAAATCATCCATGAACACCTCCATATAGTCCTCAATCATGTCAGGTGAAGATTGACATCATGCATCTGAAATGTCGCGCAGGCATTACGAGAGACCAAAAGGCATTCTGCGGTAGGCAAAGGTACCATAGGGACAAGTGAAGGTGGTCTTCTCTTGGTCATCGGGATGAATAGGAATCTGGAAAAGCCAGTAACCATCCAAGAAGCAGTAGTATGGATGATTAGCTAATCTCTCCAACATCTGGTCAATGAAAGGAAGTGGGAAGTGATCTTTCCTTGTTGCAGCATTCAGCTTCCTGTAGTCTATGCACATCCGATGACCAGTAATTGTCCTTGTAGGGATCAGCTCATTCTTGTCATTCTTCACCACTGTGACACCACCCTTCTTAGGAACAACATGTACCGGACTGACCCAATTGCTGTCAGATATTGGATAGATGATCAGCATTCAGCAGCTTCATGATCTCCTTCTTGACAACATCTTGCAGATTCGGATTCAGCCTCCTCGATGCTCGATGGATGTCTTAGCTCCTTCCTCAAGATGAATCCGATGCATACACAAATTTGGAGAGATTCCTGCAATATCATCAAGAGAATAGCCAAGAGCTTTGCGAAACTTGCGCAGCTTGCTTAGCAGTAAAGTGAGCTCTGCATTGTTTAAGGAAGCACTAACAATAACAGGGTAAGAAGAGTTCTCACCGAGATATGCATACCTTAGACCTGCAGGAAGTGGCTTGAGATCAACCTTTGGAGCTTTCTCAGGACTCCAATCAGAAACCTTTGCAGTTTGTGAAGAAGTACTAACCAATTCCACTTGTGCAACCAGCTTCTTCACTTGTTCATTAGCATCAAGCAGTTTGACATACCCAGCAGCAATGTCATCTAAATGCTCAGCTTCTTGGCGAAGCAACCAGGTGCTCTCTCTAAAGGATCTTCAGGATGCAGCTCCGAAATATCTCTTCAGCCAGATTAGACAATGTGTCTACATAGAATGTCTGGCCATCAATGGTTGGCCTCTTAACCAACTTCTCCATGTCAAAGCGCATTTGTAAATCACCAATGTTGAGACCAATCGACCCTTCTTGACATCAATTATAGCTCCAGCAGTAGCTAAGAATGATCTTCCCGAATAAGAGGGTCCTTGGGTTCCTCCTCATATTTTAACACCACAAAATCAGTAGGTATTAGGCACTCACCAATCTTAATTGGAACATCTTCAAGAACGCCATCTGGAATACGAACGGACCGGTCAGCAAGGATGAGAGTGAGCTTAGTAGGCTGGAAGTCTGTCATTCCCAGGCTGAGTGCTACGATCTTGGCATGAGGTTGACACTAGAACCAAGATCACACAAAGATCTAGCAAATCTATCAGTGAAGATAGTGCAATCAAGAACAAAGCTCCCTGGATCAGGAAGTTTCTCTGGGACTTTGTTCTGAATGATGGCGCTGACTTGGGCTGATATCATCATCACTCCTTGCTCAGCATTAAAATCCTTGGTTACCATTCTCTTGACATACCTTCTAAGCATTGGAGAAGTCTTAACAGCATCAACCAAAGGCAACTCAAGAATAAGCTTATCCATCATGGCTTTGCACTTGGCATCATCTAGCTCTTGTTTAGACTTCCTTGGATTCTTGGGGAATGGAACCTTAGGTGTGTAAACTCTTTCTGCAACTGGAGTAGACGATTTCACAATCGTAGTTTCTGTCCGTGGTTGGCGTCGATGCCACCTGGTTGGTGTCGATCGATGCTACGTTCTGGGTTTTTGTCCGTAACTTCGCATTGTCCCAGTGTCGACCGATGCCCATGTGTGTCGGTCGATACTGGCTCGGTAGAATCATCCTCTTCATAGTCTATATTAATCAACTCTTGTGGATCATCAATTTTATTCTTCTGGGGTATAGGATGAAGTTGTTTGCCACTTCTCAAAGTTACTGCATTGCAAAAATGTTTAGGATTTGATTCAGTTTTTGAAGGGAGATAACCTTCTTGCCTTTTTGCAGACCCAGCAGTCTGCGCAACCTGGCTTTCCAGCTTCTTTACATGGATGTTCAAAGCTTCAAACTTCCCATTAAGATCTGTGTAGACATTATCCAGCTTCCCATTGAAAGTTACTGTCATTTGCTCTTGGCCTTGCAAAAGCTGCTCAAGCATAGCTTCCATCTTACTAGTTTCAGTGACTTAGGAGGTGGAGACTGATATGAGTTGTTGCCATAGGTCCTTGTGAATCCACTGTTTTGTTGCTGCTTCTGATATTCAGGTTTGGGTGTGAAACCAGGAGAGGTACCCTGAAAGTTACTGCGCTGCTGTTTCCCTTTGTAAGGCTACTACCTTCTGGTTTCCAAACCTCTCGCCTTGATTCCCATAGACATAGTTCACCTCCTCTTCCTCATGATTTCCTTGAGGTTCTGCTCATATGTCTCAACTTCAGCAGCAAACTGAACAGATTTCTTACCCGCAAGGAGATTATGCACAGAATCCAACTTAGCATTAACAGAAGCCAACTGGTGGGAGTCATATCCTCCTTGCACTCTCTTTCTTTCAGCATCTGCTCTCTTAGTACTATTGCTGGCAGCTAAGTTTTCAATCAACAATTCAGCATCTTCTGGCATTCTTGTCTTGAAATTTCCATGACTTGCAGCATCTAAAGCCAACTGATACTCCCAGTCACACCCTCTGAAAAAGATGCTTAGCAGTTGAACCCTTGAGAAACCATGGTGTGGACAGTCCCTTTGGTAAGCCTTGAATCTCACCCAGGCTGCTTTGAAAGCTTCATCTGGTCTCTGCAGGAGGACAGCTTGATTCTCAACTCATCTGACATTGCATCATCATAGAAGTGGTTGAGGAAAGCCACCTTGACATCACGCCAGCTTGTCAATGATCCAGCTGGCATTGTTTCAACCATTGAGATGCTTCTCCTGCAAGTGAGTAAGGGAAAAGTTTGCAGAAAATGTAGTCCTCAGTCACCCCATTAGCCTTGATGCTGGTCACCAGATCCTCAAAATGCTCAATGTGGTCCAAGGGCTTCTCATTGGGCAAAGCGAGAAAAAGGTCTCTGCCCAACTAGTTGAAAGTATGCGGGTTTCAACTCAAAATCATTCCTCGGAAAGGGGAGGAACAATAGCGGACCGGTTCTCATACACCCAGATCAGCCGGTTGTAATCAGCAATGGTCCGGATAAGGTCTCGGTTCTGCTCCTGTCTTCGAATCGGGTTTTGGGCGTGGTTGGCAGCTCCACGTCCGTCTGCAGGAAGAGGGTGTCGATCGATGCCACCTGTTGGTGTCGATCGACACCGGATTTGGATCTTCAACGACACCAGCTTGCTGGTTTACAACAACCTGCTCGTTGACAATGGGTTCAGCAATTACGTTTCCTTCGCATCAAGCTTCGGCCATGCTCATTGCGCAAGTGGCCTCTTGATCCCTCAAAACACCAGCCTCATCACGCATCGGA
Organism: Camelina laxa; assembly: GCA_024034495.1. Taxonomy (NCBI): domain Eukaryota; kingdom Viridiplantae; phylum Streptophyta; class Magnoliopsida; order Brassicales; family Brassicaceae; genus Camelina; species Camelina laxa. The sequence continues at coordinate 6,717,173 of CM043882.1, read as the reverse complement.
ATGATCGTGTTAACCATCTTCGAGATTTGGCTGCTTTTCTGTTCACACGCTCAAGTTTTCCTAACTGTTGGTTTGACAAATTCACAGTAGGACAGATTTATTGCTCCTTGTGTGAGGTCTAGGAGGCATACACCTGAAACACGAAAGAAAAACAACGTGTAAGTAGAAAATTAAAAGAAAATTTAGACACAATCTAAAACTCAAATCTAATGGTAGATCAAAGAGTCCCGGCAACGCGCGAAAATTTGATTGCTCATGCTCAATTTACCCTAGAACTCTCTCAAATTAGAGATCACTGCGTACTTAGGATCGAATCCTGAGAGACTCAAAATCAAACACAATAGATTATAGAGTTTGTAGATTATGCTAAATAAGACCAATTGAATTAAAAATAAACGAAAACAAATATTTAAATTAAAGTGTTGTAAATTCAGGAAATCAAAAGAGTTAAGCCAGAGAATTTCTCGAGAATTATGGAATATCAAATCGAATAAATTAATTAAGGTTCAAGCATTAAAGATCGGATCTAGAACTCTAAACTTTTGGTAAATTAAATCAGTTCTCACTGCAAATAATATCTAGATTTAAAACCAGAAAATCCAAATCTCTTTGTAAGAATCCTAAGTTGAAAATCAGCTTTAAGAACAGGTTTAGATAAGTTCACAGAATCATAAATTCAAATCTCTTTGTAAGAAACAATTCTGTTCATCAATGGTTTATTCAGGAAAACAAACATATTCTCATATTAGTTAATTTCCCTAAGATAATAATTCTAGGTGATCAATCAAGAACTATTGTGAAGAACAACCAAGGATGAAGATCATAAAAGATTTAGAACCCTAAAAATTTCGATCTAATAAATCATAAAGACCCATGAAAAACCTAAACCTAACAAGTAAATTACTCAGACATGTTAAATAAAGCACAAATCATAATTGAATAACATGAATGGATATCAAAAGTAAAGAGGGTTCAAGAATCTTCTCTCTACAAAGAATTCAGATCTATTCCTCCCAAAAGCTCTCAATGGTCTTTCTCTCAAAAACTGCTCAATGATGACTCCTCCTTAATCTAAAACCCAAAAACAATATATATACACCCTAAAATACGTTCAGGGGCTTATGTTGCAATTACAGAAGACTTCGGGCAAAATTGTAAAACTTCCAATTTCTTGTTCTCTCGGGTGGACATGAGTGTCGATCGATGCCCTTTACTGTGGTGTCGATCGACGCTTCCTCTGGTCAGACTCCACACTTGACTTCCTTCGGTAAAATGCTCCAAAATGTTCCATATTGCTCCATCCGTGCCAACTTCCTAAATAACCTGTAAAGACTCAAAAACAACCTAGAAACAAATCAAAAGACTCAAAAAGCACACTTATATCATGGCTAAAAACCGTAAAAACCATGATATATCACCAATCACCAATGGTGTCTTATAATAGTATCCCAATCAAACTCTTTTTTTTTTTTAAAGCAGTTTAAGTTTAACTAATGATAACAATTAGGGCATCTCCAACCCTACTCTATTTTAGAGTCAAAACTCTATTATAGAGCAACATTTGCTCCAACCCTACTCTATATTTTCCTTTAAAATAGAGAAAATGATAGGATTGCTCTATATATAGAGTAACTCTATTCTCACCTCTATTTTTTTACACTACCTCTATTTTCAACTCTAAAATAGAGTAATACATTGGAGGAAAACAATGCTCTATTTTAGAGTTACTCTATTTTAGAGAAAAAAGTAGAGATATACATTGGAGATGGTCTTATAGGGGTCATTTTGAAAAAAAAAAAAAAACTGGTCACCACTTATAGTCATATATATTTTTATTTTCCACACATTTTACTACGTCCGATTAAAATTTATTTGTCTACTAGAGATTAATGTTGACAAAAAATAGATAAAACATTTATTGCAAAATGAATATCACGTTTGCTTACAATGGCACACCAAACAGAAAAAAAATAAACACACCAACTACATTCTTATCTACTATATAATCTCATTGACCGTACCATTTAAATGCCACAACAAATTCAAAGGTACATACTGTAATAGTCTCAAGAAATATTATTTTCTGAAAATTGAATATTATTCAAAAATATTCTGTTGTAGTAAAAGATTATTCAAAATCATTGTATATTTCATGTAAATATTACTAGTACCAATACGTGCAATCGAGAGATCTTCTTATTTTTCGTTTTTTGTTATTACCAAAAGTTTCATTAATTTAGTTTTTTGAATTAAAGTAATATATCGTAATTGACTTAATTAGCAACTTTTTAATGTTCAATTTGTTATATGGTTATTCACTCTTAATTGTTTATAGAATCTAATTTTTCTTTAACTAACTCTTTTATGTTCTTGTTCTCTTTATACGATGATCAAAGGGAAGAAACGGTAAAAAAAAAAAAATGATGAAGATATGAAACCGCGTGAGGAAGAAGATGACTTTAGTCAACAAAATATCAATTAATATTTTTATTTTTATCAGTAATCTGACTTCACCAGATCTCTCTCTACTCTGTTTCTTTGCTCTTCTTCTTCTTCTTCTTCTTCCTCTTCCTCTCTCTCTCTCTCTAAGCTTCAAAATCAAAAACCTTTACAATCTAAACAAATAAAATCTCTCTTACAAAAAAAAAAAACAACTTTTGCTTCTGCTACTTTTTTTTTTCAGAACATCCGGCGACTCAAAGTTTGATCGTCGCCGGCGATTCCTCTTTCTTTTGTTTTGGTTGTTCTCAAGACATATCTCCTGATGTTGTCCAAACATAGTTTCATTCTTTGTCTTATTTTTTTCTTCGTCACAGCATTTTCCGGCGACTCTAGAGCTCTCGCCGGTAACAATGAGCAAAAGAACATCTCTGGCTTTTCTGGGATTGACTTTCCAAATCCGATGCGCTTCGGCTCTGTTTCTTCTTCCACAAGCAACGACTGCGGCTTCTCTTCCCCTGAGAACAAACCCACCAAGGAAAGCACCGGAGAAAACAACAAGACGGTGAAGTTTCACTTAAAGCGCCGGGAGACGACTACGAAGCACGAAACAGAGAAGAAAACATCAAATTCTGTTCTTGAGCTCAATTTCCGAGATCTCACAAGAATCCAGACGCTTCACAAAAGGGTTTTGGAGAAGAAGAACCAAAACACTGTCAAGAAGCAGAAGAAGAATCAAGAAGTCGTTACCTCTCCGGTGGTTTCTTCTCCGGTGGATGAGCATCAATCTGGTCAGTTGGTGGCTACACTTGAGTCCGGTATGAGTCTTGGTTCCGGCGAGTACTTCATGGACGTGTTGGTTGGCTCGCCACCAAAACACTTCTCCTTGATTCTTGACACAGGGAGTGACCTAAACTGGATTCAATGCTTGCCTTGCTACGACTGTTTCCAGCAAAACGGTGCGTTTTATGACCCTACAGCCTCTGCTTCTTACAAGAACATAACTTGCAATGACCCAAGATGCAACCTAGTCTCATCACCTGAATCTCCAAAGCCCTGCAAATCAGATAACCAATCATGCCCTTACTACTACTGGTATGGGGATAGCTCCAACACCACTGGAGACTTTGCAGTCGAGACTTTCACCGTCTGACGACAAGTGGAGGGAGCTCAGAGTTGTATAATGTCGAAAACATGATGTTCGGTTGTGGTCATTGGAACCGAGGTCTCTTCCATGGTGCTGCAGGCTTGCTTGGTTTAGGAAGAGGCCCGCTTTCGTTTTCCTCACAGCTTCAGTCTCTTTATGGTCATTCCTTCTCTTATTGCCTTGTCGATAGAAACAGCGATACAAACGTTAGTAGCAAACTGATTTTTGGGGAAGACAAGGATTTGTTGAGCCACCCGAATCTAAACTTCACTTCTTTTGTCGCCGGGAAAGAAAACCTCGTCGACACATTTTACTACGTACATATCAAATCCATTCTTGTCGGGGGAGAAGTTCTAAACATACCTGAAGAGACATGGAATATCTCATCAGATGGAGGTGGAGGAACGATCATAGATTCGGGTACAACCTTAAGTTACTTCGCAGAACCTGCATATGAACTCATCAAGAACAAGATTGCAGAGAAAGCAAAAGGGAAGTACCCTGTCTATAGAGATTTTCCACTCCTAGATCCTTGTTTCAACATGTCTGGCGTCCAAAACGTTCAGCTGCCAGAGCTTGGGATTGCTTTTGCAGATGGCGCGGTTTGGAACTTCCCGACTGAGAATTCTTTCATATGGTTGACAGAAGATTTGGTTTGCTTGGCAATTCTTGGAACTCCTAAATCAGCTTTTCAATCATTGGAAACTACCAGCAGCAGAACTTTCATATACTCTATGATACAAAGAGGTCGAGGCTCGGGTATGCACCTACAAAGTGTGCTGATATATAGAGACCTTTCTTGTCGGATTTTAAGTCCATAAAAGCAACTGTACACAACAATAAGAACAGATCATTATTCTTTTTTCCTTTTTAGATTTATTCATTCTTTAGGAATATTACTTTCTAAACATGTATCGCTGTAGAGCACGAATCATACTAAACTAATGTACTTATTATTCTACTTTTGTTTCTGAATTACAAAGTGAGTTAATTTTACTTTTGCTATATGTATTTGCACGAACTATATAATCTAACATCAATAGCAAGAGTTGGACAGAACCAGTTATGCTATATGGTGAAGTTCTAATCTTTGCAGTTGCTAAAGGTCGATAGTAACCCCTAAATGGGAACTACAATAGAGGAATTGGAAAATAAAGAAGCTTTAGGATATTGCAAAACACAAACCATACAACAAGGAATCGGATTGTGTACCTACCTGAGCAAGGTTGGAGAAGAGAGTTGCAGAGAGAGAGAGAGAGAGGTGCCTTTATCTAACATTGAGGCGAAGAAGGGTTTGAAATTGGGTGAAGACGGAAGCGAACACGAGAAGAAAAACCCCAATGCCATTGATTTTCACAGTGCAAGAAGAATCAAATCAAGCTTAACATGATTTTTTGATTTCAGTCACTTCAAAAACTTTTTTTTTTTTTTTTTTTGGGTTGGGAAATTACAACCCTAGCTTATAAGTGTTAACTATTTTTTTTTTAATTAATTCGTTTTAGTCTCAGTCACAATAATTAATCATTAATTTTAGTTAATTCGTTTCTGTCAAGTTTTAAGTCTATGAATCATGTAGACACTATGATAATATGTCGTTATCTGCATAATTAACTAATTCAGTTAAATAGAAAATACAATATACAACGAATTAATTATTATTTTTAGCTTAAATCACAAATACAATTACACAAAGTCACAAACCCTTCAACGAGGGGGTCCATGAAGCTTTCACCTTTCAGATTTAAAAGTTCCCACTGAATATAATGTTTTTTTTTTAAAAGGGAAACTATAGATTTTAGTTATGTTTATTTACAGAAATTAAATTGAGCGACAAATATTTTTTAGTAAAAGATTAAAGATAAACGATGATATTATTTAAAAATTTAATATTGAATGTATACACTTTTTATAATTGACACTTGTAGTAATTAATTTAAACGACAAAAAATAAATTACTGTATTTCGGGGAGTAATTAGCTAGTATCTCAAGTGTACCGTACCACTTGTAGCAATCAAATTTAATAGTGCTCTCCAGAAAATATGTTATATATATTATTATATATATAAATTATAAATTTAACTTTATATTTATTTATTAATTTTGGTCAGACCAGAACCCAACCCATCTCCTACAACCATCTGTCTCGGTGGGTGTTCTTTTGATCCTCTCTCTCTCTCCCACAAACCTAAAATCTCGGGCATTCGATCTCAGGGCCAGGGGTTAGGGATCTAGAGAGAAGAGAGGATTCATTCGATTCGTGATGACGATCGTAGCTACGCTTTTCGAATCAACCAAGCATAATAATAAATGCTATGCTCCAAGCTTCATCGTTGTCAATCTCTGTCTCGCTTTTATCGATGCCGCACTTGCTTTCATCGCATTCCTTCAGGTTTCTGATTTCTTGGGTTTCTTTTTCTCTTGTTTTCTTGGAACGGAAACAAAAAGAAACGATTTTTATTTCTGAATGCTAGATTGTGTGAGAAACTGTTTAGGTCTGTTCAGACATTGTGCTGTGATTCGATTAGATTTGAGAGTATCATTGGCTCTTGGTGTTGAATTTGATGATTTGGTTGTTTTTTTAGTCTTATAGAGCTGTGTGTCTGTTGTTGATGTGGTTGACCATTGAGTTTCAGGTCAACTCTATGTATAACTTACACAGAGCTCAAGTGTGTTTGTGTACAATGAGAGATTTGATTCAAGGAATCTGAATCCTAGATATGATTTTAGTATTAGAAAGTAGAATCTTTTCTTTTCAAAAGTGTTAATGAGTATAGATGAAGATTTTTTTTGTGGCTCTCCGATGTAGTTTTAGACATTGAAATACTTTAAAGCAAATAAAAAATAAAGTCTTATTCTCTTCTTGTGTTTTTGTTGGGTTGGGTTGGGCTTATAAGATTTTATCTTGTCTGCCTCCTGCTTTCAGTTATCTCGATTTCACAGGCGGAATAAACAAGTTGGATGGACGCGGCAAAAAGTAACTTCTTCTCAGCTTTCTGTTTCTTATTAATCCAAGTTTAGTTTCTGTGTTAGTAGACTAGTAGTGTTTTTCATTTAAATTTAATTTTCATGGTGTGTATCTGACATATCCATCATTGTAAATTACAGGTACTTCATCTTATGATTGGTTCTTCAAACACAGGTAAATCCTTTAGGCATTTGTTATTTAGGAACAGAGATATTTGGGGAAAGTTGTAGCTCATGAGTAAGGTCGCTACTCTTATCCATTGGCAGGTTCTGTTATTTATTTCGTGGCTGCGATTGTAGCTACTTGTACAAGGTGGCATCATTGGTCCAACGCATTAGGTTTTCTACTTATGGGTAAAACTTCCATTCCCTAGTTAAGGTTTCTTTGTTTTTTTTTTTCTTAGTTACTCCTATAGGTTAGTCCCTGATGAATTGAATTGTACTTTGCAGCCTTCCCCAAAATTCTGTTTCTGGCAACTTTTCTTCTGCTTCTCTCTTTCTGGTATGTATTTTCTCTCAATACTTTGATTCTATCGTGTAGTACCTCATTATTTTATCTGAATAATAATGATCTGAGATAAGACAATGATGCTTCTTAATGTTTATAGGGTAGATGTTTGCCATCAGGGAAATGGAGAGGAGGATGATGATGACGATGAAGAAAATAGCATCCAGCAAGTGTTACTTGAAAAAAGCAAGAGCAAGCCAGGTTCTTCGAATGCAAGTGATCGTAGAAAGTGTTGCTCTTTTCATGGAATTCATGTTGGCACCCGGCAGAAGTTTGTTGTTGCGGTAAGGGATACTTCGGGTTTATGCATTAGCCATTTCATTTCTGTGGTCTTTACAAAAATGTTTATCTTTTTTGCTAGGCGGTTGTTCTTGTGTTCATCTTAATGATATCATTTGCAATCCTTATCTGGATTGCTTCCGGAAAGAATCCTATCAATGCTTCAGTATTGGCTCAGGTTTGTGGTATTTCTCTTTTGTCATATGATAAGCTATCTCTACACAGTGATATTTCCTCTTTATCTTAAAAGTTCTTGTGCTCAATAAGCTATTACTTTTTCTGGTTTTCTGACCAATTCACTTCTGGTGTAGGTGTATGTTGATATTTTTGCTTCAATAATCATAATTACAGGAGGAGGAATATGCTTCTATGGTAAGTAATTGCATCAGTTCTGTTTTTCTTGTAGCGTTTCCCCAAGATGCTTTGGTCATTGGTTAACAGGCTTATTGCTATGATCTTTTATTGAATTGATTTTTCCATAATGAGACCACTAAACTTGATCAAGCAGCCTTATAACAAAATCTTTTATGTACTTTTTAGGCCTGCGTCTGCTCTTTAATCTAAGGAAGGTGCGGTCTGAACAGGTTTCATCGGAGATGCGAAAGGTAACTAATGATTCTTTTTGGCTCATGAAGTTTTTGTAATCTTTGCACATTTTAGTCGAATCCTTAATACTGAAAGTGCATTTTAACAATTTTTAGGTATCGGGTTTAGCAGGCGTCTCAGTGGTTTGCTTCACCGTTAGCTCTTTAATCGCTCTTCTAACACACATTCCGGTAAAACATGATTTCCCAAAGTATAATCTGTAAACCGAAACCTAACCTTTCTCGATATGCTTAACCAAAAATATAATGTACTGATCTCAGCTCTTCTATCATTGGAACCCAAGCAAATTACACGGCATCAAAGCATTGGTTCTTCTGATCATATACTATTTCATAGGTGAAAGATTTTTTCTTTCAGTTTGTGGTCCTAAAGACCTCAAATGTAGTATTATTACTGATACGAAACGCTTTTTGACAGGTTCCACAGTACCATTGGCTTTCGTTCTATGGGTTTTGCGGGAGTTACCTCCTCAAAACATAGTGAGTAGACAAGAAGAACCCAGAAGAATTACTTATGTCAACTATGAAACTGCAAGGCAGCCTCCCCAGCAATGGGCCTCCACAACAGTGTCGAAAAATCAGGTACACAATTCTCTTGTTGATCTTCCACATTAGGAAGTCATTAGCATCATTTATATACTAGGGGTAGGACCATAAACCGCAATATTTATCTATAGCTAACTAACCTTTTAAGATAGCAACAAGCAATGTTGAGAGCATTTAAGAAAGATTTGGAAAAAATTCGTGGTCTGAAAGTGAATACATAGTTGAAGCAGTAAGGAAAAACCTCAAGTTAGATAGTGACTATGAGGTTGTTTCAGAGTATATCTGCTTTGTCGAGCATAGATTGTTTAAGGAGGTCACTAAACATGTTTTATGGTTGGGGACACACACAATGGTGTAGGTTTCTAAGGCAAGTCCTATATGAAGCAAAGAAATCATTATATTATTAAGTGTTGGCCAGAAGCGAAAAAAATCCGCCAATTCTCTTCTCTAGTCACCGGGGAAAAAAGCTGCGGAGTGGTTTCATTAGTCACCGGAATGTGGTGGTGTGTTGTGCTGGAGTGAATGAAAGTGAGAAACAAGCTCGTGTTCTTCTTCTCTGTGTCCGCCTTGGAAGGAAAAAAAAAAAAAGAAGTGTTCATAAGATAGAAATGGAGGTTTGAAAGCTATGTAAATATAAACTTCTTTTGATTGCAGTTTTCTAGTTTTAGGTGCATCAATGTGTTGAGAGAGTTCTTCTTCATCAGACTATTGTAATGTGTTCTCTCACTTCTCAGGAAAGACATAATTTTGTCTTCCTTGCTAAAACCGCGTCGTTTAACTGTGGCCCATCGTTTTGACTTCTGAAAATCAGCGTTGAGATCAAACATCAAAACGACACGTATTGAGAAGTCGAGCACTAATACGGTGTCGTATTTACTTCCTATTTCGGAATTTTATAGCGCGATTTTACTCTTTGGTCAACGTAGCGGCACGTTTTCGACATTTTTTATTTGTGACCACGAAACGGCGGCGTATTTGGGATGTTATTGTGAAATTGATGGATCTGGGTAAAAAAAAAAAAGGAAATAATGAAAATCATTAAAAGAGCCGTTTGTGAACTTTTTGGATATTTGTGTGTTGTGTTTTCGTCTTCCACTGTCACCTTCCTCGCTAAGCAAAAGAATAAGAGAGAGAGAGCTTCGTACTATGCCCAGAAAGAGAGAGAGAGAAAAAAGCAAAAAGCGAGAGAAAGAGAAAAAAGAAAGATCAAAAAGATGAAAAAAGCTTAGACGGAGGAGCAAAAGCAACAAATATAAATATAGAATAAACCAATCTCTCGAAGGAAACCCTTTTTTTGCCTTCTTTACCAATCTCTTTTTTCTTTCTTAGAAAGTGTGTGTTGGGTATATAAAAGGATATCAAATATGATACTAATCAATTACTTTGATTTCAGTGACAACTTTGATTTGACTAAGACGAAGACGAAGACGAAGCATCAATTATTATTGGGGTTTTTGTGGAATCACGGCGGATATGGAAGCTAGTTCGAGTGGAACTGCGGAGTTGCCGCGTTCTCTTTCACGGAGAGCACCGTCTCGTGCGACTACTATGATGATTGATAGACCCAATGAAGATGCTAGTGCTATGGATAGCGAGCTTGTTCCTTCCTCTCTTGCTTCTATTGCTCCCATTCTTCGTGTTGCTAATGAAATCGAAAAGGATAATCCTCGAGTTGCTTATCTCTGTAAGTCTTTTTTACTTCTTATTTTTAATTTGTTAAACTAAATTACAAGTCTTGTTTGTGAAAATTATGTCTTTGTTTGCTTTAGTCTCATCACTCATCAGTTTCTATTTTTAAGATGTTGTATAGATACAGAGTTCTTAACATAACGAGTATGGTTTGACTTTTTTTTTAACTGCATCAGGCCGGTTTCATGCTTTTGAGAAGGCTCATAGGATGGATGCTACATCCAGTGGACGAGGTGTTCGTCAGTTCAAGACCTATCTGTTACATAGACTGGAGAAGGTATATGTGTATTTATATACTTGCTTGGTGAAATGGTTTCTCTAAGTGGTAACAAGATTTTCACTTTACTTGATCATTTTGAGCTGATGTAACTTATTTGTGTTTTTTTAACAGGAAGAAGAGGAAACCAAGCCTCAGTTGGCCAAGAACGATCCTAGAGAAATTCAGGCATATTACCAGAACTTCTATGAGAAATATATCAAAGAAGGAGAAACATCAAGAAAACCGTGAGGCCTCTTTCCTACATCCTTCTGGCAAATATTCAATAAGCGGTACTCTTATGTTTCCATTTTTTTTTTTTTTTTTGCTTAAAGGGAGGAGATGGCTAGGCTTTACCAAATTGCCTCGGTGTTGTATGATGTACTGAAGACTGTTGTACCTTCTCCAAAAGTGGATTACGAGGTTCCATTTATATGAGTATTTTAAAATTCTGTTATGGTACTTTGATTTGGTTTTCTCTCTGAAGCCTTGTTTTAATAAGCTTGTTTCCTTCTTTTGTTATGATAGACCCGTAGATATGCTGAAGAGGTTGAAAGGAAAAGGGATAGATATGAGCACTACAATATTCTTCCTTTATATGCTGTAGGAACTAAACCTGCAATTGTGGAACTACCTGAGGTGCGTTTCATTACAGGATCACTGCTGCTAAAAATTATGCTAGAGAAATATTTACACTTGCTATTTTTTCGTGTCTATGTTATGTGCTGTGTGGCAAAATAGGTCAAGGCTGCATTCAGTGCTGTTCGTAATGTACGCAATCTTCCTCGACGAAGAATTCACTTGCCATCTAATGCTCCCAGTGAAATGCGCAAGGCTAGAACCAAACTTAATGACATACTTGAATGGCTTGCTTCTGAGTTCGGGTTTCAGGTAATCTGTCTTTATCTACTTTTATTTTGTACAACTCCTATTGTGGTTATGATGATTTACTTGGCTCATGTAGTGTTTTTTTTTTGTCTTGTGGCCCTTCTAAATCGAGTATACTTACTATTGCTATACTGTAGACTGGTATATAGAGGACCATACCACGAGCTTTACAGTGTGTGTCAAAAATATGTACAAGAGATAATCATGTCAACTTTGAGTAATCACATGAATCAAGTCTGACTTTGAGTGTCGCATGGTTAAAGTTTCTTTCCGAAAATCTTCATATGGTTAGGCAACAGTTACTTAGTTTATGGTTAGGCAATATTTACTTAGTTTTTCTTGCAATTTTTTTCTGCACCTTCTTTCTTATGCAAAGCGTTGCATATTCATCGTTGTTTCACTTCATTTGGTGATTAAAGAGAGGGAACGTGGCAAATCAGAGGGAGCACATAATACTGCTTCTTGCCAATGCTGATATTCGAAAGAGAAATGATGAAGAATATGATGAGGTGAGCATTGTTGTATGAAAGCTTTCGATATTTCTCCTACACATCTTCCTGTTACCCCTAATCGTTAGTAATGCTGTAAGTTTCTTGCAGTTGAAACCTAGCACAGTCACTGAGTTGATGGACAAAACTTTTAAAAGTTATTGCTCATGGTGTAAATATTTGCACTGGAAGTCTAATCTCAAGTAAGTTATATATATCTTGATCGAGGTTATGTGATAAGTTCCAATGATTTTATTTTTGCATTATGTTCTTGTCTTTGGGGTCACATATCTGATATAGGATGCTTCATCTTGATTCTTAAAAGGTTTCCAGACGTCTGTGATGAACAGCAGCTGCAACTTATCTATATTTCCCTGTACCTTTTAATATGGGGTGAAGCCTCAAATGTTAGATTTATGCCCGAATGTATCTGCTATATTTTCCATAATGTAAGTTTTCTCAGTTGTAGAAGTAGATGTGCATACTTTCAATAACTTTCTTCAGGTTCTGAAATCTGAATAGTCTGAAATGCTTTTGTTATTCTTAAGATGGCAAATGACGTCTATGGAATTCTGTTTAGCAATGTTGAAGCTGTAAGTGGTGAGACATATGAAACAGAAGAAGTTATTGATGAAGAATCGTTTTTGAGAAATGTTATAACTCCAATCTATCAGGTCATACGCAAGGTAAGTATATCAAGGTCATTAATGTTGTATTTTCTCATCAGGAACTGTACAGTGTACACTGTATTTTGACTGAAAATGATTGTACGTACCTTGAAGGAAGCCAGAAGGAACAAGGGGGGGACAGCAAGCCATTCACAATGGAGAAATTATGATGATTTGAATGAATACTTTTGGTGACTTTCTTCACTATATTATTTACACATGCCTACTTGATCTAGTTTCTGACTGCCACCCTCTTTATTTATTTTAAGGTCTAGGAAATGCTTCAAGATAGGATGGCCTCTTGACCTTAAAGCAGACTTTTTCCTAAACTCTGACGAGATAACTCCACAGAACGAGGTATATTTCATTTGCTTCTGTAGCTGCAATCTTGGTTAAATTTAGTAAGGTACGAGACTTTGTAGTTGTTGAAGTTATGTGCGTTTAGTTTTAGAAAGCAGTCTTATGCTTTGGTTGAAGGATCCCTCTATTACCTGCTGCAAGAGTTTTCTCACACTCCTGCAGTGTATTAAATGTAGACACAAACACATCCTTATCTTTTGGTTTAGCTCAGAAAGCAGAGATATAAAAAAATTAACTAATATGAGGATAATGAGTCTACATATAAATTCCACAATTTACGTTATTAAGGTGCTCTTTAAGTTGTAGATCATATCAAGTTAATTTGGGGAAAACAATCCCAAAGTATGATAGAGCAGCATTATGAACAGTTTGATCTCTCTGTAAGCCGTCCTGTTCAGAAACATGATCGTGTAGGTCTAAGTATTGCAGAGGCTGAATCAAGTCACTTACGGGAAAAGCAAGCCCAAGACCAACTTTGTTGAAGTCCGCACATTCTGGCACCTCTTCAGAGACTTTGATCGAATGTGGATATTTCTTGTCATGGCTTTTCAGGTAAATTTAGTGTCTTAAAAGAGTTGTCTTAGTTCTGAAATAAGTTATATAATCAGACTTATCCTTTTCATTTGTAGGCTATGGTAATAGTTGGATGGCATGGTTCTGGGTCCCTAGGCGATATCTTTGACAAGGATGTATTCAAAACGGTGTTAACTATTTTTATTACTTCGGCGTATCTGACTCTTTTACAAGGTTGTGATTCCTTTGTAATTTCTTGTTTATTAATTGACAAGTTTTTCTTAATTGATAATGTAATGGTGTTCCTTGTCCTCTTTTCCCCTCATGATTCTTTATATAGCTACACTGGATATTATCCTTAATTTCAATGCCTGGAAGAATTTCAAGTTTTCCCAGATATTGCGGTACCTGCTGAAGTTTGCTGTAGCAGCTATGTGGGCAGTGCTACTTCCAATTGCTTACTCGAAGTCTGTCCAACGCCCAACTGGACTTGTAAAGTTCTTCAGCACTTGGACTGGGGACTGGAAGGATCAGTCTTTTTATACGTACGCTGTTTCATTTTATGTAATACCAAACATACTAGCAGCTGTGTTTTTCCTCGTTCCACCATTTCGGAAAGTCATGGAGTGTTCAGACATGCGAATTATCAAGGTTATAATGTGGTGGGCTCAGGCAAGTATTAAACTTTACTTGTCGTTCTTAAGTATACTGATATTCACTTTTTTTTTCTTTTTCTTTTTGTGATCTTTGTTTTTTATGTTTTTCCATCTTGTAGCCAAAACTATATGTTGGAAGAGGTATGCATGAGGACATGTTCTCTCTCTTCAAGTGAGTGATTACCACATTTTCCACCATTATCTAACTTCATGGGTATTTCTTTTGAACTCTTATAAACTAGCCTGTTCTCATATTGCCCAACTTAAAATGGTCAGGTATACCTCCTTCTGGATTATGCTACTGATCAGCAAGCTTGCTTTCAACTATTATGTGGAGGTCTGGCTTTTTGCCTTTATCTTACTTTCTTTAACTCACTTAGAGTTACTCCAATGTAGGCTATCTAGATACATAGTCTCTTTTGAAATGGAGTCTTCCTACTGTGGTTTTACTTTAAGCATTGATGGCTATTATTTTATCTTGCAAACAGATACTACCCCTTATTACGCCAACAAAGATGATCATGAATTTTCACATTAAAAAGTACCAGTGGCATGAATTTTTCCCCCACGGTAAATTTTCAAGTTACCATCCTTTTTTGTCTGCAATCACATTTGGTTACACTTGCCTTTTCTAATTTATTATTTTATATAGCAAATAACAATATTGGAGTGGTTATTGCTATATGGGCTCCAATTGTACTGGTAAGTAGAAATCAAAGAGCTCCCAAGAAAAAACAGATTTTTTTATATATGGCTTACATATTTGCATGTGTTATATTGTGAATAGGTTTACCTCATGGATACTCAAATATGGTATGCCATTTTTTCTACTTTGTTTGGAGGCATACATGGGGCCTTCAGTCATTTGGGAGAAGTAAGTGATTTTGTACCCTCAAAAATACGGAAAGAAAAACACTGTTGTTTACTGTGAATCCAAGTAGATGGGATTACCCTTTACGGAACTTCAAATGTAACTTTTTTTGGATATAGTGATGGTTACTTCTTGACACGTTTGGGTTTTCATAGATACGGACTCTTGGGATGTTGCGGTCTAGGTTTGAGTCAATACCAATCGCCTTTAGCCAAACCCTCATGCCATCAGAAGACGGAAAACATGTACTGTGTTTTTTTTTTATAGTTCAGTGTACTCGCATATCTCAGATTTATAAATAAGTACTTTGCTAATTGTAGAAGAATGGATCACACTTTTCACTTCCCCTGTTTTGTCATTGATTGATTCTCACTGTGGAATATAGGATGACTTTGTGAACCAGAACAACATCAAAAATTTCTCCCAGGTGTGGAACGAGTTCATTTACTCCATGAGAAGCGAGGATAAGATCAGTGACAGGTTGGAGGACTCTCTTATTTTAGAAAACACTCTTGTCATTGTTGTCTTGTTGTTCATTTTAGCAAAGCATATATGTCTTGGTGACGTTTTATCTGTGATGTAACTCAGAGATAGGGATTTGCTGCTTGTACCATCTTCTTCGGATGATGTGTCTGTAATCCAGTGGCCACCTTTCTTGCTTGCCAGTAAGGTAAGAAATTGTTGGTGTTTTTGGAGGACTTCAATGATTCATTGGTCAAAATGCCTGAGTTCTCAACTCTTTTGTTAAGATGCGTAATTTCCATTAAGGTCTAAAAAGTTCTATCACTGGATTATCTCAACCTCTCTTACTGAACCAGGCTGAATGCGTATATGTGATTGTTTTAATCAGCACGGTTCATATTTTTCGAACTCCCTTCCAGCCATATATGCCAGTTCTTAGAAATTTGAACTCACCTAATTCGTTGACAGTAATTTAATGTTTTTCAACAATGTAGATTCCTATCGCTGTGAAAATGGCAAAAGATTTCAAGGGAAAAGAGGATGCTGAACTGTTTAGAAAGATTAAAAGCGATAGCTACATGAATTTTGCTGTTATTGAGAGTTATGAGACACTGAAGAAAATAATTTACGCTCTACTGGAAGATGAAGCAGATAGAAGGTATACCAGCTTCATGCTATTCCAGTGGTGAAAGTTCCCTATCAGATTGTGCATTTTGAGCCCTGTTTCATAAATCATTAATTTTTTCTCTTTGAATTAGGGTCATGAATCAGGTTTTTTTAGAAGTGGACATGAGCATACAGCAACAGAGGTTCATATATGAATTCCGGATGAGTGGATTGCCGCTCCTTAGTGATAAGCTGGAGAAGTTTCTAACTATATTGGTAATATCAAAATATCTAGTTCACTCATTAACTACATTAGCCTTATACATGGAACTAATGCTAAAAACCTTTTTTTGTGTGCTTACGTTCTTAATGTAAATAGTTAAGTGACTATGAAGACCAGGGTACATACAAGTCTCAGTTAATTAATGTCTTCCAGGATGTTATCGAAATAATCACTCAAGATCTCTTGGTTAATGGGCATGAGTACGTATAGCAAATCCCTTCAGCAGATAGGAGATATGCATTCTATTCCTAAAAACATATGTCATCAGAAGTAGTATCTGACTTCCTCTCGTGTATTCTTGTTGTAGAATTCTTGAAAGGGCTCGTGTTCAGTCTCCTGACATCAAAAATGAAAAAAAGGAACAGAGGTTTGAGAAAATTAATATTCACCTCGTACGGGATAGATGCTGGCGGGAAAAGGTAACTCTTCATGCGCAGTATTTTTTGTTTAATTCATGTTGCTTGATGTCTGACTCTTCTTTGTAGGTTATTCGGCTTCATTTGCTCTTGTCGGTCAAAGAATCTGCAATAAATGTTCCTCAAAACTTGGACGCCCGCCGCCGTATCACTTTCTTTGCTAATTCTCTGTTTATGAATATGCCTAATGCTCCAAAAATACGAGATATGATATCTTTCAGGTGAAGTACCAATCTTTTTGTCTTTATTTAAAGGGTTTAGTGGTATACCCCTTTTAGTCACCTGATGAAGTCCATGTGATTTGTTTACAATATCTTTTATTTACCAGTTTTTAGTCAACCTTTTTGTATCTGAATTGTACCCCTTTTTTTGTTCATGTTCAGTGTTTTAACTCCTTATTACAAAGAAGATGTTCTATATTCAGAGGAAGACCTTAACAAAGAAAATGAAGATGGGATCTCCATACTGTTCTACCTACAAAAGATTTATCCTGGTACGTTCTTGATTCTTATCAGGACCAGCGGTATTTTCTTATACATTCAAGTTTACTGAGTTGATCTTTACGTGAACTAGATGAGTGGACCAATTTCTTGGATCGCGTAAATAATCCTAAGCTTACTGATAAAGACAAGTCAGAGTTCCTTCGAGAGTGGGTATCCTACAGAGGTCAGACGCTAGCCAGAACAGGTAAAAATGATTACAGTGAAAATATAATTGTTCATAGATATTACCTTGTCTTTATGCATATTCATCTGTGTCTCGCTGATTATATCTGCCAGTTAGGGGTATGATGTACTATAGGCAGGCGCTGGAGCTTCAATGCTACCAGGAAGTTGCAGGGGAACAAGGTTTGTATTTTTTGAGCCAGTAACTTGAATGCTTCTATCAATGCTTTTGGAACCAAAACTGAGATTCTTAGTTTACTATTTCGCTACTTCTTGCAGCCGAGTTCAGTGTCTTTCGGGCCAGAGCATCCAATGATGATAATCAGAAGGCTTTCCTGGAACGTGCCAAAGCTCTTGCAGATCTGAAGTTCACTTATGTTGTTTCTTGTCAGGTCTACGGAAATCAGAAAAAGTCCAGTGATACCCACAACCGTAGTTGCTACACGAATATTCTGCAGCTCATGCTGAAGTATGTTAAATTTAGATAGATTTTGATGAAATATCATGATCTATTTGCCTAACCTTGTCATCTTTTTTTAGATATCCATCATTACGGGTTGCTTATGTAGATGAGAGGGAGGAGACAGCAGATGCAAAATCTCCTAAGGTCTTTTACTCTGTACTTCTAAAAGGAGGCGACAAGTTTGATGAGGTACACGGATTTCCCGGCAATTTGGTTGACTTACTAAAAGGGATGCATATACTCTATAATGATTTCACTAATCAGAGTTGCATAAACTATGTTTAGATTGTAACTCAAGGCCTAGTAATTTTGCTTCTCCGCTTTTTTATCAGTATTGTTTTCCATTATGCAGATTAGATTTCTATACATGTCATCCTTCTTAACGTGATTGGTCTTTAATTATTAGGAAATTTACCGCATCAAGCTTCCGGGTCCTCCAGCTGAGATAGGTGAAGGAAAGCCTGAAAATCAAAATCATGCTATCATATTTACACGTGGTGAAGCACTACAAACTATAGATATGAATCAAGTATGTATTTTTCTTTATTCTTATAAGTCGCAACCATAAATCGAATGTCACGTCCTCATGGTTAGTCTCTGTGCAGGACAATTACTTTGAAGAAGCTTTCAAACTAAGAAATGTATTGGAGGAATTCAATAAGGAGCGTGTTGGCAGACGCAAGCCAACGATTTTGGGTCTGAGAGAGCATATTTTTACTGGAAGGTACATCCACCTAGCACGATATCAGTTTATTAACATTTTCTGCTTAAGAAGTTTGACTGAATAGCATGCAACTACATGTTGGAATATTCTTACTTCTTTCCCTCTCTTGGTATAGTGTTTCGTCATTAGCCTGGTTCATGTCCAATCAGGAGAGTAGTTTTGTGACAATTGGCCAAAGAATTTTGGCAAACCCTCTGAGGTATTTTTCTTTACGACTTAAATTTTTTCCATTTTTTTTCTTGATTTACTTAATTATCCTTCTTGATTTGCTTGTTTTAACTCGTTTCTTCTTTATGGCTGCAGGGTCCGTTTCCATTATGGCCATCCTGACATATTTGACCGAATCTTTCACATAACAAGGGGCGGTGTGAGCAAAGCTTCAAAAGTAATAAATTTGAGTGAAGATATTTTCGGAGGTAATGGCTGTCTTCGTTGTTCTCTAAATGTCAACACTTCTACGATAGAAAACTGATAGTTCGTTACAAGCAAAACTAAAGCAGCTGTTGATATATATAGGATTCAATTCAACTCTCCGTGGGGGATATGTTACACATCACGAGTATATCCAAGTTGGAAAGGGACGGGATGTGGGATTGAACCCAATCTCAATTTTTGAAGCTAAAGTAGCAAATGGAAACGGGGAACAAACGTTAAGCCGTGATGTTTACCGTTTGGGGCATCGGTTTGACTTTTACAGGATGCTCTCATTCTATTTTACGACCATTGGTTTCTATTTTAGTAGCATGGTATGCTCAAAAAATTCATATCTCAAGTTTGCTTATTTTCTTTTTATGATTTCAGTTGATATTGGTAAATATATGTTATACTTTATGCATCCCACTTTCTACTTAAGTGATTAAAAGGTTATGACTTGTGCATTTTTCAGCTCACAGTGCTTACTGTATATGCATTCCTGTATGGACGTATGTACATGGTTATGAGTGGATTGGAGAAAGAGATTATGCGACTGGCAACGCCAAATCAACTTGCGGCTCTTGAGCAGGCTCTGGCTACTCAGTCCATATTTCAGCTAGGTTTCTTGATGGTGTTACCGATGGTAATGGAAATTGGCTTGGAACACGGATTTCGCACTGCTATTGTCGACTTTTTTATAATGCAGCTGCAGCTAGCCTCTGTATTCTTTACATTCCAGCTTGGGACAAAGTCACATTATTACGGGAGAACAATTTTACATGGTGGTTCCAAATATAGACCGACAGGGCGTGGATTTGTTGTTTTCCATGCGAAGTTTGCGGAAAACTACAGGTTATACTCGAGAAGTCACTTTGTGAAAGGATTAGAGCTGCTTGCATTGCTAGTTGTTTATCAAGTCTATGGGAGTTCATACCGGAGTTCAAGCCTTTATCTGTATATCACAGTCTCGATGTGGTTTATGGTTGGCTCGTGGTTGTTCGCACCGTTTATATTTAACCCTTCAGGTTTTGAGTGGCAAAAGACGGTTGACGATTGGACTGATTGGAAACGGTGGCTTGGAGATCGGGGTGGTATTGGCATCCCGGTAGAAAAGAGTTGGGAATCGTGGTGGAATGTAGAGCAAGAACACCTCAAACATACAAATATTAGAGGGAGAGTTCTGGAAATCGCACTTGCTCTCCGCTTTTTCATATATCAATACGGAATTGTTTACCAGCTCAATATCTCTCAGAACAGCAAGAGCTTTTTGGTAAAAATGCTCATCACTTTTCTTGCAACTTACGGTTTATACGTCAAATTTTCTGGTCTATGATCCTATAACCTCAAATCTCTTTTTTGCTTCCTCTTTGAAGGTTTATGGGCTCTCTTGGGTGGTCTTGCTCACATCATTACTTGTTCTAAAGGTGTCACAATTTCTTCATTCTTTACACATTATAGTCATGGAATCGCTTATATAACCTTTACTCACTTGAGTTTGATCCTTTCTGAATGTCAGATGGTATCTATGGGCAGAAGAAGATTTGGAACGGATTTTCAGCTAATGTTCAGGATTCTTAAAGCACTTCTCTTCCTCGGCTTCTTGTCAGTCATGACTATATTATTTGTAGTGTGCCAACTCACACTCGTCGATCTCTTTGCTTCCATTCTTGCTTTTCTTCCAACCGGGTGGGCGATTCTTCTGGTAAATATCCATCAAAACCCCCTTTAGAATCATACTATCGACACTTGCATCATGTTCTTAAAACAACTATTGGATTTTTTATTATTTCTCAGATTGGGCAAGTACTGAGGTCGCCAATCAAAGCTTTAGGGATTTGGGACTCGGTGAAAGAGTTGGGAAGAGCATATGAAAAGATAATGGGACTTGTAATCTTTGCACCAATCGCTGTTCTGTCTTGGTTCCCTATAGTTTCCGAGTTCCAAGCTCGTCTGCTTTTCAATCAAGCGTTTAGCAGAGGCCTCCAAATCTCCATGATCCTTGCTGGTCGGAAAGACAAAGCAACTTCTTCTCACAAGTAAACCATAAACATTCTCTGTTTCCAATGTTTCTTGGGTCTCAAACAACAAACCTTTTTCTTTAGAACGGTGTCGTTTTACAGTATAGTTCAGTACTTTAGTAGTTGTCTATATAAGTTAAGTTATAGGGATGATAGTAGTTTCGTTGGAGTTGGACACCTCACACACTCATCACACTCATGTGTTGTACTTATCACGATGATTTTTGACATATGCTCTTTAATTATAGCTCAATTGATTTCTTTTGGTTTTTGATTTAATATTACCAATAATTACGGGAAAAGTCGATGAAAAAAAAAAAATTTAATTGACCCTAAATTCTTGAATGCACATCATTTCATGATTCTTTTTGACTTGTTTATGGGATATGATTAGAATAATATTAAGATACATCTTTCTAGTTATTGCTCGACACACCAATTAAATGTCCGAGGCATATATGATGAAACTTCAATTTCTTTATTCTTTGGCTTTGTCTTGCATGTGATAAAAATATCGTGGTATTGTATAAAGAGATAAAAACAAAATAATAATAATGCTTATACACAGCCAGAAAAAAAAAAAATGGAGGATCCACTTGAAAAGCAAAAAAAAAATCATAAAGCAGACAATGTGCTCTAAGTTTTTTTTTTTTTTTTTACTGAGTCATAAAGTAAAGAAAATCAAACTTGAATCTAGAAAATATCTTTATTACAATATCAGAAACTTATTAGACTCCAATAAAGTGTATTTTCTTCTTTTTTAAAAGATCAAATTAGTTTCTATATTGAAGTCAAACAAGAAGTTTATTGAACTGAGCAAATGAGAAGATAAGACCAAAATTTCCAAAATCCTGCATCTGAGAATTCTCTCTTTTGTACTTTCCCTTGTTGATCTCTCTCTATCCACTTCAGTTTTTTTTTTTTTTCTACAATTTTAAGTTTATTTTTTGGCAATTAAAAAAATGGTTGTTATAATAACTATTACTTATTTTATATATAAGATGATCCAGCTATAAATGACACAGTTGTCAAAGTACACCATCTTTGCTTTCCCTTCACTGCTCTCTCTCCTCTTTCTTGATATTGTTTTCCTCAAATTGCAAATCAAAGCTTTCTTTCCAGCTTTAGAACTCTCTCTCTCTCTCTCTCACCCAACAAATCTCACCCAACTTTTTTTTTTCTTCCCTCTTTTTAACCCTTGCAGCTTCACTACTATAATCCTAAAACCTACAAACCCTAACTCTCTCTTTTGAATCCTACTTACATACATTATTCAATAGTTGAGAGTAAAAAAGTTTCAATCTTTCTTCTGATTCCTTGTTGGAATTTACCTAAAATCGAGTTTTTTTTTTTCTTTCTTTCTGGGTTTTATTTGGTGGGCTGGAGAGGGATAAACTTCAATTGCAATTCAATCATTTAATTAAGCAGGCATATATGCTAATTGCCTTCTCTTCTTTCTTTCACTTTCTCTTTGGTTTGCTTCAAAATCAAAGCAAAGCTGAAACCTTTGAGCAGAAGATAGATAATAAATCAAAAAAAGGCAAGAACTTTAGTCGCCAACATTCTAAGGTAACATTCATAAAAACTCAACTCACTAAAAAGAACTGCTTTTTTTTTTTCTTTTTTTCTTGTAGCATTATATGATTCTTCTCTGATAATGTCTCTTGCTTCAATCGTAAGTGATTCCTTTTTTTTTTTTTTATAATTGTCTTCAAGTTTTGTTTTGGTGACAAATGTTGGGAAGTTAATGCACATAACTTGTTTGTTGATATGCCGCAATTAATTGCTGAAATTGCGCGTGCTTTTTTGAATCCTGTTTCTTCTTCTTCTTCTACTATGTTGTGTCAGCTTTTATCGTCGAACTGGTTAATGCAAACTTTCTGAGTCGGCAACTTACTTACCAAATTTTAGATTCTTCCATTTGTCCAAGAATCCTTTTTTATTTTAAGAAGAAGAAGGAACAATACTCTTCCTTCCTTTTTGCTTGTAAGATTTGTGAAAGTCAGAGATGTCTTCTTAGTCCTCTTGATGTATGTATGTATGAAAAGGTTTTTAAAAGTTGAATGTTTTCTTGTTTACTAGGTGGGAATTTTGAAGTTGTGAGCAAAGGGAAGACAAATTGTTGACCGGATATACAGGAAACCAAAGATATGTCTTCTGAGAGTTCTTTGAGTGCTGGAATGTCTAAGAAAGTCTCGTTTTTAGGTTTGACGGGTATGAAACTGTGGGTATTGATTTGTTTGGTAGTTTGCACATTTGTAGTTTTGGTTCTCTGTATCCTCTCTCTATGGATTGCATTCCGACGAAAATCACGGAGATCATCTCACAAGCTGTTACCTTTCAGTCAAATACCACACGTGGCAAAAGATATCAGGGTTGATGATAGAGTTGGTGGGTTTCAAAATCATAATGAAAGTTTGGGTTTCACAGTTGCTGATAAATCTAGTGACAGAAACTCGGGAAAGATGATGTCTTACTTGGGAAGAACCAAGTCTAGTGATAATGATAGTATAAGTCAATGTAGCTCTGTGCATCATCATGAAAGAGCTTGTAGTTCTCACTCCGGTGAAGAAGGAAGCTTTGGAAACGCTTGGAGACAAGCTTCCCTATCGCAGGGTGGACCTGTAACAGCATCTCCTTTGGTTGGTTTGCCAGAGATATCTCATCTTGGTTGGGGACACTGGTTTACTCTTCGGGATCTTCAGCTAGCCACCAACCGTTTTTCTCCTGAAAATGTAATCGGTGAGGGTGGTTATGGAGTAGTTTATAAGGGTAGACTCATTAACGGTAATGATGTTGCTGTAAAGAAGCTTCTCAACAATCTGTAAGTTTTTGTTTGGGATTGTCAAAGCTTTGTGAACCCTGTATTGGATTCCTTTTTACTTGTTTGGTAATCCTATCACAATTTTGTCTCTAGGGGACAGGCTGAGAAGGAGTTCCGGGTTGAAGTTGAGGCTATTGGTCATGTACGGCACAAGAACCTTGTAAGGCTTCTAGGGTATTGCATAGAGGGTGTTAATAGGTGAGTCTTGCTTGCTTCTTATCAGCCTGAATATGCTACTAATTTAGTCTCGTCAGTGATTAACTCCAAATGAATAGCCGTTATGCTCTGAGTAGAAATAGTTTCTTGAACCAATTTTTATTTGAACGTATTGCAGGATGCTTGTTTATGAGTATGTGAATAGTGGTAACTTAGAACAATGGTTACATGGATCCTTGGGGAAAGATAGCACTCTCACTTGGGAGTCCCGCATGAAGATTCTTGTCGGTACTGCACAAGCGTAAGTTGCTTAAACTGTCGACTGTTGTTGGGCCTCTTACTTGAAGTTTAAATTATAACTTATTGACATGAATTGACATGCTCTGCACTACAATTCACAGGCTAGCCTATTTGCATGAAGCAATAGAACCAAAAGTAGTCCACAGAGACATTAAAGCAAGCAATATCCTGATTGATAATGACTTCAATGCAAAGCTTTCCGATTTTGGGTTAGCCAAGCTCTTAGACTCGGGTGAGAGTCACATTACAACTAGAGTCATGGGCACCTTTGGGTAAGTCTGAAATATGTACCCTCTTTATCGATGATGGGTTTTTTTTCATCTATTAAAGGTCATGTGTATGTGCTTCAGCTATGTAGCACCCGAATATGCCAATACAGGTCTATTGAATGAGAAGAGCGACATTTATAGCTTTGGTGTCCTACTTCTAGAAACGATAACTGGAAGAGATCCAGTTGACTATGAACGTCCAGCTAATGAGGTGAGCTAAATATGTCTGCGTTGTCAATGTATCCAGGAGTTATGAATATGTTAATTTGGTGTTGAAACATGCTTTCTTGTTGGCAGGTGAATCTGGTTGAATGGCTAAAGATGATGGTTGGAACAAGAAGAGCTGAAGAAGTTGCTGATCCACGAATTGAGCCCAAACCCGCTACACGTGCTCTGAAACGTGCACTTCTTGTTGCCCTGAGATGTGTGGATCCTGAAGCAGAGAAACGACCTAAAATGAGCCAGGTTGTGCGGATGCTTGAATCCGATGAACACCCTTTTCGTGAGGTATGTATACTTAATTCACCGCTTTTAGACGAATTCTCTGGAAATATTCAACTTTATCATACTGTAACAAGTGATGGTCGAATTCTACAGCAATTGTTATGTAGTCTGTACATATATCAATAAACTAGTATGTCTTTTTCCAGGAGAGGAGGAACAGAAGGAGTAGAACAGCGAGTATGGATATTGTCGAGACCGCAGAGGAATCAGCTGACACAAGCAAACGGCCTGGTCACTCAGAGAACCACACTACAGAACCTGAGAAGACTCGTGTATAGAAAATATGTCGCAGACCCAGTGAAAAACTCAGCTAAGTAACTTCACACCCTCAAATGCTCTACTAATTGATGATGCATGAGTTTTATCATGCTTGTCAAGAAACAAAACAAATCGGGTTAGAGAAGACTCCAATCCTAGTTCAGATCAAAAGAGCTGTTCCAGTTATTTCTAACATCCCTCCAGGTAACTAATGATGCAATCTTGGGAGCCAATATTTTTATGATTGAGGAGCATTTGTCTCTTGATCTCTGTGATTTTTGGTTCTTCTAAAGTCTTCGAGTCTTGGCTTTTAGGATGTCAAACATTAGCCAAAGCAGATTTGTTGTTGTACTATGAATTGAATTTATATGTCATCCTCTCTCTCTTGATTGAGACATGTATATAATCATGTTGTGAGTCTTGTGACAGAGCATTACTGTTTTTGCAAGAAGAAAACGAAGAGGCCTTTCTATATCGTAGCTTTTGATGTATAAATTATTGTGTTATCAGATTTTTATTCAAGAATATATCAAACAATTACAATTTGTTTTTTCTAAGATCGTCTATTACATTCTCGATAATTTAACGTGAGTCAGCCGAGTTGTAGTGTGACCAATACTCTTTCACAAGCTTTCCAAACAAAGAGTTTTCATCCTTCATCAACTTCATTGGTTCATCATACTCCACAATTCGTCCTACAATTCAATCAAAACCAATCAAATATCTTACCAAACAGGTGCAGAGAAAGAAATTAATATGATGCAAATACAAAAAACACTCACCGTCGCTAATGGAGAGAACCATCGTACAATCCATGACAGTGGGGATACGGTGAGCAACTGTGATGACGGTGCAATCTGCAAATTCACGCCTTATTGTTTTCTGAAGTATCAAATCTGTTGCATTATCTATTGATGCTGTGGCTTCGTCAAGGACTAATACTCTGCTTCTTCTCAAAACTGCTCTCCCCAAACAGAATAACTGTCTCTGTCCCATGCTCCAGTTTGATCCATCTTCCACAACTATCAAAAAAACAACACAACGTTGAGCCACAAAACATCTACCTAGACAGAACAACTGTCTCTTTTAATGAAACTCGGATTTGTTACCTAATGAATCTAAGCCGTTTTCTTTTTCTTGAACCACCTCTCTTAGTTGACACTTGCCAAGAACCTGCATTTGAAAAATGGTCTTCTTTTTGGGAATGTTCTTCATAAGATTCATAGTTTTTCAAATTGTTTATCAAGTTAGACATACCTCCCAAATCTCAGCATCTGAATGCTGACACAAAGGATCCATATTAAATCTCACTGTTCCATTGAACAGAGTTGGATCTTGAGGTATAATCCCAAATCTTGATCTCAGATCATGAACTCCGATTCTGGAGATGTCAACACCGTCAACGACAATCTTTCCTCCAACAGGCTCAACAAGTCTGAACAAAGCACTGATCAGAGTGGTCTTTCCACTACCAGTACGACCAACAATTCCAATCTTGTGCCCTCCTTCAAATGTGCAGCTGATTCCTTTTAAAACCAATGGCGATTCTCGTCTGTATCTTATCTGTATATACGAACATTATAAGATCAACAAACTCTCATTTTCTGAATCAGTTAGTGAAAGTGTGTGTTAATCAAACTTACCTGCAAATCAGAGATTTCAACTCGGCCTGTGACCGGCCAATTGACCGGCGGTCGAGTCTCTTCTATTACTTCAGGAGCCTCAGGTGTTAGATTTGTGTACTGCTTAAGCCTCTCAACCGAAATGATCCAGTTAGCTAAGTAGCACTGGTTCTGTACGGAGTAAACAAGCCCCATATTCAAAGACAAACCGTAAGATAGCGCCATACCAATGAACCCTGACACAAGAAACAAACACCATTAATAAGCAGAACAGTGAATCACATCTCAAGGAACTTGTATTTTCAGTGATGATCACTCACCAGAGCTAAATGTTCCTGTAGGAAGCAAAACCATGCAGAAAGCAGTGGAAGCAAGAACAATGGCGCTGACGGTTTCAAGCCGCTGGATCAGCCATTCATTAGCTGCAAAGCTGTGAAAGAAAGGACTAGCATTTGTATCAATGAGTGTGAGACTTTTCTTAAAAAACCTCTCTTCTTCATCAAATGCTCGTATCGTTATTGCTCCTGCTACTGATTCTGCTAAATGATTCGCCACATAAGATCTGGTCGTGCCATTGATCCGCATCAACTCTTTCGCTGTTTGGAAGTAGTACTTCTGTAAACCGATCAAAGGAAAAGAAAACAAAAACTCTTGTTGGTTCGTTTTCAAGAAAACACAAAGAGTAATTCAACAAAAAGAATCTGACCTGTAAACGAAATGCTAGATAAACCATGGGAACAGACACGAACAAAACTTGCCAAGTAACAATAGCTAACACTCCAAGACTACAACCTGTGTTTACTGTAGATGCAACCACAAAGATCAGACCGAAAGGAACGTCAAGATCAACAATGCTCAAGTCAGATGAGACCTGCAAATCCACAGAAATTACAGTTTAAGAAGTTGAACTACCAGACAATAAAATGAACATAAATATTCATCAAGTTCACTAGCATTTACCCGGCTAAGAATCCTTCCAAGAGGTGTAGAGTCATAAAATGACATAGGAGCTCTAAAAAGAGAGTTAAGAAGCTGAGAAAACAAAGAAGCTGATGACTTCATGCACATAATCACGACACAAATAGATCTAACCATCAAGCAGAGAACTGAGCACAACCCAATCAACAAGTAGACCAAGATCAACTTCAAAGTGCTAACTTGAGGGTTATCTACGTTTGCAGCCATCCAAGAGTTCTGAAGAATCTGTCCGACTGCAAATGTGACCTGAGATAAGCTCGCGATGAAGAAGAATATGTAACCTTTGTTCTGATTCATGTACTGTATGTACGGTCTCAACCCCGTGTCTCCCTTCTCTCGCTCTTCCTGTTTGATCAAACGACTCGGTTTCAAGACTTTGGATTGAGAAGAAAGAACTCTGTTGATTTCCTTCACCGGTTTGCTAGGGTTGTCTATTGTCAACACTCTTTCGGAACCAGCGGTTTCTCTGTGAGCGTTCACTAGATCTTGAAAGTCTCTGCTTCTAGCTAGGAGTTCTTGGTATGTATCGGCTTCAATGATTTCTCCATCTGACATTAACTAGAGAAAGAAGTACAATAAGGCTTGTGAACCATAACTACAACCAAAACAATCAATTCTGATATTCAAGATCAAATTACCAAGACAGAATCAAAAGCAGGCAAGAAATCAACTTGATGTGTAACTAATAACACAGCTTTTCCCGCGAGAGCGTCCATAACATATTCCTGAAAAATCACGCTCATTTAGCTTCAGTGTTTCCAAGAAAATGACAATGCGAAGATTCTATGTAGTAAGTACTTACTTGGAACAAACTTGAAGCAGTGTGTGCATCAACGGCACTGAATGGATCATCAAGGAGATAAATATCTGCATCTTGGTATAGCGCACGAGCGAGTTGAATCCTCTGTTTCTGTCCTCCACTTAAATTTACACCTCTTTCACCAATCTCAGTCTGGTCTCCATCAGGTAAGAGCTCAAGATCTTTGTCTAGGCTAGACTTTTGAATTGTATCACGGTAACGTTGTTCATCCAGCACACCTCCAAAGAGGATGTTATCTCTTATTGTCCCTGTCTGGATCCAGGCTGTTTGTGAAACATAGGCGATGGTACCATAAAAATCAATCTGTTGGATGTTTCAAACCAGAATCAGAAACATAGTTTTTAAATATATAAAGTTGTTTACAATCTAAAGCTAAGAGGAGAGATGGAACAATGGCTTACCGTTCCTGAGACACATGGAGTTTCACCAAGAATAGCAGCTAAAAGTGTTGACTTGCCTGAACCAACTTCACCACAAACAGCCACTTTCTCCCCAAACTTAACCTCAAGATTCACATTTCTCAAGTTTGGTTTTGTTGAACCTTTCTCCTCCCAGGAAAAGCTCGCAGATTTAATAACAATAGCGTTCTGCTCACCTTCTGATCTTTGCTTTCTCCGAGTCTCCCCACCTTGAAGCTCAGGAGCTTCTAGAAATGTTGCAATGCGACTGAAGGCAACTTTAGCCTGAATAGTCACTCCGATAACATCAGGGATCATTCTTACTGGATCTTGGACCAGACGCAGCGTTGCCACAAAGGTGAAAACGTTACTTGCTCTCAATGGAATGTTTAGGAAATAGCAAGTTGCAAAAGTTGCAGCAGATACAAAGACCGGTGATGACCAGAACAGAACAGCATTGTAAGCCTTTCTCATCTGAACCGCCTTCAAAGATTTCAACTCAGTGTTTCTTAGCTTCTCGATAACGTTTTTAAAATGTGATTCCCACGCGTAGAGCTTCAAGACCTTCATGTTGACAAGAGACTCATTGCAAGCCTTGAGCCGCTCGTCCTGAGAGGTCATGAGTTCGCTTTGGAACTTGTTCTGAAGTTTCGCGATAGGAGCATTGCATAGAACAGTAAGTATTATCACAGCTAGAGCTGAAAACGTAGCAACTCCCACAGAATGAAAGAGAATCCCAAGCGCTATTAGTAGCTGAAAGCTTGTCGTCCAAAGCTGGTGAAACCAATATGGAAACTCCCCAATTCTGTAAGCATCAACAGTTGCGTAGTTCATAATCTCGCTGCCTGAATGGATCAGTCTTGAAGAGTTGTTCAATCTCAGCTGTTTCTTGTTTATAGCTGCAGTTAGAAGAGACCTCACGCGTAAACCGACAAGTCTACATCTGAAGTACCATTGTCTCTGTGATAAAGACTCTATCATCTTTGAGAAGAACAGCAACACAGCCAACACAAGCCCTTCATATCTAAAGCTTGCATTGCCTTCAGCAACCAAAATGAAAGCATTCAGAAGCAAAGGACCAGCCGAAACAGCAACAATCTTCATAAAAGCAAAGCAACCAGAGATCAAAAGCTCTTTCGAGACACAACTAAAAGTCACTTTCAAGATCGAAGGCCGATGACAAGAACTCCCTAATCGTCTCTTCTGCTCATTGAGATTCTCCTCAAACAAGGAATAACACGTCTCAGCACGCTCATCATTACGAAGCTCGGGTATATCTTCTTCCTCCAAGTCCTTCACATTGCCTCTCTTTATCAGAGAATTCAACCACCAGAATGATAACTTACTGAACAACCCAGCTTTAGCAAACTGGCTGCTGACCCGGTGATCAAAATCGGATTTTTCATTGTAACCATTTGAATGATCACCAACATTAAGAGGCTCATACAAACTACTCTCACCAGATTCTTCAAATCTATAGCCTTTGTAAGCACTCAAGAGTAATAAAACTGAACCAGGGAGTAACAAAACATCAAGAACCGTCCTAATCGACACTTCCTCTCCAGAAACAGCATTGTTCACAGCCAAACAACTCGAGACCAAAGCATAGAAGAAGGAGAAAATAGATAACAATCTCAAAGAAGACTTTCGAATCTTTGTTCCTCTAACACAAACGACTAAGTTAATTAACAACCATGTAAACCCTTGGATCAGAACGACAAGCCAGAAGATTAAGGGCTTATGGTGATTATCTCGTAATACCCAAATCGCTAAAATCAAATCGAGAGATCCGATGATGACGTTGAAAACAGGAGAAACGATTCGTAGACAATGGAATCTGTAATTATGTTTGGGAGATTCCTTGAGAAACAAGGAAATACAGAGAGTTAGGGCTGAGAGTGTGATACCGAAACATATCTGAAGAAGTCGAAGAGTGCAGTTTGATGATGTCTGGTGATGATTCTCGCAGAACCAACTCCAAACATTTTCTATCATTTTTTTTATTTTCTTTCTTTCTTTTTTTGGTTAAGAAAAAAAAAAAAACCGAAAGAAAAATCAAGAAATATTTTCGTACTCACTTCCCCTTTTTCCGTATAATTTCTCTGGACATTCAAACAAGAATGAAGATTGAACCAAAGAAACAAAAAATATGTAAGAGCGGGAAACGAAAGATCGATGCGAGAGAGAAGAGAAAGAAGAAGAAGAAGAAGAAATTGGTTAGTCTCTATGAAAATGTGAAAGACGAAAGAAAAATGGAAGAAGAACTCAACTTCTCTGCCTTCTCATCAGAACTCGAATTTATCTTTTTTAAGGGGAAAATATTATTTTGTTTGGATTCTCTTAACTGAATTATTACATTAGTTGATTTCTCTAATTTTTTATCGCTTTACCCTATTACTGAAAACTGAAAAGTAGGAGGTTTCATTTTCACACATTTCCAAGGATAATAATATATTTATTATTTTTATTTTATTTGGTATATCATTATATTTGTGGATGCCTTGGATATATAATGATAAAGAATGTCATTATATATAGAATAAAGAATGTCATTTGAAATAAAAATTTGATTTTACAAAACCAACCTTTAGTTTTATAAAATCAACTTTTGTTTTTTAATTATCTTCTAGATATATATTTTTCATGTAAATAAATAGAATTTTTATTATTTTTTTCCTTTCTTTTTCTTATTAAAAACAAGAAAATAGTTGGAAATATCTTGGATATTCAAATAACATAATTTTATAAGTAAGAGAAAATATTTTTAAACCCTTACCATTGAAAATATAAAATAAAAATAGTTTAAAAAAAAAAAGGTATATATTTGTTATTGTTTTATGAGAAAATGTACTACACATAAAATTTTGGTGGTATAGTTTTATTATATTATTTTTGGTATATTGTCTGTATTAACAAAATTAGATACTAGACATACAACAAATTGTAAACTCATTTCTTTTTCTTTTTTATTTATCAAAATTACATAAAGATAAAAAAAAGTTATTATTTTTTGGAAAAGAAATATTGTCAACGCCGGTCAACACCGGTCAACATCGGATTCCGGCTAACCTCGAATATTTATGGTGTTGTACACATAATTTATGTTTGTTTATAAATGTTTTTATAAGATAATAATAATTCACGTAATTACCAAAACATTTCTATTATTTGTATGTTTAACTATGTGTTTGCTGTGTACTTTAACTAGCTGACAATCATTTTTCGTAGGTAGATTTCATTACCTTCATTTATCAGTTATCACTAACTCCTCTACTAGTCATCTAATACATACAAAAAGAAAAGACAAATAAACTCTGAAAAGACACACCACACCACATGAGCAAATATAGGTCTTGAATGGAAAAAGCATATCATGCAGTGCAGATCAAGTAGTTCAAACAGATCAAGCAGAATAAAAGTAGATCAAATATTTGGCTGTTCAAGTGCAGATCAAATGTGAACAGCATCAAAAAAGCTGTAGATCAGATCTGCATGTATTCCTCCTGCATTTGCTACATAAGACAAAAAAATATGAACTGCACACAGTTCATCTACAATAATTTTTAAAAATAAAAAAATTCTTGAATAGTGACTTAATGATAGGAGAACTGCTTTACAGGGTGATCTACTTTTTTCTGTCTTCCCATTCAAAACCTACTTTTTTTCTGTCATCCCATAATGTATTCGTATCAGCTTTTATAAAAAAAAAACAATTGACTGTTATTTCGTATTAAAACTATAAATTAATACTAGTATTTTAGTAGAAGCGTGAATGTGTAATAGTACTTATATTTATCTTCTTTTTGTTTCCTTTTAATAGCGTGACTGTGTTGGTTAATCTTTATGGTGGTTGTCCATATTGTACTACAAATATTATTACGTCATAAACAAAATTAGAAGACGTTTTACGTTCAACAAGTTTATGAGATGCAAAATATTTTACCGCTTTAGTCTTGTAGAGATGATTCATTTGCCTTTCTCCCGTATCCGTTCATTCGAGAGTTGTTATGCCGGTCAATTTGTTCACAGTAGAATCATGAAAATAAAAACTATTTTAAAATATGAGAAAATAAAGAACTAAACCAAAAAGAAAGAAATTAGAACTAATGGGTCCTTGAATACACTATTTGGTATTGACTATAATAAGTATTTAGAATACAAACTTTTACTATTATTTTGACTTATCGAAGCTTAATTTGCCTTTGCTCAGCTAGGTGAGTTCATATAATCTATCAACTCAATTTAGATAGCTGACATGAGTTTTCCAAAACCATTTCCCAACATGAGTTATAGTGGGTTGGAGCAGAATAGTGAGAATATGAAAATGTGATTGGTTTACTCTTCAAGATAAGAAAATGGTGCGGTTATATAAATTTGGGATCGGCGAAATGTAAGGTTTGGCGATATGTATTTATTACTATGAGATGCATGATTGGAGATATGTTCTTATTGGCATCTCAATTCGCATATACTATTATATAAAATGAAGGTATAAAATACGAAAGCAACAATACACAAAAAGAAAACATTACGCAATGGGATATACTTTATATGTATATATTTTGGAGCTCAATCGCATTATATATATGTTAAAGCTTGATATTATAACACGTGACAGTGGGACAGCGACACCCACGGGAGGTCGGATCCAAATCGCACTTAAACTTCTTCACGAAAATATTAATTTTTCCGACCATTTTATTAATAATATTTAAAGAAGCTAGTACTAACCATATGTCGTTTTTGCCAACCATTTGCTTTTCGTTGGTGGCTGCTTTCTTTTTATGATGTCTCGAAGAGACTCCGTAATGAAACAGAACATTTAATTCTAGTTATGATATATTAGGTAAAGTGGTAATGAGGGAAAAAATTAGGTGAAGTGGTACATTTTGACTTTAGTTTATGTTTTTGTTTAGTTTTGAAATATTAGTGGCCAAGATAAAACAAAATTTATACTAACAAAGTCGAAAACTTCTTAGTTAAATGACAAAAAGGTTTGATTTTCTATATACACGTGGCCGACATTAATACTGTAGACTAGTTTAGAGATCAAATTCTAGATTTGGTGGACAAAAAAACATAAAAATGAGATCACCGGATTCATTCCAAATTAGCGTACGTTTTATTTTAAAATATACTAGTAGGAATAAAAATAAAAGTTGCGAATGGTAAGGGGATATTTCCAATGTAAAGTTATATAATCTCATTATTAATTTATTCACCGGCCAGTTCATTAAAACTTTGTATATTCCTCAGTAGTCCTCCTATGTATATATGTATGGAAATAATAAGTAATCAATTATTGAATCACCTGGTCAACCTAAAGTAACGAAGAGAGTCATCACAAACTCGTATAACTAAGTAAAACTTTAGATCACACTTTTTAAATCCTGTTTAAAATGATATTTGATGTCAACTCTCCTTATAAATTTTAAAAACCGGTATATAGGTGTCGTGTATATTTTTCGTGTAGATAACCTGGTTGTTGTGTCCTTTGTCGATAAAATATGTCGTGTATATTTTCGTCATGGCTCACGTCGACGTCGTTCACTTCGGCTTTTGAATATACTTATTTTTTTTGTCTTCACTCTTGTTGTCCTATTACTTAGTATTCAAATTCCTCTCCGTCTCTTCATATTTTGTTTGATTGAAAACTTTGACGTTTTGCAAGAATCTGAACTCTGAAGAGAGAGGATAAACCTTAGGAACGTTAGGACAAAAATTCGTCAATTATTCAATAATATCATTTGTGTGTTTTGTAACACCTTCGCATGTGCACGTATATATTGTTTGATCTAAGGTCAGACGATCATCATATTTAAACCAGCTAGAATCTTATAAATACGTTAAAATTCGACGAATCTTTTTTAAACAACGTAAAAAGTTCTAGCTAGCTAATAGTTTATTTTTCAGTTTGAAATAAATTGAACGGTTTGCAATTTTGCACACTACTATCACAAGAATGGAAAAAAAAAAAAAAGCAGCGGACGAGAGGAGTTTGAGCTTTTTTTTTTGTTTTCCATGAAAGTGTACTTTGCTTTCTATAACGCACAATGACAAATGTCTGGTTATCATTATTTTTCAAAAAGTTACTAATTTCTTTGGCTGTTTCTCTCTTACAGCGTCATTTGCTACGTCAACACCTTTTTCGACTCCACTATTTATATATAGATCCCTCCTGTTTTGGAAATTTTGCTTTTTATTTTCTTGTGTGTTGTTTCATGTTTCATTTTTGTTGTCTTTAGTTTCATTTTTATTTGTATATATTCTTCTTTTCTTTTGTTGTTAAAAGGCTTTCAGTTAAAAAAAAATGCAGAAGAAAGATTAACAATTACATGCCAAGCCCAAGTTTCTGACGTAAAAAAACCAACAAAACAGAAATCAACAAATTAGTTTAAGATTGATTTCAAGAGCAAATTTTGTTCTTTTTTTATATATTA
Organism: Camelina laxa; assembly: GCA_024034495.1. Lineage (NCBI taxonomy): Eukaryota > Viridiplantae > Streptophyta > Magnoliopsida > Brassicales > Brassicaceae > Camelina > Camelina laxa. Next base: position 6,681,675 of record CM043882.1, on the reverse strand, counting down.
TTCGTCGACGAATGATATTGCTGAAACAGCAAATATCGTTTTACCCTTTTGTTATGGTCATCTTCGTTGTAATCTTTTGTTCAATCTCTTTGCATCAAAAGGCAGATTCTTTTTCCTTATTGGGTCAACTTTTCGAATTTGGTTAAAGATCAATTACCTTATAGGCCCAAACAAACGGGTTCAGACCCATTTCTACTGATTCTTATGAGAACCGGCTTAAATCTATCTTAATCGGTTTAATCCGAGAATTGTTGAATTCTTCATTTCCTCCCCTCTCTCTCTCTTTCAAGACTTGCGAATTCTGTGATCGGATCCAATTGTCACCTTCTCGGGAGTTTCGAAAACCCTAATCTCATTTCTCATGGAAGCTACTAAAAAAGCGAAACCAAGTTGTAGAGATGCGATTACCAATCTACCAGACGATCTTCTCTGCCGAATCTTATCTTCCCTTTCAACAAAGGAGGCTGCTTTAACATCGGGTCTCTCTAAGCGCTGGTCTAATCTGCTTCTATCCATACCTATCCTCGATTTAGACGACTCCGTGTTTCTGAATCCCCAAAAGGGTCGACGAAAAAATGCTTTTTTCAAGGCTTTCGTTGATAGGTTACTGTCTCTACGAGTGGAGACTTCATCCCCTGTTCAAAGAGTGTCTCTCAAGTGTCGTGCCGGAGGTGTTGAACCAGATTGCATAACCAAGTGGATACTAACAACTGTAAGAGATCTTGGTGTCTTGGATCTTTCTCTACGCATTGATTTTGGAATCTTTCATTTGCCGTTTAATGTCTTTAGGAGCAAGACTTTGGTAAACCTTAGAATTGGAACAATGATCCGTCTTGCTCAGTTTCCTTCATATGTTGTTTCTCCAACGCTTAATTCCCTTGTTCTTGATTTAGTTGAGTTTCGTGATGATGATGATGATGATAAGGATGTGTTTAAACATATTCTATTAGCTTTTCCTTCGCTTCAAAGCTTGCGGATTCATGAATGGAACATGTGGAAGTTTTGGAATGGGTCTGCTTCTACCCGAACGCTCAAGAGACTTGTTTATAGAATGGATTGTGATTGCTGTGCTCCTAAACCTTGTGTTTTGTTTGATACTCCGAGTCTTGTTTACTTAGAGTATACTGATGTGGTTGCGGATAAGTATGAAAATCTGAAGTTGGACAGCCTTATTGAAGCTAAGATTGATTTTCAATTGACAGCTTTTCAAATCATGCGCAAACCAAATAACTTTGGTTTTGTTTCAGGTGATGTCACAACCTTTTACAAGGCGATCAGAAATGTCAAGATCCTCTGCTTATCTCCGGATGCTTTAGAGGTCAGTCTTCTTACCTTTTTAGTGTGGCTGTGGGTCAGTAAACAATACAAAAGATTTGATTTTTGGTCATGTGTTTCATTCAGGCGCTCTATTACCGCGGTGAAATGATACCAGTGTTCAACAATTTGCGTTCTTTATCTCTAGGAAGCGATAAACCTCATGGTTCAACATACATCTTTTGGAAACTGCTTCCATCTCTGCTCAACAACTCTTCTAATCTAGAAACTCTCATCATCAAGGTATTAATGCAAAAGAAAGCTACATGCATACTTTACTCTATATCTACAATGAATTGAATCGCTTGATGATACATGCATACTTTACTCTATATCATCAAGGTATTAACGTCGAGTCTGAAGAGCATGGTTTTGGGCTTACTAAGCTTCTTTCTGGCTGTCACATGCTTGAGGATTTAGTTTTGGATGAGATATCTAGGTGTATATGGGGATTATGCCTCTGTTTCTGTCACTACTCTCAAGAGACTAACCTGTTGCTGGGAAGATCTAGCTTATGATAATGCAAAGAGTGTGTCCTTGGATACTCTGAATCTTGTCTACTTGAAGATTACTGATACTGTTGCGGACAAGTATCCAAAAGTGAATTTTAATTCTCTTGTTGAAGCCCATATCAATCTTCGGATGTCAGAAGAGCAGATGGGTTTGACAGATTTTTTAGAGGAGGCAACTTTAGCAGATTTACAGATACATTACTCTGAGGGTTATGGGGAAAATGATTTGGTTGGCAATGCAACAGAATTTATAATGGGAATATGCAATGTGAAGAATCTTTTCTTTGTCTGCCAACACTCTTCGGGTTAGTATTTCCTTCTTTCTTCTAGTCTTTAAATTAATGCTACTTAGAAGAAGACACAAAACCTCTAATATTTTTGGCATTGCTTAAGGATTTGACTTAGTGATTGCAATGGAGTGATGATGGTCTAGTTGATATGGTTTTGTTTCAGGTACTTACTTACAGTTGTGAAACGATGCCACTATTCAACAACCTGACTCATTTAACTATTGAGAGTAATCCAGAAGTAGGATGGCAGTCATTACCGGCCTTGCTCAAGAATTCCCCAAATCTGGATACGCTTGTCTTCCAAGTATGAAACCAAACTCTTTAAAAGCATCTGTTTACTTGAATCCTTTTTTCAAAGTTTGAGATGTTTCCACTATGTTTCAGGGACTCGTTCACAAAGCCATGGATAGTTGTGGAGATGTGTGCTTGTGCAAACCTTGTGATGAGGAGGGTATTCCTAGTTGCCTATCTTCAAGTCCGGTGAAGGTTCTAAAGATACTGAAATTTGGTGGAATTGGTCAGTACTATGATGGCATAGAGATAAGGCAGATCAAGTATTTCTTGGAGACAATGCCAAATCTTGAACAGATGATATTATACTACGATACACCAGTTGACGAAGATGTAATTGAAGTTTCAAGTCAACTTGAGAGGCTAGTTTCTAAAGTAGCTTCATCCAAGTGCATAGTTCAAGTAATATCTGATAACCTCAGCTTGTCATCCACCTTGTCGACAAATGGGCTCCTCTTCTTTAGGAGTCCTTTTCCGGTTAAAGAATATCCTCCTTTTATCTTAGAGAAGAATAATATTAGCTTTGGGAGTACCCTAGCTTTAGTTGCCAATCTGATCTTCTCTTATTTCGGCTTTATTTTGTTCTAAAGACATGTGTTTTGTTTTAGGATTTGTCCTTTTTGGCTGACAATGTAAACTTCATGTTTTGTGCCTTGTGCCCTTTCATTAGATTGTTTTAGCTTGAACAACAGTGGCATGTGAGTTGTTTGGTCTCTGTAACGTTAATTTGTGCCTTGTGCCCTTTCATTAGATTCGAGGTTATATGTGTTTATCCGTAGGCGTCCAAGTTCTATACTTTATTCCAAGCTTATCTTCTCTTGTATTTGTCGTTTTTATAAAGACTTGTGGTAAATGCTTTCTCTTTGGCTCCAACTTCTTTAATATGCATTTTCGACTTGGTTACAAGCTGTCCCTGTGTCCCATGTGATTAAATTAAATGACGTATAAGTAATACTCGAGAGTATATCAGTGAACAGTGTTTTGGCGTTCCATTAGTAACAAATTTAGTAACCAAGATTGATTTTGTTATATTAATGACATCATCGAGACTCACCCATCCCTCCCCAATACTACTAATTACTACCTCACTCCCGATGACAATTGTATGGACCGGACCCTTCCACTTCCCTCTAGCATTTAACCTCGAACCGAGGTACTGGAAGTTCTCAGTTCTCAGATTCCCGGGTAAGTTTCATAGTTTTTCCATTTTTGTGCTTTTGGAATGGCTTATTTGGGTTTTCTCTAGTAATTTGTTTTTGAGGGTTCTTGCTTGAATTGAAACCTCTTAACTGTGCAAAAACACTATAACCCTTGGGACTGGTTTGCCTCTGATAACATTGTATTTGTTGTCTTTTGAGTTTAGCGTCTGAAAAACCTCTGATTAAGTCAACTTATACACAATTTTTTTTTTTACATCATCTTCTAGGTCTTAGCTACTGACGTATCTCAGCTCAATGACGTCGAAAAAGATGGATATTGGTTTCAAAGATTTAGTCAGTAGTCTACCAGACGCTCTTCTCTGCCATGTTTTGTCCTTCCTTTCCACAAGAGATGCTGCTTTGACTTCAGTTCTCTCCAAAAGGTGGAGGTATCTGTTGGCTTTTGTACCAAATCTTGATTTTGATAACTCCATCTATGACAGTCCTGAAATGGGTAGAAGAAAAAGGCTACAGATGCGTCAAAGTTTTCAGGTTTTTGTTGATAGAATAATGGCTTTGCAAGGGAATGCTCCGTTAAACAAATTCTTTCTAGTTTGTGAAACTGATTCTGATCCATCTAGTTTTGATGGTTGGATAATCAATGCGTTGGAGCGTGGTGTTGTAGATCTTGATCTATACATCTCTCCAGACTATGGTTATCCCCTACCTTCAAAGGTCTTGATCAGCAAGACATTGGTTAGGCTGAAAGTAGAAGGTACAGACTACTTCACCACTGATGTGGGAGAGTTTTTTCTTCCAAAGCTCAAGACTTTGTATCTTGATGATGTTACATTCGAAGATAGTGGTGCTGTCTTTTCAAAGCTAATTTATGGCTGTCATTTGCTAGAGGAGTTAGTCATGATTGGTGTGATATGGGATTCTTGCTCTTTGTCTAGCCCAACCCTCAAGAGACTAAAACTCTGTTGTGATTACATTGAAGAGAATCCAAAGAGTGTTTCATTTGATACTCCAAGTCTTCTCTACTTTGAATTTACTAATACTGTTGCGATCAAGTATCCAAAAGTGAATTTTGACTCGCTTGTTGAAGCTAGTGTCGATCTTCGAACCACACTGTATCAGAACGAGCCAGCCGGAGATTCATCCGATGCAACAAATTTCTTTGTGGGAATACGCAATGTTGAGGTCCTTTCCTTATCTGCTGCCACTTTTGAGGTATGTTAGTGTAAAACACTGCTTAAAGATATGTTGTTGAGTTTGTGATTTGGTTTTTGTTTTGTTTTAGGTACTTACAATCTGCTGCAAAGTTATACCGATCTTCAAGAACTTGATTCAATTAACTATCCAGACTGACCGAACAGTAGGATGGGAATTTTTGCCGAGTCTACTCGTAAATTGTCCAAATCTTGAGACCCTTGTCTTCCAAGTACGTACATTTATCATTTCGTTTGCATTTACACAATTTTTTGAAACACAGTTATATTCTAAAATTCTCATTTCCTTTGTTTATAATTCAGGGACTCCATTACAAAGATACAAATCAGAGTGAGGATGCGAGATACTGTTTCAAAGATGGAAACAAATGTTGGGAGAACCATGAGGGAAATTGCGTTGGAACACCTTGGGAAGGCACTCCTACTTGCCTCTCATCAAGTCCGGTGAAGATGCTAAAGGTACTCAAGTTTGGAGAAATGTTTAGTTACGAAGATGACATAGAAAGGCAACTGGAGGTGATCAAATACTTCTTAGAGACAATGCCGAATCTCGAACAAGTGATATTACACTATAACACTCCATATGACGAAGATGTGAGTATGGTATCAGGCGTACTTCAACTGCTTGACAACCTAGCCTCACCTAAATGCAAGATCCAAGTAATCTCTGATAACATCAGCTTCTCATCTACTCTGCACTCTTCCTCCTCAACAAGTGGACTCTTCTTCCTTAAAAACATCTTTCCGGTTTAAAGATTGTTCCTCTTTCCATCTCAGAGAAGATTAGCAAAGCTTTGGTTTGTTAAGTTCAAGCTTAAAACAACAATAACAGTTGGTCTCGGTACTGTTTTTCTATGCCTTGTGGGTTCGTAGATTACATGTTTTTATCGTATGAGTGAGTTGTAAACTTCAAGGAAGTCTTTGTGAAATTTTCATACGCCCTCATTTACCAATTTAATCAGGATGTTGGTGACACTAATCATCATAGCCCATTAAAACAAAGACAAAAACTCATGCCCATATTTGTAACAATCGTAGCCCATTAGGAAATGATTAAATGAATTTATTAGCCTAAAAGAACACTAACAAATTAGTGATTGATTAAAATAATAACAATTAGAGAAAATTATCACTTATCTGCATCGGAACTCACCCGTCCGTCACGCCACAGTACTACTACGACTCACTCTCGGGTCTCGGCGACGGTTCCAAATAAAGTGTAAACCCTAATCTGCTCGTCCAGTGTTACCTCTACCATTCAACATCTGATTCTGAATCCTTACTGCTGGCTTTTATTTCCGAGTAAGTTCCCAATTTCTTCTTCCTTGTTGTCGCCTGTGCCTTCGTTTTCTCAAAATTAGTTGTGTTAGCTTCTGAATGAATAATCATCGTCCAGGTGAAATATATGATGAATTCGAAAAAGATGGCCAATGGTTCTAAAGATTTGATCAGCAGTCTACCAGACGCTCTTCTTTGTCATGTCCTGTCCTTCCTTCCCACAACAGAGGCTGCTTCCACATCGGTTCTCGCGAAAAGGTGGAGGTATCTGTTGGCCTTTATGCCTAATCTTGATTTTGATAACACCATCTATGACAACCGTCCCAAAATGGGTAGACGAAGAAGGCTAGAGATGCGTAAAAGTTTCAAGCTTTTTGTGGATAGAGTGTTGGCTTTGCAAGGGACAGCTCCTTTAAAAAAGTTCTCTCTCAAGTGTAAAATTGGTTCTGATCCATCTCGTGTCAATGGTTGGGTACTCAAAGTGTTGGAACGTGGTGTCCAAGAGCTTGATCTATTCGTAGCTTCGGAATATGAGTATCCGCTTCCTCCAAAGGTCTTGATGAGCAAGACATTGGTTTCTCTGAAACTAGCAGGTACAGATGAGTTCACCATCGACTTAGGTGAGGTTTGTCTTCCAAAGCTTAGGACTTTGCATTTTAATGATGTTTCCTTGGGTGATGAGGGTGGTCCTAAATTTGCCAAGATGATTTCTGGTTGCCACGCCCTTGAGGAGTTAGTTATGATTAAGATGATGTGGGATTACTGGGATTATTTCTCTTTGTCCAACCCATCCCTCAAGAGAATAACAATTAACTGTGGTAACACTGATGATGAGAATCCAAAGAGTGTATCATTCGATACTCCAAACCTTGTCTATTTAGAGTTTTCTGATACTGTTGCGGTCAACTATCCGAAAGCGAATTTTGATTCGCTTGTTGAAGCTAGCATAGGCCTTCGAATGACACCTAATCAGGTCTTTCGCGCAAGAGATTTAGTAAATAGTCATCGTGGTTATAAAAGATGCAAGGGCGGGAATGCAGCTGGTTTTTTCAGGGGAATATGCAATGTTAAAATCCTTTACTTATCATCCGAGGCTCTTGAGGTTTGTATATCTATCCCATCCCATCTATGTCTTCATATTTTTACTGATCTAAAAGTAAGCTAGGTTCTGTGACTGAGGCCTATTTTCGAGTGAATGATTGCAAATGAATACTGATCTTTTTTCTTTCTTTCTTTCAGGTCCTTACTTTTTGCTGTAAAAAAGCAATACCAGTCTTCAACAACCTGATTCATTTAACAATTGAGACTGACCGAGAAGTGGACTGGGAATCATTGCCAAAACTACTCGAGAATTCTCCAAATCTAGAAACTCTCGTCTTCGAAGTACCATCACCTATCCTTTTCTTGCATCAGCTGACGCATTTCTTTTCAAACACACTTAAATTCTGAAAGAAAAAACCCCTTTTCTTTGTTGTACTACAGGGACTCCATTACGGAGATACAAATCAATGTTTTGACAAGGGTTACTGCTTCAATGACACAAACGAATGTTTCAGCGATCAAGGTGACACATGTCAGTGCAAACCTTGGTACGGCACTCCCGTTTGGCTATCATCAAGTCCAGTGAAGATACTGAAGGTACTGAAGTTTGGAGAAATCTCTAATTACAAAGATGACATGGAAAGGCAGACGGATCTTATCAAGCACTTTTTGGAGTCAATGCCAAAGCTTGAACAAGTGATATTATACTATGACACTCCATTTGATGATGATCTGAAAATAGTATCAACCGACCTTCAGATGCTTAAAAAAGTAGCCTCAACCAAATGCGAGATCCAAATAATCTCTGATAACATCAGCTACTCATTTACTGTGCACTCTTCATCATCTACAAGTGGACTCGTCTTCTTCAAAAACACCTTCCCGGTTTGAAGATCATCATGCTTTGTCTCAGAGAAGTTTATCAAAGCATTGGTAGTTATTTCCTGTCTTGTCTCTGCCCTTTCAGCTTGTCGATGTTCATTTTCTGGTTATCCATGTTGGTGATATGCGTAAACCATGGGACTTGTCTTGCCTAGAAGAAAGTTTTTTTGTATAGTTTGCTAAAACTCTAAGCAAAGCTTCTTCTGTTTTTGTCATTGAAAGACTTGTTGTATTTATGCTCTGTCTCACTATTTAAGCTTTTAAAATATCCATTCTACTTTTTGGTTCACATATTTTCGTAAGGCTTCAGTGTTAAAAGTTCCAACCAACTCTTGGTTAACCGATGTGCTTAGTAGAGTGTTTGATATATACTATATTTGCTCAAATTAATAAAGACTTATAAGGAAAACAAAGATTATATTTATTTATTTTTTCTATAACTTCTTCTTCAAAACATATATTTGGAAAACAGGAAAAAGTGAAGAAAACAATAATGTAGCTTATTTTCCAAAATAAAAATAGTTGACATTTTTTATTTTGAGAATTATAAAAATTCTGCTTAAACATAACTTCTTTTTCCGGAATAATTATAACTTCTCTCTCTTTCTTTGAACATTTAGTGGTGGGATTTGTAGGAAACCATAACCGATGGAGGAGACAAGAAGAAGCCCTTATGATTATGTACCTTCTTTCAGAACACTCCCATCCAGGCTCAGATCTAAATTGCTTCAGCATGATGAGTAAGGGTTTTGTGATTTACTTTGTGTAGTTATATATAGAGATGGAACCATACAAAAACCCTAATTTTTTTTATTGTGTCTGCCTTTCTCAATAATGGTACACTAAGGTCGGTCATCTCTCTCAGTCGATTGAAGAGTTTGCAAAAGATGAGAAATACTACCTGGACATGGCTGCAGAGACATCCAGAAAGCTTGAGGCATCCAGAAAGCTTGAGGCACTTAGCAAAATCGTGTTTGAATCCACAAAAATGTGTACGACCCCACCTTTTTTTTACTTGCTCTGTACTGCTGTGTAGCAATGTTTGATCTACTACTATACCTCCTCTACTGATTTTTACATTCAATTCATTCTTTCATGTAAAACTACTTCAGCACTTTTGAGATGTAAGGAAGTAGCTGATCGTAGTGCTAGATACATGGCTGTTGGGTGCTGGTTCTTCGAGATGAAGTGAGAGCATTTTTATATATAAGTCTTTTTTTTGGTTTTCGATATATATATATATATATATATATATATATATATATGTTTTTTGTTAAATGGATTCTGATTGTGCTTGTTTGGTTATCTATCAATCACCTCCTTTTTTTTTTTTTTTTTTTTTTTTTACACAGGTGGAGTACGTTCAAAGACTCCTAAACAAACAGATTGAAGCACTGCAGGATGCAGAGCTCTTCACCGCCCAAAAGACTAGAAGAAGGCTGTCTTGTTTTTGTTCTTTTAACTTTTCAATCTCTTTTTTTTTTTTAATCTTTTCTATCTATAGTTCTATACTACCCCCCCCCCCCCAATCCATAGATCAATTATGTATGAATGGTTTGATGAATTATATTTTCTATAATCTATAATATGCCACGTTGCTGCTTCATCTCAGAGAAGATAATAATAATAATAATAATAATAATAATAATAATAATAATAATAATAATAATAATAATAATAATAATAATAATAATAATAATAATAATAGAAAATTAAGAGTAAATTCAGGATTGACTTGTATAATAATTTTACATTAAGAAGCAAACAAAAGTAGAAAGCAATTCTTAGTGATTCACTTAAAATGTCGTCGTTTAGTGGTTACAACATTGGAATTCACACCCATCCCGCCACATTACCCTATGAGATATCTCACTGACGGCAAAGATTGACGAAAAAAAACCCTAATTTTCATTTTGCGGCTCTGTTCCCACACACAAAACCTCCCGACTCTGGCGATTTTTATGGGTTCAAGTAAGTTTCCTCATTTCTTCTTCTTTCTGATGATACTTGTTCTCACTCAGTGTCTACTAGCTTTCTTTGTTTCCGGTTAGGAGTTGTGTGTAAAAAAAAAAGACAAGAACTTGGAACTGCTTTTCTAGTTTGAGAAACTGTCGTATTTTGAGGGTTGTTTCAAGTTTCCGCTCTTACAAATCCTGTTTCCTCTTCCAACTGTCTTAGGCTGCAAGTGTTGTTGATCTTCTCGGTTTCGAAAAGATGGATTTGATCAGCAATCTACCAAATCCTCTAATCTCCCACATCTTGTCTTACCTTCCAACAAAAGAAGCAGCTTCAACATCTGTTCTCTCGAAGAAATGGCGTTACTTGTTCGCGTTTGTATCAAATCTTGATTTTGATGACTCCGACTATCAGAATGACTTAGGAAGAAACGATGCTGAAATCAGTACAAGTTTTATGGACTTTGTGGACAGAGTGTTGGCTTTGCAAGGGAATCTTACCGTGAACAGATTCTCTCTAGACTGTAGTAGTTTTGATATTGATCTTGATCGTGTCACTGATTGGATATTAAATGTGTTGAGACGCGGTGTATCTGATCTTGATCTAAGCGTCTTGGAGTATACTTTGCCTTGCGAGATCTTTGTGAGTAAGACACTGGTTAAGCTGAAATTAGGACCAGATGAGGATCTTTGTCTCACCCTTGATAGAAAAGATGTTTTTCTTCCAAAGCTTAAGACTCTCTATCTTGATTCTGTTGTGGTTGAAGAGCGTGGTTTTGGTTTTGTGAAGCTTCTCTCTGGCTGTCCTGTGCTCGAGGAACTAGTTCTGGTGAATATCGGATGGGAGTATTGGAAGTTTTGCACTGTGTCTCTCAAAACTCTCAAGAGGCTGAGGTTTTTCCGTGAGGAGGAGTACTCTGATGATAATCCAAAGAGCGTGTCCTTTGATACTCCAAATCTTGTTTACTTAGAGTACTCTGATGCTGTTGCGGGAAAGTATCCTAAAGTGAACTTAAATTCGCTTGTTGAAGCTCATATCGGTCTTCGACTGACTGATGATCAGAGTGCAGATGCAAACGTTTACGTTTCAGATGACGAATATTTCGCGGAAGATTATGAGGAAAGACAGATGACCGTTAATGCAGCAGATTTTTTCAAGGGAATAAGCAATGTTCAGATCCTTTACTTATCTGCCAAAACTATTGAGGTTTGTATTTTTCAATCCCATTGGTTAATATATAGCTTGAGTTGATGTTCACAAGTGAGTGATTAGATAGTTGTTGATTCACTTTTTGGTTTCAGGTACTTACTTACTGCTGTGAGCCAATCCCGATGTTCAACAACCTGATTCAATTAACGATTGAGAGTCACTCGAACGTTGGATGGGATTCACTGCCAGGTTTACTCAAGAATTGTCCAAATCTCGAAACCCTTGTTTTAAAGGTATAGAACCAAACCCATTAAAGCATATCTTTTTGTTTATCAGTCACATGAAAACAAATACAACTTAATTATGAAACCTTACTTTTATACTTCTTCAGGGTCTTCTCCACAAGTATAACAAGGCATGTGGGAACGTGTGCTGTTGTAAACGTCCGAAACATCCTTCTTGCCTTTCATCTTCTCCGGTGAAGGTGCTAGAGATTTTTCTGTTTGATGACAACGATGAAGAAGACGGGTCCGACGTAAGGCAGATTAAGTATTTCTTGGAGAATATGCCGCGTCTTGAACAGTTGATTGTGTACTACAACACATCGTATGACCCTGCTGTGTTAGACTTATCCAAGAAGCTTCAGAAGATTCCTAAAGTAGCTTCACCAAAGTGCAAGATCCAGGTAGTCTCTGAGAATCTTAGTTTGTCATGCACTGTTCCTTCTTTCTTAACAACAAAATGGTCTGCTCTTCCTCCCGAAGAAGAACATCGCTGGCCTGAGTCTCCTCCTCCCCTGGAAACAAAAGATCCCATGCTCATGTATTGTTCTTCTCCAGAAGACGAAGATTACTGGTTCAACTAGGCTTTGATCTAAACTCAAAGCAATCAAAGATTTCCTCTGTTTCTGTCGTTTTGTACTTTTGCACTTTTGCACTTTTGCACTCTAGCTTTTGTCCCTTTGAAACTGAGAATGTTAAAACTTTATGTGATGTTTTGTTTCCCCCTTATCATGTGGTGTTAAAACTGTTTGTTCCAACTTCCAAACATGCTTGCACGTGGCTTGTAAAAGTTCTCTTTTATAGTGTGAACGCATATATCTTTAGGTTTTTCTACTGGTCCTTAACATAACAAGATCATATGACTCGGCTATAATCCCATATGCCAATAAAACAAAATGTTAATAAGATCTGTTATATCAGATAAAATTATTAATTAATAAGATAGTCCAATAATTGAATGGCGGATAGACTTTACTTGCTTCTTCATGTTTACAAGACATTGTTTAATAGTAGTATAGTACCAAGTTGCTGCATCTCTTTTGGTGAAGACTTTGTTTAATACCTTATGAACCTTCACCGTCTGTTTGATTGAAGCTGTATTGTGATTTCGATGGGCTCTGCTTTTACACTCTTAACACAAGTAAGTTTTCTAATCTCTGCTTTTGACCTTGTGTTCATCTTATAAGATCTGGTTTTTTTTGGACTGGTTGGTGTTTATTTCCTCGATTGTGTAAGGATTAGACATTGAAACTGGTTTGGAGTTAGGACCGTGTATTTTTGTATCTTGAGTTCAGCTTCTGAAATCTTCTTGCTGGATGTGTTGTTTAGGTTTTGTAAGTGCTGATCTGTCTTAGAAAAAAAGCATGGATGATAGTTCCAAAGATGTAATCAATTCTTTACCAGACAATCTTCTTTGCCAAATCTTGTCAAATCTGTCAACTAAAGAAGCTGCTTTGACATCACTTCTCTCAAAGAGATGGCGGTATCTGTTTGCTCTTGTACCAAATCTTGATTTTGATGTCTTTTCCTCTCTCCATCCCGAGATTGAAATGCAAGACCAGACGAGTTTTGTAGATTTTGTGGATAGAGTATTGAAATTGCGAGGGAAAGATCATATCAACAAGTTCTCTCTAAAATGTGGAGATGGCATTGAGGATGAAGACGTCTTCCCTTGGATATTAAATGCTTTGAGACATGGTGTGTCAGATCTTGCTCTACATGTCTCCCCCTCATTGGTTTATTGGCTGCCTTCAAAGGTTTTTACGAGTAAGACACTGGTTAGGCTGAAAATAGGACCTAAAGATGGTCCCAGAACTAAACTGAGAAATGTTTGTCTTCCAAAGCTTAAGACTCTAATTCTAGATTCAGTTGTGTTTGAAGAGAGTGAGATTGGGTTTGCAAAGCTTCTTTCTGGTTGTCCCCTGCTTGAGGAATTGAGTTTGCTTAATCTTGCTTGGGATCATTGGGATTCTTGCTCTGTGTCTTCCAAAAACCTCAAGAGACTGACGCTATGTTGTGCACACTATGCCGGAAATCCAAAAAGTGTATCATTTGATACTCCAAATGTTGTCTACTTTGAATATTCTGATAATATTGCGCTGAAGTATCCAAAAGTGAATTTTGATTCGCTGGTTGAAGCTAGTATCTGTATTCGTATGACGAATGATCAAAAAGCAAATGTGAGATATGTATCAGATGTTGATGAGGAAACAGAGATGGTTGGCAATGCAATGAATCTTCTTATGGGAATATGCAATGTGAAGACCCTTTACTTATCTTGTGACACATTTGAGGTATGTAAGTATAACATTACTCGAGGTTTTTTTGTTAATTAGTATTTGGAAATGAGTGCTAATCGTTTGTTTTGTTTTAGACACTTAATTTTTGCTGTCAAGCGATACCGGTATTCAACAATTTGACTCATCTAACTATTGAGAGTCATCCGGAACTAGGATGGGAATCACTGCCAAATCTGCTAAATAATTGTCCAAATCTTGTAACCCTTATCTTCCAAGTGAGCAAATCAAACCCTTGAAAATGAATTTGCTTACTAACTTTCCATTAAAGTTTGAGATGTTTCTTTTATGTTGTAGGGACTCCTGCACAAAGCAACAGACAGATGTGGGGATGTGTGCTTGTGACAAGGTTTGGAGAATAGTCCATCTTGCTTATCATCAAGTCCGGTGAAGCTTCTAAAGATACTGAAATTTGGAGAATCCAATGATGGTGACGATATGGAGAAAGAGATAGAGCAGATAAAGAATTTCTTGGATAAAATGCCAAAACTTGAACAACTCATAATATACTACAATACATCAACCGAGAATGATCTAGTTGAAGTGTCAAGCCAACTTCAGATGGTTCCTGCAGTAGCTTCACTCAAGTGCAATATTCAAGTAATCTCTGAAAACCTTGGCTTGTCATCCATTTTGCCGATTTCCTTGTCGATGAAATATGGATTGCACCTATAGAAGAACGTTACTGGTTTTGTGGAATCAATAATGCGGTCATGTCTCATATACCATTTGGAAGCTATATATGGATGTGTCTCCTGGCTACAAGTACCTGTAGTTACTAAACAACATCTTTAAACTCAAATCAAGATTCTCTCATTTCTGTTGTTTGTACTTTGCTGCTTAAAAATCTCTCATCCTTATATATTTTAGGCTTTTGTTGTGAGAAACTTAAGTTGTAGTTTGAGTTTCTTTCTTTTGGTGTGTTGAATTGTTCAAGTAGATAAGAAACTAACATGAGACTTAACTTGCTATAGAAAAATCATTGTTATCTTATTATCTTCTTAATTGAGTGGAGAAGAAACTAAACAAAATTCATGTTGCTCTCTCAAACTGGTTCCAATTCATAGGATCCTTCTTGTGATGCTGCATTCTCTTAGTGAATGAACGACTTCTCTTTTTCTTCTCAAAAAGTTAAGTAAATCACGAACCACATTGGTGAGAAACCAAACAATGTTGGGTTAGTGTACTTAGGCCAAAACAAGAGAAACAAGTGGAAATGGTGGACCTTTGAAGCCATTTGGATTTACAGAAATGTTAAATAAAAGTCAAATGAATACAAGACTATGTTCACATCTTCTTTACATATACACATCTTACCCTCTCTAAATAGATATGTATATCTTTCTTTCCTAATGCGTGTGTGTATTGTTGAGATAATGGGTGCGTGTGATAGACTGGTGGGGGCATAGAAGAACCCCACGGCCGTAGGAAATGGTGGAAGCACCATCAAAAAAGCTTCTAAAAGTTTGGAACTTTCTATTAAACTAAAAAGTGAAATCTTCTTTTGTTCTCACCTTTCCACACCAAAGTACACAAACAGAATCAACAAATTGATATTCACAAACTATTTTCGTATTCACTGATTAGCCACAATATAATCAAATATGTTAGTATCTGATGGCCAAATTATCATGAAACTAAAACTCATGGCCATATCCACCGTTTTGAGTAGTTGTATATTATTGCTTGTTGTTACTGTTCTAATTAAAGACCATTTTTTTTTTCCTAGAATGGCACATTTTGATTGGGATATATATATATATATATTATTCATTTTATATAATGGATCTTGTAATGTCGATATAGGTATCCAAAAGTTTTGGTCGTTTGAGAAATCTGGATTGGGTTTCAATATGAACACAAAACTCCTCCACTATTTTTTTCTTTCTAATCCTACAATTCAGCCATTTCTATCTCCTATTAGAAACCACAAGTAGTCTTAAGATCAACATGGAGAAACTCAAAAGATCTTTCGCCTCATTCTGTTGTTATATACTATAGATGCATGTATCTTGGAATCTATTGTTTCGTATCCCTTTCATACTAGGAGCGGACATCAAACTCATACAGCCGTATTTTTATATACAACAACTGCAACATGTGGTTTGATGAATTGGTATATTTTAACATTCAACAGTAATATTTTGTTGTCGTATATACAATTAATTAATATGCCTTGGTTAATGAAGAATATTAAAATTGTCTTTATTAGCTGCTTAAGCAGCCATTTTATTATTATTGAACGTAGCACGACAACGAACAGAAAAGCCTTTAAATTAATTAAAAAGTTAGGTTTGACAAACATTAATTGTCTTATATATTTATAGAGTAGTAGTATATAATTAGAGGTATAGTGTGAACACCGAATGAAGATACATTTAATAGTGGTTCAAACATTGTCGGCACTCGAGAGTTAAGACATCATTGAGTTATAAACTAACTCTATATAGATAGATTATGATTATGACTGATGATGAGATTTCACATTTATAAGTTTATGGTAGTATACTCCATTATCGTTTCCTTATTATGAATATTTCTTTTACAATATGGATCTAAACCAATATAAAATTAAACCTAATTCCACACAGATTGCTTAGAGTGGTAAAACAAAGAACATGTGAATGAATCGTTTTAATTTTAATTAGGGGAAAAAAAATATGAAGCGAATTATAAATCAAATCCACTCGTATGACTTCTGTATTACTACATCTACATGCACTTGTTTTCACTTGTCACGATTCCTAGGCTTATGCGTATACGTGGCATGACAACTTCTTTATATGGTGTGAACGCAATTATGTTTTTGATTTGCCAACGTCTCTTAAAAGATTAAACTACAAACGGAAACTTTTAGCAATCTTAATAAATTTTTATATAACGTATATTTGTAATCTAATTAGGCTATGAATCCGTAATGTAATCAAATTATTGACCAATAATCACGTTTTTGGTCCACACAAAGGACCCACTCACTTACTTACACCTACAACTTCTCCAGTTGCAGTAGTCGATCCTCTGCATTGCTCTCTCGCTATATATATAATATACACACACACGCCACTAACCCAAATACAAAGAACTCACTTCCTCCATTAACAACCAAAAAAAGTTTTTAACAAGAAGGAGAAGGTAACTCAGTAACAGAATCATCATCGCCATGCCTGTTCCTTCCGACAAACCGAGACTTGTGATCAAGAAAGTTCTAGCAAAGCTTCAAAAGGAAGGTGAAAGCGCCGTCGTTAGAAACGGCATCACAGCGTGAGTTTTCTTCTTCTTCTTCTTCTTCTTCTTCTTTTTTTCTCAAGAAAGTGATCCTATGGCTTCACCTTCAAGTCTCATGTATATTTTTCTTTTTTTGGGTTGATACAGGATTGACCAAAAGTTATTAGACCCGTTCGTGTTGCTAGTTGATTTTTCCTGTAAGTTCCTTGTCAAATCTGTATATTAAATAAGTGTGATTCTATGTTATATGCTAATCCAGAGCTTGCTCTGTTTTGCTCTGTTTCTTGATCAGTTTCACTCTCAGCTGGATTCCCAGATCATCCTCACAGAGGTCCATATCACCTATTACCTTCTCTTACACACGAATACATATTTCTCTGTTTTGAAATGTTGTCTCTAATGTATAATTGGTCAACTGTGGTGCAGGTTTTGAGAGTGTTACATACATGCTACAGGGAGGTATCATTCACAAAGATCCTAAAGGCCATAAAGGTACAATCCAAGCTGGAGATGTTCAGGTATTATGAAACAGAACACACAAAAAACATAGAATAGAATCCTCTCCGAGACTGGTTTCACTCAATTTTGAGTCTTTGATCTGAACAGTGGATGACAGCAGGAAGAGGAATCATTCACTCCGAGTTCCCGGAAGAAGAAGTCAACAATGGTTTACAGATTTGGATCAATCTCCCTTCCACTGAAAAAATGTAAAAAAGAAGATTTCTTTACTATCTTCTCAAAAAAGAGTTCACAGTTTTTGAATCTCTCTCTTCTTTGATTTTGACAGGATCGAACCAAAATATAAAGAAGTATCGAGTTTAGACATCCCGCGAGCAGAAGAAAACGGAGTTGAGGTCAAAGTAATAGCCGGAGATTCCATGGGAATCAAAACTCCAGTCTACACAAGAACACCAACTATGTTCCTTGACTTTACCCTCAAGCCAGGATCTCAGACCCACCAGACCGTTCCGGAATCATGGACCACTTTCGCCTACATTATTGAAGGCGACGAGGGTGTGTTCGGTTCTTTGAACTCTTCCGCTATATCAGCACATCATGTTGTAGTGTTTGGACCAGGGGGTTTAGTTAGCGTGTGGAACAAGTCAACATCGAGGTCGTTGAGGTTTCTGTTGATTGCAGGGGAACCAATAGGTGAGCCTGTGGTTCAGTGTGGTCCGTTTGTTATGAACTCACAGGCGGAGATCGATGTGGCTTTTGACGATTATCAGAATGCTAAGAACGGGTTTGAAATGGCCAAGTGTTAGGTCACAGTGAAAAGTGTTAACAAAAACCATTTGAACTTTTGGGGTTTGTTTTCTTTATTTCACATTCAAATCAATGTTAGGAGCAATAATAACGATGCTCTGTTTAAGAAAGTTGGTTACACTTTCACATTGTATTTCGGATTTGACAAAACAAACTGAAATTGTTTTGGTTGTTCTTTTTATATTTTTTCTGAGCAACGCTTAATTAACATTAAAAAAAAAAAGCTCGTCACATCCAAAAAGGATCATTAGTTATTTTTCTCAGCAAACTGACTTTCAAAAATTAGGAGGATACGATTAGGATACTAACCTCAAGAGTGTTGCCAGATAAGTCAAGGATCCAAACATTGCTTATCCCCATAATAAGATCTGTTGCATTAGCGACCATATATCCATTGGTTGCATGTGCATACTGAACACTTATCATTTGAAGACCGATACTAGCTTCAACAAGTGAATCAAAATTCACCTTTTTATACTCGTCAGCAATATGATCAGAGTATTCCAAGTAGACAAGATTCGGCGTATCAAATGTAACAGTAAACGGATTATTATCAATCACTTGACAGTAGAATGTTAGTCTCTTGAGGGTTTTTGAAGAAAAATGGCGCCTCCAATAACCTTGCCAGGATGGATTGATCATGATTAGTTCCTCAAGCACAGGACAAGATTATCGATACCGCAATACGTTAACAAAACTAAATCAAGATAGAGAGAGTCTGAGGCTTTGGAAGGAAAACATCTCCCACAGTCCCACATGAATGATAACACCGTTAGTTTCCAGTTTCTACTCTCAACCTAACCAGTGAGTTGCTCACAAAGACACTTGCAGGCATCGAATCATCGTGCCAATTCACAGTAACGAGGAAAATCAAGATCTGACACTCCATGTTCCATGACATTAGTTTTCCAACGAGTGACACAATCTGGATTATAAACACCATCACTCTATCCACAAAATCCATACACATTCTGTAATTCTCATCCAAATCTAGGATAGGTACTTCATGTTCATGATATAATACAGAGTCATCGAAATCAAGAATTGGTCTGTAAGCAAAGAGATATTGCCACTTTTGGGAAAGAAGTGAAGTCAAAGCAGCTTCCTTTGTGGCAAGAAACGACAATATGTGGCAAATCAGAGCTTCTGGTAGATTGCTGATTATAAACAAAACTAATGATAAAATAGGCGATTTTATTCTTTTTAGCAGAACCCGAGGGCGAACTAAATAGATGCTTTTGTGCTAAAAACTAGAACAAAGAGTAAAGAAGATAAGTTGATGAGATGTTGTTATTACATATTAGTTAATTGGATTCTGCACTTGGGTGAAGAAGCTCCCCTAGGAACTAGCCTCTCAAGTTGGCTTTTCAATTCTTCATCAATTAGAGAATGGTAGCACAGTATCAAATGTTCAAGATTCGGCATTGTCTCCAGGAAATACTTGACCGGCGCCGTCCACTTTTCCTTTTCTTCACTGTAAAAAGGAACATCACCAAAATTGAGTATTCTTAAAACCTTCACCGGACTTGATGATAGGCAACTACGAATGTCCACCGATGCATTAAAAAGGATATGTGTTGGTACTTCCAAGACGAGGGTTTCTAGTTTCGGACAGTTCCTGAGTAAAGCCGGCAATGATTCCCATCCCAAGTCTTCACGAGTCCTAACAGTTAACTGAATCAGGTTTTTAAAAACCGGTATTGGTTCACAACAGTGAGTGAGTACCTGAAACAAAAACCAAATCAACTAAATATACGTAACACAAACTAAAAACAAAGGGTCTTCAGATTACTAGGTTGGTTGGTTGTTTGTCTTCCTTAAATTTCTAGGTAACCGAATGATATGATTAAAAAAACAAACCTCAAAAATGGGATTATGACACAAACCTCTATAGTGTCGGAACATAAGTGAAGGATCTGAACATTGCTTATCCCCATAAATAGATTTGTTGCATTAACGACCAAATCTCCATAGCTTGCATGTGCAATCTGATGACTTGTCATTAGAAGACCGATTCTAGCTTCAACAAGTGAGTCGAAATTCATTGTTTTATACTTTTCCGCAACATAATCATCGTACTCAAAGTAGACAAGATTCGGCGTATCAAATGATTTACGATAAGGACCTGCATCCCCTGCTACGCCAGCTACACTGCGTACCGTTAGCCTCTTGAGAGTTTTGGAAGACACAGAGCGGTTCCAGTAACCACGGCCACGCCAACGTAGATCAATCATAACTAACTCTTCAAGGACAGGACAGCCAGAGATAAGCTTGACGAGGCAACTGTCACCGTCTCCAAACACAACAGACTCGAGATGGAGAGTCTTAAGCTTTGGAAGAAAAACATGTGCCGAATCAATGACGATATCATGTGCAGTTTCTATTCTCAGCCTAACAAGTGAATTGCTCACAAAGACACTTGAAGGCATGGAATGATATAAAACCACAGTACCGCATAAATCAAGATCCGATACCCCACGTTCTATCACATTTGATATCCAACTAGAGGCGCGAAATGGATAACCATCATAACACTTGAGAGAGAACCTATCTATTGTAGAGTTCCCCTGCAAACCCAATACTCTATCCACGAAATCCATAAATTCCCTCTTAACCTCATTCCTGTCTCGGTAAGGACGGCAAAATACGAAATCATCGAAATCAAGATTTGGTACGAAAGCAAAGAGATAACGCCATCTTTTGGAGAGAAGTGAAGTCAAAGCAGCTTCCTTTGTGCTAAGAAACGACAATATGTGGCAAATCAGAGCTTCTGGTAGATCACTGATTATATCTATATCAGTCTTTGTTGAATTCATAGTGACAAACCTGATTAAATATAGATCTCGAGTAAGTAAAAGGGTTTCACATATGCTCAGAGACAAACCCTATAAAAGCAAAATTTGCTAGATGAAACATTAAAATTAATTCGACACTAATTAATTAAGGAATGACAAAATCATCATTAGAAGAAATCTTGAAACTCACTTGGCAACGAGATCAAAATCAACAACTCTGAAGATTGATAGCGAGAGGGGAAGCGGAAGAGTAGATTAGGGTTTTTTTTTTTGCAATCCTTGGTCAGTTTTTATTTCGAATTCATAAGTGTGACGTGGCGGTGACGAAATCAGAGGGTTTTGGGGTTTCCACGTCTGCTTATCGGTGTCCAGGTGTTTCACAAAATTAATAAGACTTATTTTCTTTTCGTAGTGGTCAGGAAGCTAAGGACCGAAACAAGCAAAAAAAGATAATCGAGTATTCCCAATCAAAAGGACAAATAATACGATCGTACATAAGTCACAATAACTAAAGAACAAAAGGCAGAAAGAAGAGGAGGATCTTGTTTTAGTTGAGGAGACGATCAGAGATTACATGGATCTCGCAGTGTGGTGAAGCTTCTCTTGCAAAGTTGTTAAGTTGGCTTGACACTTTCATCCGTTCATCATCTATTAATGTATCGTAGTGTACTGTCAGTTGTTCAAGGCGTGGCATTGTCTCTAGGAAGTGCTTGATCAGCTCTATCTGATTCTCTACAGCAGTTTCACCAAACCTCAGTACCTTCAAAGCCTTCACCGGACTTGATGATAAGCAAGTAGGAACCTCCCCTGAAAACTTGCATAGGCACCCGTCAACATCCCCGCATTTGATTGTATACTTGTGGAGGAGTCCCTGAGAAACACAGAGTAAACAACATCAAAAAAAATCTAGTTTGTTTCAAGATTGAGTAATAGCAGATGCAGTAACAAGGATATGTGTTGGTTACGTCGAATACAAGAGTTTCTAGATTTGGGCAGTTCTTGAGTAAAGTTGGCAGTGATTCCCATCCTACTCTATGGGTCTCCACAGTTAAATGAATCAAGTTGTTGAATACCGGCACTGGTTTACAGCAGAAAGTAAGAACCTGAAACAGCAACCATATATATCATCATTCTTCATCTATATCCAATCATTAACCCAAAATAAACATTTCTTTATCGATGCTAAGCTAACAACATTACCTCAAGAGTGCTGGCAGATAAGTAAAGGATCTGAACATTGCAGATTCCCATAAGAAAATCTGATGCATTGCCGACCAAATTTCCATAGTTTGCATGTGCACACTGATGACATGTCATTGCAAGATCGATAGTAGCTTCAACAAGGGAACCAAAGTCCACTTTTGGATACTTGCGTGCAATATTATCAGAGTAGTCAAAATAAACAAGATTTGGTGTATCAAACGAAACAGTATCTGGATTATGGTCATATTCTGCACCACAATGATGTAGCGTTAGTCTCTTGAGAGAATTGGAAGACAGAGAGCGGTTCCAAAAATCGGAGTAAACGCTAATGAGAAGTAATTCCTCGAGGACATGGCAACCAGATGTAAGCTTGTGCAAAAAATCTTCAGGGTCTCCTAACATAACTTTATTAAGGTAGAGAGTCTTAAGCTTCGGAAGAGAAACATGTTCCAAATCAATGCCGTAAACATTTCCAGATTCTATCCTCAGCCTAACGAGTGAATTGCTCTCGAAGATGTTTGAAGGCAGGCGACCCTCATCCAGATTAACGCGTAAATCAAGATCGCTAACCCCACGTCGCAGCACGTTTAATATCCATTGAGTGACAAATTCCGAACGAACAAGGCCATGTCCACACATAAGAGAGAACTTGTTGACAGTAGAATCCCCTTGCAACTCCAAAACTCTGTCCACGAACTCTATAAAACTCCAGCGAATCATCCGACCCGTTTCGTTGTAGTCGAATTCAGGATGTTTCAGATATACGGAGCCATTGAAATGAAGATTTGGTCTGAAAGCAAAGAGATAGCGCCACTTTTTGGAGAGAACTGAAGTCAAAGCAGAGTCTTCAATGGGAAGGAATGACAAAATGTGGCAAAGCAGAGCTTCTGGTAGACCACTTATTATATCTCTACTGGGAGAATCAAAGTCCGTCTTTTTCAATTTCATAGTGACAGACAGATCTATCTATCTCAACAAAGAGTTACAACACCTACAAAAATATAAAAAATCATCGAAATCAAAGAAGCATTTCAGAAGCTTCATTCCAAAAACGCCTTCCTCAAATCTCAAATTGCAAAACCAGTTTCAAAGTCTTTGTCTTTTATTCAATAAACACACACACAAAATCAAATTGCCAGAAGAAAGAAATTCGACAGAATCAAAAGAGTAAAAAGAAGAAATGAGGAACCTTTTACTTGGGTTTTGGCGCAGAGTCCATCAAAATTACACAAATGTTGCTACTTGGTAGTAAGTCGAAGAGGAAATTAGGGTTTTCTGAAATTGGGATTGTGGCGGGACGGGAGAACTCTCTGATTCTAGATGAGTGAGGGCTCCTAAACGTCGTCGTTCATGTGGTCTGTTTGTTTTTGTTTTTGTGACAAAACCCTCCACTTCCTAATTTTTACTAGTTCTTACCTAATATTTTAATATTGATACTCTACTTTTGTGACTTTAAAATAAATAAAAAAGAAAATTTTACTTGACGATTATGAAGAAACTATATTGAAGAGTTTAGAATATATATACGTGTTATTTTTAGGGATTTTACTTACAAAAATTTATGAATCTTACTAATTTTCAATTTATATGAACAATGAATTTATATTAACTATAATTTTCATGAGGTCATTCCTATCCAATTCAATGACAGCTTTTTTTCCTTTTGATGGTTTTTGAAAAAAATATGTAGAAAATTTCCATCTTTTAATTTTAGACAGAGATAAAGAAAGTTAACGTTTATGAAAAATTGGTAATGTGCATTACAAACAAACAATTATAGAAACGAAAATCGTATAGAGAGTATACTATCCCTTTATTGATATTATTACTTTGGCGTGCGTACATAATTGCTGTGAGCCTGTGACCTCCCTTGTTGACCAATGTCTTACTACTATGAGGGGTTTCTGTCTTTGCACGACATCGGTTATAGAGATATATAAGCCTAGTAATGTGAGCGGCCTAGTTTATCTTTCTTTACGATGAAATGGTGACAAAAGGGTTATGTTTTCTCAATCTTTGCTTTGTTTTCAGTTTCTTTATGGACATTTAGGTTTTCTTCTTTTATCTCACAAAGTTTTAATCTTACATTCTTGATCATCATTTCAATGTCAGGTAATAATAAGATTATAAGAACATGCTACGAGTTTTAATAAATGGATTTCATGTTCTTTCAGATTTACAAATCCGAAACTCACAAGACATGTTTTACAATTTGAAGCTTAAATTTCTTTTTCGTTTTAATGAACCACATTTTTGTTTATCCCTCCGTAGGATTAAAGGCTAAGTTTTCACAAAAGACAAAGCAAGAAAACTGAAAACACTATAGAGTATAGACATTAAGTGCACATTGTTGGCCTAAACGACAAAAGCATAAATAAAGAACAAGTCCTTACATACTAAATTAAAGCCGAGACAACACTCATGGCTTTGACATGGTGAAAAGAGGCATGAGTGAATCCAAAAGAACTTGAGAAGCCATAGTAGTAGTAACACATGCTTTAAGCAGAGGACAAGTTGAGGTTATCAGAGATTACTTGAATCTTGCACTTGGTTAGACCTTCTCTAGAGACCATCTGAAACTGTCTCAGCACTTCTTCCACATCTTCGTCTATGGACGTTTCGTAGTGTACTATGAGTTTTTTCAGATTCGGCATTGTCTCAAGAAAGTACACGACTTGCTCCATCATTCTGTCCATGTCCTCCTCTTCATAGATAACTCCAAACTTCAATATCTTTAAAACCTTCACAGGACTTGATGATAAGCAAGTGGGAATGTCCTCTTCTTCCCAAGGGCTGCACAGGCACTCGTCGCTTTTACACTTCTTTCCAACTCTCTGAAGAAGCCCCTAAAACACACAAAAGGGGAACTAGTTTGATCAAAATCTAATTGCCTTGATGTTTGAATAATGTATATCAACAACATATAAAATAAATGGTACATTCAGTACTTCGAAGACAAGTGTTTTTAAGTTTGGGCTGTTCTTGAGTAATGCTGTCAATGATTCCCATCCTACATCTCTGTCAGTCTTGACAGTTAACCGAAGCAGGTTGTTAAAAGTTGGCATTGGTTCGCAGCAGAAACTAAGTACCTGAAACAAAAAACCAAATCAGCTACATGAAGATCACTCCTTTATATATGATCATTAAGTAAACAAGATATTTAAGGGCAAAGTAGAGACTGACCTCAAGAGTGTTTTCAGATAAGTAAAGAGTCTTTACATTTGAGATTCCAATGATAAGATCTGTTGCATTCCCAACCATACCTTCATCTGGTTTGGTGAAATCATCATCTGAAAACTTAGCCCTGTTGATCTGATCATGCGTCATTCGGAGATTGAGACTCGCTCCAGTCAGCGAATCAAATCTCACTACTGGATACTCGTCAGCAATAGTATCAGAATACTCAAAGTAAACAAGATTAGGAGTATCAAAGGATACACTCTTGTGATTCTCATCTCGTCTTCGCTGAAAACGCAACGTTAGTCTCTTGAGGCTTGTGCTAGACACAGAGCAAGATTGCCAAAGCTCCTGAACCATTCTCTCGCTTACAATAACCTCAGAAGACAGAGGCCAATCCCAATACGAAGAGATGTGGAGAACAAGCTCCGACACGTCAAGATTCAAGACATTGTTAATCCAACCAATGACAGGTGCTGAACCAACGTCATCTTTACACTTGATTGAGAATCTGTTTAAAGGATCGTTCCCTTGCAAAGCCAACATTAAATCCACGAAATTTATAAAATCAGTACGAAGCTCAGCTCTTTCTTGCTTTCTAGTTTTAGTAGGATGCATAAAGTGTGAGTCATCAAACTCAAGATCCATCTTTTTCGAATACAGCCTGAACAGAGAGTATAATAAGCGCGAGTAAGAGGAAACTATACAAGTTACAAATATATCTTTATACATTTATATGAGGAGAAAGAGATGGATAAACTTACTTGGGAACATAAGCAGAGAGATCACCAAATTCTGATCTTAAGCATAATCGGATTCAGAGATGTATAGAAAAAGGGAAGTGAAAGTTGAAAACTAGGGTTTTGGGCATATTAATGTAGTAGCCGTAATAAATTAATTTGGCCGGGGGGTCGTTGAGTTCCAAAGCTGGATTTAATTTCCAAGTGTTGTCAAAGTCCTCTGGATTTTATTGATGATGATATTCTCTGTGATAAATGAGGATTTTATCTCAAGAGTCGAATCACAAGTTGTAGCAATAGGTCTGTGTGACGTGAACTCGACAACGATAGATGTGACTAACGTCAGTAGTTGAGAAGAGTTTTAAGTATGTTTATATTCCACATATCATTATTATTGAACAGAGCTTGAGGAAATGTATTTCAATTTCTGGTCACTAGTGAGTCAATTTTCATTCCAGGTTGCAATGATTGTCTAAATGATAGACCAAAATTTTTGTTGATCTTCTTGGTCTTCAAGAAAAGACAAAGCAAAGCTTATACAGAAGAAAAATAAAAAAGCTTATACAGAAGAGTTGAGAAAACTTGAAACATTACGGCAACATTGTTAATCTAACCGACAAAAGCATTTTAAAATATAAGTCATTAGACAGTATTACAAACTTTAACCGAGACACACTCATGGCTTTGATATGGTGAAAAGAGGCATGAGTGAATCCTAAAGAACTTGAATAACAAGAAAGGTTCTTTCTAAATACGAGAAATCTATTTCACATATGAACAGAAACATTGCTTAAACAGTTGACAAGGCGAGGTTATCAGAGATGACCTGAATCATGCAGTTGGTTAAACCTTCCATAGGAACCATCTGAAATTGGCTAAAAACTTCCTCCACATCTTCGTCAATTGAGGTATCATAACCAATTATGAGTTTTTCAAGATTCGGCATTGTCTCAAGGAAGTACTTAACTTGCTCCATCATTATGTCCATGTCCTCATCTTGATATATATCTCCAAACTTCATTATCGTTAGGACCTTCACAGGACTTGATGATAGACAAGTTGGAATGTCCTCCTTCTTCCAAGGTTTGCACAGGCACTCATCACTACTTTGACATTTCATTCCATCTCTGTGAAGAAGTCCCTGAAACATAAAAGGAAACTCATTTCAATATTTGTTGTCTCTGTTTGAATAATGCATCAGCAGATGATATAAAGGATAGATTTGGTACTTCAAAGACAAGGGTTTCTAGATTAGGACTGTTCTTGAGGAGAGTTGTTAATGATTCCCATCCTACACCTCGGTCAGTCTTAACAGTTAAACAAATCAGGTTGTTGAAAAGCGGCATTGGCTCACAGCAGAAAGAGAGTACCTGAGACAAAAACAAATGGACAAGTACACCAACCACTAACTTATGATCACATTTGAACTCAAAGAAAAAAAAAACGATGAGTACAAATTCGAAAGTTGGAACTACTAACCTCAAGAGTGTTGTAAGATAAGTAAAGGACCTTAACATTGCAAATTCCAATAAAGAGAACAGCTGCATTACCAACCAACCCTTCATGCTTGATCAAATCATCTTCAGAAAATTTCGCCTTGTGGATCTGATCATGGGTCATTTGAAGATCGAGACGAGCTTCAACAAGCGAATCAAAATTTCGCTTTAGGATACTTGTCCGCTATAACATCAGAATACTCCAAGTATAGGAGATTAGGAGTATCAAAAGACACACTCTTGTGATTCTCAAAGAACATTTGGTTAAAGCGAAACGTTAGCCTCTTGAGGCTTGTGCTTGATACAGAGCAAGATTCCCAAAATTCATGAACCATTGTGTCGCAGCCAACAATAGCTGCAGACATAGGCCACTCCCAACACGAAGAGATGTCCAGAACAAGTTCTGATACACGACGTTTCAACACATTGGTTATCCAACCAATGACATGAGCTGGCCCAACATCATCAATACACTTGAGTGAGAATCTGTTCAAAGGAACATTCTTATACAAAGCCAACGTACCATCCACGCGCTTTGTAAAACGTCTAAGAATGTTATCCCTCTCTTTTTTTCTCACTCCAGAGTGCATACGCTTTGAGTCGTCGAAATCAATATTCATCGTTTTTTCGTATACAAACCACACCACTTACAGCCTGAACAGAGAAAATGAGCTTGAGTAAGAATTACAACAAAAAGGATAATCCAGCAATACCAATATCAAAACAGGTTGCAAGTTCTAAGCCTTTCACACAATCTTGAAGTTTCAGTTCAGATTCTTGACAAAAAGAAAAACATCAAAGCAAATATTCTTGTCTAAAATTATAAACGAGACACTACGTGAGAAGAGGAGAAGCTTACTTGAGCTTGAAGCAGAGACCACCACTCACCAGAACCACAAAACTGTTGAGTTTTTATGTGCTTTAGAACAAACCGGATTCAGAGGTATATATAGCCAAAGTGAAGTGAAGTGAAAGTTGAAAATTAGGGTTTTTGGCAACTGTAGCCATGGGTGAGTTCCAATGCTGGATATTTTTTCTAGAGTGTTGTCAAGTCTTCAGATTTTGGAGATCTTTGTGGTAAAAGGATTGAGTACATATTTCCCTTGTCCTCCAGAGTCTAATCAAGTTACTATACCAGCACATCGTATCGTCTGTCTACTTAAATTTGAGACGAGATTACTTATAGTGAGATCTTTCTTTTTATTTGGCCGATCGTTAATTGAGATTGGAGAATGTTAGGTATCGTCATACTTCACTCAACGACAACGATTCTCTCAAGAAGAACCACTTCGCTTCTACTTCAATAGGCCTACTCATCTCCTTTCACTCGTTCATCTTTAGATTCGTCAATTCAGATTGCCAAAATTGGGTCGTAATTAATTTGTTGAGACCCGGGATAGCCAAACCATGATCAAGTGACACTTTAAGAGATTCAGACTTCTCAAGCTACCCACTCAAATACAGTAATGTAAGTAATCTTATTATATATTATTTATACATTACAGAAAGTACCTTTAAACAGATATTCTCTCAGGAGAGAAAGATACAACATACACACATAGAACAATCCATTAGTTTCAACTTTTAAGAGGTTCTTTGACACTGATCAATTGACCAGAGCAAGCCTGTCTTAGTTATTACTAAATTAATGGGTAAAACAAAACAAAAAAAACTATGGCCGTTTTATAAGTTTCACATCATCTCAAAGAAGCATGAAATGGTCTTAATTTTACATTAAGAGCAAAAGTGTTCTGAATCTGTAAAAAAAAGAAGAAGATATAAGCTCTTAACTAGGTGTACTGTTGGCTTTGCTCTTGTGCACAACTTCTAGACATTCTTTAGCTCGAAGAACTTTCGATTGAAGGTAAAAGCTCCCAGCTTTGGCGTTATTCTCAAACAGTTTGTCATATTTCTGCATTCATATATAGACCCATTCCTTTCAGTTATTCGAGTAATCAAATCAGATCGAGAAAATCATCATCTGTGATAAAAGAGAAAATGTTTACCTGCAATATTTCTTCCCAAGAGGTCTGCTCGGTCACACCAAGAATTTGCCTAGCCTCTTGCTCATTGATGGCTTTTCCTGCTTTACGTACTGCATTCTGCATTGCCTCTTGCGCAACGCCAGTTTTAGATGCATCTGCAAAAAGAAGATTCTCGAGTAAGATAGGCCTCCTTCATAAGATGACCCTTTTATCTTATGTACAAAATCATATATACACGAGTGTGAAGGAGAGAGAATCTGATCCAGGAGCTGTGAAAACTAAGTGACCAGAATCATACTGGTCACCATGAACATGAAACTTCTGACCATTCTATCAACTGAAAAAAACAGATCTTCCTAAACAGAGCAAAGCTTCATGAAAAGCAATCACATGATGTCAAAAACGTAATATAAAAAGAAAGTGTTGGAAACTCACTTGCAAGTGCTTGACGATAGGCTTGAAAGACAGCACGACCAATGATCCCAGAACCCATCACAATCAAATTGGCAAGTATTCTCCCAGCCTGTAAAAGAAAGATATGAGAATATTAGAATTAAGATAAGCAAGGATGAAGAAAGAATTTGAATTCCCATCGAATGATATGACCAAAGTCAAGCCTGACTAACGTTCATCAAAGGCAAAGGCCTTAAGCCACTACTATATGCAAAAATGGGATCCGATATTAACTTAAACCATTCAGACATATTTGCCTGATTGATCATATCTAGAAAGAACAAATGAGAGAACAGGAAAAAAAATTTTGTTCAATTTAAAAACTCTACTAATGTAATCATTGCAAATACAACCTAATACTTATAAAGCTTCTGTCTTTCTACCAGTTTCCTTTCAGGTAAACCGTAACAGATATTGCAATCTTCAAATGATGCTTTGACAAAAAAAAAACGAAACCTTTTTGGGAGTTTCTTTATACTTATCAATCGTAAAACGTGGAAAAAAGCCTGCAGAAATAAAAATCCTAAATTTAAGCGAATCAATCACAAAACATGTCAAGAAGATCTCTAAATGAAGCATTCAGCTGAATAATTTGGTACACAATTCATAGAACCCATCAATCTCTCGAATTCATACAAATCAAAGACAAAATAATCTAACAAATGATGCTAAAAATCAATCATTTTATCAAAAGACAACCACCACTCAAAGAGATCAAAAAAGCAAAAAAAAAAAAAGGGAAGAGAAGAAACCAACCATGGCAGCTGATTAATCGATCGAATTAATATCAATAAGATGATTATCTTTTCTTGAAAGATGTTTGGGATTCGTATAGCGTGGGGGAAGAAGAAGAGTGATAAAACTTGGAAGGAAGGCTATAGAAGAATCTAGGGTTCTCTCTCTCTCTCTCTCTTTCTGTTGTTCGTGTTCGTGTTCGTGTAATAACAATAAGTTAAGAGGGGAGATACACGGAAGACGGAGGTCCAACACGAAACAGGGGATTGATGCCCATTGCCCAAGGTAATTTTTTCAATGATAGCCAATAAAAATTCAACACGTGTTTTTGTTTATGGGCTTGGGCTGTCAGATAATTTTGGCCCATCTATTACTGAGAGGGCCAACATTGACCGTTGAAATTTTTAAAAGTCTTTGGTAATGTGCCAACATAAATATCATTTTTGTTTCTATTTTCTGTTTAAAATATACTATACAGAGATTTTAGAAAATAATTAATTGAAAAAAGATCAAAACTTTTATTATTCTAGCTACTTAAGATTTTTCAAAAAAAATTTCAGCATAATATTTTTTTTCCACATTAAAACTAAGCAATTAGTGGAAAACCTTGTTTTCGATTACATAAGATTGATATAATTGTTTGACAAAAAAAAAAGAAAGAGATTGATATAATTGTGCAGAGTTGTATATACAATTTGCAACAAACCATAAAATTACAAAATTGAGATAGGGAAGAGAGTGCATCTATAATCGTTTTATATCGTATAATTCAATGAACAAAGTATAATTAGATTCAATCGTTCTAATCAAAGTAATTAAATTCAGTAAATCCAAAAAATTAAAAAAAAAAAAAAAAAGTAAACAACTATCTTCTCTTCTAAATCTCATGTTAAAAAAAAAAGGAATGAACGATATATAAAAAATCCCTGAAATTTCTGCGTGTTAAATGCGCTGTCTTTATTTCTTTTTTTTATTTTTAATTTTTAATCTCTACTTCCCAAATTTTGGCTGCTATGATGGATGATGGATGATGGATGATGAATCATCCTCTCTCTAACGCAGAAATTGAGAATCCCATCTCGCACACAAGAAGCTTTTCTCTTCTTCCTTCCCGTTTCTTCCTCTCTCTCCCCCCATCTCTCTCTCTCTCTCTCTCTCGATTCCTTCTTCTTTTCTTCTGTGCCAGCCTCACACAGATCCAGCGATCCATTTTTCATTTTTTCCAGCCAGCAGGTTCGATTGATTTTTGTTTGTTCGTCGTTGAGATAATCAGATTCATGTTTGCGGTTATTGTGTTTTCGATTTCCTTGTAGATCTGAGTTTATCTTCTAAATTCCAGCTCAATTTTGTCATTTGTTTCGTTTGATCGATTTGCAAATCTCCGAATCACGCATATCAAAATCTCCGAATCATGATGTTTAGAAGCTGCATGTTTCTCAATGTTGTTCCGAAAATGTGTTCCGCACCCAGAATTTGTTTTTGACTTTATTGATCATTTGTCGGTGGGTGTTCAATTTGGAGATTTTTGCCTAGATGATGTATATTAGGTTTGATCACATTCACAACGTCGTTATGCTGATTTTATTTTGTGATTTCTGTATGTTTTATGTGTTAAGGTTGCTTAAATTTAGTTCATTGTTTATTAAAGCTTCTTTACACTCATGTTTTGTGGTCTTACGTTGGAATGTGAGATTTTGCTGAGTTCTTCTTGTGGGTTCATGTTTTTCAATTCTATCCACTTTCAAACTACACGGTTTTGTTTACAGATGGCTCCTTCTTTTACCATTTTTGGTGATTGATGGTTCATTTTGACACTGAAAGCTCTTTTACATTGTGAACAGGTTTATAAAGTGCAGTTAGCGCATTCCCTATATAAAAAAGAACTGCTTCACTATTGGATATGAAGAAAGCATTTGGTCAAACTGTCAGAGACCTGTAAGGATTCGACTACTTTGAATTATATGTTCTTCCTTGTCAATCCATGTGTGGATTATTGGTTTTTTTTTATTCAAGATGCCTTATAAATTCTTTCATCCAATTGCTTTGTAGCAAGAGAGGTGTCAACAAGAAAGTGCTTAAAGTACCTGGAATTGAACAGAAGGTAAACCTTGCTATTTGCTTTTCTCTGTTTTTTTATTCCTCTTTTTCCTTGATTAAGATGCTGTTTTTAGTCTTTCATGATTGAGTCAGTCAATTTTTTAATTAAAGTTTTGTGATTTATATTACTAGAGAAGCTTATCTTTGGTTTGCACTCCTTACCGGCTTCTATTATGGATTTTTATATGAGATTTTCCGTATAAGCCTCACTTCGTTTGTCTCTCATATTTGCATTTCTGTTTCTTGTTCAGGTTCTAGATGCTACAAGCAATGAGTCTTGGGGTCCGCATGGATCACTTCTTGCGGACATTGCGCATGCTTCGAGAAATTAGTAATTACAAATACCTTTGTCATCTTCTCCTTTTCTGTAATATTATCTTATGGATGAATTATATGTTTTTTTTTCTCATGCAGCCATGAATACCAGCTGACCATGGGAGTGTTATGGAAACGTCTTAGTGACACTGGAAAAAATTGGCGGCATGTCTATAAGGTTAAAGAAATATGAAGGCCTAGATTGTTGTTGGCTATGCTTATAGTGCTTTGGCGGTGAGTGAAACTAATTTCTACTGGGTTGTCTCTTCTCTACTCTCCAGGCATTGACGGTCTTGGAGTACTTGGTAGGCCATGGATCGGAACGTGTCATAGAAGAGATTAAAGAACGTGCATATCAAGTTTCGGTAATGACTACATAGTAGTAATTTATTTTGGATGTAATCAACAAGAGATTTTTTTGGTATCTCAGCTGTTGGTATTCTTACTGATGAAGTTTATCCCCTTTTCATGTGTCAGATATTATCCAGTTTCCAGTATATTGATTCCAGCGGTAAAGATCAAGGTAGCAATGTCAGGAAGAAGGCGCAGAGCCTTGTGGCGTTGGTAAATGACAAAGAAAGAATAGCGGAGGTCAGAGAGAAGGCTGCTGCTAACAGAGAGAAGTACGTCTGCTTCTTGTTTCTCCAATGGGTCAAATTTATGCACATTTTTTTGATTAAAATTGATGCCTTGGAAGGATCATAATTGCTATCTATGCTGCCTAGCAAAGTCATGAGTATCTTAAAAAACCTTTCCTCAGAGAGGCAACACATTTCCCAAAACCTGACATTTTCGTACAATAGGTATCATAACTCAACAGTAGGTGGGGTGCATAAGCCGTCAGGAGGATATGGAGACAAATATGATTACGAAGGCCGATATGGAGACAGAGATGAAGAACGAAGTAGTTATGGGAGAGAGAGAGAATATGGTTACAGGGATGATGATAAAAATAGTCGTGATGGAGATCGTTATTCTAAAGACTCTGAAGACCGAGATGGAAGAGATAGTAACAGGGATGATGAATACCATGGATCAAGAGGTAGGAGCTCAGACAGGGAACGACCTATTGAGGATGATGGCCAATCGTCATCAAGGTATGTTGATTTAATTTTTTGATCCCCCTCTTTTGAACCGAAGAACAAGGGAAATCTTTTAGGTGATCAATCTAACAATACCTGGATGTCTAATAGCTTAGATGTCCTTGATGTTAAAAATCTCGTGCTGAGCACCATACCAGAAATTTGATGAAACATTTCTCTTCATCCTGTAGGGACAGTGGTGCACGAGCTGATGATCATTCTCAAGATGGGAGGTAATTTCCAGAGACGTGCTAATTTTGGATGGTTTTTCTAATTCTATTTGGCAGTGAGGAAAAAAAACGTCAGTGCTTATCTCTTACTTTTGGAATTTGATAGAGGGGGGATGGAGAGGAAGTTTTCTGAACAAAATATTGGTGCTGCTCCACCTAGTTATGAAGAAGCTGTCAGTGAATCACGGAGCCCTGTATACAGTGAAAGGTGACAATTCTCTTCACTGAAAATTAAGAAGTACCTTTTTTTAGCTGTTCCGAATTCAGATGATGAACCATTTTAAAATTTCTTGATTCAAGGGATGGTGGAGAGACACCCCAAGTTGCTCCTCTTGCAGCTGCAGCTTCGCCCTCTGCTGAAAACAGCAGCGTGGACAACAAAACTGCTGGTTTTGTTAACGGATCACCTCCTCAGCATGTTGAGGCTTTTGATGAATTTGATCCACGAGGTTCAGTTTCAGGTACAGAGTTTTCCATGTTTGCAATTTTCTAGTTTACACTCCTTAGCAAGCATAAGAATTCACCGTCACAGATAAATGATATTTAGAAAATGTTAAAAGTACGTTATTGCGACGTATGGGATTGTGTTCTGATCTGAGTGTTTGTCATTGTATAACATAACTTCATGTTTTCTCCAGCAGCTTCGGCTCCTGCACCTAGCCCACCCACAGTGGTTTCTACTTCTGCAATGCCTGCCTCAAATAATGCTGAAATGGATTTGCTTGGCTCTCTTTCAGATGTATTTTCACCGAACCCCTTGGCTATTGTAACATCTGATTCCACTTCTGTTGAAATCAATGGACAACCAAACACTGGTCCAGCTCCATCGTTTTCTACTTCTCAGTCATCAACTCAGGTATTTAAACTGGGCCTAACCAGTTATGTTTGACGTTTATTTAATGCTATCTTGTGTATGTCACTGGGTTCAGCTGGAAACCCTACTGGATGCTATCTTTATCCTTTGCCCTTTGTGCAGTCTTTTGATGATCCATTTGGTGAATCTCCTTTCAAAGCCATCACTTCTGCTGACACTGACCCAAGCCAACATCAAAGTTTTGGAGCGCCTTTCCAGCCAACACCACCAACTTCAAATCCTGACAATGGGCATAGTTTTGGTTTTGGGGAAGCATTTACAGCTGTACCCAATCATGAACCTGGCGTTCAAAATATGCAAGCTCCACCAAACTCATCTGCCTTACCTCAAGAGCAGTTCGATACATCGGAGAGCGAAATCGATATTCTTGCTGGCATTCTCCCGCCATCTGGACCGCCAGTTTCTCTGTCTCCACAACCAAATTCAATAGTGCCAACATCTCAATTTCCTCCCAACGGTAACTCCTATGAAAGTTATCATCATCAGGCGGCACTTACAGATCCAAACATGCCAGGACAAACTCCGTTTGGTCAAGCTTCACAACACTATAGCATGGTTTCCCATTCGCAAAATCATCCTGAAGGTATGCAATTCAACAATGGAGGCTTCACGCAACAGCCAGGCTATGCAGGTTCAGCAAATTCTCAACCTCCACAGTATACCCCTGGTTTATCTCCACACCCAACAAGTGAGACTTTTCCTCACCAACCAGGTTCTGCCACCTCATCAAGCTCGCAAACTCCTTACGCTACTACATCTAATGCACCAGCTGGTCAGTTAGATGGTGGAAACTTTATGACACAGCAACCTTATGATGTGACACAGAAAGTTAATGGTGCCCCTTCTCATGTACCACATCGAACTCAATCTGGACCTGTTGCGGCATACGGGAATAATAACAATGTTGTTGGAGATATGCACCAACCTGGTTCTGCCCCCTCATCAAGCGCGCAAACTCCTTACCCTACTACACCCAATGCACCAGCTGGTCACTTTGATGGTGGAAACTTTA
The DNA here is from genome assembly GCA_024034495.1 of Camelina laxa. Taxonomy (NCBI): domain Eukaryota; kingdom Viridiplantae; phylum Streptophyta; class Magnoliopsida; order Brassicales; family Brassicaceae; genus Camelina; species Camelina laxa. The sequence goes on along the minus strand of CM043882.1, from coordinate 6,645,328 downwards.
TGACGCAGCAACCTTATGATGGGACACAGCAAGTTCATGGTGCCCCTTCTCATGTACCACATCGAACTCAATCTGGACCTGTTGCGGCGTACTGGAATAATAACAATGTCGTTGGAGATATGCACCAACCTGGTTCTGCCCTCTCATCAAGCTCGCAAACTCCTTACCCTACTACATCAAATGCACCAGCTGGTCAGTTTGATGGTGGAAACTTCATGACACAACAAGCCCATGGTGTGACACAACAAGCTCATGGTGTCCCTTCCCATATACCACAACGAACTCAATCTGGACCTGTTGCGGCGCACGGGAATAGTAACAATGTCGTTGGAGATATGTTTGCACCAGCTGGACTAAGTCCCTTGGAGACTTCAGCATCTCAACCATCTCTCACACCTGTAACAGGAGCAATTGAGATTGTTCCTCAAAGTCAGAAGAAGTTTGAGCCAAAATCAACAATCTGGGCTGACACATTAAGCAGAGGGCTGGTTAACTTCAACATTTCTGGACGTAAGTCTTGTAATATACAGTCTCCTAATTCATAAAGCGTTTACGAAATTTCTAACGTCGTTTGTTGACTGTGCAGCCAAAACAAATCCGTTGGCAGATATAGGAGTTGACTTTGAGGCAATCAACAGGAAAGAGAAACGACTAGAGAAACCAACTACCGCACAACAGCAAGTAACATCAACTATCAACATGGGTAAAGCCATGGGATCTGGTACTGGATTAGGCCGTGCAGGTGCAGGTGCTATGAGACCTCCGACGAATTCAATGGTAGGCTCAAGCATGCCGACGGGCATGAATGCTGGTGGCTACGGAGGTATGAACCAAAACCATCCCATGGGAATACAGCAAAACCACCCAATGGGCATGAACCAACACTTTCCGATGGGCATGAACCAAAACTACCCCATGGGTATGAATCAAAACCATTCCATGGGAATGAATCACAACCAGCACATGGGAAACCAAAACTATCCCATGGGAATGGGGATGAACATGGGCGGATACGGTCAAGGCTATCCGATGCAACCACAACAAGGAATGGGCATGGCTCCTCCTGGTCCACCACAAGGCATGACCGGTGCCTACAATCCGATGATGGGTCAAGGCGGTTACAACCCTCAGCAGCAGCAACCTTATGGTGGAGGAGGTTACCACCGGTAAGATACGAGCCAATCACAGTTACCCTCATATAATTCATCACGATAGTAAAAAGATCGAAGAACAGAACTCAATGATTGGACCTGGATTTGTAAATTTTTTGGTCGGTTCAGGTAAGTTGGGGGTTTGGTCAGTCATATTATTGGATTAATACCTCGGGTACATCATTTATTTTGCCTGTTTTTACAAAAGAAAAAAAAAACAAAAATTCTCGACCAATTTGAGTTTTTGTTAGGAAATTTGTTATGGGTGAAGAGAGAGAGACATAGGCACAACCTTCACTCGGGTTACGCTAATATACATATGTACTTTTTGGTATTATACATCTTTTCTGTAATACATTTTTCCACTCACGTAACAATAAATTAAGTCTTTCAATAGTTTATACTACTTGGTTTGGTAACATGAAACAGAGAGATGATGAAAAGTCAAAAGAAAAGTGCAAAATATCTGAAAAAGAAAACTAGTACCAAACTATGTACTTGTAAAACTGTGGATTGGTTTCTTTGGTAAAGAAAAAACAAAACTGTTACAAAAGAAAATAGCACATACTCTCTATTATAATATGATCTGATTTGTTAAAGAATCTAGTTAAACCATTTTGTTCCCCACGTATGTATAAATCCTCGGAAGAATTTTCATGATTCTAGATGGTGGTAGTAGTTGCGAACGTCTTCAAAAGAAGAAAGAATAGAGAGAGAGACTTGGAAAAAGTTGGTACCGTTATCGCCAGCGAAATCTAGTTTAACCATTCATATTCATTCGTCTAGGTTTACTAAACCAGAGAAAACCAAACAAAACCAGCTAAACCGTACTAAACTGATGTGACACACACAACAGAAGTCACAATTGGTCGTATATGAGTTTTATCATGAGCATTAAATAAAAGAATCAAAAGAATATCCATCCATCTATCATTTTTATTCATTTACAAATTTTTTTTATTCTTTATTTTTTGAGATAGAAAAAAAGATAACGAAATATGAGATTTCCTTTTTTTTTTTTTAAACATAAGAAAAATACCAACCACAATCAACAACCCTTTCCCATGATCAATATTGCCATTACGACAAAAAAAGGAAAAAAAATAAAAATAATAATAATAATAATTAAAGTTTTCTGAAGTCTCTGGCAAAATTTTTAATATTAGAAGAAGAAGAGAGAGAGAGAGAGATGCGACAGTAAACATAAGAAAAGACGACCAAACAAAAACGTGATCAGTGACGACGGCCACGAAGACGGCGGATATTACGGCGTACGACGAGTATTACGATTGATAGACATTTCACGGCGGCTGAGATTTCAGCTTCTCCGATCTCGTCCTCTGTTTTGTGTTATATAAGTCATGGTGATCGCGGCTGCTTCTTCTTTCTCTCTCGGTACGTACTTCACTAATTTTTGAGATCTCTCTCTCTTCGTTCTTGTTTCTTCTGTGTTGTTCATTGACTAATCTGAAGTTGGTTGTGAAGATATAGTGCATGGCTGAGAGAGAGAGACGAATTAAAGTAACCCTTTTTCTCATTAATGGCGAAAAAGCATTCCTTTTGCTTGATTGATGCAAAACTCGTTTCTTTTTTTTTTTTCTTTATTGATTAGTTCTTGAGCTCGATCGTAAATTCGTTTCTGGGGTTAATCTCTGGCTTCTGAAATTGTTTTCTTCAAATCCTTACTTTTTTTTTTTTGGCGTTTAGCTTTCTCTGCTTTGAATCTAAGAAGAAGACCTGGAAAATTTTAATTCTGTGTCAAGTTTTGTTTTTTTTGTTTGTGACTAATTTTTTTGTTGTGTGGGAAATTAGATGTTAATGTCATTAATTAGAGATCTTTAAATCTGATCATTAAGTTCTCTTCTTTTCTGAAATTTCCATCTGTTATAAATACTGTAAATTTGGTGGCGGCATTGAACAACATTCTTTGTGTGTCTTCTTCATTAGGAGGTCCATCTCATTGCCATCAATCTTACGCCGATGAGTTTTCTTCCTCCATGCCTTACAAAAGAAACGGCAGCACAAGAAGTCGTGTTTTTGATAGATGTTGCTCTGCTAATCTCTCTGTTTTAAGGTATGTAACATGTATGTATGTCTGTCTATTGATGTCTGTGCAGATGACCAGTTTTGCTGATTAACTGATTTATCTCTAATGTGTTTTTGATATGAGTGTGAGTCTTTTTATCATCTTCCTAATTGTTTTTGTGTTTTCCCCTATTCAGTTCTAGATGCAAGATTCCTTTTTTTGGATCAGCATTTCATGGTTCATCCGGTGGCCATGACCTTGGCCTCACAAAAGTTTCTGTTGCTGCTGATTATTCTGATTCCGTTCCTGATTCATCTTTCTACGGCTATCATCCTCTAGAAGATTTGAAGCCGTCTAAAAGAGTGCAGGAGACAAAACTCTCTCCTGCTGAAGTAGCAAGGACTACTGTCGAGGTTTGTAGCTGGGAAACACTAGAAACCTATGATGTTGAGTGTCATATGAAATAGTTAAATGTGGGGTTTTGCTATTTTGAGTTTCCATGAACATGGTTTCCCTTGTTTACTTGTAGGCTAACAGCAGTGCGGTACTGGTTTTTCCTGGAGCTATTCACTGTGAACCACACGATCATACTTCATGGTCCGACTTTAAGTATGTTATTGATGAGTATGGAGGTTAGTCTTAATATTATCACTCGATATATTTGATATATCAATCACTTTCTTTCTCACCAGCTTCTTTTTTTTTCCCTATTTAGATATCTTTTTCGAAATTCCTGATGATGAGAACATCTTAGAAGATCCTGGAGCTAGTAATCCAGTGGTAAGCGTGTCATTGATAAACTAGAATGTCACGTATTAGTTTGGTACAGGCACAATGTCCAACACCTATTAACTGGAGTTTTCATCACATACTTGTAGAAAGCCTTTTTTGGAATGGATGTCCCACGATACGAAAACACACGGATCCATGAGGAATATAACATTTCGGACATTGGTAATCTTGACCAAATTATTTTTGATGACCATTATTTCGAGGTAGGTTGAAGCTATTTGCACTCTCTTAGTTTTCTTGCAAAACATGTAAAGTCTCTTGTCTTATTAGCAATGGTCTTTTCTGATCGACTTTTAAATTTGAGTAGATTATGGATTCTGAAGCTAGAGATATTCCGGTCGATTGGGGAATGCCTGATACCTCCAACGCGGTTCATCCTATTTACTTTGCCAAACACCTGTCCAAGGTTATACATCTATACAATCTGCAATAGCATGATGAAAAAAAACCTGTTAAAATGACATATTTAAACTTGGATCGTTGCAACAGTTACCGAACCGAACCCTCTGGTATTGCAGATAAGCATTATATTTGATACATATTGGTCTTGCATTGGATTGACTATGTCGTTGAGTTGGTATCTCTTGTCTTTGCAATCATGCAGGCCATTAGCATGGACTATGACCGGAAAATGGACTATCCGTCAAATGGTGTATCCATACTCGGATGCCTTAGGCCCGCTTTCCTTGACGAGGAATCCGATATAAGAAGATTATTTGCTTCGGAAGATAGAGATGACTATAGCTGGGAGGTTCAAGGTCCTTTCACATTTTCTTGACCTCAAAAAGCTGTTGTTGATTTTGTGCATGTGAATTGTTCTGTTTGACATCTTGAAATTTCTCTCCCTTTGGATATATCTTCAGGTGATGATAACCCAAGCAGTAGTTTAAGACGTGATGATAGCGATATGAGTTCAAGTCTATATAGATTAGAGATTGTGGGAATAGAGCTTTTCTCCCTCTATGGAGCAGAGGTATGTTTTTGCCTCGGTCTATTCTATCTCCCAATTTCCCTTGAATAATAGTCAAGTCATTTGGATGAAGGCAAAAGCTTTTCAAAATATGGCTAGCATATAATATATAGCTGCTTTGCGAGCACAGACTTACATACGACCTGTCATTGTTTCATCGTTTTTCCCACGGTCTCACACTGTGCGTTGATGTCTAGATTCTTTGACTATTTTCAGTCTTATATAAGTTTGCAAGACTTTCAAGATGCCGAACCAGATATCTTAGTGCACTCTACTTCTGCAATCATAGAGCGCTTCAATAACAGGGGAATTAACTCCAGCATTGCCCTGAAAGCTCTCTGCAAAAAGAAGGGTCTTCATGCAGAGGTATTGTGTCCAAGTGTCTGAAAATTATCTGCAATACGCCTAATCTCTAATACCGATACCGCTGTTACAGTTCGGTGTTACTTATCTACCACAATTTGTAACCCAGTCTTGCTACTTTGCGGTTATCTCATGTAGGAAGCTAACCTGATCAGTGTTGATAGTCTTGGTATGGATGTGCGAGTTTTCGCAGGTGCACAAGTCCAAACTCACCGTTTCCCTTTCAAAACCAGGGTGAGAGAACTTTCAGACTAAAACATCAAACAAAGATACACCTTTTTGCAACAAGAAAACAGAATTATAAGGACATTGATATGCTAATGTTTCTCTCATCATTGTGTGTGACAGGCTACAACAGAAATGGCAGCAGAGAAGAAGATCCACCAGCTACTATTCCCTCGTTCACGCAGAAGGAAACTGAAGTCTCATGACGAGAGTTTGAATGATGCATATCGTTAAAAACCCGTTACTGATCAAAGTCACGAAACCAAGAAACAAGTAAACAGAGAAGGAGCTGTTTAGCCACTGGATATGTCTGGTACTTACACAAGTTCTTTGCTCTGACGTTTGTGTACATAACGATGAGCTTTCAAGTCACCGTACTAGAGCTGTGCGGAGATGTAGCCTCTTACGTTGTAGTAGTGAGTAAAATAAATTAAACCAAGAATAAAGAGAAGTTGATACAATTGATGTAACTTCTATAATACGTCCAATGTTGTTCTCACAAGGTAAATCTTCATTCGTTTTTACAATTAAGATCAAATAAAGCCCCTTTTCTCTTTATTGTACCAATTGTTACAGATGAATTTGTAAGTTCCTTTGTTTTTTTCTGGAACCAATAATCTCGTAGTCGATGACATTGAGAAAACCCGCTGTGGTTAGGATCCCGGATCACCATCCTCGTCGATCAACTTTTTCCGCTCAGCCTCCTCGTCAACCGCTTCTCCACTTCTGTGTTCCTCAAGATCTTTCTCCTTACTGAGAAAGATCGAAAATAGGAAAATGGTGAAGAATAAGTCCATTGATGATTTGTTTATTGTACTTGATGAAGCCATGTGTGCAGAACAGATATTGTACTAGCTTGAAGAAATATTAGAAAAGACTGTACATTGAGTATATGATCAGTCCTATAGCTGTAGTAGCAAATGCCAAGAAGTATAGCGAGTCCACCTGACATTAACATACATACATAACCATTGTTCTCATCAGCTGGTTTCTACAGACAGAAAAGGTAAATGTTTCCTGATAATACAAGAGTGAGCTATAACCTTCTCATGGTATGCGAAAATGCGTATCAAAACTGACCACATGTCTGCCGTGAGCAACGAGAGGTTGAACATAGTTGAACCATTAGTCTGAGAAGTCACATTGCAAACAATGTTACAGTCTCAGAGACATGGGCATGCAAATCAAAGAGTGAGGAGGTTTCAACTTTGTCTCATACCTTGAGTAAGACCGGGACTAATGAGTAGAATAGAAACGCTGTGAGTGCAAATCTAAGGAAAGGAAAAACCTGAAACGGCAAACAAATTTGGTTTGCAGAAATTGGAAGGCTAAGGGATATAGCAAGAAACTTACAGCTCCAGTTGACCAGTGAATCGCTTTGAGCTCACTACGTTCAAATATGCTTCTATGGACAAGTGAAGGAATAACCACAGCTGAATTATGAATTTTCTTGAGATGAGTCTAAGAAACAGAATACTCTTAGTCTTGTGGTCTAAAGGATACATCTGAATGGCACTAATAATGGCACCAAAAAATCCCATAAAGGTCATCAGCTCAATTGTGTCTCCTCCATTATTCTTCACAACGAACTCCTATAACAAATGGACAATGAATTTACATTTTTTTCCGATATAACAACATCTTCTTGTTTGCGGACTTGCTTACCTCAGTGGCATTACTGACAGCATATAAGGTTGCCCCAGCTATGACAAGAAAATCTCCTTTGATAGGGTTACGTCCTCCTGAAAATACCATCATTAAAATGCTAAAACCGAGTTTACCAACGAATCTGTTGTTAAAAACAGACTCAAGAATCAATTAAAACCATTACCAGCTCGATCCCCTGCATGGACGTCTGAGAAGACTACCATAACAACACCAACAAAACAGATAACCACACCACTGATCTTCATCAGTCTGTATTTTGTTTTCAGGAAAACCCAAGTCAAGACCAAAACGCAAGGGATCGCCCAGCAGTCCAATAGCATGACACTTGTCAATGATGTGTACTGATAAGCCTTCACCACTGTAAAAGCAAAGCAATGGATTTTTTTATTTACTAGTTTCATAGTCATACTCACCACAAAGGAGAAAAACTACAGAGTACTTGTCAGGGTTATAAGCCACAAAAACTTGACTTAAGAAGAGCTTTATCAGCTAGAACACTCACCAAGAAAATTCGCCTCCACATCAACTAAAGCAAGGAGGAAATAGTAATACCATTTCACCTAAAATTTCGCATAGAATATGTTACTAGATAGACTACAGACACTTCTTTTTGGCACACATTGCTTTTGAAACTCAACAAAATCCAATGTTTCCAAGAAGAGAAACTGTGCAGTTACCTCAACACTGGAGATGGTCTTAGACCAATGTTTCCAAGAAAGAGAAATTCAACACTGACCTTAATTTCGGGTCTTCGATACAGCATAATACCTCCATAGATGATTGCCAGTAACACATAATTTAGGAATGTTTGCGATGTTGGAACATTGATCCCTATTCACAAATTTTCAGACAGATCAAGAAAGCTGCTGGGTGTAATGGTAATAGATCCTCAAAGCATAAGCTAAAAAAACGAAGAATCTTGAACCTTTCCTGGCGAGCTCAGAAGATGTAAAACCATTAGAAGTAGAAAGAAGTGAGAGGAGCTGTCCCAAACCAAGACCAATCAAAGTCTTCTTGGTCCTAATCTCCTTGAAACTGGCACCCACCACCATGTTCTCTCTCTTCTTTTAACTCTACTTGTAAGAAGCAGAGGTTTCTCCGGTGTGAAGTTACGGTGAATGAAATAATAGTTAACTATACAATGGATCAGAGCGGAGAGCATAGGGAGGAGACTTTAACTGCATTCAATGATGAGTGCTGTGTCTCCTTTGTGAGCTGTTGCCTTATTTTATTCTCAATTTAATTGGAATAGTTCTTGCCTTCTTGGGATTGAGATAGTCATTTATAAAATGTTAGTTGATCTATAGGATTTATATCTTTCTTTATCCAACTGGTGAGAAACAAACACCATTTGAAATAATCATATTATTTTAGTACTCAAGCTATCTGCATACATTAATTTAATTAAAGCCACATTTTGCTTTGCAATTACCAAACCTTGGGAGAGAAATATACAAACTTGTCTACGTTTTTTCCCGGGAAAAATAATATTATATCTCACAGCCAATGACATAAACCCTGAGGGCTTTGATTAGCTATAGGTACATAGTTAGGTTTCAGGTGGAAGCAACTATAAGGCTGCTGCGAAGTGACTCACTATCCTCCTCATCGAGAAACTTTCTCTGCTCACTTACCACTTCCCCACTTCTTTGTTCCTCTTCATCTTTCTCCTTCCTGAAAATATCAACAAGGGGAGGGGGTATAAACAATGGGTAAGAATACTGCTCTCCTTGTATTGTATACCACGGAAGCAGAACAGATATTGTACTTGAAGAAAGACTTAATAAGACTGTACATTGAGTATATGATCAGTCCAATAGCTGTAGTAGCAAATGCCAACAAGTAGATCCAATCAACCTGACGTTTAAAATACATACATAACCATTTTGATCTCATCAGCTGGTTTCTACAGACAGAAAATGTAAAAGAGTTTTCTTGATGTTTGATACAAAAAAAATGAGCAGACCTTCTCGTGGTAACCAAAAGTGCGGATCAAAACAGCCCACATGTCTGAAGTGAGCAACGAGAGGTTGTAAATTGTTGCACCATTGGTCTGAGAAGATCATGTTCAAAAGATGGTTATATATATATTCAGAGACACTGTCATGGAAATGAGAGTGTTTGATCATATGGTTTCAGTTTTGTCTCATACCTGAATTAAGACTGCGACTAATGAATAAAGGAGAAATAACGCAAGTGCGACTCCAAGGTAAAGTAAAATCTAGAACCACAAAAAGTACAAAATGATTTTAAGAAAAGAAGTCCTTTGGTTTGCAGAGATTAAAAGGGAAATGGATATCCCAAGTGTGGCAGCATGCTTACCGTCTCAGTTGACCAGTGAATCTCTTTGAGCACACCACGTTCCAATATGCTTCTATGGCCAAGTCAAGGAATATTCATATAGGTTTAAGAAACATAAAGAAGTATTGGTCTTGTTGTTTGAAGGATACATCTGCACGGCAGCAACAATTGTGCCAAAAATTCCGAAAAAGGCCAATAGCTCAATCATGTCTGTATTCTTCACAAGGAACTCCTACAAAAGAGAAACAAGGAGACTAGAATTCAAGTACACTAAATTTGGTACTTTTTTGAAAGTATTGTTTCGCGATATAATAACATAACTTCTTTGTAAGTATGTGATTAGAGACTTTGTTACCTCGCTGACATTACAGGCAGCAGACAAGGTTGTTCCGGCTAAAACAAGAAGATCTCCTTTAACAGGATTACTTCCACCTAAAACAAGAAGATATCCTTGAATCAAGGTTCTTGGTGAATTTTTTTACTTGCAGGCTTGAAGCCATGGTAAATGAAAAAAGGGACCATTACCAGCTCGATCCCCTGCATGGACGTCTGAGAAGACTACCATGATAACACCAACAATACAGATAGCCACACCACTGATCTTCATCAGTCTGTATTTTGTTTTCAGGAAAACCCATGTCAAGACCAAAACGCAAGGGATCGCCCAGCAGTCCAGTAGCATGACACTTGTCAGTGATGTGTACTGATAAGCCTTCACCACTGTAACGAAATTACATTGTCATGAAAACGCAGGATCAGAGACAAAAGAAGAGTTTTTTTTTGTTTTTTTCTCACCGAGAAAGTTTACCTCCACATCAACGAAAGCAAGGAGTAAATAGTTATACCACTTCACCTACAACAATTTGTGCATTGAAGATGTTAGCAACACTTTCTAGTTAGAGAACATTATAAGACTACTCTGTTTTTTTGGCACTCAATATTAAAACCTCCAAAAGTCACACTCAGAAGATCACTAATTCACCCAAGAGGAAGAAGCAACAGCATAATCTAAAGTTTCCAAGAAGAGAAGATCATCAATACATTACTGACTTTAATTGCGGGTCTTCGGTACAGCATAATACCTCCATAGACGATTGCAAGTGAAAGATAACCCATGAACGACTGTGTTGTTGGAGCATTTATCCCTATAATATAAATGTTTTCAAATTTGTATAAGCCTCTATATATATGTATTTGAAATGTATTAAAGAAAAGATGGGTTTCAAAACAAAGGTGCAACCTTCTCTGGTGACCTCAGACGCTGCAAACGAAAGAAATGTAGAGAGAAGCGAGATGATCTGTCCTAATCCAAGTCCAATCAGAGTCTTCTTCGTATTCATCTCATTGAAACTGAAACACACCATTACTGGTTTCTTCCTTCAATACCACAATTATCCCGTGAAACCAAACTCTAGCTGCAGAGGAGAGAGAAAAGTCATGAGCAGTCTTTAATTAGTTTTGTCGTCGTAATAAATCACTGAATTTAATGGATTTGTCGGCAACTACATGATGTTTGTATACAAAGATGAGCTTTCAAGTGACCATTATAGAGTTCTGTGGAGGAGATGCACTGTTTGTAGAATAACCAGTGTATGTCACCATAATAGAACATCTTACATTCTAGTAGTAAGTTAAATAAATAGCCTAGAAGTTGATACATTTGAAGTTACTCCTATATCTTAATTTTGTGTTTACAATTAAATTAAGAACAGCTAAAGCAAGGAGGAGATTACAATACCACTTGGCCTACAATTTTATTTGGTAATAGCAATACTCGTTACTCGTTGGTTAGAAGAATACTAACGAGACCTTCAATGCTCATTCTCACTACAGTTTATGTTTCCCTTAATTATAAACTAGACAAAAGCTCACACAAGACATCCAATACTGATGATTACCTAAGACAAGAGGAATATAGAATATAACACAAAGTGAAAGAAACTTCAGTACTGACTTGAGCTGTGGATCTTCGATAGAGCATGATACCATAGACGATAGCCAGAAAGACTGTGATGTTGGAGCAAAAGCCAAAAAATGAAGAATCTTGAACCTTTTCTGGCGAGCTCAGAAGATGTAAAACCATTAGAAGTAGAAAGAAGCGAGAGGAGCTGTCCCAAACGAAGACCAATCAAAGTCTTCTTGGTCCTAATCTCCTTGAGATAGAAACCCATCACCATTTGCTCTCTTCTTTTAATCTCTCCTTGTTAGAAGAAGCAGAGATTCTCCGGTGTGAAATTACAGTGAATACTATACAATGGATAAGAGAGAGGAGTACTGTGTCTCAATGGAAACAAACACCATTTGAAACATCATATTATTATTAGTACTCAAACTAATCTGCATCAAATAATATTCAAAGCCATATTTTTCTTTACAATTACCAAATTTTGGGAGAGAACTATACAAAGCTTGTATGCCCCCAAAAGTTTCTGCCCCGGAAAAAAAAAAAATCTTATATGTCACAGCTAATGGCATATATAAATAAAACCCTGAGGCTTTCTCGCTTTGATTAGCTCTTGCCTATAGGTACAGAGTTATGTTTCAGGTGGAAGCAACTATAAGGCTGCTGAGAAGTGACTCACCATCCTCCTCATCGAGAAACTTTCTTTGCTCACTTCTTTGTTCCTCTTCATCTTTCTCTTTCCTGAAAACATCAACAAGGGGATATAAACAATTAATGGGTGAAGAATACTTCTCTCCATGTATTGTATACCACGGGTGCAGAACAAATATTGTTCTTGAAGAATAACTAAATAAGACTGTACATTGAGTATATGATCAGTCCAACAGCTGTAGTAACAAATGCCAAGAAGTACATCCAATCAACCTGACATTAACATACATACATGACCATGGATCTCATCAGCTGGTTTCCACAGACAGAAAAGGTAAAAGAGATTTTTGATGTTTGATACAAAAAAATGAGCAGACCTTCTCATGGTAACCAAAAGTGCGGATCAAAACAGCCCACATGTCTGATGTGAGCAACGAGAGGTTGAACATTGTTGCCCCATTGGTCTGAAAAGGTCATGTTCAAAAGATGTTATATATTAAGAGCCATGGGCATGGAGAAGAGAGTGTTTGATCATATGATTTCAGTTTTGTCTCATACCTGAATTAAGACTGCGGCTAATGAATAAAAGAGAAATAACGCAAGTGCGAGTCCAAGGTAGAGTAAAATCTGGAACCACAAAAAGTACAAAAATGATTTTAAGAAAAGAAGTCCTTTGGCTTGCAGAAATTAAAAGGGAAATGAATATCGCAAGTGTTGCAGCATGCTTACCGTCTCAGTTGACCAGTGAGTCGCTTTGAGCACACCACGTTCCAATATGCTTCTATGGCCAAGTCAAGGATTATTCATTTAGGTTTAAGAAACATAAAAAGTATTGGTCTTGTTGTTTGAAGGATACATCTGTACGGCATTAACAATTGTGCCAAAAATTCCGAAAAAGGCCAATACCTCAATCATGTCTGCATTATTCACAAGGAACTCCTATAAAGAGAAAAAAGGTGACTAGAATTCAAATACACTAAATTTTGGTACTTTTTGAAAGTATAGTTTCGCGATACAAGAACATCAAAAAAAAAAAGTATGTGATTAGAGACTTTCTTACCTCACTGACATTACAGATAGCAGACAAGGTTGTTCCAGCCAAAACAAGAAGATCTCCTTTAACAGGATTACTTCCACCTAAAAGCCACCATATATATATATGTTTGAGTCAAGTTTCTTGGGCCAATATGTGAGTATTTACTTGCAGGCTTGAAGCCATGGAAAATGAAAAAAGGGAAAGAGAAATAAACCATTATCAGCTTGATCCCCTGCATGGACGTCTGAGAAGACTACCATGACAACACCAAAAATACAGATAACCACACCACCGATCTTCATCAGTCTGTATTTTGTTTTCAGGAAAACCCAAGTCAAGACCAAAACGCAAGGGATCGCCCAGCAGTCCAGTAGCGTGACACTCGTCATTGATGTGTACTGATAAGCCTTCACCACTGCAACGAGTTTACATTGTCATGCAAACGCAAGATTAGAGCTCAAGCCAAATAATGGGACAAAAGAAGAGTTTTTTCTTTTCTCACCGAGAAAGTTTGCCTCAACATCAACAAAAGCAAGGAGTAAATAATTATACCACTTCACCTACAAGAATTTGTGGATTGAAGATGTTAGCAACATTTGCTAGTTAGAGAACATTATATAAGACTACTCTGTTTTGGCACTCAATATGAAACCTTTCAAACACAAACTCTCATTACAATTTGTTGTTTCCCTATAAAATATACAAAACTCACACTTGAAAGATCATTACTTCACCCAAGAGGAAGCAACAGTGAATGTAAAGTTTCCAAGAAGAGAAGATCATCAATACTAACTTTAACTGCGGGTCTTTGATACAGCATGATACCTCCATAGACGATTGCAAGTGAAAGATAACCCATGAACGACTGCGATGTTGGAGCATTAATACCTACAAAAGGTTTCAAATTTGTGTATATATGAAATATATTAAAGAAAAGATGGGGTTTATAAAAAAAAAAAAGGTGAAACCTTTTCTGGTGATCTCAGACGCTGCAAACGAAAGAAATGTAGAGAGAAGGGAGATGATCTGTCCTAATCCAAGTCCAATCAGAGTCTTCTTCGTCTTCATCTCATTGAAACTGAAACACACCATTACTTGTTTCTTCCTTCAATCCCACAATTATCCCGTGAAACCAAACTCTAGCTGCAGAGGAGAGAGAAAAGTCATGGGAGTCTTTAATTTTTTAATATATATTCTACAACAAACATGGAGTTTCGTTGTCGTAACCAATCATTAATTTTACAACGCATAATTGAATTAAGATGGATCTGTCGGCAACTACATGACGTTTGCATACAAATACAACGATGAGCTTTCAAGTGACCATAATAGAGCTCAGTGGAGATGCACTGTTTGTAGAATAGCCAGTGCATATGACCATAATAGAACATCTTAGTAGTGAGTTAAATAAAATAGCCTACAAGTAACTTCTATATCTTATTTTGTGTTTTCAATTAAATTAAGATCAAATAAAGCCTTCTTTTACAGTTACCAATTTTTATATATTACTAACTTGTCTCTCTACCTACAAGTTTCTTTCTCTTTACAGCCAATGACATAGACAAATAACAACAAAACTCAGGCTTTGGGTTCAGGTGGGAGCACCTATAAGGCTGTCTCGAAGTGATTCACCATCCTCTGCATCGAACACCTTCTTCCTCTGCTCACTTACCACTTCTCCATCTTTTTGTTCCTCCTGATCTTTCTCCTTCCTGAGAAATGCGAATATCAAGAAATGGAAAACAGATATTGGAGAGCAGAACAGATATTGGAGTTGAAGAAAGATGAGAAAAGACTGTACATTGAGTAAGATCAGTCCAATAGCTGTCGTAGCAAATGCCAAGTAATAGAGCCAATCGACCTAGAAATATATAGCCAACATGATCACATACACTGTTTTCTACTGACAGAAATGTAAGTGTGTCATATGATGTTTCGATATACAAAGTGAGCTAACCTTCTCATGGTAAGCGAAAATGCGGATCAAAACCGCCCACATGTCTGATGTGAGTAACGAGAGGGTGAACATTGCTGAACCATTGGTCTGAGAAGACCATATATTTTTAAAAAATGTTATACGTTTCAGAGGCATGGAAATAAACGGACAAATTGACAAGAATTCAGAGAGTGAAGGAGGTCATTGCATGGTCTTAGTTTGGTCTCATACCTTGAGTAAGACTGTGAGTAACAAGTAGAAGAGACTAGTACAATTCCAAGGAAAGGCAAAACCTGAAACCGCAAAAGCGCAGAAACTTTTTAGTTCGTACTGCTAAAATGGATATCTCTAATGTAGCAGCAAACTTACAGCCCCAATTGACCACTGAATAGCTTTGAGTGCATCACGTTCAAATATGCTTCTATGGACAAGTGAAGGAATATCCTCTTTGATATTAAATAAGTTTAAAAAACATAAATGTGTTAGCCTTGTTGTTTGAAGGATACATCTGAATGGCACCAATCATTGCGCCGAAAAGGCCCACAAAGGACATGAGTTCAACTCTGTCTGCATTCTTCACTAGGAACTCCTATAACAGAAGAACAGGGAGACTAGAATTACAACTTTACAAGTGGACTTAATTTCATAGAGTGATTGTAGTATGTGATTAGGGACTTGCTTACCTGACTGACATTACTGACAGCATACAAGGTTGCTACAGATATAACAAGAAAATCTCCTTTGACAGGATTATTTCCACCTGAAAGCCACCATAGTATGCGTTTCTCAGGCCAATATGTGTTTACTTGTAGGCTTGGGAAGAGTGAAGCCATGGTAAGAAAACAAGAGAAAGAGAAGTAATGAATCAGTTTTAAAAACCGTTACCAGCTCGATCCCCTGCATGGACATCTGAGAAAACTACCATGACAACACCAACAATACAGATAACCACACCACTGATCTTCATCAATCTGTATTTTGTTTTCAGGAAAACCCAAGTCAAGACCAAAACGCAAGGAATCGCCCAGCAGTCCAGTAGCATGACGCTCGTCATTGATGTGTTCTGATAAGCCTTAACCACTGTAAAACCAAAGCAATGGAGTTATGATTCAAAATATCATCATAGTACTAATACTCACCACAAAAGAATCAAATAACAGATTACTTTCTCTGCAGCCTCGGCTGGACAAAGGGCAACAGAGGAAAGATGAGGTAAAGAAGAAATCTTTCAGTGAGGACTGAGGACACTCACCGAGAAAGTTTCCCTCCACATCAACTAAAGCAAGGAGGAGATAATAATACCACTTGGCCTACAAATGTATTTGGCATTAGCAATACTCGTTACTCGTTAGTTAGAAGATTACTAATGAAAACCTTCAATGCTCATTCTCACTACAGTTTATGATTCCCTATAAACTAGACAAAAAAACTCACACAAGACACTCCAATGATCACTGATTACCCAAGACAAGAGGAATATAGTATATAACACAGAGTGAGACAAACTTCAAAATACTGACTTGAATTGTGGATCTTCGATAGAGCATAGACGAGAGCCAGTAACAAATAACCCAGAAAAGACTGTGATGTTGGAGCATTAATCCCTATTAAAAGGTTTCAAATTTGTGTTAAGCCAATCAGTGTTTAAAAAAAAAAAAACTGGGTTGGAATTTGCAAAAAAGGTGAAACCTTTTCTGGGAGAGGATCTGTCCCAAACCAAGTCCAATTAGAGTATTCTTCGTTTTAATCCCATTGAAATTGAAACACACCATTGTTATTTGTTTTTTTGCTTTCGTTAACCAAAACAAGCCGGAGAAAACAAACCCTAGTTGCAGCCGGTGAGAAAATTATGGTGAATGCATAAACAAGTGGTGTGTTTCAATTTCAATGGGATTAAAACGAATGGATCAAAGCATCAGATTCAGAGAGGAGAGAGTGAAAGCTCTAGTCTTTTGGAGCACAAACAAGTGTGTCGCCGCCGCTGCAAAATCGTTGACTTTTGGGTAAATTGAAAAAAAGCAAAGGCCTCCTCTAATATAATATCTCTATATTTTTTTCTTCAATTTTGATGGGCCTTATATCGGGCTTTGTTAGCCTCTATACGAATTTAAAAGTCTCAGACGTAAATTAAGTTAATTAACTAATACTTCATGATTTAATTGAAACACGCATAATAAAAAATAATTATTTTTACAAAGTTTAACCAATTATAAAATCTACATAATATAAAATATAAAATTAATTTAAAAGTTGCATAGGATATTTACATGAAACAAAAATACTTCTCTAAACATCCTATTTTATAAAACGGAGGAAATAATAAATATAGAGATATTATATTAGAGAATTGGATAATTTTAGACACCAAACTGACCATTTTTTTTCTTTAGCATTTGTGTTAGCCATAAAAAAAAAATTGTTTTCATTTAAAGTTGTAATTTGAGTGACCATATATATATTCCATCTATCATTAAGTCCAATAGTTTAAACTTTGTAATTTATAAAAGAAATAGAAAACAGAAGATTCAGTCGAAATTATGTCCAATTATTGATTGATGGGCCAATGGAGCCCGGGATGCTGAAAATGTAAAGGCCAAGGCGAAATTATGATTCAAACATATTTTTAACTATTTCTACTTTTGAAATTTTGTTTAGTCAGTTGTAGTTTTGGACTACATTAAAACTTTACAAGAATCTTCTTCAACATTTATAATGTTTTCTCGTTGATTTAAAGTTTTAAACTAACATATAGGAATATCTTCAGATTAAGGTCGAACAAAGCCGACAGAACCGACCAAATGAATGAAGTCTCAAAAACGTAAAAGACGCGCAAAAAAAAATAAAGAAGAAAAAAAAAACTTAGGGAATAGAATGTTTTAGTTAGTCAGAAGAAGAGAAAATACAATTAGTAAACATGACCAACGTAAATAACGATGTTGACATAAAGCAAACCCTACAGAGAAAGCATTAAATATCATTTTTTGTCGAATGACTCAAGATTTTTCCTCTAAGCGCGTTTTTGCTTCTCTGTCACCTCCATTTATATACGAGTCATCATCTCTGTCTTTGCTCTAAAGCTTTTCTGTCAAACTAATTTCAATTCCCCACGTCTTTTTTTTTTTGTTCTTTCTCTCTAAAAATCTCTTAAACCAAAAAAAAAAACAACACAACAATAAAAACCGAACCTTTGCTTAGCTTAGCTTCATTAGATTATATCAGCTACTCATTAAGAGAGAGAGAGAGAGAAGGAGATAGACTTTACAGGTAAAATATATTTTCTTCTTTTAATTTATTATAATCTCTAAATTTGGGTTTGTTTTGTGGGATAAAAATGTCTATTCTTGAGCAAACCTCTCTGTCTCTCTTTGCTTTTTGACACCTTTGTCTTTGCTGTTTCCGTTTTTTTTTTCTTTCTTTTTTTTTAAATATCTTTTGCTCTTTAGAGGGTTTCGAGTTCTTTGGGTTTCCCAAATTTCTCCAACAACAACAAGCTCGTCGACCCTTTTTTTCGTATCTTCCTTCTCATTTTCTGCCTAATTTCTTTATTTGATTCGATCCGTCTTTTGAGTTATGTATCCTATGGATTCTGATTATAATCGTCGTGGTCTGGTGGTAAGCATTGGAATTTATTCTCAAAGCTTTGTTCTTTTTTCGAATCTATCTCTTAAAAGTTTTCAAATTTTGACGTTTAAACGTTTATTGGGTTTGTGTAAAGGTCTTAGCTTTAAGGTGAATCTCAAATTTGGAATCTGTTCTTGTTGATTTGAGGAAACTAAACTTTTGGCTCTGTATCCTCAAAGCTTTGTTCTTTTTTTTTTGAATCTATCTCTTAAATTTTCAAATTTGATGTTTGTGTAAATAAAGGTCTTAGCTTTTTAGTGTGAATCTCAAATTTGGAATCTCTCAATGTGATTAAAACTCTTTTCGTTGAATTGATTGGTTGATATATATATATGTTGTTGTTATTGGTGACATGAAATTAGAAATCTTTGTGAGAGTTGATTGGCTAATTCGAGTTGTAATGATGACGATATTGCAGGCGAACGATCGCTCACCAGCCCACTTTGTTAGGCTGGATAAACCAAGAGCCGTAGACGATCTCTATATAGGCAAGAGAGAAAAGATGCGTAGGTGGTTGTGCTGTGCTTGCCACGTTGAAGAGCCTTACCATTCTCCTGAAAATGAACACCTCAGAATCCCTAAGCACAATCATGATTATGGTACTTCTCTTTGCTCTTAAAATGGTTTGTTGTGATTTCCAGGCCATGAGCTAATCATCATTTCTTGCTAGTTGTATGCAATTTCAATTTTTTTCCTTGGGATATTCAAATTTTTGTTTTTGTTATATTGAAGGGAATCACAACAGAAAAACACAGGCTGCTGTGAAGCCTGATGTTTTGAAGGAGCCTCCATCTATTGATGTGCCTGCATTGTCATTGGATGAGCTGAAAGAAAAGACTGATAACTTTGGATCAAAGGTATTGATTGGTGAAGGCTCATACGGAAGAGCCTACTATGCAACCTTGAAAGATGGCAAGGCTGTGGCGGTGAAGAAGCTTGATAATTCAGCGGAACCTGAATCAAATGTTGAGTTCTTGACTCAGGTCTCTAGGGTTTCGAAGCTGAAGCACGATAACTTTGTTGAGCTCTTCGGCTATTGTGTTGAAGGGAATTTCCGCATTCTTGCGTATGAGTTTGCCACAATGGGATCTTTACACGACATTTTGCATGGGAGAAAAGGAGTCCAAGGAGCACAACCAGGGCCAACACTTGATTGGATCCAACGGGTCAGAATCGCAGTTGATGCAGCTAGAGGACTTGAGTATTTACATGAGAAAGTTCAACCTGCTGTAATACACAGAGATATCCGATCTAGCAATGTGCTTCTCTTTGAAGACTTTAAAGCCAAGATCGCTGATTTTAATCTATCGAATCAGTCTCCTGATATGGCTGCTCGTCTTCATTCTACCAGAGTTTTGGGAACCTTCGGTTACCATGCACCAGAGTAATGAATGCTTCTAAAACAACAGTTGATCACACTGATTTCTATAGGAAGTGAAAGATTGTAACTTTACATTTTTGCTGTTGCAGGTATGCGATGACTGGTCAACTGACACAGAAGAGTGATGTTTATAGTTTTGGTGTAGTGCTTTTGGAGCTCTTGACCGGTAGAAAACCCGTTGATCATACAATGCCTCGTGGTCAACAAAGTCTTGTCACTTGGGTATGTATTATCACCTTTTTCTCTAATAGACTCTGAGGATAATCTTACTTTCGAATTTACTGACTTGATTTGGCATTTGCCATGTAACTTCAGGCTACTCCGAGGCTCAGCGAAGACAAAGTGAAGCAATGTGTTGATCCAAAGCTGAAAGGAGAGTATCCTCCTAAAGCTGTTGCAAAGGTAAAAGCTTCTGATCTTTTTGACAGATCAATCTCTAATCTGTGAAACCACTTTCAAAGCTAACCATGAAATATTGTTATATCCTTATTCTTGCGCTTCAGCTTGCGGCAGTAGCAGCATTGTGTGTGCAATATGAATCAGAGTTTAGGCCGAACATGAGCATTGTGGTAAAAGCTCTTCAACCATTGTTGAGGTCATCAACGACAGCAGCTGCTCCAGTCCAGGAAACTTGATTGGTCTGTGTTTCAATTGTTGTCATACCATATAAATGTGTTCTTCAAGAGAGTCTTTTTGTCTTGAGGCTTTTCTTCAGTTGGGATGTATATGTTTTATGAAGGTGATGAGTAGTGTGAATTGGTGTGTGTCTTTTCAAATGTTTGGTGGAGTCTGTCTATTTATACAAAATTATTTTATTACTGTATCTGATTTGTTTTTTTTGGGGTTCTTCTCTTTGTATTCAATATACTTTCATTTCACACTAATTATAAAGTTTTCAGATACAGTTTTGAAAGGAATATTCATCACACGGATCTTGCAATGTTAGTTATTGATACAAGAAATTTAAGAAATGCTTGGCAGGTTCAACTAACCAACCTCACAGGCTGAAAAATATGCTTGTATATATATATAAGACGTTAAGAACCCAGTTGTGCGAGTAATTGTGTAACAAGAAAAACAAGAGCAAAAAAGTGACCTGATATTTTGCAAAAACCAAAGAATACAATATTATATATCGAAAATACATATATCACTTACCAAGTTTGTTCACTCTATCTTTTAAAACAATATAGCTTCAGACTTGAGAGGTTCTTCAACGAACTTTAAACCGACTCTTGAGAGAAGTAAGAGTTGGTCTGCGAAGTTTGCTACACTGTATCCTCTGCTAGTATGCGACTGGTAAACCCCCAATTTCTAGAATATTCTCCACCAAAAGAATTCTTCAGAACAAAAATCCTGCAGGAACAAGTGCGAAAGCAGATGATTCTCCATTTTAATAACATTCAGGTATTATCTACTGGAGTAATTCGTAATCCCCATATTTGTATCTTCTGAAACCTAGGTTGGTTGGTTTGGTACGAATGTATCTAGATGATCTTCTTTGGGAGCTTTAAAGGTAACATAATGAAGTTTGGAGATAAACTGTTACCTACTTTAAGAAACTTTTCATCTGGGAAGAAGCGGGGTTCTGTCGTCTGATTCACCACGGTGACTAGCCTGAACAGACACAGAGATAAAAAGACAATAATAAATATTGATATCGACTTAAGTTGGAAAAAATGCAAGAACTGGTTTTACAAATATATTTTTCACCTCTTCATTTGCCCCTGCGGCCATGTTGATGAATGAGTCATTAGCCCTGAAGGAGAGAGATAACAAAGAAGGAAATAAGCTAAATAGTGTAAAATACTGCTCATGTATCTGTTACAAGGCTTTTTGCTGAAGGAAATTGTCTAAAGAAGAACTGGTAAACACAGTTAACAATAAAGAAGTATGTATAGTGACACAAACCTGTGAGTATCCTTTGCATTGCTTAGTTCTAGGTTCCCGTTCTGTTGTTGCTCGTCTTTCACTTTAGCCAGTGGTGAAAAGAACTATGCATATTTGAGACAAAAAATAAATTAAGACAGAAAATATTTTGTTAAGTTGAATTTATTCACTAATGAAACTGGTCCTATGGGTTTACCTGGTGCATTGAAATGAAAACGATTGAAATTCCAAGAAGAAAGTTCATGGTTATAACATGTCCAAAGAGCGCTGCAGATGCTATGCCCGTAAATATTGTGGCAACTGTCGATGAATATTTCTTCAAGATTGTATCTGAAAGCATCAAAGATGAAGAGAGGTAAATATCCACCACAACAATCTTTCGGTAAGAAACATACCATTGAGTTTTTGAGTATATATAACAAACAATCTCCAGATATGTTAAAAAAGCATCTAGACTCAAGCAAACTAGTTCATAGATTAAATGAATCTAACAAAGCTTAGTCAGTATAACCTGCATATTTG
Organism: Camelina laxa; assembly: GCA_024034495.1. Taxonomy (NCBI): domain Eukaryota; kingdom Viridiplantae; phylum Streptophyta; class Magnoliopsida; order Brassicales; family Brassicaceae; genus Camelina; species Camelina laxa. The sequence continues at coordinate 6,622,892 of CM043882.1, read as the reverse complement.
AAGAAAAAGGAGGATAAAATCCCTTGTGCTGCGTTGTTCAGTATCAAAAACATGGTAGCCCTAGAATGTCCTTGTAGGATGTCAAAGCTGCCAGGACCTGTCAGGATCATGATAAATTTCTCAGCAATGCATCCTAAGTTTAATTACCTTACATGTTTTTCAAAAGCTATTATGGTGTCATATAATTTTCTTCCATGCCATTTTTAAAATGCACATACCTTTATATATAACAGTTCCTAGTATTCCAAGAAAGTTGAATATCGCACCATAACCATAGAGAAATAAATTCTGCAACAGAAAAAAATGTCTAATGAGATGACATATACACAAGGTCAAAAGAAGAAGACAACACAGAAGTAGAAGACCATGATTCTAGAATTTGACATGAGAAAGAATATGAGTTATGTACCCTAAGATGAGGAACATTAGTTATAACAGAGCAAAGTAGACCAGAGAACAGAACAAAGAGTTCAACAACCCAAGGCTCTTTGATTATAAAGAGCAACTGGTTTACTAAGACAACTGAAAAGTGGATAATTCCATTCCATTAACAACACACACCATATCATTTCTCTGATGCAAGATGAGAAAAGTGCTACAGAACTATCTAACCTGAAGGTAGATGCTTGTGTCATACTGACTCTTTAGAGCATACTCATTGAAGACAGATGCCATTGACGGGACAGTAACCTGCATGTAAATTTGCAAATTAGCCTCAAGGATGAATAACAGCTTTTTCATAATGCATCAATGGGGAAGTACAAGAAGTCAGATTATGTGAATCACTACAATGCCTTAACATTGAGCAAAATTAAGTACAGGAAAAATATACTTACAAAGATGACGGTACAGATGTATGCACCCGTAGCAAGAGGAATTCCAATGGCTGTAGCACCTTCAGGAAGAGAACGTAGTTGATTGACACTAATCCCTATTAGCAACAGAGCAAGTGCCTCCCACTGTAACAAAAATAAAGGATAACACCTTTAGCAATACAAATATGGAAACATACAAAATCCAATCAAGAACAAGATGTAACTATGAAAGGAAGGTTACAAAAAAACTTCCACGATAAGTCGATAATATTGTCTGTTACTGAAAATCGGTCATACATATTATCTATTAAAACAATTAACTACCTGTATGATAGAAAACCGCCGCTTCATTATCATCTTTAACAGAACAGCAATGACTAGAACCTTTAGGTTGCTAAGCATCTTCACGGTAGCAGGATTGAAATATAGCTGGCATAGCAGAAACTTTCATTAATGTGTGAAATTAAAATACAGGAAGAATGAAAGACAAATAGTACAAGGCGAAAAGAACAGTAATCAAATCTACTGCAAACTATGATGTAAACAGCTGGCCGACTCATATAATCTATCACCAAAAGGCAACATTAAAGGTAACGCGATGACCACCAGATCTAAAGGAAGAAGAAGATATGGCGGAAAAGAGAGCTGTACAAACTTATCTTTCAAAATGGTAATTCCATTATCTGGTTAGGGTGCACTTAAGCAGTGTCTGGCGTGGAAAGATAGAAAGTAAAAATATAGGATCAAGAAAATTGGAGTACATAGATAACATGATATGCTCTTGCCATAAAGCCAAAACTTTTGACTATAGACCTCACTACATTTCAATAGTTTAATCAGATTAAGGATGCCAAAATGAAAAATAACAAGTGGCTATACCTGCATTGTGAACTTCAGATAGTTATTAATTGCGTACAGTAAGGCTGGAACGGCAAGAAGTACATTATTTCGAGCTGCCTGCAAAAAAGACTCATGTCAATGCAAAATAGCTCTAAGAAAACAAAAAAATGATATCTATCTACTGGTCTGTAAAATCCACAATTCACACAACCATGCATTGACATACCAACATGTGACTCTTCAAATCACCAATTTCTAAATACCAACATGTAACTCTTCGAATTACCAAATTACTAAATACCAACATGTAACTCTTTGAATCACCAACGTACTAAAGTCTAGAAAACCTAATGAACTGTAGTAAAAAGAAGGTGATACGTAGATGAGACATGTTTGTATGACCTACGACAAGCCATCATGCAATGAAAGATCACATAGCGAGCTTCAGATTGGAGAATATGCCAAACCAAAAATCTAGTACAGCAGCTTTGCAAAACATTACACTCCCTCAAATTGACAAAGAAGAGATACCTGGACAAATGTAGAAATGGATAGAAGAGGCTTCTCTCCAACTTTTTGGTTTCTGGCCTACAATAACACAAAGACGTAAGTATTAAAGATCGTCCACGGTGCTTACAAAAAAAAAAAAGCAAGAGACTCAAGCAATAGACAATAATTCGAAAATCAAGAAAGTGTCTTTATGCACAGAACTAATTGGAACAATATCACATTCACATTACCAATTAATCAACACTATGAACTTCTACTTTCTAGTACTTTTCACCTTCTAATGCAGAAGAAACATCTAGCCACTAGTCCTAAATACAAGAGTATAACCTAAACGTCCCAATTAAAGAATCGAGATTAAAAGTTAGTTCAGAAACATACCTGGAGTAAAAGCATGACAATCGCAAAAATAACTTTAGCGATCTCTGTCAAGAAGTTGACGCTAATAGGACTGAAGTTGAACTTCCCATCCACCTTAGACATGTACACCAAGACAGGCTGAAAAAAATAAAAAGTATGTAACTTTTAAGTGATTTACACAAACAAATGATGAGCTGAGAGGAAAAAGAACAACGCTGATATGAATATGGTTGTTCCACTAGGATTCAAGAGTCACATGATGAAGAAAAAAAAATATGTCAAAAAGCAGGTGGTCCATGATAGAAGCTATGAAATGCAGCTCTCGTATTTGTAACTAAAGAGCTAAAAGAACCGAGATGATTTACCTGTAGACCAACAAGCATGCAATCACCTACTACCAAAAGGACATTGAGGACACGTTGTTTTGAGGAAACCCTAATCTTGTGATCATCATAAGCCCTGGAAATGGTTTTACTACCGGGTGGGACCAATTTTGAATGGCATACACTGCACTCAGCTATACCGTTCTTCATTTGTCCTTTCTCAATCTGACAATCTCTAGACTGAGTCAAGCCTGATAAACAACAACAACAACAACTCGTGAGTAAAGCGTTCCAAACTAATTAAATGGCAAGAAGATATCAACTTTAAGCAAAAAGGCAATCATCACTAGCATCACCCAAATCTAAACCCACAATCAGATCTCAACAGCTGAGTAAAATCACAATTCAATACAAACAATGAGCGAAAAATAGATCTAAAAGAAGAAAAAAAAAAACCCAAACATGGTAGTGGATCTAAGTAAAGCCGCCATTAGAAAGACTTGTCGGTTAGTTGTAAAAATTATGAAAGCAGTATCGATCAAACTAACCTCAATTGATAGACCTAAACGATCAGCTTAAACAAAACATTACCCTCCCTCCAGCCACGGAACCGTATTCTTCGTTATCTTCCAAACACAGATCTCTCAGGAAGTCGAGCTCCAGAGCAAAAATAATCCAAATCAGTAATCTCTGAATTGCAGAAATTAGAAGAAGGATCTAACTGATGAGAGTCCTCAGCTTGGTTACCAGAAAAAAAAAAGATGCCAAGGGAATATGCAGAGGAGATTGAATCAGTGGGTCGTCTCGTCTCGATTCGTTGGTGTTATCTTCTAACACACGACCTCTCTCTCTCTCTCTCTTTTTCTCTTTTTTTTTTGCTTTGATTACACAACAACGTTTTCTTAATTAATTGAAGATTTTTAAACAGAATTAGCCTTAACACCATTTATTAATTTTACACTTATTAGTTTGTGGGGTAAAGAAATAGTGTTACAGTTATTACTACTGTATAATTCTATAAATTATTTAAGAATCAGCCTAATTCTTTTTTTTTTTTTTACACACAAGAATGAGAATCAATTATTTAACACGTTTTTTTTTGTGTGTAAAAAAAACTAAAAACCAAAATTTAATTGGTAAATTTTTAATATGACAGTTAAAAGTAAGGGCTATATTAATCTGGGGAAGAAAGAAAAATTAAATCTGTAATCCTCTTTATTTCATATTTAGTTATCTTTCCTCATGTTTTTTTTTTCTTCCATAGTTATCTTTCTTTTATCATGTTAACTACAAACATGTCATTGAACATAAAATCCTCTTATCTCTATCGATCAATCATCAGTTACACTGTTCTGACTATAACACTGGTTCATATGAGATTGTCAACACTAATCATTATATAATATAGTAAAACATTTTACAACTTTAATATATAACTATTTATTTATCATACTAAATAATATAATATCAAGATAAAATTACATATTGATATCCATAAATTTTTAATCAAATTGGATGATATTTTCATCAAATGCTTTGGTAAAAATATATTATGAGTTATATGACTATTTATTGGATTAACACTATAACAATATATATATATATATATAAGTTTATAAATATATTTTCTTAAATCATTTTATATCGCGATAAGTTTGACGAAAGTGTTCACAAAATAAATAAATAAAAACATATAATCTGATTATCTATTCAGTTAGCATAATAATGAATTATATCAATAAGTTTACATATATATATCGTGTTACATCATATTATATCGTGATATGTTTATCAATAATATGATAAAGTCATATTTATTGCAGTAACTCATTTGTTATATCATATACAAAAAATAATGAGTTATATTTGTGTGAATAACTTTTTGATTAACTTGTTAACAATCATAGTGTCGTAAAAATTCATATATTATTTGTTCAATGCATAATTATCATGTTAAACAAGCTATCATAATTGACCAAAATGTTCACAAAATAAATAAATAAAAACATATAATCTGATTATTTATTTAGTTAGCATGATAACAAATTATATATTAATAAGTTACATATATATCGTGTTACATCATATTATATCATGATATATTTATCGATAATGTGATAAACTCATATTTATTGCAGTAACTCATTTGTTATATCATATACAGAAAATAATGAGTTATATATAATATAGTATCCTAAGTTTTTTTTTTTTTTTTTTTTTGCCAACATCCTAAGTTATGTATGGTATCAGGTAAGTTATATATTAATTTGTTTGTATACTTTTATAATGTCTTTAGTTGTTAGATTAAACTTACGTGCTAACATTTTATATACGTTGTTAATTAATTTGTTATCTACACATCAAAATTGAACCCAGAAAAATGTGACAATCGTCGTTGCCATCAACAATTCCCCTTTTTGATCGATTAACAGTACCAAACCTTATTTCACGGCACCTCCATCGTTTCCATCTCCATTTCAGCCCACCGGTTCGTTTGATCTAACTGTTTCTCAGCCGTAACTATCGCAACAGATATAATCACCACCACTGCCGATAGAATCACCACCACCACGGCACCACCATCAAACATTCACAACTAATTTTGTCAATAAAACTTAATTACCACCGTTCTACCAGAAAACTTAACCATATATTACCATCTTCTTCCCCGTTGCATCGGTGTCCAGAAAATCACCACCATCACAAGCTTTTTCAGATGGATCTAAGTATAAAGACTAGCTTTCAAGCCTTGCTACCTCCTGAGCTCTTCACGAGCAAGACGCTGGTTAAACTGAGACTGGATACACCAGTTTGTTTTGGAGAAATTCCTCCAAATGTGTCTCTCCCAGCTAGTATTTTCACAAAAGGAACGTATATATTGCATGTGACGCAAAAATTAAATAAAAAAAATGCTTATGTCTAGTCTAATTACGTTACATATCGATATATGCAGCTATATATGAAACCTAACTTTCATATTTCATCCGCCGCAGCAGAACTAGAAGCTACATAAACCTTTGTTAATTCAGCTCCATGCCAAACCTAAACCTATCTTTCAAAAGCAAAGCTCTTCGTAGATAACCAATTTGTTAAGTTAGGTTGAACTAGATCTCCCTATTTCAGACCTAATAATAATATCTCTTATTCTCTTTCTCTGATGATGTCCTGTTTGGCTAAGGATGAATTCATATGGGCAGAAACGGCCGTCTTCTGGGATATGTTTGATTGCCCGATCCCCGGCGATAGAGATGCTGTTGAGGTTTCGAAAAACATCAGAGAGTCCCTTAGGAAACTGAACTACCGTGGTCGGACCACCATCTATGCTTATGGCGATATGGATCAGATCAAGGCTGGCCTTAAATCACCCGGATACGAGGTCATACAACACGAAAACAAAAACGAAGGTGAGTTAACCTAAAATATTAAATTTAAAAAGTCTCTCTAATTTTTTTTTTATTTTTTTATCTTATATGTCTCTGTAGTGTACTGATCAAAATTTATACAGTAACATGCCCTCTGCCAAAGTTTGTGGATTATCGTGGTACGGCTTCCATCTATGCTGGTGAAACGAATCTGATCTCAGTGGCTGATGGTCAACAAAAAATCGTTGTCAATCAAACAACCGCAGGTGAGATGAACATGAATGAACTCTCTCTTTATATATTTTGTTATCCACGTCCTTGTGTTTATAATAAAGTAATAATATATATGTTGGTATTGGTATTGTTTCAGGAGAGGGAGATGCTAAACTTCGCCGGATCATAACTGACTGTTTATTCTGGACACTAGATAATAGGCGGCCAGCAAATTTTGTACTAATCCTGGGAAGCGTCTCAGATTGCTTTGTCTTCCCGAGTGTTTATACAAAATTGTTTATGATAAATGTCAATGTTGTCTTGGTACAGTCTGAAAACGCATCACAATCATCCCCTGAAGAAAATTTGCGTTGGGAAGACATATCTGTCGTCAAGACTAACAAAAAATCTGTCAAGACTAACAAAAAAGGAGGCCTAAGCCAGAATAGATTTGCAGCGCTCGAAGAATCATGCGACTGTGGTACATGTCTTGTTTTTGGCAGTTTTCCCCTTTTTTTTTTAAACAGTACCAAAAAAAAAAAAAAACTGGTATAACTTATATCATGTGGTTTGGGCTAAGCGGCCCATTTAAATTATTCTCAAAAATTACTTACACGGTTTCGACGACTTTATAAAATTGATTCTTACGGGTTTCGGAATTTGGAACGAGACTGGGTAAACATGGATTTCGACGAGACCGTGCCGCTGAGCCAGCGGTCGGAGTGGTCAGATGTGGTTCCGTTGACTCAGGACGATGGTCCGAATCCGGTGGTGCCGATCGCCTATAAGGATGAGTTCCGCGAGACTATGGATTACTTCCGTGCGATCTACTTCTCCGATGAGCGATCTCCTCGCGCACTTCGACTCACTGAAGAAACGCTCCGCTTAAACTCCGGGAACTACACAGTAATCAATTCTCTTTTTTTTTTTTTTTTTAAGTTTCTTCTATGCTTTGTTGGGTGCTTCTGAGCCCTAAGTTGGAATTTGATTGGAGTAGTAATAGAAGTGAACTCTTATGGTTTTGAAATTTGATGGATCTCAAGTCTTTGATTAGTCCTCTTCTTGTTCTCCCCTAACGATATTTTTCCCCTTTGTAAGGTGTGGCATTTTAGGCGCCTAGTACTTGAGGCGCTTAATCACGACTTGTATCAAGAACTCGAGTTCATCGAACGCATTGCTGAGGATAACTCTAAGAACTACCAATTGTGGTAAAGTTCATACCTTTTTTTATCCCTCGTTTGTCTTTTATACCGTGAAGTAGTTGACTGATGGAACAATTTCGAACCAAGAATTGTATATGTTTGATTTATGAAATAGCAGCCTACGTTTTCATAGACTGGAGAAGGTTCTCTTTTATAGGTTTTTTTTTTTTTGGGGGGGAGTCATCAAAGTTTGGAGTCTGTTTTGTATATGCCGAGTCAGCCATTTTTTTAGGCTCTATCGTGGAATGTTCTGTATATGTTAGATCAAAGTTCGTTTTTTTACACATTGTGAAGGTCATACTGCCACCACATATCTGCTGCTTAAGAAAAGTTGACCCTTGGTTATGTGCTTTTGAGTGTGATGATCCATGGTTCTGCGCTAATATTTCCTTTTCTCTAGGCATCATCGGCGATGGGTTGCTGAGAAACTGGGTCCTGAGGTTGCAGGGAGAGAACTTGACTGTACTCGGAGAGTACTTTCACTTGATGCCAAACATTATCATGCTTGGTCACATAGGCAGGTTTGATCTCAATTACCTTGTTAAAGCATTCACTTGTTGGTGTTACATATCTTTTTGCTTGATGTTGGGGAACAACCTGCAGTGGGCATTAGGTGCATTAGGAGGATGGGAAGATGAGCTTGATTACTGTCACGAGCTCCTTGAAGCTGACGTCTTTAACAATTCCGCATGGAATCAGGTAATATGATTGTTGATACATACACTAGATTCTGTTTCCCAAATCTATAGATTAAGTCATCCTTTTAAATAACTTCGTTCCCTTAACCTGGCAGAGGTACTACGTCATCACTCGATCTCCTTTGTTGGGAGGCCTAGAAGCTATGAGGGAATCTGAAGTAAGCTACACAATCAAAGCCATTTTAGCCAATCCCGCAAACGAGAGCTCATGGAGATACCTGAAAGGTCTTTACAAAGACGACAAAGAATCCTGGATTAGTGATCCAAGTGTTTCCTCAGTCTGTTTGAATGTTCTCTCCCGCACGGATTGCTTCCACGGATTCGCTCTTAGCACCCTTTTGGATCTTCTTTGCGACGGATTAAGACCAACCAACGAGCATAGAGACTCAGTGAGAGCTCTAGCTAACGAAGAACCAGATACTAACTTGGCAAATTTGGTGTGTACCATTCTTGGTCGTGTAGATCCTATAAGAGCTAACTATTGGGCATGGAGGAAGAGCAAGATTACAGTAGCAGCAATGTGACGACTCAAAATCACACTTGGGAACAAAATTTGATTTTTAATTTTTCGTATGTACTGCTGTTTTATGAATCACATGAACATGTTTTCTAAATCAATACAATCTTGATAGCTTTGTTTTGTTACGATGATTCAAAGAAGCTTTCTCAACAATGATTTTGCAGAACCAACGATTGAATAAAAAGACTAAACGCATTGCTTTCTCGTTAACCGGAACAAAACCAAAACCGGGTTTTGTCTCGCGGATTCCCCAATTCAAAGACTAACAATTAATTTGATCTGGACTGAACCAAAAAAAAAACAAATCAATTTGCAAATTCAATACATCTAATCGAAGGCTGTTGGGAAGTTAAGTTGTCGAAGTGGGAAGCGTAATTTGGTCGAAAGATTCGTTCTTTTTCTCCGACAAAGAATGTCCACATCTGGGTTTAGTCTGTTCCTCGCTCTTCTACATCTCATGGGTTTCTTATTTCCGCTGAGAGTTTATGCAATTAGGTGATTACTTTTTTGGGTGATAGCTTTGTTCCAATGTTTTTGCGTATCCCTGTTGTGTTCTCTCTTTGGTTAATTTCCTATAGATTTCGATTGGATTTGCAGGAAGGATATCGGATTTTTAGAAGAGCGGAGTTGCAGAACAACTGTCCAAGGAAGATACTTGATATCCGATGATGAAGGTCAGCAAATTCCTATCCAATTCACTCTTCAAAGATCCATCTTTTACTACATTTAGTCTCTTTCAACATAGATTTGGTGGTGAAGAAGTTTTTGTTTTGTTATGATGAATGGTTGTTGTCGCGACAACTTGCAGGGAATGTGTGTGATGCTCTGTCTTTGGAATCTCGAACCCGTTGTTGTCCATGGAAAGGAGAAAGATTCTCTTGTCAGTGAGTTAATTATATGAATCCTAAACAGGACTTGTCGTTTTATTTAAGACTTAGTGTGTTCTTAATCAGACTTCATTGTTTTGTGGGTTTGGCTTGAAGTGGATGCAACCTCCTTTCACAATGCTGCAAATCTTATGAATTTTGCGTTTCTTGCTGCTTGAATCCGTCTCGGGTATATCTATTTCTATGGAACCTTTGGTTTTGTCTCTATGTTCTTGCTTTTCTTTTTAACTATCGTTGAGTTATCTTCTGCAGACGATTCTTGAGCAGGTGGTTAAAGTAAAAGTTGCAAAGCCAGCTACAGCAGGTAAAGTTGTCAGTTTACGGCAGCTTAAAATGTATTTGCATTTGCAAGAGGATAATTTTCGTTGAATTTGCCTATGAAAATTTCAGTTTAACGTCTATTTTCTTCATTATCAGGGACTTACAAGACTGTGTTTGATTTTTGTTCTGGGAGGTGCCGACATAATTCTGAGAGTGTGGTAAGCCATTGACTGTTTTTGTTTCTGTTAATAGGGATTTTTTCTTGGTGAAGTTTTTTGAGATTATATGTCATGAAGATGAAGTTGAGCAATTTAGTATTGTAAGAAAAGTTCTATTTGAGACTGATGGAATGTTCATGAAAGTATAATGAACCTATATAGCAATAAAGAGCGAGATTTCATGTAATTTCTTTTATTCCTGAAACTTCCAGGTTCATGAAAATGCTTACCACAGCGAGTTTCACCATTGTTTTTCTCTGACATCAAATGCTTCAGGTGAGCTTCGATACCCTACTTTTTCTTTCAACTACCCTATCACTTTCATCAAATAACATAACTGAAAACAGGGGCTAATCTCACACAAGTCGAAACTAGACTACTTGGCATTGATGTTATCGTGGGAAGGTAAAAAAACACACCCTTCACTTTCTTTACTCGTTTGAATTGTATACGCTTTTGTGGAGACCATATCCGTTGACTCTTTATTGGATTGGTTTCACAGTCATGGAGATTCATGCGATGCAGTTTGCAAGTCACGGGGAAAATTGTGTGTGATGAATAAACTCTCACTTCTAAACCAATGTGACGTGTAAGTTTCTTTTTAAGCAACTCTTTTACTAGAGTCAATCTCTTAAACCAAACCATCAAGTCATATTTCAGAGAGTTATATATCGCAATTTGGTATTCATATGGTTCTTTCCCTTCTTCTTTGTTTTGCCTAGTATGAAAAGATACATGACCTGCAAAGGATCTTGTTTAGCAAGTGCCGGGGCTGACCAACCTGCTGAAGTTGTTGAAGATGCGCCCAGAGATTTGGTATTTCATCTTTTATTCTCTCTTATGCGCGCTTTAAGTGCCTGAAATCCTCAGTGGAATATTTCGTTTCATTGACATCGGCTTCTCCTGACTCAACTTTTGAATCTTGATCATAAACTGAGTGATTCCATATGTAATGTGAGTTCTTATTTTCTTGGTTTGCAGTATCCAGGCGCGTGTTTGTATACTCGGACAGAATCAATGCTATCCTGTGACGGTTCACACCAACACACCCGACGACTCTGCCCATGTGCCTAGAAACTAACTAGTCAGTGCTAAGACTTATACCATAATTTTTTTCCGCCTCTTGTAGCGGTTTTAGAATGCTATTTGAAACACTGATCATGTAATGTTCTCATGGTGAAAGAAAACATATTCTTGATAGATATACACGCAGATGACTAAAACGTTTATTCATTGAATACCACAGACTGAGGAAAAAGCATCTGTCCACATCAAGTGTAACGTGTGTGTGGCCTACAATTGAGAATTAACTACTAGGCTACAGAAGCAGCAACGTATTCTTTAGATATTTGTCACACACTGCTCATTATATGAGGTGCAGCTTTCTTGAACAGAGCCAAAATCCCAAATTTGTTTTCTTCATCCACAGTCTCTCTCTCTTCACCAAATCAGCAAAGAGGACAACAACACGAAAAAAAGGCCTTTATGAACAGCTCGGGATTCAAAGTTGTAAGAATAACTGCATTAGTTTCATGGTCTTAACTCTTAAGATCTGCAGAACTTGTGTATGAATACACATTGATCAACCAAGACAGACTTGTTTTCGTTTTTGGTGTTAACTAATAATGGTTTGACTTTGTTCTTACATACATAATCACAATGAAACCGCCATTGAAGAGAAACCCAATTTTAATTGATGATATGATTACAGAGATTACGTTTATACTTTGACAATATCAGCAAATCAATAAAATAAAAATAAAAGGAGAAAGACATTTTAATTAGAAGGTGTAGTTTGTTTTAAACACTCTTTTGTCTCCTCCTACTCCTCCTGGTGTCTCAGTCTGTTGTTCCTTAGCCACGGAGACACCTCTGTTAAGCTCTTGTTCTGTCTCTCCACTGTTATCATCATCAGCAGACGCAAACGCGGGATGGCTTAAAACGCATTTGAGAAGCTGCGTACCTCTCAACGCGTTAGTGAGCGGTAAGTGTCCTAAAGGCATTTCATCGTTAAGCTCCCACTTGAATTCTTCAGGAAACGCTCTGTAACCGTATTGAACAACCTCTGTATCAAGAAGCTTCATCCACTCAACTTTAACGAAGAATCTTGTGAAATCTTTCTTCACTTTCAACCAGATTTTGCGTTGCACGCTGTATCCGAATCTCCCGTCGCTGTGTTTCATCCATAGATCGTCGATAGCTTTGAGATCTTCGGTCGAGATTGATTTCACCTCTGAGAAGAAAACGTAGCCGCGTTTCACGGCTGCTTCTCCTGCTATCTGAATGAGTAATCTCCGAGTCTCCTCGTCGGCTTGTCGGAAGTTTTGATCGACGAGGTGGTTCTCCAAAACGTCGAATATGGTCGCGGTTTCAGCGGTCGTGGCGGAGGCGTTTGTGGTAGAAACGGCGGAGACGGCCACGGAAGAGGAAGAAGCAGAGCAGATAAGTGAGAATGTTGCGGCGGAAGTGGGTTGTTTGAGGGAGAGAGAAGTGGGTACGAAATGAGATTGGGAAGGGAGATTGTGGCGGTGATGTGTGTAAGAAGAGTGGTGGAGAGAGTTTGTGGTCGCCATTGAAGGGAGGAAGAGAGAGAAGTCACGTCAGAGAGAAGATAGAGAGAGTGCGAAGTTGGAGAGTTTAAAGAAGAAGAGAGAGAGATAAGGTGTGGAAGATCAGGAAGTACCAAGCGGGGGTCGATTCTGATTGGTCACTTTTGGGTCAGGTTTGATTCTCTCTTTACTTCAATTTTCTATTTTAATTTACAAAAAATAAATAAAAACTAAGTAATTCATTTTATTTTCACTAATTTTCTAAGAATATTAATAATAATGTATATTGTTTTTTATTGTTAATAGATTTTGATGTCTACGTCATTTCTCTCGTTATCGTTATTGAATGAAAGTCTTATAATAATCTTGTATATATAAGTTTTTTTCTATTTTATTTTTTTGTAGAAAAAGAAAATTAAATGTATGGAAAATTGGTCAAAATACTGTCTAAAAAATATGGTCAGAAATCTATTATTTTGCACGTCACAATTTTGTAACATCTTACATATAATGGGCCTTAGGTTCATGGGCGAATATTAGCCTATGATTAAAAAAAAAACGATGCCGTTTTTGGAGGGTTTGTGCTGGACAGGAAGGATCAACATAGAAAGAACGAACACTGATGGCGCCATCTTTGAAGAGCGCAGTCGACGGCTTGTTTTGGTTATTGAATATACTCCTAAAACAACCCTTTTTTTTTTGTTTGTGCCGCCAGTCACCGCCGCCAATTCCTTTTTCTTTTTAATAATTCGAAATTCGTAGATCGAGATTGCTTGGCGGGAGTTATTAGACAGAGAGAAAGAGAGAGGATTTTTTAAAGGAGTTTTGGTTTTGGTATTGCTGATTCCGACGATCGGAGCAGAAGGTGTCTGATTGATTTAGCCATTTAGGGCGTGTTTTGGGCCTGAGGAAATAATGGGTCGCAGCAGTTCGAAGAAAAAAAAGAAACGCGGAGGTAGCGGAAGAAGGGGTCAGCTCAAAGACCATGGATCTAATGATGATGAAGATAATGAACTTCTCTCTGAGGAGATCACTGCTCTGTAAGTTTTGTTAACTTTATCGGTTTTTGTGATACGAGTTATCCAGGGAAATGTGAGATTTAGGGTTTTTCTGGGAGATTTGTGTGTTTTAAGTTTTGATTTTTTGATAGAAGTTGCCATGAACTGTAGATATGTGCTATGATTGGAAATTGTGTGACACTAAACAGCTGACAAACAGATACCTGTTCTTTGAACACGTGAACTATGGGATTTGATTGTTCAGGTGTTACAGGGCACAACAATAGCATTTTTTTCCTTTTGTAAATGTTGTTAAAGATGTTTAGTTTTACTTAAACTGTGTAAAATTAGGACTGGAGCCTCTATATGAATTTTAACAGAAAGAAGGATCGTTTTTTGTTTTTGTTTTCAGCACTGCAATATTTCAAGAGGACTGCAAAATTGTTTCAGGTTCGGGATCACCACCTCAAATAGTTATTAAACTCAGGTTTTCTTCTTACCGATTAGCTGCTGTGATGTTTTTCATTTATGCATGAAGAAATGCGTCTTATCCACCGAGCTCTTGTAATTCGAGCAGGCCTTACTCGAAAGATATGGGATATGAGGACATCGACATCTCTGCTATGCTTTTAGTGAGGTGGATATCTTCTTTTTGAATCTATGACACAGTAAAATATGCCGATCTTTTCTGAATTTATCCCCCTTCTAACTAATTTTTGCCTTCTAGATGCTTACCAGGATATCCTTACAAATCCCCGAAGCTGCAGATTACTCCTGAACAAGGGTTGACAACAGCTGATGCTGAGAAGCTTTTATCTCTTCTCGAGGACCAGGTATGTGTTGGGAATATTTTCTTTATTGATATACTCGATGATATTCGGAAATGCTCTGTGCTGACACAAAGGTACTCAGAGAATTATATATTATGCAGGCAAATACCAATGCTCGTGAAGGTCGGGTTATGATATTCAACTTGGTGGAGGCTGCTCAAGAGTTTTTATCAGAAATACTTCCAGAAAGTCATAATGAGGAACCGGTAAGTATATTCACTCAAATGACTATTTACGCCATGGTAATGTATTCAATCTGTCCACAGTATCCTTAACTGCTGATCAAAAGAAAATTTATTGCTTTTCGTATATGTTTGCATGGGTTGTTCTTCCTTTAAATACAGTGTTATTATGTCTTTCTGAAGGTTCCATCCTTGACTGCACATCGAAGCGCTCAGGTCATTGAGCAACCCATGCTTTCAAATAAAGCAAAATCGTGTTCTGGTGGACCTTTTGTTTATGGTTTTATAGACCTATTTAGTGGCTTGGAAGATGCTAGAAATTGGAGTCTGACTCCAGATGAGAATAGGGGAATAGTATCTTCAGTACAATCCCACCCACTTGACGCTTCAAGAATTTTGCATGAGAAGCCGGACAAGAATCTGAAGCGATTTGAAGACCATGCTAAAGAAGAAGTTGCACTGCCTGCTCCTATTGCCAAACTAAATACTGTTCAAGAGGATAATGTTGATGGTACAAGCATCTCTTCTTCTGAGTCAAGTAGATCTAGTGACGATGTGGAATCTGGAATTTTCCAAAATCAGAAGAAGGTGAGGGGAGATCTATATGCTTTATCTCAATCCCTCTTTTTCCTTCTTAAGATATTCAGCCTCTGCATAATTCTGTGTATGGTGACTGATGAGTGAGCACAACAAATCAATTAATGGTCCCTTACATATGAGACACTCTCCAGATAGAATATAATTAGAATTTATGTGAATGTGGACCTCTGCACGTTTTCTTTTGGTTTAGTCATCATAGTTACAGTTCAAGATAACTGGCGTATCTTGACCAACAAAGCAAGAATTAAGAAAAAAGAGTCATATACCTCCTGTCAAGTATGCGTCTACTTTTAGTTGCTTAATGTTGTTGTTGTTTGCAATGCTTGTTTCTCTTAGCAGGAATCAAATCTTGAAGATGATACAGCTGAAGGTGATACAACTGAAGATGACAGCAGTAACTCTGAAAGTGAGTCGCTGGGGTCATGGTCCTCTGATTCCTTAGCTCAAGATCAAGTGCCTCAAATTAGCAAGAAAGATCTGTTGATGGTCCATTTACTTCGAGTAGCTTGCACTTCCAGAGGACCTTTGGCTGATGCATTGCCTCATATAACGGATGAACTGCATCAGCTTGGTGTAAGTCTTTTCGATAATATAAGTTTTCAATTTTTTATCTATCTATTAAGGGAAGCTTCTTCATTTTTTTCCCCGAAAACCCTGTTAAATAGTTCTTTTTAATCATTTCAGATATTGTCTGAAGAAGTGTTGGATTTAGCTTCCAAATCATCTCCAGACTTTAATAGAGCCTTTGAACATGTATTCAATCAAAACATGGTGCGTATCCTTTGGCCACTTCATCGTTATTATTTCTTTAGTTGAGTTTCAAGTAATGCATCTGATTAATGTTATCTTTTAAGGCCTCAACCAGAGTTCCTCAATTTTGGGAGCCACCTTCTGATTCTGGCGAGTCAAAGGCCTCACTCCCCAGCTCACGGTATCTCAATGATTTTGAAGAGTTGAAACCCCTTGGTATATTATCTATTGTGCTTCTCTTTCTCTTTCTAATTTTAAAGGTAGATATACATATATGAAAGATATGACGTTAATTCCCTGTGGAAACTTGATCAAATTCAGCAGTGTCTTTGCAGTTTGCACAAGGGTTTGCAAGATGTTACTCATTAGTTATTTAGATGCGTCTCAACTTCTGCAGAAAATTATCCACTTTCTTAACATATTGTTCTGCAGTTTTGTTTAGAGTAAGTATTTTTTCTTCTCTTTGCTGAAACTCTTTGTTGGCACTTGGCAGGCCAAGGTGGTTTCGGGCGCGTTGTCTTGTGCAAAAATAAACTGGATGGAAGACAATATGCAATGAAGAAAATTCGACTGAAGGACAAAGAGATACCTGTCAACAATCGGATACAGCGGTAAGTTAGAAGACTGTTCAAATTATACTTGATATCTATTATGATGCTAAAATTGTTTCTACATGTGCTCATTATGAGGTATTCAGAGAAGTAGCAACACTTTCCCGTTTGCAGCATCAGCATGTTGTACGTTACTATCAGGTAAAGGTCTTTTCTGCTCATCTGAATTATGTACTGAGTAATGACTATATTCGGTGAGATATCTTGAAATTGGATACCACCACGTGTACATCTTGTTGTCATAGAATTTCCGCTGCTTAGTGCTATTCTTTTTGCCTATGTTCTATTTGTTACTGATATTAATTTTTCGTGAAGCTAGGCCTGGTTCGAAACAGGAGTTGCTGATCCATATGCTGGCGCAAATTGGGGATCAAAAACTGCAGGGAGTTCAATGTTCAGTTACTCGGGTGCAGTGTCAACTGAAATTCCTGAGCAGGACAATAAGCTTGAGTCAACTTATCTATATATTCAAATGGAGTATTGTCCAAGGTAAAGAGTTTAGAAGCCCAACCTAAACTCTTATAATTTCACCCCACCCATATTCTGAGCTGTTTAAACTTTAGATAAATCATTGGTTTTACTTAAATATATTGATTTTTGAGATTGTGAGCTATGAGTCATTTCTAAGTTCCTCACTTTCTTACGCTTACTTATTTACATATATTAGTGGTCGAAGAAATATATATGCAAAGTAAAATGATCTAAAATGTCCGATGTTTCTATAAAATTGTGGATCAGTGCATTTCATCTCGTCTTAATAACGTTTTAGTTGTTTTGTAGTCTAGCTTTGGTTGTTTTCTTGTTTTCTCTTCTTACTTTTTCTGTTCCTATAATGTTCAAGGACTCTCCGCCAGGTTTTTGAATCATATAATCACTTCGACAAAGATTTTGCGTGGCATTTAAGTCGTCAAATTGTAGAAGGCTTAGCTCATATCCATGGACAAGGAATAATTCACCGTGATTTTACACCGAACAATATTTTCTTTGACGCCCGGAATGATATCAAAATTGGGGATTTTGGTCTTGGTATGCTTCCCTACCTAATGCTATTCTTTGCTTAATTTCTTGGTATGTCTGTTGTCCACATGCTTCTCTGTGTTAAACTTAAAGCTCTCTAATAATGTAACGAAGGTAGGTTCCTTGTCATGCTGGTTTTTTTGCGTTTTCTCCTTCAAAAGTCGTGTATTTTGTCGCATGAAGTTCACTATGATTTTCAAGTCTTTGAATAAAAGAATCAACCTAGTCATCTCATTATATTGTGATTGTTCGACTGTGGTATGGAAAAAATAAACGATAATACATGCATTTTCTTACCTTATCAGCAAAGTTCCTGAAGCTGGAACAGTTGGATCAAGATGGGGGTGTCTCTATGGATGTGGCTGGAAGTGGGGTTGATAGTACTGGTCAAGCCGGTACTTACTTTTACACAGCACCTGAAATTGAGCAAGGTTGGCCTAAGATTGATGAAAAGGTTAGTAGCTGTGCTGAGTTTTATCCAGAAAATGTTTGTATTTACTTTTTCTTCTGGCCCTAAGGCTTTTATTATTTCTTCTTATGTCTGTGTTTCTAAATGATGTTTTTGAATTGTAGGCCGACATGTATAGCTTAGGCGTTGTCTTCTTTGAACTTTGGCACCCTTTTGGAACCGCCATGGAGAGACACATTACTTTAACTAATCTGAAGCTCAAAGGCGAACTACCTCTCAAATGGGTAAATGAATTTCCCGAACAGGCTTCTCTACTGCGGCGTTTGATGTCACCAAGTCCATCTGATCGCCCCTCTGCGACAGAACTTCTTCAGCATGCATTTCCTCCCAGAATGGAATCTGAGTTACTAGATAGTAAGTTCATTTCAGTTCTCTATTTGAGTCAATATCAAATGAACGTTCTTTGTTGTTTGGGATTTTCATCCGATCTGTGATGTTTTTCTACTATGTTCTAAACAATCCATAGTCTTATATTGTCTCCATTTCGCTGAAAAAAAATTCGTAAATTGGCTGTCTACAATTGCTATTGATTGATGTCTGTCTGTTTAGGTCACTCGCTCATAAAGCATACACATTTCTCGAGTTGGTGTTAGTAGTGGATATGTTCACTTTTATTTTGATGACATGTTTATTCTTTCTCAAAATCATACCCTTT
Source organism: Camelina laxa (assembly GCA_024034495.1). Classification (NCBI taxonomy): domain Eukaryota; kingdom Viridiplantae; phylum Streptophyta; class Magnoliopsida; order Brassicales; family Brassicaceae; genus Camelina; species Camelina laxa. The sequence continues at coordinate 6,604,025 of CM043882.1, read as the reverse complement.
TTAGGTCTTTTTCACCTGGCATCAAGTAACCCCTTTCTTTTTTTTTTGAATTTCAGATATATTAAGAATAATGCAAACTTCTGAAGATTCAAGTGTTTATGATAGAGTAGTAAATGTGATATTCGATGAAGAAGTATTAGAGACGAAATTCCATCAGTCTAGTAGATCGAGACTGTGTGCAGATGATAGTTATGTTCAGTACACAGAGATGGATACAGAGCTTCGTGATTATGTTGTTGACATCACAAAGGAAGTCTTTAGGCAGCATTGTGCGAAGCATCTGGAGGTCATCCCAATGCGTTTACTTGGTGATTGTCCCCAGTTTAGCAGGTATACTTGTTTACTTGGTGCTATCCATTATCTGTCATTCAAACTAGATTTTGATCTAACTTTTATCTTCCCTTTAAAGGAAAACTGTAAAACTTTTGACCAATGGAGGAGATATGCTTGAACTATGCTATGAGCTACGACTGCCTTTTGTGCATTGGATTAACGTAAATCAGGTGCGATTTTCTTATGTTTACCATTCTTATGTTTCTTGTATGTTAAACAGAAAAGTGCTCATATAATTAATACGGCTTTCTGTTTGAGATTTTCTGTAGTGTGTAGTCAGTTGGTAGTTAGGTATAATTTTGAAGGAACAGATCCAGGATATTTGAATTAAGAATACTATAACTTTTTTAAGAGACTATGTTATGCTAATTACACTTATAGAGTATTGTTACATCATTTAAATAAAGTTTGAAATGATTTGGATTTTGAGCAAGTCATAGTTTCCTTTACATGAAATTTTTGGTTTCTCATTCTTGCTTTATTTAGCTAATTAGGCACACTTCACTTTTGCGATGCAGAAATCCTCATTCAAGCGATATGAAATATCTCATGTTTACAGGAGAGCAATTGGCCATTCTCCACCAAATCCATGTCTTCAGGTATTGTGCTCACACATTCTGCTAAGATAGATGCTGGCCTATATAGTGTAAGATAAATGCTGGTTGTCCATTTTACCATTTATTTTCTCTGTGAAAAAGAGCATGTGCTCATAAATGTTTTGATTGCCAATAGGCGGACTTTGACATTGTTGGAGGCACACCGTCCCTGACGGAGGCAGAAGTTCTCAAGGTACCAGACCAAAAGATGCTCGTCCTTATCGAATTCCTTTATCATTTTATTCACGATATAAATGAAATGAATCTTCTATTTTGTATATTGAGTTAATGATCGTTACATGGTTTATAAGTCCTACTGCCAACTTTTGGAGGAAATGTAGTGAGTGTTGTGAACTTGTGATAGTGTTTCTGGGAAACTAACGTGAAATATGAACAATTATTTTCTTATTCGCCTGCCTTATGCATTTTGCTACAGAGAGTCTGCATCTCCTGCACCGTTTTAATCCACCAACTTTGCAGGTGATAGTGGACATCACAACCCACATATTTCATCGCGGATCTTGTGACATTCATTTGAATCATGGAGATTTGCTGGACGCGATTTGGTCCTGGGCAGGAATTAAGGCAGAGCATAGACGAAAGGTTGCAGAGGTATGGTTATTGTTAGTTCAAGGATATGGGTCATTGTATCAATTGGCTTTTATCAGTATCTTGACCAAAAACTTTTTCCTGTTTGCCAATTGAAGCTTCTTTCCATGATGGGATCCTTGCGTCCTCAGTCATCTGAGCGGAAGCTAAAATGGGTTTTCATAAGACGTCAACTTCTGCAGGTTTGAGACTACACAATAACCTATGCGTGGTTGGCAATTATAGTAACACGCCCCGTATCACATATTAATAGTATAGTCTTCTATGTCTTACTCGGAAGCTCCTGCTTAACAGGAGTTGAAGTTACCTGAAGCTGTTGTCAATAGACTGCAGACTGTTGCTTCAAGGTTTTGTGGAGCTGCAGATCAAGCACTTCCTCGTTTAAGAGGGGCGCTGCGTGCTGGTACGATCTAACCTTCTCTTTACCTAAGCAATTGAACCAGATTGTTATTGATTTCATTTTGCTGCAGATAGACCTACACGTAAAGCACTAGATGAGTTGTCAAACCTCTTAACCTACCTGAGAGTCTGGAGGATAGAAGAGCATGTTCATATTGATGTTCTGATGCCACCTACTGAAAGTTATCACCGGAATTTGTTTTTTCAGGTACAAATGAATGTGGGGATTCTTTGGGTCTTTGTTAGGTTTTTGGATGTTTAATAGCTGAATGTGTTGGTTATAGTGATCGGTATGCTTATTCGGGTAAGGCGAAGAGATTGTTCTTTATAGATGATTAGTTGATGTTTGCTTGTTGGTGATTCTGATTAGAGTTCTTCATAAAAGAGGAACTAAAAAGTTAGAAATATATTCTCATACAATTAGCTCTTGAATGGTAAAACCCTGTTTATCAGTAGACTGTTGGAGCATGCAGTTTGATATCATCCTTTTTACAATATAATTTGCTATGGTGATTGTATGTTTAATATCTGTGAACTCCATACAAATTTTTGCTAGGTTTTCTTAACCAAAGAAAATAGCTCTGGAACATCTAATGATGGCGTTTTACTTGCTGTTGGTGGTCGTTATGACTTTTTGGTGCAGGAAGTGTGTGATCGTGAATATGTAAGTTGTTTCCACATATTTTCATATTTGAGAAGTTAAGATATCTAGCATTTATTCTGATTACTAATGTAAAGAAGAAATTTGAAGGCTTTCGCCTCTTTATCCACTTAAAAGATACTTGGTTTGGTCTCAGTGTACGAACTGTAAACCGAGAAGAGAAATTGATCTTTATCCTCTTATCCACTGGTGTCAATGTGAAATGGTAAAACAAGGTTTTGTGTTTTTGTCTGTCACTGGATCCAGAAAATGAATCTCCCTGGCGCTGTTGGCGTTAGTCTTGCACTGGAGACAATATTTCAGCATCTTCCTATGGATCTAAGGCCTATTCGGTTCGTTGTTCCTTCTGAATCCCTTTCATGATCTACAACGGAAACACCTAGGCTGATATGTATTGAACTTGCAGAAATGAAGTCAGCACCAGTGTACTTGTTTGTTCAAGAGGAGGTGGCGGTTTACTGGTCCAACGCATGGAGCTAGTTGCGGAACTGTGGGAAAAAAGTATTAAGGTGAAAGCTTGAATATGTTTAGTTCATAGATTTGTTTGGATATTTATGATTTGTGTTAATCTAATAACATGTCCTCATATGTATTGGTAGGCTGAGTTTGTTCCAACACCTGATCCAAGTCTTACAGAGCAGTATGAATATGCAAACGAACATGAAATCAAATGTCTGGTAATCATCACAGAGTCTGGAGTGGCTGAAAGTCAAATAGAGTTTGTAAAGGTAATAAATACAAAATTTTAACTATTGAAGAGATCCGTGAAAAATGACCCGGAGATTTGTGGTTTGTAGGTTCGGCACCTTGAATTGAAGAGGGAGAAAGTGGTAGAAAGAGAACAACTTGTCAGATTTCTGCTGAGTGCAATGGCTGTCCAATTTAGAAACCCCTCTGTTTGGAGCTAAAGAGAGTAAAGAAAGATCCACTTTGTCGTCACTCTAGTCACAAGTTTTTATCACTTACAATCCTTCTTTTTTTTTGTAAAATTACAATCTTATATTCTTATGTGCATATATATAAACATTGGTATCGTTTATTTACATCATCTGCCTACACTAGTTCAACCTCTCAATAAAACTATCTTTTCTACATGTAATTATTTAATTGCTGGCAATAATATATGGCGTAATGTTTTTCAAAAGCTTCGATGAGGGGAAGCTTATATTCATAATCGTAGCATTTGTGTTTTTCTGCTGTCTCTGTTACCGGATTGGTATAACCCGGTTTGAGCTTTTGTCTACTCTGTTCTTGAGGTCTTGTAAGATAATTGGCTTTTAGAGTCTTAAATAATGGCATAATGTCAGAAGTCAACGATTAATATTTTAGTTTTGAAATACGTGGAACAAAGAGCCCGTATAGCTCAGTGGTAGAGCGTCAGTCTTGTAAACTGAAGGTCCGTAGTTCGATCCTGCGTGTGGGCACTTTTTAATTTTTTCCTTTCCTTTTAGAGACTTGTTGTTAACTTTGTTCAGTGCAAACATAGACACTATCGAGGAAGTGATCTCAAGGGAAGATCACTTATACAAAAGAACTTGCTAAACAATTAGTTAAGAAAATTTTCATACATTCTTCCTTGAAGAGAGTCTCTCTGCCTCTTTTTTACATTCCTGCCTTAAGGAACACATTATACATCAGAGTAAAATATCTTATATATATGTCATTGTTACTAAAAACTTGAGAAACGACTTTTTTTCTTTCTTTTCAGAAATTATGATGCAAGAATAAGCTCTGTCCAGGAGAAGCTGGCCCTATCTCTTCCTCAAGACTCCTCAAGACTTCTTGTTGTTTCCTCCCTTCATCCTCCTCCTCCACTACATCTTCTTCAGAGGCCGATGATTTCCTCCTCTGCGATGATGTCACACTTGGGAAAGTTATCCATGATCCGCCTCTAAATTCCGTGTTCTCGGAACCAGACCTTTTTGAACCGATCCTCCATGACTTCTTGTGCATTCTACTGCTCCCAAGCACTACTTCAGTTGGTAATATTGGCTGCTCGCTGCTTGGGTTCCCCATTAGCTGTGCAAGCGCTCGTTCCAATGCTGTTGTCACTTTATCCATCGACGGTCTATCTTTCCCTCTCATCCTCACGCATTTGCAAGCCACGCTCACGATTCTTTTCAAAGCTTCAATTTCAGATGGATGTTTCAAGACCGGGTCCAAGAGTGCGTTTATATCTCCTGCTTTGATCAAAGGAACCGCCCACTCTACTATGTTCCCTTCTTCGTAGTGCATGTCTATGGCTTTTCTTCCACTTAGGATCTCTAGAAGCAGGACTCCAAAACTGTAGACATCGGATTTGGTTGTGAGATAGTGCAGTCGATAGTACTCGGGATCAAGGTAACCGAGAGTTCCTGCTGGTAGTTCTGCCAAAGGAGAGCCACTATCAACAGGACCAAGTAAGGAGAGACCAAAATCAGCTACTCGAGCATTGTGTTCTTCATCTATAAGAATGTTTGATGATTTAATATCCCGGTGAATCACAGGAGGGCAGGCGTAACCATGCAAGTATTCGATTCCTCTAGCAGCTTGGACAGCAATAGTTACTCGTTTGACCCAATCTAGCTGTTCTTTCAAGGCCTTATTCTTTCCATGAAGATGGTTGTGCAGTGAGCCGTGTGCCATAAACTCATAAACCAGAAGCCTTTCTCCACCTTCTTCGCAGTATCCGAGAAGGCTGAGAAGATGAGCATGGTTGAGTCTTGATAACAGATCGAGCTCCGTGCGAAACTCATTTGAATTCTTCTGTTTGTCTGATGACATTATAGCTTTCTTCAACGCAACAGTGGTTCCATCTCTCAGTACTCCTTTGTACACACATGAGAAACTCCCTTTCCCCACTATTGACTCCTCTTTGAATCCATCCGCAGCCTTTTCAAGTTCCTCATAAGTGAAAACTCGAGCCCTTCTGCGCTTTTGCAGCTCATCAAGATCAGGACGGATTTTGCCATTATCTTTCGTAAAGGCTGAATCTTTAGAAGACCTTGTATCATTTTCTGAGCACCTACAATGCCTCAATCTGTACCTAATGTATAAAGCCGCTGTTATCGAGACAACTGCTACCAAAAACAGAGCAAAGCCAATCTCTGCAGTTGCAATAGGTAGCTGCAGTGACCAGAATTTTCCTCTTCCCTTTCCCCCACTAGTAGACGCAGAAGAACAGTTTGAAGAGCATTCAGATGAGAAGCAACTCGAGCAGTTATAAACACAAACCTGATCAGATCTCTCTGTGCATTCGCTTTTCTGATACATTTCAGGAGGGCAGTTCGGACTACATGGCAAGCAAATGTGAGAGCCAGGCACTTTGCAAGGCGAGTTGTCTTGGTTAGTGAGTTCATGAGTTCCTGGTGGACAAGGAGTGTTTATACAGAGTCCCCGTGAGACAGCTAAAGGGATAGAAGCAGGGAAACCAAGACCCCAACAAACAGGTGACATAGAAGTCCCTGAGAGAACTCCACAAGTGAAGTAGTTCCCTGCTGCAAGATCATAAAAGCCTATACCTTTAGGAGCAGGTGTACTCCGATTAACGAAAAATCCCCAGCAAACGGCACTATGATCATAGCGTTTGATTCCACAAGCATAAAATTTTCCACCAACCACTGCCAAGAGTGGCTCTTTTGGTGGTAAATTAAGAATCTCTTCTCCCGTGGAAGTCCCTGAAATCTCCTCTTCGAACTCAAAGCTCTTTCCCCAACAAAGCACTCTCGAATTCAACCCGTCAAGAATGCCACAAACATGGTATCCACCAGCTGCAATTTTCTGAAACTTTGTTTCCTTTGGGATTAAACTGATTACTTGGCTGCTGTTCTCGTCGCCCCAACAGAAAACAGACTTATCTTTAGAGGACAGCCCGCAGTTGAACTCGGCGCCAGCGGAAAGAGAATGTATCTGCTTATCAAAGACAAAGTTTCTGGTCATATTGTATCCCCAACAATCAACAAGGGAAGAAGAAGAAGAAACGTTGCTGCTCTGTCCTCTTCCCACTATTGGCTTCCTCAAACCACAGAGATGGTAATCACCAGCACTAACTTCTAAGTATTCAGCTCCTTTGATCATTGGTTGAGGAACTCCCATTTGAATAAACGCACTGTTTCCCCAACAGTAAGGCTGATAAGATTGCATCAGAAGCCCACACATAAACCCATCTCCACCCGTTAAACCGATGAACTGGAAATGAGCAGGAGTCCCATAGAGGATCGCTGAGTTCGATCCGTAGCAAACCACAAGATGAGACCCATCAGATTTCAGACCACATAATACAGAACCACCTTCTCCATAGGAAATTGCAATTGAAGACATTGAACCAAGAGCTGAAGCAAGCTGCCATATACTAGTGAAAAGCACAAGCTTTACAAGGAGAGTCCACTCCCTTGCTCTCCTTTCGAACATTCTCATTCTTAGCTACTTTTCAAAGTCAACCCAAACGCTTCTTAGCTACTTACTGCCTTCACTTTCTGAGACATTCCATAGATTGACTTAAGAGTGTGACCCTTTGATTGGTAAATAGCACCACCACCAAGAAGTTCACAAAACTGTGATCTTTAGGACGAAACTGCAATCAAGGGCATGCAACATATGAAAGAAAAGAAATTTCTAGCAATGAGAGCTGAATTAGTGTCGAAGAAACAAAGGAACCAGGAACAAGACAGACTCCGAAGATTTAGGAAACAAAGTAGGAAAATTCAGACAACCATGTCAAAGAAGGACCTCTCTTGGCTCTCTGTTCTTCTCCAGCTGAAAACAAAATAAAACTTACCCCTTTCAAGATCTCAGATAGACCGCAAAGTAAAAACATCATAACATCCTCAAAGACCCTTTCTTTAAAAGCTAAGCTTCTCCAAAAAATTTCCTTTTTTTTTTGTGGTTTCTTGCCGACTAAAGAAGTGTAGAAAGAGGAATTGAGTGGTGAAAGTGAGAGCTAGAGTTATACATTAAGCAGTAGCTCATGAAAATCTTGAGAAACCCAGAGAGAAGAGAGAAGAAGAGAGAGACATTGGAGCAGCTTATCACAGAGAGTCATGTAGTACTGAGATTGCATTAAATGCGACCAAAACTGCTGCTTCTGAATAATGGCAAATGTAGGTGACGCCATTTAATATCAAGAGTTAATGTTACCAAATTTTTTCTTCTTGCTTTCTCGTTTTACTTTTTTTTTTTAAATTCGAAATTTTCCCCAATCTTCCCAAATTTGTGCAATCTAACCCAAAAAGTTAACACAAAACTTGGAGACACAAGATTGCAATCTATGCACATTGGAGTTAACACAAGATTCAAGGAGACATTTACTATTCCTTCAAAGCTTCCTTTTTTCTAATGGGGTGTCTTTTACTTGCGCCGTTGCCGTCGGTGTTTGGTTTTGAGCAAACCAAAACAATAGAACAATCTCTAATCTTAAAAATACTGTACAACAAATTAGTAGTAAATGGTTTGTGAGGTTTCATGCACTTTTTTTTTTTTTTAAGTTCAACTCTGTTTCTCGAGACGCGAGACACAAACATCCTCTTTTGTCTTCTTCCTCTTCATCTCCTTGTGCCCCTCAAAAGAAATGTTTTGTCCTCTTTAGACTCAAGATTTCAAACACACTCAAGAGACCAAAATTGAAAATTTTGAGTTGACTCAATTCATATGTTCTTCCTACTGAAAGTTGAAAAAATTCTGAAGTTGTTGACTTGAGGGCCTCAAGTTGAGAGAGGCCTTTACTGATTCTAAATTCATACACTCAACCAACTAAATGGTTCAGATTCTAAGAATAAGAACTGTCCAGTCACGTGCTACTCGCATGCTAACGAAACGGGTCCATATTTACTTACTACTTTGCAGACCTGATTAACATTGTGAAGTAAAAATCTTCCTCATTTATCAACAATCAACATTGTGACGTATAAACATAGATGATATTCTTCATATGTTGTGTAAAGTGAATGCTTCTCTCTTTGGAACTATGTGGCTGAGTATACATGATAACACCATCATACGATTTGGGCCAACATGTTTCATTCACTTACAGTCAGACCTTTGCTTCTATTCAACAACATGAGTGTATGCAACATTGGTCTGTAAGCTAATCTCATACATTGGTCTATGAATGATGTGTATAACAACATAGAATTGCGTTTACAGCCTTGAAACAAACAAAATAGACGAAACCAAAAAGAATTGCATACTGACCTAAAACTGACTTCTCCCTAGGTCACTGGCTCACTGCAAAATCCTTCCGTAATAATCGACCCAATGCTTTTAATGGAATCTCCCATGTACTTGATGGCCTAAGGGCAAGCCAACAACCAAAAATTACTTTTAATATATCTTCATTATTTTTTGCTGTATCACTCATATGTCTATAGAGAGAGCACAAAATCATACCTCAAAAACAAAAAGCAGCAGAAGAAACCACTTGGTCAGAGGAAAGGCCATTTCTTGACTACCTCTACATCATCTATATAGCCATTCACCTATTACTTGAACAATATTATACAATATAATAGATGCTTTCATTTCAATCAAGTCACTCTGACCGCGCCTGCTCACTTAAAACTTCACTCTTTTCCTGCGAAGGAAGAAACAAGGCATAGGATGAGGCAACTATTGTGTTTATTGCTTGTAGCGAATAGTTTAGAAAGGAGATGTTCTACCTGCTCATCAGTATTTGGTGGCAGACAGTTCTTGCCTCCATTGCACCGGAACTTGAATGACTCAGAATAACTAGTGGACTCTCTATCGATTATGAACTCTGGAGAAGAGATGGTTGAGGATCTATTGGTCTTCCGAGGAGAACACGGCAGGTTTGAATGATAAGCCTCTGCTTCTGATGATGATAGTTCAGAACCAGCTCCCCGTGGACATATAACAGTACTTGAGTTTCCGACCTTGTGAAAACTTTCCATGGATGGATTCCCCGGAGTTTCAATTAGATGATCACCAGGTGGATGATTCTGTTCTGCAGCAACCATAATAGAATCAGTTGTTAACTTCTTCTCAGGAGGAATGACACAGTCCAAGTCCACTGGATTTACACAACAGCTTTTGCTATACGATTCGACACAAGATGACACAAGATGGCCAGGTACTAAAGAATCAGGTATGGACAAGTTAATCCCTTTATTTTTCTTGCAAGTGTCTAAGCCCTCTTTGATTCTGCTGCATGGTTCTATAGCAGATAACGCTAGAGACCGTTCACCATTGGAATGATGATCAGAAGGTAATTGAGTTTTTTCTTTCATTGTCGGACTTACAGATGATTCTCTCCTTACATGCCCATCCGTGTCTTGCCCTGAACTCTTCTGTTTCTTACATTCTGTAGCATTATTATTAATGGCAAGATCAGAATGTGAGGGTTTTCTTCGACGCATGCTATCACATACATTGACCTCATCCCTCATGCTATTAATCCAATCTGATGGATTGAAATTTAGATCAACTGAAAGGCTAATACCCTCTTCCAAACTGACATGAAACTCAAACGAAGACGAACTAGCACTATCACCACTGTCTACATCTCTCATTCTATCTTCTAGCCGAGAATCTGTTCTCTTGGAGTTAGCTGTTGGGCCCTTTTCATTCAATGTACTCATATATGGAGGGGCACATGCAGAATCAATCAAACCATCTTTTCCATTTCTTTCCTGCAATTCAGCAGAAACATTTAAGAGACGTTAGAAGTTGGCCAGCAGAAGAGTGGCAGAGAATTAAGGAACGTTAATAAAGGACAAAAACATTGATGCACCTATATCAATAAATTTCTTTGAGAAACTATCCTACATTATAACGATATGACTCTTGTACATCTTTACATAAAGGCATTTTATTAAGTCTTTGAAGGAAAAACCAACAAAGTGAAAACTACTCCTGACTCATCCAAGCAAATAAACACTCACTTTCATGCAAATAGATACTCTCAAAAACAAAGTGAATTGAACCTGATACGGTGTATTGTCCCCAAGGACAAAGCCTGGTCTTCTAGGCACTGCACCTTGAACACAATCCTCTCTAGTTTTATCCAATTCGTTACCATAAGAATCTGCAATAACATATAACCAGACGTTATAAATGGAATAAATATAAATGAGACAAGAGTAAAATTTTAAGCAACAAAGATAAATACACCAAACCTCTTTTAACATCCCATGTTCTATTCGCTGGTGCTCTAGATGTCGTAGCTACACTATGTTGGTTCCCAGGGAACCCAAAGCCTACCGAGTTCAACCCATTTTTCTGCAATTGTTAGATACAACAACAACACATGATTAGCTGCCCAACATTGAGAGAAACAACAAGACATGTGACCATATTAATGATCTACAAAACAAGGCATGAAGATACATACTAATGATTTCAGATTAACTTCAAGCTACAACTTAATTTATTTCCTTTTACACAAGAAGAAAAATTGGGAAGCTCTAAAAAATACTTGCCTCGAAAAAAGAAGCTAATGATTCAGCCATATCCGAACTTGATCTATTGGCAGGCAAATTATACTTTTTGCACAAACTCTGAAGCTCTTTCCTTGAAAATCCGCAATAGAAATCAACATATTCCTTCCTGACCATCTGTTACCGTTACAACAATTTTATTTTTTGCAAAAAAGAGCAACAAACTTATTACTTATTAGGAACACAAACACGAAGAAAAGACCAAAGGAGTGACCTTTACACTCCCAACGGTCACAAATTTGAAGCAAATAATAAAAACAATAGAATAGATTTCCCTCAAGAGTGGAACAATGAATAGAAGCTACAGCATACTTCAAGAAACAGTTTCAGCTGTAAGAGAAGAGACTAGGAAGATATAAAAGACATAAATTTTGACCAAAAAGTGAATGCTTCCTATTACAGAACATCAAAACCTAATGGAGACTAGACATTGACAGGGGACACAATCGAGTTAAATCCCATTTTAGATCGAAAGCACATGAAATTTTTTAACGAAAAATTCGTGGAGGAAAGCTTTAACAGGGTGGGATAGTATTACTATTACCTGCTGATCGAGTGCTTTTTTCCGGGAATTTTGCCGAGAAAGTGTGAGAAAATTTTCAGATGAAAAAAAAAAAAAAAAAAAAAACGATTTCGAAATCTGCAGGGACCGAAGCAGACAGAACGAGCCCACTTTTGAGGAGCTGTGTCTCTTCTTCTCTCAAATCTCCTCTGGTCGTCAACATTCTAATTTTAGATTTCTATGGATTTATGGGCCTACTTCAAGCCCATTTAGTTTTTTTTTTTTCTTTTTTTTTGACAACCAAAAAAAGTAAATGGAAAATCTAGGTTTTGTGCTCGTGGGATTTGTATCCTAAGCAAAGACGTGAGAAAGTTTTTACACGAATCCTCGAATATATTTTTGTAAAGAACTGTATTAAGTAAGTTATTAAGTAAAGTTCATTGTGTTGTTTTTTTTTTCATTAGTCGTCTCTATTCAATGATGTTTTGAACAACATTTAATTAGCTGTGGAAGTGTAATAGAATAACTTAAAATTAAGGATCATGAGTAGTAGTGGGATATTGGATGAGCTGGAAGACAACTATAACACGAGTAGTCTCTTACACATAAGTGAAGTGTCATAATTGGATCCGGCCGGTTACAGGTTTACACACAGTGTCAATATGAAACAAAGTTTCATATTTTATATACTAGTACTTCAAAATTAAATTAATTAATAAAACAAAGTTTTACGAAAACTTATGGTTTTGTTTTTGGTTTTCTTTTTTTGCTGCATCTGTTATTATTGTATTTGGCACAAGTCGACAATCTATACAAATTGGCATTTTTGGGGATATTGGCACAGTTTCAACCCAAAAAAAATATTTCAATAATCAGAATCCCGACAGATCCGCCGAAGATCCGAAGCATGGATCCACTAAAGTAAAACAAAAGAAATAGTACTTATTATGCTATATAATATGATTTTTTTTAAAAAAAAAAAGAGTTAAGTACTATAAGATTTTGGTTTAAAAATAATGAAATTGTAAGAGTATCATCACACTATGTTATGTTTAAGCCAATACTCAAAATTTTGTTCCGCTGCATTTGTTTCATTCATTTAAATTTGTTACCTTTATGCTGCTTGATGATATTCATATGAGTCCTTTTAAAAGGAAAAGAAAGATGGACCAACGGTCATATTGCAAGTGCAACGGGCATCAATCTCTAGTTAGTGAACATGTTTTTAATAATGTAATCAAACCAATAAAATTTGGGGACAAGAACCAAACATCAACAATTATAACAACGCGTTTGATATACATTAGTATTTTTTTATCGTTTTTTTTCTCCTATCAAAGATCTGTGAAGTACCTTTCACGCGTATACTCCTACTTCTAGTTTCTCTTTTTGTATATTAATTTATTTCCCAACTACTACAACACAACGTAAACTTAATTTATCTTCTTAACTCTTTTGATTATTGTTTGTAGACTATATGTAACACTTTCCTCCTAAATCTACTTTTAACTTTTCCCTCGATAGCAATAAATATTGTAAAGTAGAGCGACACAAAAAAAAAACTAGGTGAAATGGTGTAATGAAAAGTCTGTGACTAGTGTTTGTATTTTATTCAGATAGACTTAAGTTCAGAGTCGTGCTCTTTAGTGTTAATATAAGTATTACTCCTAGACTTAGTTAACTTTATTACAGTCTTGTATTATTACACCTTTTTTTTTCTTCTAAAAACCAAACTCCAAAGGTAAAGAGGTAACGTCTAGGTTAATTAATGGATCCATCCAACGGTTGTACCAGAATAAAAATTTAGATTAGAAAATTTTTCTCTAATCATTTATTAATTACGTCCCCATCTCTCTTCTGTTAGCAATATCAGAACAGAGTCTCCAAGAGAAGCAGAGCATTTGCTTGCTTCAAACCCAGTAAAAACGCAAAACGACGTCACCCTAACAAAAGAAGAATTGGACCGTGCAAACAAGAGTGTGAAGCCCATCAAGATTGAGCAATCGACTCCAACGGCTATCTCCTCACCACAAGACAATAAAACCGTGTCTGTGAAAGTGACATCAAGAGAAAAGGTCGACAAAGGGAAGGAGGTAGCAGTGTGTTCAGGTCGTACAACTAAAGCAGTCTCAAAGCTGGCAATTGCTCAACCAATCATCAAGCTGTCTAATCGCTTTACAACCCTTGATCCAATATGTGTGGGCGGATCTTGACAAGTGTCCAAGGATACTAGGGTTTAGGTTCAAGTGTATAAATAAGCCAAGAGTGGCATTGTAAACATCTTGAGCTGAAATAATAATAAAAAGTTCCATCTTTTACAAAAGGTCTCTTTTGCTTTCATGGTATCAGAGCTCACTCGGTCTGAGCTTATGGCGAATCGCCAGGTAGCAACTTACACAGTTCCTACCTTGAATATCTCTAACTGTGTTACAGTTACTCTCACCAATCAGAACTACACTCTCTGGAAGAATCAGTTCGAGACCTTCTTAGCTGGTCAAGGTTTGCTCGGGTTCATCAATGGATCCATTCCAGTTCCTCAAGCTACCGTCAGTGTTCCTGGAATCAACGGCACAACAACAGAGAGGCCAAATCCAGAATACCAAAACGAGTATCAGAACTGGAGTCGAACAGACTCTGTCGTCAGATCTTGGCTGCTAGGTTCTTTCGCTGAAAATATCCTAAGTGTTGTTCTCAACTGCTCCACATCTTATGAGGTATGGACCACTCTTGCAAACCACTTTAATAGAGTCTCCTCCTCTAGGCTATTTGAGCTTCAAAGAAAGTTACAAACTATAGAAAAGAAAGATAGGACGATGGAAGTTTATCTTAGGGAGCTTAAAGGAATCTGTGATCAGTTAGCTTCAGTTGGTAGTCCTGTTACAGAGAAGATGAAAATTTTTGCTGCGTTGAACGGATTAGGAAGAGAGTATGAACCGATTAAAACCACCATTGAAAATGCTGTTGACTCTGTTCCCAGTCCTACTCTTGATGATGTTTGTCCAAAGCTTACCGGATACGATGACCGGCTGCAAACATATCAGACTGAATCCTCAGTTACTCCACACCTTGCATTCGCTCTCTCTCAGACAAACGCTCCAAGTTACTATCACAACAACAACAACAGGGGTCGTGGGAATGCTCGGTCTGGTCGAGGTGGAAGAAACTCCTTTTCCACTAGAGGACGAGGCTTTCACCAACAACTCTCTACCGGATCTCAGAGTGTAACATGTCAGATTTGCGGCAAGAATGGTCATCCAGCTCTTCGCTGTTGGCATAGATTCAACAACAGCTATCAGTATGACGAAGCTCCAGTAGCATTGGCTGCAATGCGTATTACAGACGTCACTGATCAGCATGGACATGAATGGCTGCCAGACTCTGGGTCCTCTGCTCACGTCACTCGCTCTCCGCAAGTCCTGCAACACTCACAACCATACACAGGTTCGGATACAGTTATGGTTGGTGATGGATCCTTCCTCCCGATCACTCACACAGGCTCTACAAGCATTGCCTCCACATCAGGTAACTTACCTTTAAAGGATGTGCTTGTGTGCCCTGATATAGCTAAGTCACTGTTATCTGTTTCAAAATTAACAATGGATTACCCTTGCTCTTTTGAATTTGATGATGATGGTGTTCGTATAAACGATAAGGCAACCAAGAGGCTGCTGGTAATGGGAAACATCCGTAATGGTTCGTACAGTGTGGGGGAACCGAAGCTACAAGTCCACTACTCTGCACATCAACATCTTGCAAGTGATGAAGTGTGGCATAGAAGACTTGGGCACCCTCACATGCAAGTTCTTCAGCAGTTAGCCAAAAATAACTCCATCGTCTTCAATAAAATCACCAAGTCTGTGTGCGAAGCTTGTCAGCTAGGGAAAAGCTCAAGACTTCCTTTTTCTTCTTCTACTTTTGTTGCATCTAGACCTCTTGAGAGGATTCACTGTGACTTATGGGGTCCGTCTCCAATAACCTCTGTTCAAGGTTTCAGATTCTATGTAGTCTTTGTAGACAACTACTCTAGATACAGTTGGTTTTATCCACTGAAAATAAAAGCAGACTTCTTTTCTGTCTTTATAATGTTCCAGAAAATGGTCGAAAACCAGTTTGATTGCAAGATTAAAACCTTTCAGTGTGATGGCGGTGGTGAATTTATCAGCACCAAATTCTTGCAACATTTACAGAACAATGGTATACAACAACACCTTTCTTGCCCTCACACTCCACAGCAAAATGGTCTAGCAGAAAGGAAGCATAGACACATCACTGAACTTGGACTGTCAATGTTGTTTCAAGGCAGAGTTCCTTCCAAATTCTGGGTTGAAGCCTTCTTTACTGCCAACTTTCTTATTAATTTGTTGCCTGCAACATCGCTTGAAGAAGCAGTCTCACCATTTGAGAAAATTCATGGTAAAGCTCCCATTTATTCATCTTTGCGGGTATTTGGCTGTGCTTGCTTCCTAACTTTGAGAGACTATGCTTCGAATAAACTTGATCCTAAGTCTCTCAAGTGTGTCTTCCTCGGCTACAATGACAAGTATAAGGGCTATCGGTGTCTCTATCCTCCAACAGGTAGAGTGTATATAAGCAGGCATGTTGTGTTTGATGAAGCAGCCTTCCCTTTTGGCTCAGTGTACAGTACAATGCATTCTCAAGAAGCTAGTACCCTGTCTTCTGCCTGGTACAAAAGTTTCCCGGTGTCACCAGACGCAGCTTCAGTAAACACTCCGCTATCTGCAGTTTCTCCGAGCACTATACCTCCACCAGCTCCGATGCCTCCACGACAATATACTCATGATGACAGTGACATTCCTGTTACTATCTATGAAGTTGGTGAGTGCTCTACGAGTTTAACAGATCTTAATCCTACTTCTGTCAGCGAGAGTGCACATCAATCTCCTGATAACATTCCATTGTCATCAAGTCAACTTCACTCTGAAGCTGTCCTCACACCAATAACAATCAATGATCATCCGATGACTACTAGAGGGAAAGATGGTATACGAAAACCAAACCCTCGTTATGCATTGATGACACACAAAGTCACGTATCCAGAACCAAAAACTGTCACTGCTGCTCTCAAGCATCCAGGGTGGAACGGTGCTATGTCGGAAGAAATGGGAAACTGCAAAGCAGCTAACACCTGGTCCTTGACTCCACCAACACCTGACATGCATATCCTTGGTAGCAAGTGGGTTTTTCGAACTAAGTTCAATGCAGATGGTACATTAGACAAACTCAAGGCTCGTCTCGTGGCTAAAGGGTTTGATCAAGAAGAGGGAATCGACTATTTGGAGACATACAGTCCAGTTGTTAGGACTCCAACGGTCAGGCTAGTGCTTCAAGCTGCGACTGTCAGAAATTGGGAAATTAAACAAATGGATGTCAGCAATGCCTTTCTTCATGGAGACCTTCAAGAAACTGTATATATGAGGCAACCGGCTGGCTTCATAGATAAAGACAAACCTGATCATGTTTGTCTCCTTCACAAATCATTATATGGATTGAAGCAGTCTCCAAGAGCCTGGTTTGATAAATTTAGTGATTTTCTTCTGGAATTTGGCTTCACCTGCAGTCTCCTTGATCCATCTCTCTTCATTTACGATCATAATGGAGATAATATTCTTCTTCTGCTATATGTGGACGACATGATTATTACTGGTAATAACTCTAAAACTCTTACACACCTTTTGGAGGAACTCAGCAAGCAATTTCGAATGAAAGATCTCGGACAGGCTCATTATTTTCTTGGTATTCAGATACAACACTTTAGTGGTGGCTTGTTTCTGTCACAGCAAAAGTATGCCGAAGATCTTCTGGTTGCGGCTGCCATGGAGAACTGTGCTCCAATGCCAACTCCTCTTCCCCTGCAACTGGACAGAGTTAAAAATCAACAAAGCGACTTCTCTGATCCAACCTATTTTCGAAGTCTAGCAGGCAAGCTCCAATACTTGACTTTGACAAGACCGGATATTCAGTTTTCAGTAAACTACGTTTGCCAGAAAATGCATCATCCATCAGTTTCAGATTTTCAACTTCTCAAAAGGATACTTCGATACATCAAGGGTACGGTCACAATGGGAATCACCTTTAGTCGGAACTCAAGCTTTGATCTTAAAGCCTATAGTGACAGTGACTATGCAAATTGTAAAGAAGGGAGACGATCTGTTGGCGGTTATTGCACCTACTTGGGACGTAACCTTATCTCCTGGTCATCCAAGAAACAACCAACAGTGTCCAAGAGTTCAACAGAAGCTGAATATCGATCTTTGTCCGAAACAGCATCAGAAATTAAGTGGATAAGCTCTGTCTTGCGTGAGCTTGGCATCCCATTGCCACACACACCGGAGCTCTATTGTGATAACCTCTCGGCAGTATACCTAACTGCCAATCCAGCTTATCATGCTCGAACCAAACACTTTGATGTGGACTACCATTACGTTCGCGAACGTGTTGCTCTAAAGACGTTGGTGGTCACACACATTCCTGGAGAACAACAAATTGCAGACATCTTTACGAAGTCTCTTCCGATCGGTACCTTTTCTTTCCTTAGAAGCAAACTTGGTGTAGGCCTTCCTCCCACACCAAATTTGAGGGGGGCTGTTAGCAATATCAGAACAGAGTCTCCAAGAGAAGCAGAGCATTTGCTTGCTTCAAACCCAGTAAAAACGCAAAACGACGTCACCCTAACAAAAGAAGAATTGGGCCGTGCAAACAAGAGTGTGAAGCCCATCAAGATTGAGCAATCGACTCCAACGGCTATCTCCTCACCACAAGACAATAAAACCGTGTCTGTGAAAGTGACATCAAGAGAAAAGGTCGACAAAGGGAAGGAGGTAGCAGTGTGTTCAGGTCGTACAACTAAAGCAGTCTCAAAGCTGGCAATTGCTCAACCAATCATCAAGCTGTCTAATCGCTTTACAACCCTTGATCCAATATGTGTGGGCGGATCTTGACAAGTGTCCAAGGATACTAGGGTTTAGGTTCAAGTGTATAAATAAGCCAAGAGTGGCATTGTAAACATCTTGAGCTGAAATAATAATAAAAAGTTCCATCTTTTACAAAAGGTCTCTTTTGCTTTCATCTTCCTCTATAATATATAATCATTTCAAGTTCCTTTGTATATCAAACTATCAAAAGCTTTCTCTCCCCCCATCTCTGTTCTCAACAAAGCCAAGAGTTATGGTGAGATCAGTCTTTCTTCTCTACAACCTCTTTAACTCGTTTCTTCTTTGTTTAGTCCCCAAGAAGCTCCGAGTTCTCTTCCCTCCTTCTTGGTACATCGACAACAAGAACCCACCACCACCGTCTCAAACGGAAACTGAATCTCCTAGGAGAACAGATCCGGTGGATCTAAAACGAGTGTTTCAGATGTTCGACAAGAACGGAGACGGACGCATCACAAAGGAAGAGCTGAACGATTCTCTAGAAAATCTAGGAATCTTTATGCCTGACAAAGATCTGATCCAGATGATCCAGAAGATGGATGCAAATGGAGATGGGTGCGTAGACATAAACGAGTTTGAGTCTCTTTACGGTTCGATTGTGGAGGAAAAAGAGGAAGAGGACATGAGGGATGCGTTCAACGTGTTTGATCAAGATGGTGATGGGTTTATCACTGTTAAGGAGTTGAAGTCTGTGATGGCTTCCTTGGGGCTTAAGCAAGGTAGAACCCTAAAGTGTTGTAAAGAGATGATTATGCAAGTGGATGAAGATGGAGATGGTAGAGTCAATTACAAGGAGTTTCTTCAGATGATGAAAAGTGGTGGCTTTAGCAATAGATCATGAGTTGATTTTTTTTTTCTTTTGTCGCTTCGACAGTTTTTATATCTAATAGTCTCATCTATTTTCTCTGTAAATAAATTCTAAAAATCTTAAATTGAAAATAACTTGAGTTTGTCCATGTGACCGTTTTTGTGAAGAACCCGAAATGGCGAGCCAATTCAAGAACATTGGTGCTTGTTTTGTTTTTGTTTTTTTTTATCTCCTCTAGCAATCATATAAATGTCACTAACTTGAGCCTAAATAACTTGACGTTCAATCACGTTTAATTGCTTAGCAAAACAAGATGCATGTATTTTGCACTAGGAAATAAATACATAACAAAAACATCCATCCTCACTTCACTTCCTATTCAATCGGTTTTGTATATATTGGTCTCTAGTTTGTTTTGAATATTAATTATTTGCTTTATAAAATAGGATCAACCTCCTCCTTTCATCTTTTGGGAATTGATTCCTACTTCTCAGTACAGCCACATGCTTCTGACTCCAATTTTCTATATAAAGACGACCTAGCTAGAAACATTCAAACATACAAACAGATTTGGAGACATACATCTAATTAAATAATTTAGTCTAGAAAAATGAAGATCATTCCATTGATGTCCATCGCCTTGGTTCTACTCTTGACATCATTCCCGGATCCGACGCGCGCTTATTGCAAAGAAGTACTTCGTTTATGCTTGGAAACCATCAGGACTGATAGAGCCACGTGGATTAAATGTTGTGATAAAGTGATAGAGCCAGGACCATGTATTTGTAAGTACATTAAAGACCCTGTGCAAAAGAAAGATGCTCGCCGCCTTGCCGGTTCTTGTGGGAAGTCTATGCCTATTAATGATCAAATTCTCAAAAAGCATTACAAGTGTGGCTAAAAACTACGAAACCCACAACAAGCGATCGTCGTCAAGCGTTGTCTCTTTGTAAGCGTTTAAGTTGTTGTTCGAACTCATTAACTTTCTTTATGAAACCATCTATTCCATTTTTCACACTTTTCCCTTACTTTTTAGGTAATTAATTAAAGATTTTTCACTTTTTTTTTTGGTCCTTTGTACTTTCTCCTATATATATCTAAAGAAGCGAAATAAAGTATTCTAAACTAGAGAAAACGGCATGTGGTGGACTATTATTCTCTTCTGATTTTATTACGGATTCAACTCCGCAACTTGTGCAACAAGTTAAACAAAGATCTGGTCAAGGTTAATGGATACGATTGTGATTGAGATATGATTGTTATCATATATTACATTAATTATAATTAGGATCTCTAAGATCTCTTGTAGTCTATAAAAGACTTGTAAGTCATTCAAAGCAATATACATAAATGTTTCCTTGTGATTTTTTTTTTTTCTTAAATCTCATCACCAACTCACAATTAGAACAAAAAGAAAAAAAGACTCCACCGTTAAAAGAAGAAGCGATAGAGGAAATTCAAAATAAAAAGAAGAGACGAAACACATTTTTTTTTTTTCTTTTTCTTTGCGGAAGCTAATGTAACAGAACCATAAACCACATCAAGAATCTTGGCTCTGATACCATAAAGAATCGTAAACAATAGAAAGTAATTTTCTGTGTAATATTCTCCTATACTTAAATAAGTAGATTTACCATTATTGAATATCTAAAGAACTTGTTAGACAAGTTAAATCTCTTGTATATATATAAGTGTAGAGGCTAATCAATAAAATGAGAGAAACTATTTCACTTCTAAGGTTTCCTCCAAATCTATCTTGGTATCAGAGCCTTGATCCTATGTCTATGGATTAGGGTTTTTTTTTGTTTCCGCATTTAAAAAAAAAAAAAGAAAGTTTTGTTTGACTGTTTAAAAAAAAAAAAAAGAAGAAGAAAGATGTGTTCATCTCTTTCATGAGAGATATGGGCACAGTAACACATGATTGTGTTTTCCGTATGAGTCTTCATGTGGTATCATCTTTTACTACGAACAAGATGGGCCACGAAGATAACTGGCAAGTGACGAATCCGATGGATACGATGCTGATCCGAGGATGACAAATCTAAATCTGACCATGAGCACTACACAAGTTTCTTCATGAACAAGAAGTTCGAAGAACGATTTAAACTTGTGATGTTGAAATCAATGGAGATACACATTCTCCACCGAATCGATGACCTTATGGCGAGGTATAACGCCATTGATGACTCTATAGTGAGTATGAAGACCATGAAGATGATGTGATGATGATCGTCCAATCTCATACGTGTGACCACGTATGAGCTTGCGGGAGGGTACTAGTAGATCTCGGAGATTACGAGATTGAGTTAAATGGAAAATTAACATTTGTGTAATATTCTCCTATACTTAAATAAGTAGATTTACCATTATTGAATATCTAAAGAACTTGTTAGACAAGTTATATCTCTTGTATATATGAGGCTAATGAATAAAAGAAGAGAAACTATTTCACTTCTAAGGTTTCCTCTAAATCTATCAGATTTCAATTCACTCTCACAAAAAACATGGCCAAAATGGTCTCATGAAAGGAGAAAATAACAGGTCTCGAGAACTCCCAGATATTCTCGTACGTGTTTGTGTTGGTCCAACGTTATCAATATAATGTCCCTACTGAAGATTTAAATTTGTTTCCATGTTTTTAAATGTTATAATTAAATTCATAAACGAAAGAAACTTCGGTATTCAAATAATAATCATATCTATATATACATTTTTGGAAGGACTAGAGCTTCATACCTTCCGGCTGTTCTTTCAAGATGGAAAATAATTGATCTGTAAAGGTCAGCGGTCGTAATCTGTTCGACCAGACCACGTCTCAGGATCAACTAGGACAAAAATAAAGCATTGGGTCGAACTCTTCTTTGGTGTCAAGGTAAAAGAAGACAACTATAATAAGGGGAACTACTCTATATATTACAGCAGGAGAATCTATATATACATTTTTGGAGACATTTAACAAATAAATCTTGGAGTTGCAACATATTCACAAGCATGCCATTAGTATTAATTATTAATTTATTTTTGTTTAATTAATTAATATTTTGATTTTTGGAAACAAGATTTTCTATCCTAATAAAATTTCCAAAACAATCGGAATTCGGAACAACTCCCTTTAGCATTCAATATTAAATTTATAATTAATTTAATTAATATTAAGTTTCCAATTTTACAAAACAATATTTTCTCCATACAGACATTTCCTAAATAATCGACCTAATCAATAAACAACAATGTTTTTGAAACCAGATCGGAAGGTAAATCGGAAGTCTTTCGGGTTACTGGGTCAATTAGTCGGACTGACTGAACCACATGTTAATTAGTTTATTGGTTTGTTTACATTTTATGAATATAACATCTACTTTTCTATAAATATATGAACAAAACATACATAGTTAATTATTAGTGGTCAATATAACATTCAACTTTTAGTACCAGTAGGAATTATATACTACTAACAAAATACTTTTTATTTTGTATATTAACTAATATATCTATATTTGTAAGGTTGTACATTTAAAAAATATAAATTAAACATTAGTTATATATATATAGTTAATCTATAAAGGAAATTACATTTTCTTTTTTATACAGCGCGGGTGAATATCTAGTTACTAAACAAAATGAGTGATTTAATTTTCGGACCCATATCTCATCATTTTAATAACATTTTTAGTCCCCAAAAACTTTTATTGGTCCATAAAATTGTAGACTATAGTTCATGGCTTATGTTATGAACAGATATATCCTAGTTAGCCGAAATAATTATTTATCAAACTAAAATAAAAAATAATTGTGTTACTCTTTAGTCCTTACTACTAGGATCTTGATAGAGCCTAAAATGTTAAATTAGTTTGATAATTCGACTTCTAGAAAGAAAAAAAAAATATATACAATTTAGCATCAAAATTACCAAATACAAAATTCTTTTATGAAACATAGATAATTGCCTAATGGTAATTAATATCTATGAAACTTTTGTAAATTTAAAACAAAAATATGAATGCCATTGAAGCAAAAATAATTTCACTTTTTTAAAAATGATGTGGCAAGCAAATAGAGAGCCCCCGCCCGTTTGAGTCGTTGCGAGCCGGAAAGCGTACCGGCAGTTTTAGTCGCGAAAGGACCGCTTGCTTTATTTTCTTATTATTCTAAATAGATGTGAATGTGATCGACAGTTAACACGACATGGCAATCGACTCAAAAATTTCTAACGATTTGACAATACCGTTAATGTGAAAGTATGTTTTAACCTAAAAATGATACGTAAGGTATTATAAATCAGAGCACATATACACAAATTGTATATGTACAGTCGCCTCGACAATTACAAGCTGATTTGATTATTTTGCTTCTGTTTTGTGATCTTGAATAGATTTTTAGGGTTCTTCCCATCTATAGTATATAGCTAAGCTAACTGGTTTTGACCAGAACGAAGATCTTCAGGAAAAGCTGATTTTATTACAGAGGATCTTGATAGAACGTAAAGCAAAAACCTTCACTTTATGTACACTAAGACTACACAATGCCTATGCATTGTCCGAGCAAAATCAATGTCAGAACATAAGAAGAGGAAGAAGAAGAAGAAGAAACAAAACTTTCTTTAAGGCAATTGCAAGCTCTTTTGTTTTCGACAAGAAAAATCTTTATTAAAGAGAGAAGATGGGGAATAAAGAAGAGAAGATCTATCTCCTAAATCAAACTGCTGAAGAATGAACAAGGGAAAAACCAGAGACCAAAAGACTATACTTGGTGGTTCTGTTGATGATCTCTCTGTTCCAGATTCCTCACATTGTCTACTATGTGTTGGATTCTCTTAGAAAGGCTTTCGTTGTGCTGTTCGATCTGTTCAAATAGCATCTCCAGATGCCTTTTGTATGTAGCCGCTCTCTTTTTCTCTGCAGCTAGCTGCTGCATCAGTTCCTGAATTTTGTCGTGTTCATTCTGCAAATGAGGAGATCAAATTTTTAGAATTCAAGTCTTTTGCCATATAACAACTAGTCAGTACCACAGAAGCATATTAACCGGCCAAACAAGTAAACACCAATTAGGATTTCAAATGATGCGATCCCTGAATATGAAAATCTATACTCTTAATTCCACCAAAAGATTTGTGATCATTCCACCTCAATTCCTGAAATAAAGAATATAGATCAGCGAAAAGAGCAACAACTAACCGGATATTGATCATAAATGCAACCCCTTCGAACTCTCCCAGGCATCAAAGGATGATTATGCTCCTTGACAAACTTTGTGATAACCCATTTACCAGAGTTTTCTTTTCTAATCAAGATCATCGCTCTACATCCGACTCTTGTTTCCGCCCGTTGTCTAATAACCTTATCCCGCTTGCTAGGCAACCTGTAGCCTTCCTTGTTACAAACAAGTTGCCTCCCTATGGGAGATCCATCATGCCTTGACCGTGACAGTTTACTAACACGGATGACGAATCCTACTTTTGTAGCATACGCATTATAAAACCCATGAGCGGCTGCTTCAGATTCGAACTCCTGCCCAACATAAGGCTCATCCCCTTGATTATCTGCCATATCTGCAACTGCTAGAGGAAGAGAATCAGGATTCACCTTCTCATCTTGCTCAAGCATTGCTTGACCTTGACCAGAATTGTCACCCATTTCATTATGGTTGTCATCATCATCTTGATCAATCATTGCTTGACCAGAGCTTTCACCCATCTCATTATGATTCTCAACCGTGGTAGTAACCTCAAGCTCAACAGGAATACCCATCATCATCCCACCAGCTACACCATTATCAATCCTGAAGTCCACTGCAATTCAAAACAGCAATTATTGCACACTGATCATATACATATCAACCAAGAAGAGCTATAAGTTCTCATCATCTTACTAACATATACAAAAAGCCTCTCCTATTACTAAGAAGTTGTCTTCTTTCCTATTATGTTGTCCATTGAATAGAACAAAGCTTAAATACAAGTGCTTTAAAAAATAAATACAAAAACAAAGCTTTAAACAAAACCCTTGTTTGGAATGAGTCTGACGATGAATCAAAGATTCACACCTTCAAATAGATTCAAGATTCATCATCAAATCGGGTTTTTTTGAGATGTCCAACTTCTCAGTCTCATTCTTCGCAGTGACTAAAACGGGCTTAATCGATAAATCCAAAATCCGAAATAATGGTTGAAAGGAATAAAAAAAACAAATCTTACTGTCAAAAAGAATTATTCCGGCGGATGTAGGTCGGAGACGACGATCAGATTAGGTTTTCGATTTGGGGGACAGAGAAGGTGGCGGTTCAGGGTATGGATTGCAGTAACCAATGACGTGGCGAGAGATGATTGGGTCAATATCGGAAAGAAGTCAACTCACCGTTCATCTAAGCTTTGGGTTTATCGACTCTATGCTTCCTCTGGTGCGCTTCTCCTCGTATGATAATTCCTCTATATTTTTTTTTTTGGTTTTTTTTTTCCTTCCCTTTTTTTTACAGCGTCATTCTCGCCGACCGACGCACCCGTTAGACCGGTGTGTCCATTACTTTTTAATAAATGTTATAATCGACCCTTTTTATTATCTTTATTTACAAAAATTATCCTTATACTAATAGATTCTTTAATTTCCGAACCTTTAATTATTTTCTCGTCTGAACCAGGCCAGTTCAGCCGGTTCAATTGTCAGATAACATGCAAAATGTATAAGAAAATTCAATTCAAGGGTAAAAGTTTGACCCTTGATTCTTTAAAATTCAATCGACAACATGATGATAACCAAACTAATGATGGTTTACTACTATATGACAACCAACTAAAATTAGGACTCAAGTTTTTTAGCCACCATTTTAATCATTACTTACTGACTATGACATCTTGAATAGCAAAACAAAAAAACTTAGCTTTTGTGCAAACTCTGAAAGATCATTTGAATTCTAGATACACAAACCCAAAATTGATCATATGTTGATAATTACGAGATGTGTTATATAAAGCTTGGTTATTAGCTAATTACCTACACATTTAGGTGAGATTTTTAAAATTTATTTGCTTATATCTACCGGAATATGAGCAGTATTTATTTCTTATAAAGTAAACATTATAGATCAGTCATTCCTTGATTATTTTTACATACGAAACAAATAAATGTAAACAGATATAGAATTGTATATATCAGTAATTATTTATCTTAATTTTTCTTATTTACCATTTATCAAAAAACTACTTTTTCTTCTTTTTACTCACGCTTAATTTTTTTTTTTTTGACAAATAGGTCAAAGCTACTTTCGTTTTTTAAAATCACACATTAAAATTTTTCAATTTACATAGATTTTTACATGAGAAAATAATATCCGTGGATGAGAATTATCTTTACAAATAAAATAAATGGAAATAGAAGAGGATTAACATATTTATCCAAGAATGGATAAACTCCTAGTAATTAATTAACTTTGTGAAATACTTCTTCGATGTCACAAAGAATAATATTTTAAGTTTTTTTCTTGTATCACAAAGATTGATTTTCTGTACACTTTTATCAATTAATGTTATGAAATTGTAAGTTTCTTGAATCATTAAATGAAAATTTAAATTTTGATGAATTACTATTGGTTAATATTTATGAAAAATGTTATTATAAATAAATAATGTATTTATATTTAAACATTAAATAATTTTCTTAATTGATGTGAAAATCCTAAAATATCATCCTAAAACATAATCGGAATCAAAAAAGGATTAATATCTTCTTCATTTAATTTTATTTTATCTAACAACGGATAAGTCCCCAATTATTATTTAACCTTGTAAAATACATCACTGAGGTTCCATGAACAACCATTTGTAAGTTGTAACCATATAGCATTTATATGAGTCGTTTTTGAGTAACTATAGAACTGTATATATCAGCAACTATGTTTTTCATTTTACTTATTTAGCATTTATCAAAAAACGATTTTTTAAACAATGTTTTCAATATATAGAATTATAAACCATATGAAAGGAACGTCAGGCGTGGAAAAAACGTCAAATAAGGAGTTTTGTTAATTAATGATAAATACGCAAAACAAAATAAAACTTGGGAAATAGGTCAAAACTAATATGGTTATGAAAAATTATATAGAAAAAATCATACATTAATATCTATCAATTCAATAGATTTTTACATGGGATAATAATATCCATGGACGATGATGAAAGAAAGCTATCCTTACAAATGAAATAATCGGAATTATAAAAGGATTAACATATTTATCCAACGGATAAGCCGTAATTAATTAACCTTGCGCAATAAGAAAAAAATTATAGCAAATCCCAACATTAATACATTTCGAGTTTAGCAGATCTGACAAAATATAACCGTTAGTGGTATTTATCGAAAATGAAAGTTATCCAAACAAGCAAAATAATCGGAGTCAAAAAGGATTAAAATCTTTTCATTTTATTTTTATTATCCAAACAACAGATAAGTCTGTAACTATCATTAAATCTTGTGAAATACGTCACCTAGGTCCCATAAATAAGCAAAAAATCTGGTCAAAAGCACCAATCACTAATCACTCTAAATCTAACAAAATCATAAGATACTATTTGTAATCAACCTATTAAATACGATAAAACAATATATCTTACCAAACACACAGTTTATGTCCCGATATGATACGATATTATATCAAATCTTTATTTGGATAATTCTATAAAATTATAGATTTTTTATTTATTAAAAAGTCTTTGTGGATTTGACTAATCCAGTCACCCTAATAACTCTATATAAACCCTTCATCCTCTAATACCTCTCTCACCATTTTATCCATAATCTAATCTCTCTCTCTATCTTTGTTCCAATCTTTCCGATCAAAACACTCCGACTACAAATGGCTGCTTCCAACGGTGAGAAAAGCTTGATCGTGAGCTTCGGTGAAATGCTCATTGATTTTGTCCCAACCGTCTCCGGCGTATCCCTCGCCGAGGCTCCTGGCTTCATCAAAGCCCCAGGTGGTGCACCTGCCAACGTTGCCATCGCCATTTCCCGTCTCGGCGGTCGTGCTGCTTTCGTCGGAAAGTTAGGTGACGACGAGTTCGGTCACATGCTTGCCGGAATCTTGAAACAGAACGGCGTCTCTGCCGAAGGTATCAACTTTGACACCGGAGCCAGGACTGCACTCGCTTTCGTGACGCTAAGATCTGACGGAGAACGTGAGTTCATGTTCTACCGGAACCCTAGTGCCGATATGCTCCTCCGCCCCGACGAGCTCAATCTTGATCTCATCAGATCTGTACGTTATTTTCTTTGCTTTTAATTTATTACTATTAATTAATTTATGACACGTAGGCTAAATATTTATTGGTCTTTCACATTAAATTAGCGAACGCTGCTAGATCGTTACCGTAACGGTTGATTGGTATACGTAACGTAGATGTGAAGTTAGGTCAATGAAGTGATCTGTTTTGTTTTTGTTATACAGGCTAAGGTGTTCCACTATGGATCAATAAGTTTGATCGTTGAGCCATGTAGATCTGCTCACCTGAAGGCCATGGAGGTGGCTAAAGAAGCTGGGGCGTTGCTCTCTTATGATCCAAACTTAAGGCTTCCTTTGTGGCCTTCGAAGGAGGAGGCTCAGAAGCAGATTCTTAGCATCTGGGACAAAGCTGAAGTGATCAAAGTCAGCGATGAAGAGCTTATGTTCTTGACTGGATCTGATAAGGTTGATGATGAGACTGCTTTGTCTCTGTGGCATTCTAATTTGAAACTTCTCTTGGTTACTCTAGGTGAAAAGGGTTGTAGATACTACACCAAGGTAAAAGATATTGGAAGAGCACATTATTCTTGCGGTTCTGATTTTAACCCTTTTTGTTACTCAAAGTTGTGTTCTTGTCTGTGTTTTGATTACAGAGCTTCCGTGGATCTGTTGATCCTTTCCATGTGAACGCAGTGGATACAACTGGTGCTGGTGATTCATATGTTGGTGCCTTGCTTTGCAAGATCGTTGATGACCGTGCTGTGCTCGAGGTAAAATACCAAACAATTTATATCAATATTGTTATGCAGTTTCGGCATATTTGCCAAGATTCCTGACTGTTTTCCTTTTGTCTTGACAGGACGAACCTCGTTTGAGAGAAGTGCTAAGGTTTGCAAATGCTTGCGGAGCCATCACTACAACAAAGAAGGGAGCAATTCCAGCTCTCCCTACAGAGGCTGATGTTCAGACCCTCCTGAAAGGAAACTGACTTAAAGGATTTCACGTTTTA
Organism: Camelina laxa; assembly: GCA_024034495.1. NCBI lineage: Eukaryota > Viridiplantae > Streptophyta > Magnoliopsida > Brassicales > Brassicaceae > Camelina > Camelina laxa. Next base: position 6,574,519 of record CM043882.1, on the reverse strand, counting down.
GTTTTTTCTGGCTTTGGCTTTTTCCCTTTTTTTTTTCTTTTGCTTTTGGCTCTGCGTTCTTGTAGAACTGACCAGAGAACCGTTCGATTCTGTTTATGAAACTCATTTTATTCCACATTCAAGGGTTTTTTTTTTAATCTTTTGGATCAATTTGATGAATAAACAACTCAAGTTAAGTGAGAAAATCTTAAAGAACAATTGCTTGAGGATAGCATTCAGAAACTTCCAACTCCAATGATCTCCAAATGTGTTTGCATTCTTCCCACCTCGAACTCATCTTCTCCAGAAATGTTTCAGCCCACACTTCCTTGCAACCTTCCGTACTCAGATCGTATGGTACCGAAAAACTGCAAGCATCACAATTAGTTACTTTCACAATGTGGTGTTGCTTAGGCAGCAAAGTCACAATCGTATTCTGAAGTTCTTACCTTGTTAGCTCTTCTAAGTGAGAGTCCTTCTCGGTGGTCCCGTTCCTGGAAGATCTTTGAGTTAGACATTACAGCAATAATTTTAAAAACTAGAGTTACAAATAAAAAATAGCCAACCTGCATACTAGAACTTTGTATATGCGAAGGGATTTGGTGGATAGGTTGTAGATTGCTTCTTCTATGTGATCTGTGCCGAATAGATACACAACCGGATAGTCCAGTAGCCATCTGCAAATATCGATTGAACATTATTAAGCTTAATAGCGTGATCAACTAAGATAATCTAATGGCGGTTGAAATGGATGTGAAAATTACCCGTTTAAGGTTGGGATAGTGACTTTAGTGTCATGTAAACAACAACTAAGATCAATGAATAAAGAAGACTGAGAAGAGTTGGCCTCATCAAGTGCTGTGGTGGTATCAGTATTGCTGTCGTCTAAAGGAAATGTCGAAGAGAATAGCTTCTGAATCAATCTAAGCTGCATCCCCAGATTGCTTTCCTTGCTTTGTTTTACCATCTTGATACAAACAAAGGCAAAGACAAGCTAAATTCAACGGGTGATGGAACATGAAAAGAGTAACCACTAAAACAAAACAAACAAGCTTAATAAAAGGAACAAACCTTTGGAGGATCTTGTTCCAAGTCGACAAAGAACAATTCGGGTTCTGAATTCAAGCTGGAGCTTACAAACTTAGGTAGTCTTCTTACATTTATCAGGTAAATCATATCCTCAATAACCATAACCTTCAGTTCTTTGAAAACAGGTAAACCCTAGCAAAGTGTGCCAAGACATAATCAGAAATCAAATCAAGCTACAGACATACTCAAGTACTTGAAGAGGGAATAGAGTCTAACCTCTTGAACAAGCTCAAGAAGAGAAAGCAAGCGATCCTGTAACTCAGGCATCTTTCCACCATAGTCAATCATCACAACTGGTCTCATTCCCGTGCACAATGCCAGAACATCTGGTCCCAAAAAAAAAAACCCTTTAAGCATCGGTTACAGATTCATTCAAGCATATGGTAAACTGAGATCATACTAGAGTCGAGTCGAGTGTTGGTATTTGAAAGGTCTATGATGCTAAAGTTCACACTTTATGATGATTTATCTCTAACAGGGAGTGGAATGTGATAAACGCAACCAAAGGATCATCAAGCTTCAATCTATATAATGAGATCTAAAGAATCAAAATTTTATCGTTCCTAAGGAAATTGGAAAGTAATTCAGAATCCCTAAATTGAATCAGAAGTTTCAAAGAGTCGCAGAACAAGAAGAAACAAAAGAAAAAGTGGAATCAGTGAGAGAGCGGAAGAAGGAAACCTGTTTCGAGGCGGCGTTTGGAAGCGGTTTTGAGTCGCCATTTGATCTGAGTGAGACAAGAGCTCAGAAACTGAAGAACTTCCTCAGAGCTTGGAACCTCCATCTACGCTAAAGAAGACTAAAAACAAAAGTCTCTCTTCTTCTTCTTCTTCTTCTCTACCGAGAAGAAACACTTCCACCTCACTCAAAGCAGCTCGGGGGACGGCTACAAAAAAGTTTTAAAATAGACCCTGAACTTTCAATTCTTTCGCATAAAGCACCCCGGATTTCAAAATAAAACTTGCTTATTATAATGATAACACGTGTCTAATTTTCATTGGATAAGTGATGAAGGAGAAGAAGAACCTATGGTCACACGTGCGAACAAGAGCGCGTCACACGACCTTTCTTTCGTTATTTGTTTATTTTCCACCTTGGATCTCTCTCTCTCTATGTGTGTTATGTGGTGACGAATTCTTCACTTTTAACAATTCACCGGAGCTTCGCCGACGAATTGATCAAATCAACCGGAGAAAGAAAGAAAGCGATAGATCTATAAGCTCCTTCACAGTTGCTTTAAGGTCTGCGTTTATGTTTCCTTCTTACTAATTGCTGATTGATCTTCCTTGTTACAATTTCTTTTCCGAGTTTTCTTTTGAATTTATCTTCGATTTTGTCCGGTTCAAATAATGGAGTTTTCTCGCGATTTCTTGTCGAATCATTGCGTTTCCCATGGCCGGAATCTGAATTATGTGCGTATGTTTAGTGACGGATGAAATCGGAAAACCCTAGATTAGTAATGTAGTATATTCTGGTTTGCTTAGTGAACTCTGTGAAGGAAATAGAGTTGAATAAAGAGAACGAAATTGTTTATGATTTCGATCAATAGATAGAAAGATAATATATAAATTCATCGTTGAGTTAAATTGGGCAAACGTTTGATGGTTTTGGACTTGTTAAGGGACTTTGTAATCAGTGTCTAGTTACTAACGGGTAAGCACTTTGTGTTGGTTTTGTTTAAATTGCCAGAGATGTATAATAACATGGGACATCAGCCTGGGATGCCAATGCATCAGGGAATTCCTCAGCCTGGGATGCCAATGCATCAGGGAATTCCTCAGCCTGGGATGCCAATGCATCAGGCTATTCCTCAGCCTAGCCCTTTTGGTAATCCCTTCTCTGGACCTGGCTCTGGACTTATCAGAAGTGGCTTGGGTGCTTATGGGGAGAAAATTTTCGGATCGAGCTCTGAGTATGTGCAGAGCAACGTAAGTAACTCGTCTTCTCTCTTTGATTCTTTTCTATACAGGGCGTTTCATTTGTTTTAACTGGTTGATTTAAACAGATAAGTCGTTACTTCTCCGATCCCCAATACTATTTTCAAGTGAATGACCAATATGTGAGGAACAAGTTGAAGATTGTTCTTTTTCCATTCCTTCACAGGGTAAGACTCAATCTTTTTATAATGGTTTTATCTTTTTTTGCTTTGTATTTGGGATTATTCTCATATATGAGTTTTGCTGCAACCGCAGGGACACTGGACTAGAATTTCAGAACCAGTTGGGGGTAGACTTTCATACAAGCCTCCAATATACGATATAAATGCACCAGACTTATACATTCCGCTTATGGCATTTGGAACCTACGTTGTTCTTGCTGGTTTGTCACTAGGACTCTATGGGAAGTAAGTTCTTTATTTATTATGTATCTATTCCTGTTTGTCTTTTAGAGTGCATTTGTTCAACCTTTTGATCCTTGTGGTGAATCTTAATGTTGGTAGGTTTTCTCCAGAAGCTCTGAATTGGCTTTTTGTGAAAGGAATGGTTGGCTGGTTTTTGCAAGTCATGTTGCTGAAGATATCATTGCTTTCACTGGGTAGCGGAGAAGCACCCCTCTTGGATATTGTGGCATATGCGGGCTATACTTTCACGGGCCTTTGTCTAGCTGTTCTTGGCAAGATAATCTGGGGATATTCTTACTATGTTTTGATTCCATGGACCTGCTTATGCACCGGGGTGTTCTTAGTGAAGACAATGAAGCGAGTACTCTTTGCGGAAGCTAGGAGTTATGACTCAAGCAGGCATCACTACCTCTTGATCTTTGTAGCTTTAGCCCAGTTTCCTCTTTTGATCTGGCTTGGTAACATTAGTGTGAATTGGCTCTTTTGAAATGCATTACGTTTACGTGGTTGGGAAAAACACCTCTGTGGTTATGTAGCAGGATTTGGAATGTCCTCCTGATGGGAGATATGGTAGTTGAGGTTTTTTTTTGGTGTAGACTTCTGTATGTGAAACATCAATATGGTGAAAGAAAAAGTTTTATCTCAAATACACATCTCTCTTTTTTATCTTCTTTTTTGAATGTCATTTTTCATATACTACATTTCTACCATGATGAGAACCGAACAAGTAGTACATGAACTTTGCATTTTGGTAATTATGCTGTCTAATACAAACTGTCTGCCATCCGCATGATCTCTCTACTCCAACCTCCCCAGCATAGCATTGGTGCATTGCGATTTTGGCTTTTGTGGTCCTTGGCAGATTGGAACGTTCTTTGGACATTGCAGACAGTTATTGGAAAGGTTTCCTCTGATCTGTTTGGAAATCTTTTGAAACTCCTCAGGAAGTGAACCTGAGAGGTAGTTGTTCTCCAAGTATAAGCTTCTCCATGAATTCTCCAGTCTTTTCCCGTAAATCCTAGGAATATCACCAGAGAACATGTTGCTCCGTAGATTGATATCCTTAAGGTTTTCATAAGTTGCCAGGTTCAGCGGAAGGTGACCCTGTAAATGGTTTCCTTCAGCATCAAGCATGCGCAGGCGTGATCCTGTAACCTTAATAACCTCTATGGATATGAACTGGTTAAAAGACACATTGATGCGTGAAATATCAGGGAACGTTAGGATTTCATGGCCAACGGTGCCTGAGAATCTGTTCTGGCTCACGTCTAATGACACAAGCTGTTTCAGCCTATGCAAGGGCGATATACGTCCAGCAAGGCTGTTGAAACAGAGTGATAGAGTTCTAAGACTTGGGGGAAGCTTAGGAAGCATTCCATAAAGATGATTGTTACCGAGTTCTAATACTTGTAGCTTCCACAAGCCGTTGAGCGCAGGTATTTTTCCATCGAGATGGTTGTTTGATAAGATCAGGTGAGTCAAACTTCTCAAGGCTGAGATCCTTGGAGGGATTTCACCGGCGATACTGTTTTTGGACAAGTCTACGGTTTTGAGCTCCTTGAGCCGCGTGATTTCTGGGGGTATGGCTCCGGTGAAGAAATTTTCGGCGAGAGAGAGTTTGGTGAGTTTCCTGAGTTGGAACACTGATTCTGGTACCGGACCGCGGAATCTGTTCTTGTTGAGGCTAAGGACTGTAAGCTCAGTTAGGTTTCCTATTTCATCAGAGAGGAAACCGTCATAACCGTCATCATCAAGGTCGATCTCTGTAACTCGGCTCGTCGTGTTCTCTAGAGGGAAAGAACACATAACTCCCAAGAACGTCCCTGAGCCTTCACAAGGGTCTTCAGAGAAGTCCCATGTGCTGAGGTAAGAGGATGGAGAGATGGAACTTGGATCAACGCTGCGTATGATAGCCTCTAGAGCTTGAATATCTGAACGAAGAGTTGCTGAGAAAACTGATGAAGGGACAATGAGTGAAAGAATTAGTAAGAACAATGACATGGTGAGTAGTAAGGAAGAAGAAGAATAAGAAGAAGATGGTTGTGTTTTGGCAGCCATTGCTATGGTTCTTCTTTAACAGGAAAGAGGGAACCATTTCTTTTTAAGTGAGTAGTCTTGTAAGAAGAAGAAGGTCGTGCATGTTGAACCTAATTGGGATCTAACATGCTTCAAAGGTTTTTTGGTATGTTATTGGTGAGATTCACATGTTTGTAGCATCATCATAATATAATTATACATCAAACCAAATATGGACCGACTCACATAATTTACACAAAACCATTAAAATTTAAATAACAAATTTCGCTTTGTGTGTGTGTGTGTGTGTTTTCAATAGTTTTGAATGGGGATTTTAATCTTTCTGATTAATTTATGTCAAAAATAAATAGAACAAAAAAACCACAAACAGAATAAATAACGAATAGTTATTACTTTTTAGTAGTTGATGAAGTTTTCTTTGAAATCAAAGTTTTGTTAAATTCACGAGACAGACAAGTGTCAGATTTAAAATTGGAAAGTTAATTTAGAGTTCAATTATTTTTAGAAAAACAAGAAGAAATCTAGAGGTGATCATTGGAGCAATTATCTAAAAAAAGACAAGTGAAACATTCGACCAAATTTTAAATTTAGTAATTCACTATATATAGAAGTTCGATTTTACATATAAATAAGTCGACTATTCAATCAAAGATTTTTTTAAAAAAGAAAAAAAAAAAAAAAGAACCATTTAAGAACTTAATAAGCAACAATGGCCATCGAAAAGAGAACAATGATTGCCTCCTTCGTCATCGTACTGATGATGGTAACGATGATCGTGACCAATGTTGAGGCCAGGAATCATGTCAAAATCAAGCCCCCAGCAAACCCCAAGTTTTTCTTTTTCTAAATTGATGGCTCATAAAATGTTTACAAGAAATAAATGGTTGCTTCAACGAGGAGCTAGCTTTCAAGCATTGGTGTTAAAACTAATGTTTATGTTTTTTCATATATTTCACTTTCATCCTCTTATTTGTTTTAGTTATGGATGGAGTTATTAATTTGAATAAAATATTGTAACAAGAAAAGAAAAGAATATCCATATTTGAATGAAATTATTCTAGTTTTCATATTTCAGTGACAAATATCTCTACCGGTTAAAATTAGATAAATTACTCAATATATATTATTTTAATAATTTTAATATAATATAATTAATTATTTAAAGATTAAATCAGAAAAAATCAACTATTAGTCGTATGACATGTGTCTGAGAAACGGTTCTATAGTTATTCCACTGAGAATCGGTTCTCATTTTTCTTCTTAATTTTTTCACTTTTTTCTTCTCTTTTATTATTATTTATTTATTTTTAATGACTGAGCAACTGTCTGAGAATCGACCAGTGTAGATGGTCTAATATATATCCTTACATTAACACTATAATTACTAAAATTGTGTAATCTAGTTATCTTGTGTTTCGACTTTCGAGTTTCTGTATAGAAGGGTCTGGTTCGTTTCACTGTAACTTGATTGATGTAAAACAACAAGAGACTTATTAACACCGAAAATTCATAGTTTCCAAATTTTGGTCGGAACTGTTGGATATGGGTTTCACCCAGCCTTAACAGGCTTTCCTATAGGCCCGTTATCGAAATAGTCACCCCGAAGTCTAGGAGCGAAGTCTGACCAAAACCCATTTGCCGGGCCGACAAAGCTTCCAGAAGGCCCAATTGAGACGGACAGCCCAGCAAGTGACGGCCCGAATAGGAACGATCACCGACTTAGCTCAAAAGACAATCCCACATCGACCCCGAGGCATAAAATGGAACGTCCCATCAGCTATAAATAAGGAGAGAGCGACTTGCAGAAAGGAGGGACGTCTAGCAAGAGTCAGGAAATAATCCGATTCTAAAGCTATAGTTCAGTTAGTCATTTTGAGAAATACAATTCTCTGTAATTCGCCGATCGGCTTATAACGGTTATATTGTAGTTCGACGATCTTTGACTATCTAAATAAAAGTTCCTTGTTTCGTCCCCTTTATTCTATCACTCCGAGCTAGTAGATACATTAGATCAACATTTGGTGCGCATCCAGGGAAATCAACAAGGAAAGCTTTTGAAGAAAGTCCAACATCGACGGAGTACATCTCGAACAATGGCAGAAAGAGAAACGACGGGCAGTGACGGATATGTGGCGGACACACCGGATCGCGTCCAGCAAGCCCAAGAGGAGCTTCCAATACCGCCGACCCGGCCCCCGACAACGCCGAACGGCTCAATCGGAGAAGGTACCAGCGCCCTTGACATAGGAGCACTAATGAGAAGCATCCTGGAGAAGATCGACGCCCAGGACAGAAAGACAGAGGAACGATTCGCCACTCTCTCCAGCGTCTGTGCAAAACTACAAGAAAATGCCGAACATCCGGATGGCGCTAATAGAGCCAATCCCAATAATGCCGATCAAAACCAGAGCGGAGATTTGGCCGAACTCAAAAGCCAAATGAAAGATGTCACAAGCAAGTTCCACCAAGCAACCAGCGCGGCACCTGATGTAGACCATATGTTGGAACAATCCAGAAAACGCCATTCACTGCACGAATCCGTAGAGTCGTCGTTCGTCCCGATTGCAAAATAAAGCACTTGCCTCCATATAAGGGATTCGGACCCGACCCATCATTTGACATCCTTCGAAATTGCAATTCATCGTTGCGAGTTTTCCCGGAGGAGCTAGATGCCGGAAAATGCCAGCTTTTCATCGAAAACTGAGCGGCGATGCCCTCGGCTGGTTCTCCTCTCTGCCGCCCGACTCAATCGACAGCTTCCGTACACTTTCGCTGACCTTCTTGAAGCAATACTCGATATTGGCCGTCCCCACCGCGACAATCGCCGATCTCCACAATATCGAACAAGGGAGCATGAGCCGTTGCGAACATTTATGGATAGGTTCAAAAAAATTGCCACACAGGTAAAAGCACCCCATAGCGTCTCTCTTGCAGCCCTTCACAAGGCCCTGTGGTACGAATCCGCGTTCCGAAAGGATCTCAAGTTGAACAGGTTCCCGACTTTCCAAGATGCCCTCCATCGAGCGGGAGTCCACATTGAATTGGAAGAAGAAAAGTCATCTACGACAAAAACGTGCTTCTACCGGAGCTCAGACGGCGACGGGCAAAGCAAAAGAGGTATACCACGAACCTCGCCAACACCTCGACAAAGAATACCTCGCGGACAGTAAGAAGCGCGGCGCAACGTACCTCGTCAATAACGCCCTGCCAACCTCTGCAATCAGCTCATCAGCTATAGTACCGACAACCCCACCAAAAGGGACAAGAGAAGAGCCTGACCATAACTTGTATTGTGAATTACATGAGTACACTGGACACTCTACGCAGTCTTGCAGACATTTGCAAAATGCGCTGCTCGGCAAATACCTCAACGGCGAGGTAAAAGTAGAGCTACGCCAGTTCAGGAGCAATGCCCGCGAGGGCGAGGTCGAGGACGTCATGGGCATCAAGGACGAGGCCCAAACAACCACTTCAACAATGGACCAGCGCCAAATAACCAGCCCCAGCTGGCAACCAGGTGGGAGGACAAGAAAACCAACCGGCCGACGCGCCACCACCTCCAGCCCGTCGTAGAATTAATGTCATACGAGGAAGCCTACCGTACGACCCTAACTGGCCTCGCACCGTATATCCCACCCACAGCGTCGAGAGAGCCGAACGCGATTGGTTACCTGACAGAACACCTATATGCCAATCGTACTCTCCGATCGTGTTCGAACAAGGGGACATTACTGAGCATCGAACCGTCCACTGGACCTGTCGTTATTGAAATAAACATCGGAGATTGCTTAGTCCCGGATGTGTTGGTCGATACAGAAGCTCGTAAATGTCATCTTCCGGGGCGCTCCCTCGGATAAAAGCCGACCTGCATCGACCATGCCGAAGTGCAAACCTTGACTGGTTTCGACGGGTGCTCTCTTACCTCTTTAGGAACGGTCATGTTCCCAATGAGGGTCGGTGGTACAGTTCACCTCTTTGACTTCGCAGTCGTCGATCGTCCAAGCACGTATAATGCCATCCTAGGGACGCCCTGGCTCCATAAAATGAAGGCCGCGGTGTCAACCTACCATCAGTGCGTTAAATTCCCAACGGAGTTTGGCACTACACCCTCTACGCCGACCCGACAGCGACCCAATGGCCGCCCCGTCGCCGTGTTGACATGATAATGGGAGGATTGACAGCATGCAGGGACTCCGTACGTTCAATTCGCGACTACGTAAAGGCCGGCACAGCTGCGGTCTGGCCAGTTAAAGTCCCACCCTTCATACCTCCGATCACGTTCACAGCGGACGACTTGGTTGGAGTCAATTTCCCGCACAACGACCCTCTCGTCATCGAATTACACGTTGGTGAGAGCGAAGTGACGAGGATTATGGTCGACACAGGGAGCTCCGTTAACGTAATTTTCAGAGATGTCCTCGACAAAATGGAGGTCAATAATAGGGAAATCAAACCGTCGATCAGGCCGCTTACCGGGTTCGATGGAAATTACATGATGACATCCGGCACAATCAAGCTGCCAATCTACGTGTCAGGCATACCTTCGTGGCACAAGTTTGTGGTGGTCGACAAGCCGGCCGTTTATAACATCATCCTCGGATCCCCCTGGATTCACGACATGCAGGCCGTCCCGTCCACTTATCATCAATGCGTAAAGTTCCCCCTGTCCGGCCAAATATTCACAATCAAAGGTAATCAAGGACGCTAGGAACTGCTTCGTAATCGAATGCAAGCTACGGAAGGCCGCCGATTTATAGCAATCACAGCAAGCGCTGGACGAGCTGCCAGCGCCTAGCCCGAGGAAATTCCAAGTCACCACCTGCTTGACGAAATCAATATCGACGAGAGTGACCCAAAGCGGTGCGTTGGGATCGGCGCTGATCTCGACCCGGCAATAAAATTGAGTTGATCCAATTCTTGAAGGACAACATTTCCACCTTTGCTTGGTCTTTTGATGATATGGTTGGAATCAGCATGGACGTCACAAGTCATGAACTTAACGTCGATCCCACTTATAAACCTGTCAAGCAGAAGCGTCGGAAGCTCGGACCCGAACGATCTAAAGCAGTAAATGACGAGGTCAAAAAATTGTTAGATGCCGGATCAATCATGGAAGTCAAGTATCCTGAGTGGCTAGCAAACCCGGTGGTGGTTAAGAAGAAAACGGGAAGAATAGAGTCGCATCGACTTCACGGATCTCAATAAAGCCTGCCCCAAGGATAGCTACCCGCTACCACATATTGAGAGACTTGTCGAGGCCACGGCCGGCAATGCATTACTCTCCTTCATGGACGCCTTCTCGGGATATAACCAAATACTGATGCACACCGACGACCGCGAAAAAACCGCCTTCATTACAGATCAAGGCACATTCTGCTACAAGGTAATGCCGTTTGGTCTGAAAAACGCGGGGGCCACCTATCAACGTCTCGTCAATAAGATGTTTGCCGACCAGTTGGGAGTAACTATGGAGGTGTACATCGACGATATGTTAGTCAAATCTGCGAGCGCAAACGATCATGTCGAGCACCTGCGAAAGTGTTTTCATACACTGAATAAGTATAACATGAAACTCAACCCGGCAAAATGCTCATTCGGCGTAACGTCAGGAGAATTTCTAGGGTACATCGTCACAAAAGGGAATAGAGGCAAACCCGAAGCAGATAAAAGCCATACTCGACATGCCCTCGCCGCGAAACAAGCGCGAAGTCCAACGCCTGACTGGCAGGATAGCAGCCTTAAACCGATTCATTTCGCGGTCGACCGACAAAAGCTTGCCGTTCTACCAACTGTTGCGATCGACGAATAAAGCGTACGAATGGACCAACGAATGTGAACAGGCGTTCGTCGAATTAAAGACTTATTTAACCACCCCTCCCATACTTTCAAAGCCCGAAGAGGAGAAAAGCTCTACCTATATACGCCGTTTCGGGGTCGGCAGTTAGCGGGGTATTAGTCGAGACGACAAGGCGAGCAAAAGCCTATCTTTTACGTCAGCAAGACCCTCGACGGGGCCGAGTTGCGTTATCCGAACTTGGAAAAAATAGCGTACGCCGTGGTAATTTCAGCTCGGAAGCTCAGACCCTATTTCCAGTCGCATACAATCGCGGTCTTGACCAACCAACCTCTGCGCCAAATTCTCCATAGCCCGGGACAATCAGGCCGCATGGCGAAGTGGGCAGTCGAGTTGAGTGAGTACGATATCGAATATCTGGGTCGAACTTGCATGAAGTCTCAGGTTTTAGCGGATTTCATTGTCGAGCTGCCTCAACATTTCACCTCTCCGACTTCAAACGAGGAAAACTGGTATTTGTACGTCGACGGAGCCTCGTCACAGCACGGATCAGGAATCGGGATCCGTCGACATCCCCACCGGAGAGGTCGTCGAGCAGTCGTTCCGCCTCAATTTCGCAGCCACCAACAATGAGTCGAGTATGAAGCCTTACTCGCCGGAATGAGACTCGCAGCAGGGATCGGCGTAAAAGGCTTCACGCTTACTGTGATTCCCAGCTCGTCGCCGTCAATACAATGGCGAGTACGGCACCAAGTGCGCCCGCATGGACGCATATACGAGAATAGTTAAGGAGCTCGCACAAGAGTTCGATCACTTCGTGATCGACAAAATACCTCGAAGCGCCAATGCTCCCGCGGTGCTCTGGCCGTCTAGCGTCAACCTCAGATCCGGACTTACACCGGGTAATCCCGTCGAAAGTATTTCAGTAAGTAGCATTGATGCGGGGCACAAGTTAACATCATATCTGCCAACCGGAGGAATATGCCGACCTCGCTGAGACTCAACCTAACCATGAGGCTGAACCCGTCGCCGAGCCGGCTGACTGGCGCCAGGAAATACGTCGTACATCACTGGAGGAGTAGTCCCGGCGGACAAATGGCAATCTCGGCGCCTTAAAAAGAAAGCGGCACAGTACGTTATGGTCGAGGACGCCTTTACCGTTGGAATGCGGCCGGCATATTACTACATTGCATCTCAGCAGAAGAGGCCCAGCAAGTAATGCAGGAAACGCATGAAGGAGCCGGAAATCATTCCGGCGGACACGCCCTAGCACTAAAAATCAGAAAGCATGGAATATACTGGCCGACCATGGTCGGCGCTGCAAACAGTTCGCCACGAAGTGCGAAAAATGTCGAGACATGCGTCGGACATACACGCTCCGGCAGAATTACTCTCAACGACAACAGCGCCGTACCCGTTCATGAGATGGGCAATGGATATCGTTGGACCACTACCCGCTTCGCACGGCAAAAATTTCTTCTTATATTGACTGACTACTTCACCAAGTGGGTTGAAGCTGACTCTTATAAGAAAATCCAAGCGAACGAGTTCCAGAATTTTGTGTGGAAAAATATAATATGCCGACACGGATTACCTTACGAAATCGTAACGGATAATGGGTCGCAATTCATATCAAAGAAATTCGACGATTTCTGCGCAAGTTGGCGCATCCGGCTCAGCAAGTCAGCCGAGGTACCCTCAAGGGAATGGCCAGGCAGAGGCGACCAACAAGACGATCTTAAATGGCTTAAAGAAGCGACTCGAAGAGAAGAAAGGCCTTTGGGCTGACGAGCTAGATGGCGTATTATGGTCCCACAGAACAACTCCACGAGCATCGGGACAAACACCCTTTTCGTTAGCTTACGGCTGGAAGCAATGGCACCAGCCGAAGTAAGCGTCGGCAGTTTACGCCAAACCATGCTAGTCAAGGATGCCGAGCTAAATGATGAAATGCTCTACGACAGCCTCGACGAGATTGAAGAACTACGAGATCGCGCTTTGCTCCGAATTCAGAATTACCAACAGGCGGCAGCCCGTCACTATAACAAAAGGTCAACCTGCGATCTTTCGACGAGGAGACCTCGTTTTCGCAAGGTATTCGAGAATACCACCGAACTCAATGCTGGAAAACTTGGTGCGAAATGGGAAGGGCCATACCAAGTGTCCAAGGTCGTCCGGCGTGCGAGCTAATTACTATGTCGGCGAGGCAATCCCGCGGTCTGGAATGCTGGCAACCTTAAACGCTATTTCTATTAAGAAGTTTATATGTTAGGCATATTTCTATTTCCACTTAAGAGTGTTTAATATCTATGTAATCTGAACTACGGTCGGCTTGTCCTCCTTTAAAAAAAAAAAAAAAAGGGAGGTACGTAGCAACCTGAAAAGGTGCAGCCACTACTTATGAATGCAATTTTCTTTGGTGAATCTGCGCCTCTTTATTCGGGCATACGGACTTGCAAAAATTGACAAATATCGTACAAGCAACAACGAGTAAAAAAAAAAAGGGGGAAAATATATATATATATACATATGAGGTCGGCAATTTGGCCAGTTGTTCCGACTAAAACAAGGTAATAATAAATTGCACCCACACGAAGTGTAAATCGTAAGGAGCTCCAACCATTGCTCGCAAATAAACCAAGGCCGATGAGCAAGATAAGCGCCGCCACCAGCGCGCAATCTCTTCAGTCCAAGGTAGGGAATAAGCCGAGCTTTAACACGCGAATCCAACGCTTCGCTCGCTCAAATCTAGCAGCCGCATCCTGCAACAGGCCCAAAAAAAAAAGGGGTTAGAACAAAACTTTCGGCTCGACATAAGATGAGAGACGTCTCACAGTTGAGAATAACTTGAATATAATAAAAGCATCTAAAAAAAAAAAAAGACCCGCAGAACGGGTAAAGTGTTCAACAAAAAAATAAATGTTACGACCAACCATAGTTCAAGAGTTCGAGAATAACAAGTAACCCAACACGGGGTACCAAAAAAAAAACGGTTCGACAACCGATAGAAACACAGAATACGCCGAACACCCTCAGCGATTCTCGCGAACTTCACGACTGTAGATACGAACTCGGTCACGGAGCCAGAAAGGCATTGCGGAACTTCCCGAACCCAAATCGCTCCCAATCCTCGGCCCAGCCTCCAATTTCCTCATCCCCATCTCGAGATCCATAATGCTTGACCAGAAACTCGTGCTGGCGACGGTAGGCCCGGTGCTGAGTCTCGATCTACCATAAACAAGAAAGAAAGAAGCAAAATAGTTAAAAGGTCGAACCAAACGGTGGAAAACTCAATACGACGAACTAACCGTCCTAAACCAGCCGACCGCCAGACGCCTTTCGTCGGGACTCAAGGACTGAAGAAACTCTGCCGGAATCTCAGCAACACCCGGCACGATTCCGCGGCAATGGTCTAAACGGGGTGGCAGCAGCAACCGGTGGGCTTCTCCATGGGAAGAACAGGTCGTTGGGACGAGCTTCACGAATCGACCCGACCCATCGCTAGGCTGAGCCGGATCGACACGCACCGGCGACGGAGAACGACTAGTACGAGGACGACCAAAGGCGATCCGCTCACCACGATTCACCGGAACCCATTCCCCCGAATCTTCTGAGTCACTCATCGTCAAAACGGAGAAAGAGCAAGGCGAGTACGAAGCAAAGAAAGATATTGAGCAAATCCAAAAATAAAAAAGGTGGAGAGAAGGTTGCGTGATCCACTCTCCCCCACCGCCTCCTTTATATAGCGAATACAAGATAGCCCTGACGACACGACGGTTGCCGTCCACTTTCCGCATTTAATGAACCTCCCTCCTCCACCCAACGCCTCATGCATAAAAATCGTGCCACACGCAACATCCGCACCCGGTAATGATGAGAAACGCCTTGGAAAAGCAATTCACCATTTAAACCAAGCATTTAATGTAGTGAAGCCGAAGAGTCAACGCGCGGTGCGCATTGGTCCTCAGTTCGTCGGGGGTATGGCAAATTCCAATTTGCAAATCTGTGACTCGAGGGGGGACATGGCAAATCCTAATTTTGCCATGTCTCGCCCAGCTCGTCAAGGGGGACTATGGCAAATCCTAATTTTATGCCTAGGCTCTCGCCATGGCAATCTCGTCTCGCCCAGCTACGTCAAGGGGGCTATGGCAAATCTAATTTTGCTATGTCTCGGCTAAATCAGGGGCCATGGCAAATCCTAATTTTGCACTCTCGCCACTCGCTCAAAAGGGGGGGATGGCAAATTCTAATTTTGCCTATGTCTCGCCCCAGCTCGTCAAAAGGGGGGCTATGGCAAATCCTAATTTTGCCTATGTCTCGCCCCACTCGTCAAGGGGGCTATGGCAAATCTAATTTTGCCTATGTCTCGCCCGGCTAAATCAGGGGGACTATGGCAAATCCTAATTTTGCCTAAGTCTCGACCCAGCACGTTAAAAAAAAAAAAGAGACATGTATAAATCGCAATGTTAAAATTCTATAGGCATAAACGCCCATCATCATCATTCACGTCCAACAGGAAGGTAGTAGAAATAAACCTACCTCAAAACATTTAAGTTTCTTAAAAAAAAAAAAAAGGGGAACAGTAAGTGATGCGTAAAATAAGTCTTAAAAGCCACAAACGGCATAATTTCAAAAGCCACGCGAGCTTATTCCCGGCAATTTCATCCTCGCCTTCGGGAGCGGTGACTGGATCGGAGGCGGGTCCCTTTGCATCGCGACGAGCCCGGCAATTTGAATACTACGACCCTCCGAAGTCGAAGCCACAGCAGCGTCCGCCAAAGCAAGGCCGGTCACAATGTCGTGTTCCGGCGTCCCCTGCCTCGTCAACTGAACATCAACATTGGGAGCTTGTTCTCCAGTGTCAGGCAGATCGGGTTCCACCACCTCGGCGGTAGCAGACGGCATGTTCGAGCCGTACTCGTCAAAATCGACGATCTCATCATAGCCGGGAATACGCCGGGATTAGCGCGCACGCTCAGCAGTCGGAGTCACCACATACCGTCATTAACAAGAGGAGTGATCTCGATGCCGTCCACAACATTATCCCAAAAGCCGAACCGTCGACAAATTGGATCGTCTTAGCAGGGATAGGGCAACCATCAGCCACAAGATCTTCGACCTGCTTCAAGATACCATTCGCTTTGAGCCTTCATCATCATTGGATTGAAAGCCCGCCTCACATCCCAAATATGCTGACGATTTTGGTCCGACCGATCGCGGTAAACGTCCCTCACCTCGTGGCGTATCTCCTCGGCTCTCTTCTCGACCGCAGCTTTTAGTTGACGATCAAATCCTTCAGCAGCCTGTCGAACGGAAGCTTCCAGGCGACGACGTCGGCGCGAGAACGTTCCAACGACCCTTGCAGTTGGCGGTTCTCTTCCCGGACGGTCGAAACTCTCGCCAAGCCTTAGTCGATTCGGATCGATACTAACCTGGCTCTGGCAATCTTTCAGTCCAGCCTCGGCAAGGGCGGTTTCACGTTCGGCAGCCTTAAGCCTACGCTCGTAGCGACAACCATCGAATACATCGACCCAGCCTAGGCAAATCAAGCAAACGTTAAAAAAAAAAAAAAAAAAAAAAAAAAAAAAAAAAAAAATGTAAACACAGGAGATGATGCCGAGCCCATTCATCAAACGCGTCGTCCTCCCTCAAATCCCCCTCGAACGATCACCCGGCACTTTAGAAACCTCGCGAATGAGAGATCCACCACTTTTGTCGGACGAGAAAAGGGGTGTCCTTCGCGTAGCGAAAGTGCAGAAAGTAGGAAGGCTGGACGCCTTTGTCCTTTGGATCCAGCGAGGAGGTCTTGAGTCTTTTAGACCCAGCGACCGCATCAGAACCAGCCGGAACCTCTTTGCGCTTACCAGAATCCTATCGGGTCGGACAAATTTTTGAAGAGAACGCTCCTTGTCAACTGTGAGGTCGATCGGAACGATGTCCTTATCTCGCCGAACAGACTCACTGTTTTTCCCCTTGTCCGCGAAGATTTGTTACCTTCGGATCGACTACCCGAGGCACCCCAGCGAGAACCCTGAATGGATGATTGGTCAACGGTCTTCTTGAGCAATGCAGCTCCTTCTCTTCTGCGGCATTCTTCTTGAAGCCGCTTGCTTGCGGAAGTATTTAGGAACGCCC
The DNA here is from genome assembly GCA_024034495.1 of Camelina laxa. Classification (NCBI taxonomy): domain Eukaryota; kingdom Viridiplantae; phylum Streptophyta; class Magnoliopsida; order Brassicales; family Brassicaceae; genus Camelina; species Camelina laxa. The sequence goes on along the minus strand of CM043882.1, from coordinate 6,557,144 downwards.
AATTTCACCATCTTTGCTTGACTAGCACCCCTATCACAATAAACCAAGATCCTCAGCAGAACATAAACGACAAACCAATGGAACGAATATCGGCTAGCACATCGGAACAATACCTTTCGATGGTTTCCTCCCCCTAGTATGGTCTAGCTGCGGAATAGTCCTCCAATCAAGAACCGTTTGCCTCCTTAGTAGATCGCGAACCTCAAAGAAGTTAGGAATCGGCGGGTCAGCAGATTTATCAACCAAATCTGGAAGTCGACAAAAATAAAGGCAATTAACGATCAACAATCGAACAAATGGAAAAGGATAAAGGTCACGAAACTACCAGGGGACAAATTCCATTCAGTCTTAAAACCTATCGACATATCCTCTACCAAAGCTTCGTCAACCTTAGCATAAAAGTATCTGTTCATCCAAGTATGGGTCTTTGATGGCGGATGATCCATCAGCTTGTACCCGGGCGTAGCAGCATACCAAATGCCATTAAAACCTTTCTGCCTAGTAAACGCATCATGTCCTCAACAAAGTAAGCAGTCAATTTGACCCCGCATTGGTCAGCGAGGTGTTTGAGGCCGACCATATTCGAATAGTATGGACGGTAAGCTGCGTGATAGCGATCGACGGCGCCGACAATATTCCATCGGGAAGGCTGGAATCGGAAAGCGGAGACCTCCCTTAGTAAAAGCGGCTCGTATAAACTAATAAATCCGTCAGGACACTTAAATACACGCTCTTCGGGAGCCGGACATACAACGAGAGACACGCCGGGGAATTACAGAAGTCAGCCATCGCGAGTGAATCAGCATCGCAAAGTGACTCTCCCGAGTCGAAAGGCGCGTCCGGATAATCGATCCCTTCAGCAATCTCGATCTCATCGTCAAGAGAAACGTTGTTGGACGAATGATCAGATCTAGCTTCATCGCGAGCTAGGCGAACCACCATAACCAGTTATCGGGACGAGATCGTCCACCTCGGTTTAAGCTGGAACCAAGAAACGAAGGGTTCCGGGCCAGCCTAGGTACCGAAGGACGGTTCAAAGACTCCACCCTCTCCTACTCCGTGAGCTTGGGCATATCAGCCGAAGCTCCGGAATCAGACGAATCGGCAGCCCGCAATGGCGGACTAGCCTCAGAAGAACCGGATGACAACGCTCATTTAAAAATTCCTCACAAGAACTCGACATCGAAATCGAATAGGCAATTACAACAACAAACCCAGCGGGGAGCAAGTAAAAGCTACACTAACAACCTATAGACAACTAAGGAAGAAGAAAAAAAGAGAGAGGGTTCAATAAAAGGAGAAAGGCGAGTTACCTTGACTTTTGCGTTTGGAGAAGAACAGAAGAAGGCACCCCAAAAAGTCTCCTTTTATAAGCGTGGAAAAAGAAACCCTTAAAAGCAATGAGGGCGCGGATCGACGCAACCCTAGGAAACGACGTTCGTTTCCTCCTCCATAACCAATGAAGGGGATTAGATCGACATTCGATATTAATAACTGAGGAAGCTCTGATATTTCCCGGCTAGCTCATTGGCCCAGGCTGTCCACAAATGAACTAAGGGGGGTAATTGTTGGATATGGTTTCACCAGACCTTAACGAGGCTTTCTATGGAAAGTTATCGAAATAGTCACCACGAAGTCTAGGAGCGAAGTCTGAACCCATTTGCCGGGCCGACAAGCTTCAGAGGCCCAATTGAGACGGACAGCCCAGTGACGGCGAATAGGAGCGATCACCGACTTAGCTTGAAATTGTCCCATTGTCGACCAGGGCATAGAATGGAACGTCCCATCAGAATTTATAAATAAGGAGAAGACGAAAACTGCGAAAAGGAGGGACGTGCAACGAGAGTCGAAATAATCCGGTTATCAAGAGACATAGTTCTTAGTCATTTTGAAATACAATTACGCAATTCGCCGATCGAACTATAACAGTTATATTGTAGTTGATCTTTCGTATCTAAATAAGGATTCGATTGTTTAAATAAAACTTTATTAATCATTTCCATAGTATTCATTAGATCAACAGGAACACGTCGCCAAATTTTTAATGATGATAGTAGTTTCAGTATAGTGATGAAACGAACCTAGTTTTGATATTGTCATTGTCGGTCATTGATAGAGACAGTGAACCAAACATACGTACTACATATTTTGTTTTAAGTAGAAGACGAACACTCTTTACCAAAACACGTAGAAGACGAACATTAATCTAATAATCCAAATGGTTATCAAATAGATCTATTATACCATCTATCTAATTTCAATTTGAATTAAACACAAACCAGATAAGTAAACGGATTTGATTAAAGTTAAAACTATTAATAATTGGTCTCGGATTTCAAGCTTAGACTTATACGTTAGCACGTCTGGCGATAAAGTTAGACGTTGACATTAAAGGGAAAAATAAAAAAAAACTAACGTGTTATGAAATACTATAATACTGTATGTTTCGGTAAAATAAATAACTCTAGAAAGATGAAATCAAAACTTAACGTTAATTACCCCTAAAAAAGCACCAATCTGTTATATAGTTATGGCAAGAGTAAGTAAAGTAATGTTATAGAATCAATTTTTAACTAAGGTTTTATCTAAAAAAAAATAAAGAGACGTGAATTATGCAAAAATTTGGTCAACGTAATTTATATAACTGGACTGAAAATTTATGGTGTTAGGCCCAGTTTAATTACCGCTTTAGGCCCAGTTCCATAAAGTCAAGCAGACGAAGACAAAAAAAAAAAAAAAATTGGGTTCTCTGAAGGTTTTGTGTTGTGATTTCGATCTTATTGATAAAAAACGAGAAAAATTCTCAGGAAACATCACGAAGAATCAATCGATAGAATCCAATTCTCGAAGAAGAAAGATCTCTCCTTTTATCCTTCTGGAGAATACTTATTACTTTGGTCTGTGGGGTTAGCTGTAAAGGTTACTGCTTTGAGTTTACTCCGCCCCCAAAACAAAAAAAAAAAACTTAAAACTTTTATTCAGATCTGTGTATATATTGCATTGTTCGCATTGCTTCAAGCTCATTGTTGATTCTGTGGATTTTTAAAAGAGGGAATTTTGAGAAATTGGGTTTAGATTCTTTTAAGTATGGGAAGGCCTTTGTTTTATGATATCATCGAGAAACCAGCAACGAGCTGCATCGTAACGATATGTAGTGTGGTTTGGTTTGTGATTCAGAAGAAGAGTATTGGTTACTCTCAAGTTGGATTGAGTTATGATACTGCAATTGAAGGGCACTATTGGAGGATGATCACCTCTGCTTTATCACATATTAGTGTTTTGCATCTTGTGTTTAATATGAGTGCTCTATGGAGTCTTGGTGTTGTTGAACAGCTTGGTCATATTGGTCTTGGAACGGCTTATTACCTTCATTACACTCTTGTTCTTATTGTGTTCTCTGGTGTTTTGGTTATTGGGATCTATCATTTGTTGATCGTTAGGTTCAAGATTGATTATTTCCGGAGAGTTACAGCTGTTGGGTACTCTTGTGTTGTATTTGGTTGGATGACGATTCTCTCTGTGAAGCAGCCTTCTTCAAAGCTGGATCTTTTTGGGCTTTTGTCTCTTCCCATTAGCTTTGCACCGTTCGAGTCACTCATTTTCACTTCCATCATCGTACCACAAGCTAGTTTTCTGGGACATTTGTCAGGGATCCTTGTTGGCTACGCCATTTCTTGGGGTCTGATTGGCGGGATGAACAACTACTGGGCTCTTACTATGCTTGGTTGGATCATTGTGGTTTTTGTTTTCAGTTTGAAGAAATCGGGTGCTTATGATATCAGTTTTCTAGAGATCGAGTCGCTTAGTGATGCTTCTTTACCTTCAGTGCGGTTTATTGGAAACGGCCGGACCTTGCAAGCCAGTGCAGTCCCTCTTAGTGGAGTGGAAGTCGTCTGAATTCAATTTATGTTCAATACTGAATGTGGGAACAAAGTTCTTGTCATCGTGGTAGTAGGATGAAGACCGAGAGTTGGTAACCAAGCTTATTTCTGCAGTTCCAACCCGAATGACCGATGTTTAACAGATACTTAAGGCTTGCTTGAACTGTTTGGGGGAATGCTTCCTGGATTATGTGGTGACTGGAGAAGGATTACATGTCTAGTCAAGCTATTGGTGTTAAGACATCATTACAGATGAATATGACAGTCAATTATTTTGTCATGTGATTGATGTATAGTTGCGTAAGGGTCCTGTGTCTCACCTAAAGATTCCATCCACTAGACATGTTTCCTCATTTGTGACCTTCACCTTTATTTCAATATGAAAGCATTCCACCAAACAGTCTTGTATTACTCGTTTTTTCTTTGATATATTGTAGGGCTATTTGGTGAAATAAGCACAATGATACATTGTATTTGTTTTATCTTCTACACTCTTTCAATTTCACAAGGTAATTAGATGAATTTTTCTTCAGGTCTCTTGGACTAGAGCAGTGTCTTATTTTGTAACTAATTTCCATCTTCTGTCATTTCCTTGTTTAATATTCCAAAAAGTAGGTAAGAGAAGGGTAGAACAATCACCGATTCACAGTTTCAAATTTTTAGTTTTGAGAAGTTGTAGGTTGGATGATTAGATGATAGAGTCATGTCAATTGTATTTGGTGTGATCTGACTTAGATCAACTTTTGACTAGTTCTTTGTCTCCATAAAACCTACTTTCAACCCAAATTTTATTCACAAAGTTTGCATTTTTCCACAACTATAATGCTACGTTGCTTATATAATCTGTACATTGATCAGGTGAATCTGATCTTATTTTCTGGTCCACCCTCTGAGCACTTTAAAAATGGAGAAGAAAGGCCAGAATGGTGGTACATATGACTCATTGTTGACTCATCATCCGATTCTCTGTATCATTGCTTTATCTGTAATTTTTATGGCGATTGACCCCTTTCACATAAGTCCAATTGGGGGTCGTGAGTTCAAACCGGTGAAGCACGAGGTTGCTCCATACAAGCAAGTCATGGAAAGATGGCCAAGAGACAACCTTAGTCGACTGGGTAATCATGGGAAACTGGAGTTTGTGGACCAAGTATTTGGTCCAGAGTCACTAGAGTTTGATAGTTTAGGTCGTGGTCCATACACAGGGTTGGCTGATGGAAGAGTGGTTAGATGGATGGGTGAAGCAATTGGATGGGAGACATTTTCCGTGGTAACATCAACATGGTAAAAGATTATATATATACTCATCACTTCTTTTTGTGTGCAGAGAGTTTTGTTTCAGGTTTTCTTATTGATGGTTTGTGTTCATGAGAATTAGGTCAGAGAAAGCTTGTGTGAGAGGTGTGGATTCAACAACAAATAAGCAATGGAAACACGAGAAGCTGTGTGGGAGACCTCTTGGTCTGCGATTTGATAAAGAGACAGGAAATTTGTATATTGCAGACGCTTACTATGGTCTACTTATGGTTGGTCCTGAAGGAGGGATCGCTACGCCTTTAGCTACTCATGTGGAAGGAAAGGCTATACTATTTGCTAATGACCTTGACGTCCATAGAAATGGCTCTATCTTCTTCACTGACACCAGCAAAAGATATGACAGAGCGTAAGCAAAAATCTGCTATTCTTACTTTGTTGAGCATTTCCCACCTTTAATCACTTAATTGTATGATATGAGAATTGTACTTGTACTTTTTGTAGGAATCATTTCTTTATATTACTGGAAGGAGAATCAACAGGAAGGCTTCTAAGGTATGATCCACCTACCAAAACAACACACATTGTGCTGGATGGTTTGGCTTTTCCCAATGGAATTCAGCTCTCTAAAGATCAGTCTTTCCTTCTCTTCACCGAAACAACCAATTGCAGGTATAACCATATATAGATAGATGACCCTTAACATCAAACTCAAGGATAGACTCCATATTTATTGTTTCTCTGCCTCAGCTTTGTGTTTATATTGATGTATCATTTATCTTTATCAATATGGTATATAACAGATTGGTGAAATACTGGCTGGAAGGTCCCAAGACGGGTGACGTCGAGGTGGTGGCAGATCTCCCGGGATTTCCAGACAATGTAAGAATAAACGAAAAAGGTCAGTTTTGGGTTGCAATAGACTGTTGCAGAACACCGGCACAAGAAGTTCTTACAAACAACCCTTGGATAAAAAGCATCTACTTCCGGTTGCCAATACCGATGAAGCTGCTGGCGAAAACGATGGGGATGAGAATGTACACTGTGATATCAAGATTCGACGAGGAAGGTAAGGTCTTGGAGGTGCTCGAGGATAGACAAGGCAAGGTTATGAAGCTTGTGAGTGAAGTGAGGGAAGTTCAAGGAAAGCTTTGGATTGGAACAGTGGCTCATAACCACATTGCCACTTTGCCTTACCCGTTAACAATGAATCAATGAAGAACTTTGTTGTTGTAGTTCAGTTCCTAGCTTTTGGTGTTTCTTTATATCCTCTTGATTCATGAGGATAGGGAAACAATATAAACAAGTTGATGATTGAACTAAATCATCTCTCTGTAACTAATTATCTTCGTTTTGATTCGAGTTCCATTGGACTGATTCGTCTTTTGTTCATGTTATGAGAACTGATGCATATATTCCTCATTATATTATTTTCTTCAGTCTCATTTTGTTTTGTATTTTTATCATTTGAAATACGAAATATAAGAATTCTAATTACTCAATAAAGAGCTAGAATCACACAATTTGTACAGCCTAGAAACGATTGAATGCAAACAATTAAATATAAACACAGATTTTTTTTTTGTTTGCCAAAACGAAAACAGTTGGTTGATCAAAGCGATGCCGCATGTGTTGTCGTCTGGTTCGGAAAGAAGCTCTATGCTACGTCGTCCCTCGGCAACACACTTTCTCCATTCCAACATAACAGTAACGGCATGTTCAAAACTAAAACCCACCTGTCGATTATTATTGAGATTGTAAAGATCATTTTCACTGAGATTTATCTAGCAAGACAAGTCTGTCGACACACACACAGAACTCGTGTAACCGTTCAATCTTGTATTTTTTCACACGGTCTCTATAAAGATATGCAGCGTGATAAGCTTCAGATATCACACTTACTAAACAGTTTCGCCCAGATAATTTGTTCACGAAGACAAAACGTAGCAGGAGACATCACAGTACAAGAACCTAATACCCAGCTAAACTCAGCACGGCGCGCATATGCAAGACGAGTAGAAAACAGAAATCACTTTATCACATGCCAAAGAGCAAGAATAGTGAATATTACCATGGGGGCATGTGGAGCTAGTCTCCAGGGCCTTGTCCAGTCGAAGCATTTGATGGCAGTTGCTGAATCTGTTGAAGAAGGTTAGCGGCAAACTGTAGAGTAGACTGATATCGCTGATTCTTATCGACCTCACCATCTGATGTACCTTGTCCAGCTCCAGGGAGAATGGCTGAAGCTGCTGCTGTGCTTCCCTAGATGGATCCAAGTTTGTCATGTTCGCTAGTGGCGGCATCTCAGTTTGAGATTGGGAAGGATTTGCGTTATGCCCTTGATTATTTGTCAGACCATGATAATTACCTTGCTGATAATCCTGATAACCATGCACACCAGGGTTCTCACCTATAGGGGCCGGTATGTAGTTTTGATGAAGCATGGGAGCTTCAGGCTGATATTGCTGTCTCATTTGTTGAGATACAGCTTGATGTGAACCTTGAGAGTAGATTGCATAATTCTTCGATGGAGGAATAGGTAACGGAGCTTGCGGAGGTGTACTAACAAATGGTGCTTGATACTGCATACCACCATGGACCATCCCACTAGAATGGCTCTGTGTGCTTGACACCGGAGGATAACGCATCGGAGGAGGAGGAGGAAGAGGAGGAGGAGGAGGTAGTTGATCCACCGGATTGTATTGACTGCCTAATTGTTGGAACGATAGATTTAATCGGTCAGAAATAATTGGTTGATCTCGATTCCAAGCTTTTGATGGAGCTTCTCCATTGGACAGTCCAACGGACTGGTGACTTTTAAAGGCAGTAGGTTGAGAAGTTGTAGGGAGCAAGGAGGCCAGAGTGGCTAAAAGCTCAGGTGTTAGGCTAACCCCCGATTGAGGCATTGCAGTGTTAGGTACAGAAAATGGCTCGCTAGAAGGACCAAGCAATGATTTTGGGGGAGGCTTTGATTCTTCCTGCATACCTCTGTTGTAATCAAACACAGCTCGATCTTCCCTAGCAGCATACAAACCGTGATGTGCATTGGCAGGTGAACTCTGAGATTTATCTATATAAGATTGAGGAATGGGATGAGATTCTTGTCTATATGATGTTACAGCAGGAACCTGTTGTGGGGGCAACTTGAGAACAACACCATATAACCGTTCTGGGCCCGACACTTTGAGCACATCAGTTAAGAAATCCGATGGAGGAACCAAAAATAAAGTGGTTCCATCGTCTAATTTGGCGACACCTGCTCGATTCTTTGAACCAAGGTAGCGGAGAAATTCAGTAAAAGACGCGAAATCATCTTCGCTGTCTGGTAAGAAGAAAACTATTTCAAATCCAATGGCTTCGGTGTAATGTTTGGCAAGCATATCCAAACCCGTTCTTGCTGAACAATTGACGGTCTCAGGGCTATTAACCATTCGAAAAACCGAGAATCAGCAATCAAAGAGCAGTGTTATCAATGAGGCGAATCAACACTACTACATCCAGTTTGAGATCAAAAAGTAGACAATACACAGATTACCTAAAATATCCTATCTAAAAGAATGAACACATAGATAACTTCTCATCAATGAACTACATAACTTCCTATATGTACAGCAAAAAAGAACAGAAAGGCGAAAAGGTTACTCACATTTCAGCTTCAATCCCCTTTCCAATAGGTACACAACGAGCATGGCAAACAGGAGTTCCACCTTTGGCAATGATTCCTCTCCACATGACATCAGTATCAGGAAAAACACGACCAGGCCTCGCTGCAACTGAACCACGCCCATATGACCTGTTGAACGTAGTGACACGATCATCTACACCCATCGAAGGAAAAGCATCCACTGATCCATCTCTACGGGTTCTTTTGGGTTCTCTTTCCAGCTGAGCAGGATCATATCCTTCCCAAGAACCAAGGTTTGACCTAACGGGTAGCCTTGTATTTGGTGCAGGAGACGGGAGTAATCCAACTCCAGTTGGCGATGGCCTTCCCCAGCTTCCTTTCGTACCAACCACATCACTATATTCTGCACCATTATGTGAACGTTCTACGCTTCCTCGAAAGGGCCTCATAGTGCCAAGATTCCCGCTAGAATGTGAAGACATGACTGGAGGATCATTGACGAACATCTCAGGCCTTGATTGTTTGGCACCAGAATAACAACCAGTATCATCTCCTCGTCCAAGGGGAATGTCATCGTTTGTGTACATAATTGTAATTCTTGGATTGTTGAATAACCTTCCTTGTAGTCCTTCCTTAGCACAGCGGGCTTCGTCAACGCTCCTAAACTCCACAAGCGAAAAATGCCTTGATGGGTAACTAATACATCTCTCAATCTCACCAAAGAGTATCATACTATTGTGTAGCATCTGTTCGTCAATCTGAACAGAAGGAGGGTATCCAATCCGCAGTACATTACTTGGTTGGCCGCTTCCTTTACCATCTCCAAATGAGTGAAGGTACTGTTAAGCATATTACAATCAAACCTTAGAAACTTGGCAAGAACAATGGTTTGTCGTAAACTCTTACAGTAATGAAACGTCAAAGCCTATAAAAGTAAACATATCACCAACAAAAAAAACAAAAAGTTCTAGCAATAAGTCGAACCTGTTGTTTAGCACTCAAACTGCTATCCCTGCCATCATTAGAGCCAGGCCATGGTTCCTAAAGAGAGAGAAAAGTGTCACATGGTTCCGAAATGCAAAAGAATCAAATAGATTCTGCAATGATGCACAAGAAAGTTTCCAGCCGGGGAGTCATATCAAACTCATGAAACTTAAAGCACTCGTTTCCAACTTCTGACAATAAGGATTACTAAAGCAAATTCATACGTTAACATTTAACTAAGACGGACAAATGGATGCTTACTTTCCGTGGCCCTTGTGATCGAAGAAAATCAACTCGCAAATAGCTACCACCCATTCTCTTTCCGTTCATGCTCTTAGCCTGTATGGCATCGTCAATGTCATAAAAGTCAATAAAGGCTGTCTTGCGTTCCCAAAGAAACCTGAAATCTTCGATTTTCCCAAATTTCCTGAACTCTGCCTCCAGATCATCCTTTGAAACACTTGGGCTGATTCCACCCACCCAAAGACTCTTACAAGGCTTTGCCTGCAAACAGTTAAGTTCCATGAGAGCCGGTATATCGTAAAGTTGAGATACGTACGTAGTTGTCATGAAGAGAACTCTTTACATATAAAACACTAAAGAAAAAATCACACTCGAGTCAGAAATCCACAAGAACACAATTCTCGTCAATTCATATCAGCTGCTATCCTAAACACAAAACGCTACTTCAGAACCATTCCTTGATTACAAGGAGAACCACGTCCTCCTCAAAATCGGCAACACCATAATTGCAAGCAGTCTCTGTGTTGACCATTTGGCTCGCGTTTAAATATACGACCATCTAACACTCAGCTGAGATTTGAGCACAAAGCAGAGATCTGGGTTCAAAATTTTGATAGGGACTAGAATGTAACAATTTCACTACTAAGACAAAGCATCAAGATCACTGTAATCTAAGAGTATGATGAAATCCCCAAAATCGATCTCACCATAAACAAACGGTAAAATAAGCTAAGGAAGAAACTAAAATAGAAACCTAATAAAACGCAGAGATGAGAACGAACCGGTCGAGCGAATTCGATCTTAATCTGACTCCCATTCAAATAAGAACCTTGAAGCGCTTCCTTGGCCGCCACAGCTTCTTCAACACGCCTGTAGTATAGAAACGCGAAGCTACGGGATGAGTAAACCATGATTCTGTCAATCTCACCAAACCTTGCAAACAAATCGGCTACATCGGATTCCGTAGTCTCTGCCGTCAAACTACCAACCCAGAGATTGTTCGATTGAAACCCAGATCCGTCTGGCTCTCTTCCTCTCGTAGGCTTCATCATGGAGCCATCACTCTTCCACTCACCGTGAATTGGAATCCCCCAAACGTAGATTGAGCGATGTAAATGTCTCGAAGGTGTTGGAAGGTTGAAGATAACCCAAACCAAAGAGACAAAAGCAAAAATTAACGACTGCAATTTCTCCAAAACGACAACGTTCATAATATACTTCACCAACGACTTACAAAACGACGGCGTTTAATCGGAAAGTTTTACTAATTTGTTTGAAGATTTCAAAGTATATAGTTCCATGAATAGTTTCGTTGCTAAAACAGCTCACGGCCAAAGCCACATACATATATCTGATGAGTGTGCTTAATTCTCATACGCACACTATACAAAACTTGGAGCTATATATTACTAACCAAGACCGATAGCAAAATACAATCCATTCCCATAAAAATCCATTCCCATAATAGTCTTCAAAAAGTTTATAACAAAGAAACTCCAGGAAAGTCTGATTCATAGTAATTCAAAAGACAGAGAGCAGAAAGAAAAACAAAATCTTCTAAAGACAAAGGGTATATAAAAACTTCCAGCACTGGTGGTAACCATTCATAAGATCAAGATCTTCAAAGGTCTTGCACACTCAAACCTGAAATCAAATGAATTACAACACAAAACACATTACTGATAGAAGAACCAGAGAAACTTATAGCGGCAAAATTCTTATAGTATTGTGATAAACATGTGTGTAATAACAATAAGGCTTTAATAGAATTACCTAAATCCTATTACTATTCAAATACCAAAAAAAATCCATCAACTATCATGATATGATAAAGGAGAGGTTTCAAAAGAGTATGTTTGAGCTATATGTTTAGCTAGAGAAAGAGATTGAGATAAAATTACCAGGAGGAAGAGACTGCTTCAACTTATCAGCCTTCTCTTGGTCGAAGACACATAGTGTGTAGAGGTACCTTGAGCATCTGACCTTGAACTTAACAATGTCCTTGCTTCTCTTAATCTTCACAGACCTAGCATCCTTCCTTCTCGCTGTCAAAAGGAAGTCCTTGATTTCGTGGATTTGCTTCGGCTGCACTCATCCAAAATCCAAAAAAAAAAAATCCCATTTTCATTTCAATACAAATCCATTAACCCAACATGGCACAACAACATCTCACAACAATACTTCAAAAACACAAAAAATGTTTGGCATGAAGAAACTTGAAACCAATCGATCAGTAACGAGAACGAACACTTATTCTACTTAATCTACTACAAACCTTACAAAATCCTAGTGACGAACGAGAAGAAATAATCAAAATTCAGAAGACTAAATTCCGCAAAGGATCAGATTACAAAATGACGTTAAAGAGCTACGAAGACACTGATAACAAAAACGGCGATGATACGAAATCAAACAGATAAATCTTCTATAGCCTCATGGAAGAATGATAAGAACTGATAGAGAGAGATACGACGGAATTTTTACCATTGTCGGATCTGTTTCTGGTGGCTGCAAACTTTTTTTCCTTCAACTCAGCAAAAAAGCAAGAACCCAGCGTCGGGAACTAATAGAGAACCCTAAATATGAAGAAAAACCCTAGAGTGTCATATACGCGAATTTCCAAATATACCCTTTAGATAGGCCCAGTAATCCGACAATTTCGCTATTGGGTTTTTTAGTGGCCCAAGTAAGTTTTTGGTTTTGTCTTTTGAGCAGACAGAAGTAGAAAATGGGGTGTATTTGTCCGAGACGGCAACAATTTTTAACATTAAGCGCCACTGATTGGGGGGTTTTCCCGCGCCACTAAAAAAAAAAAAACTCTTCCTCTTCTTCTTCAAAAAAGCCCTAACCTAGTTTTCGCTCTCTCGCTGTCTCTGCAGTTTTGTATTCCAAAATTGATTTGGTTACTCTAATACTTTTGATTCGATAATCCATTGTCTCTCAAATCGACTCAGTCTCCAATCTCTCTGGCTTGTTTAGGGCTACTTAATTGTCGTGGGTAGTTTGGAATCGGGTTGCGAAGAAGGGGGATTAAATGTTTTATTCACAGACGTTGTTGGCTCGAAAGGGTCCGTTGGGTACTGTGTGGTGTGCCGCTCACGTGCAAAACCGTCTTAAGAAACCTCAGTACACTGCCATCAACATCCCCAAAACTGTTGGTTCGTCTTTCCTCCCTTCTATTTTCTTGCTTTTTTTTGTTCCAAAGTTCGTTTTTTTTTTAATCCCCTCTGATTGTATCCCATTTGAAATTTCACCAAGCCTATAGTTATGATTGCTTTGACATGGGAAATCACCAAATTCCGATTTTGAAGTTTATATTTTTACCAATTCTAGTGTGTTGAAATCCTCATAATTTCGCCTGAGTATTTGGAGTTTTGATTAAAGTTTTTGAGTTTCAGGTAATTGTGTTGGTTTTTGCAGATAGTATAATGTTTCCAGAGGTACCATTGGCATTGAGAACGTCAAGTCACCTTCTGGTTGGGGTTGTGAGAATATATTCAAAGAAAGTTGAGTATCTTTACAATGACTGGAATGTCCTTAATAATTGGGTTGCTAAAGCTTTCGTCTCTACTCAAGTTGACTTGCCTGAAGATGCCAGACAAGCCCCGCCTGAGTCTGTGACTTTGCCTCAAGCACTAAATTTGGACGAGTTCGACTTGGGAGATGACACTCTCGACATGTATTCACTTTTTTTCTCTTCATGTTTGATCTGTTTATAAAGCTTTACTAGAGTTTGACTTAGAAAGGTAACATTTTTGTTTTCTTGTCCAATCATAGGGAAATCGATAATCATACCCGGAGTGAGGAAGATATCACTCTCACAGGTACCTTTTACTTGTTGTTTTTTTCTTGGTTGTAGATGCAGCATACTATGATTTCGAGGTGTTTCTGATGCTGATGCTTCTTTTGCAGATCAAATTCCTACTGGCGTTGATCCTTATGTTGCTGTAACATTCGACGAGGTGAAGATTACCCTCTTGCTTCTTATCACTTTGATTTTGATTCTAACCACTGCTTTTCATGTCTCCGGGAACGTGTCATTGAATGAAAGTTTAAATGTTCTTCTTGCAGGACATCATCTCAGAATCTATGCCGATGGATTTCGAGTGAGTCTCTTCATAGAGTTTCGATTTCTTCTCCTACACCTTGCACTTACTCTTCTTTGTCTGTTCAATGATATGCTTCTAATGTGGTTACTTCTTTTTACGATTTGAGCAGCCAACCCACAGTACCTATGAGTGGGGATAGAGAAACTGATGTTGAAATGGCTTCTGAGGCAAGATCAGAAAATGAGCCAAGAGACTCCAATTACGCTCCAGATATAGGAACCTATAGTCCTCGCAACGTCACAGAGGGATTCCTTGAAGTTCAGGATCCTCCTAGACAAAGTAACTTGACAGAAGAGCTCAATCCCACTACCGATGCCAATTCTCCTAGAAGTATTCCTGAGATTGAGATAAGGCGTGATGCTGCACACGAATTAAGCCCTGCGTCCCATCCATCATTTGCTGCAGAACAACAGAATGTCAGAGTTGAACGCACTGAGTCTTTGGATGATTCTTTGAAAGAGAAGGACCCAACTATCCCTAGTATTGATGAAGAAATCTCAAATCTTAGAAGGGATTCTGCATTTGAGCTTCGCTCGGAGTCTCCAAGTTTTGCTGGTTCTGAAGAAGAACGTGCAGATTTTGGTGAGTAAACAACATAGTCTTATATTTTTAACCATTACATTCTCTACATTATTATTTGTTTAAAACACTTTTTTTATATGTTAGTGCATCCATCACCTCAATTGGTGCTTCAGCCTACTCCTCCTCCCCCACCACAAAGAAGGCCAAGGAAGAGGAAGCTCTTTGATAAGGTCACAGTATTAACCAACAGGTAATAACTTATCCGTTGCTTCATGTGACTTTGATTATAACATTACCTTTTGTGCATGTACTGATCAAAGAATATGGACAGGGTTATAAAACAAAGGCTCGAGGATCCTAGTGATACACTTCGTGAGAAAAATAAACTGCCTTCATCTAAAGTAAATGTCTGGAGACTGATTAACCAGTCAAAGAAGGATCAGACATTTAGTGATCCCTTATTTACTGGTAATTTTCAATTGTTTCTTCATTTTCGACACTTTCGCCTTCTTTTGTCCTTTGTTTTTGAAAAAAGATTATTGCCTGTCTATCTGCAGGCTACTCAGATGTTTTACGCAGTGTATTTGAAAAGGACTATGTAGCTTCAAAGCCATATCTTGCTGTTTCTGATGAAACTGTTCCAGAACCATCATCTGTATCATCTCCGATTCGAGAAGCTGAAACCGAAATTAATCCAGTCTCTCCAATGCCAGAATCTGTGGTTCCTGATTCTACGAATCCAGAAAATACAGTTCAGCTGTCTCCAGCTCAGCAAACTGAAGATGTTCAAGACTCTGCAGGCCCTCGACCGGCGCATGCAGAGTCTGTAGCAACAGAAGCACAATCTCCTCAGACTTTTAATAATAATGATGACATGGGATTCGAACATTTAAGGGATGGTGGTTTCCCTGTGCACATGCCGTCACCGCCTCCAAGATCTTCACCTTCTAGAACTGATGACTTCACCACTCAGCCTGGAACTTGGGAAACAAGATCGTATAGAACAGAGCCTTCAACTTCCACAAATCCAGAGGATATGCCTGAACTAAGAAACTTGGGGCTTTCACCTGTTTCGGAAATGACTGATGAGGTTTGTTCTCACGTTTTTTGCGTGTTATGGTTTTACCATTCTTAGTGCTTCACTAACATTGATAGCAATACTATTTGTCTGTGCCATACAGGAACTTTCTTTCCTGGAGATAGGTGGAAATACCCCCGTAATGTCACCAGCTAGTCAAGATTCTGATGGTTTGACAGGGAGAACAAGGTATATATAGATTCCAAAAGCCATGTAGATTTATAAGAGCCTAGTGTTTCTATACTTGCTTAATAACATTCATTGAACTTTACAGAGCCTTGGTTCAGTATCTTAAACAACGTTCTTCAAGTAGTCCCACTTCAAGCCATCCTTCCGGAGATCTAAGTTTGAGCGTGATTTTGGCAGGAAAGACAAGGAAGCTAGCTGCTCGAATGTTCTTCGAGACTTTGGTGAGTGATTCTTGATACATTATTTTTTTATTCTTCGTTATCTCTGTGCACTGCCATTAATTTAGATGGGTTGTTTTCGAATTACAGGTATTGAAGTCTAGAGGACTTATAGATATGCAGCAAGACAAACCCTACGGCGATATTGCTTTGAAGTTGATGCCTGCCCTTTTTTCAAAGGTTCAAACATGAATAAACAATGCTCATTAGATTTATTTATGTATATTATTAACATTGAAGTTAGACGAGGAAGTAGTAATCATTCTTATAATGTCGATCCTGGTTTATTTACATTTTTTTACAAGTAAAGCTTTACTCAATTAAAATCCATCATTAGTCAATACAGTTAATTCACATAACTTATATTCAATGTTGTAAACGAAAGTTTGTCATTCTCTATCTATGATTTTGGAAATGACTTAGTAGCAAGGGTTCAGACATTGTAAATAATACTACCAGTGGTCAGCTTGTCACACTTTACTCTATTCGTGTTCAATATAGGTCATTGCTAATGACCGAGTTAAGAAGCCTCTGATGGGTATTGGACCACCATCGTTATGAGAATGTTACATCAAAACGAAAACCTCAAAAAGATGTCGGAAAGGAGTATATGCAATAGATAACCTCGTGGATCTTTAAATAGCACAACCTTCTTTCAAATCTAAGAGAGATGACCTACCTGTTCTTAACTTGTTTTTCTTTTGTAAAGCTTAGTAAGACTATTGAATCTAGAAAGAAAATTAACAATTATAGGTGGAATCTATGTTAGTCATCATAATGGGATTTAAGAATCCGAATTTGGGCCTTGATGTAGGGGCCTCATAGTTTGTTGTCACGATGAAGTTGATCAAACTACAAAATTACTAAATTTGGTGTCGAAACTTTGTATTAGTTGGTTCTTAATCTTCTTATGCATAAATTACCTTTTGATGCTCTTAATATTATAAAAGACTTTTAATGTATAAGAAAATTTTAAAAAGTGAACTTGAATGATTGGGTGGTCACCCCAACATACACACAGGTGGCAAACTACTGAACTAACAATTATATATTCTCGATTTAGTTCTGAATACTAAATTTTCAAATGTTGTTTTAAATGTAACAAAGAAAGGGAAATAAAAGGATACGTACTCATCAATCTATCTTTCGATGTTAGAAAGCGACCAGCGTCGATACAAGTTGACATTACCTGAAAATGAATTACAGTGGAAATCTTCTCCTTTGGACGTAAACATGATTACTTTAACTTTACTGCGATTGAATATTATGACTTATATTTTTATTTATTTCAGTGCAAACGATTGACGAATAAAGAACCTTTTTTTTACTTTATACAAAAGAAGTAAATGGTACACCTGTTCTGAACATGACATCATATGAATATACTTCCTTCTTTTAGTCTCAAGTCTCAACAATGAACGTAGACAAAACATGTACCTCTTTTTTCGTCGACTTTATACCTTTTTCTGTAGATATGCTAAAATATATAGTACTTGAGCCAAACAATTCGACAACATAGATATATAAGACAGCTAGTCAACTAATATTGTGATTGAATTGGTCCACCATTCCAGCCCTGTCTCGATCGTGTTATGCAGTTTAGAACAACTATATATAGTTACTTCGTTAATTGCATTCATGTATATACTGCACATTTGATTCGATTTGAACAAACTAGTTGCCGCCGAGGCAAAACAAAGAGATGATCGCTTAATCCCTATTCCTTACACCACATAATAATGCAAAGAAATTTAAATCAAACTAAGAAAGTTGATAAAAACTAACACTAATCACACTTAAGAAAACGAAAAAAAATACTAGTAGTTTTTCATTTTGTCGTCACGATCGGATAGAATACTAATTGAAAACAAAAAAAATGGTTCACAGCAAATAGGAGAACAAGCACATTTCTACAAGGTACGTGGGTAGCTTTGTATATCGTTGAAGATTCCACGTATGGAGTTCAGGAATCTTAAAAGAGAATCCGAAAAAAAGACAAAATGGACGGTCAGGATTCTCTCTATTTCGACTTTAGGAATCTGTTTTAAGGAGAATAACATGCAACGACAAGAAGAAGTGGAATCATTCGTGACATAAGCGCCCATAATTTAATATTTTAATGTATGGTTTTATAATACGTTAGGGCAGAGTGCCAGAATAATTTTATTATTTAAATGCCCCGGGCAACACATAGTTTGTTTTTCTCGAAGCATCTATTTATTATTTTATGCATGTATTCATATTTCACGGTAATCCTCTTTACTAAATTAGTTCTAAACCACACTAACCTCGAAAAAGGTTCAATGAATAAGTCAGTTTTTATAAAATTAGTGTGTTCTCATTTTTTTGGGTGAATAAGATTTTTCTACCGATTGCGCGTTTTAAGTATTGATGGATAATACTGATTATAGCACCTCCATGCATGATCCATATGTGTAGCATGTGATAGGAGAGAAACCATAAGAAAATTATTGAACGGAGAAGTTGGTGTAAACTGAAAAAAAAAAAATAGCTTTTATAAACAGTATATGTATTGAGTTGAAGTTTATAAATTGTTTTGATGTTCGTTATTGCTTTATACTAATGTATACTCAGACTTGGTACTGTGCATTATTGATGGAGAACAATTTATAAACTTCAACTCAATTTATAAACTTCAACTCAATTAGAATATGTCTTAAATCTTTAAAGAAGAAATTAAAGATTTAGAAAAGACGACGGGGGAGTCTCAATTAAGATCATTATTATACTCCCATTTGCAATGAACAATTATTATTTGTATTGAAGTAGTGTAGTTTTGGTCGTCTCCTAGCTATTCTTAAATCTCTGCCGACAGGCGCTCCAATACAATGGGAGATCCAAAGCAATTTTTAAAATGAGTATTGTATATATGTGGTCCATTTATTTTTTTAAAAACAAAAGCACTGTCTAACCCCAAAAGAACTGGCTTGGGTTCAGGAATCAGGATAATCCTTGCTTATTACAAGTAGGTTGCAGAATAATTAAATTGCATAACCCAAAAGTAACATAAATACATAAAATGATCTAAGCAGAATACAAAAATAACGAGGAATAAATTTAATCGAAAGTGTAGTTTTCATTAATCTCACAACATCACAAAAAAAAAAAAAAAAGTTGAGAATGACTAATATATGGTCCTCCCATCTGCTATGGTGTTTATATGGAAAAATATATGTATTGAACCAATTCTTATTTATCTGCCGACAAACACTCCTATACTATGGGAGATCTACGTCAAATTTTAGATTGTCTATTAATTAAAAACAAAAATGACTTAGGTTTAGCCATTTAGGATGACGAATTGACGATGATTCTTGCTTATGACACAGTCGTGTAATGTTAAAAATAATTAGATTGAATAAACAAACTAAATGCAAAAAAAAAGAAGAAAAAAGAATGACATAAGCAGTAAAGAAACTTAAAATCCTAAACTTAAACAAACATGAAACATATATATATATATATATACTGTTGGTCATTAAGCTCACAACTAGCATAGCAAAACTGTTAAAGATCGTTTTAGTGACACATTGTAACAAATTATGAAATTTAACTATTTTTGTCCTCGTTTTTGTCATTTAAAAAATTGGCAAAAAATGGAGTTTTGTTTCTATAAGGAAAGAGGAGAGAAAGTGACAGCTCTCTAATAAGAGTGTCGCGCGTCAGAAGATTACGCAATTTTTTTTATGCCTTCCGAATCTAGCTAATCTCCACGTGTCGTTTTCTTCTTCACTGTAGATTCAATTTATCCTTTTCTTTATTTTTTTTTAAAATTTCTCAATAATTTTCAAATAATAGTAATAATAATAAAAACCTACTAACTAGTAACTACTATATCTACGGTATTAAAGTGTATTCTGAACTCCCTATGTATGATTAACAAACACTATGATTCTATGAAAGATTGTGTGACCTAGTTTTTTATTTCACTATGAAAAATAAATACTTTATAAATTGAAACAAAAAAAAAACATATAGTAAAACTATCTAACATCGAGTTTTTGTCTTTGCTTTTTTTTATGTACTAAAAGTCAATATCAACTTCCTCACAATTTATTTATAATATTCATTTTCTAAAATTATTAATTATTCATCAATATTTATTTTTCCAGTTACATGTTTTAAATCATGCACAACACAAAATATTTGATTAGAAAGTCACTTTTTAAAAGGAAAAAAAAAGAACAAGAAGAAAATTCAATAATAAATACTCTCTCTCTTTCAAAATATAGGATGTTTTAAGTAAAACATGCAGATTAAGAAAACACTACTTTATAAAAATTTAACCAATCATAAATAAGATTATATAATATAAAGTATTAAACTAATCTAAAAGTTACATAGAAATTTTAAAACATCCTATATTTTAAAATATCAAATAAACCTTAAAATATTTAATATATTGAAACGGAGGGAATATCACTTTAACTTTTGTCATTACGTCATCCGTGGTGGTGGGGACGATTAGGACGCATCGTTTTTTTCAGTTTTACGGCTTAGTGACTCACGCTACGCACGTCAAAAACCAGAGTATAAAATATTATACTAAATCGCGTTTTGAAATCACGATTCCAAGAAAGAAATAATAAAAATTCATTTTTCACCATCCCATCTTTAAAAACTACAAAAAAAAAGCTCAAGAGTCTCTCCTCCATTAATGGAACCGTTTCTCTCTCTCTCTCTCTCTTTTTGCTGCTTGCTGATGTTAGCTCCCACGAGCTTAAGAGTAAGCTTCTACCGCGATTCCCTCTAACTGAACCAAATCGGCTTTTACTATTTTAGTATTTTTTTCCCCCATACTACAACAAAGTTTCCTCTTTTATCATTACTCTGTGTGGCTTCAACTCTCTCTGCTCCCACAATACAATACACCCACTCAAGTTTCAACCTTTTCTACACTGTCTTATATCTTCTTGCTCCAGGTTCGGTTCTAAACCTCATAATTTTGCTTCCTTGACTTGTGGGGTTTCTTTACTTTTTGCAATTCAAGGACCTGGAAATAATTTTGAGTTCCTCTTATATGTGCAAAGTTGTTAGATGTTTTAGGATGTTCCACAATGGGATTTGTATAATATAATATATATATTTTTCCTTGCGGTGAAGTTTGTCCTGTTTCGTAATCTCGTGTTTGTTGATTTCTTCCATGTGTTGTAGGATGCTTATTGCTTGCTGATGATAAACATTGAATCTTCTGCGTGAGGTTTTTCATTTAAAATCTAAAAAAGTCTCTTGCTTTAGCCAATCAAAAAGAGAAATGGAGAATCCATCAAGAGAAAAAGGATTCTGTTTTCCAGATACTTCAGTTGAAGAAATGGAAATGGATGGTTGGGTTAAGAGTTTGATATTCGAAGAAGATATGTTAAGCTCAGAGCCTATGAACTTCGAATCTTTTGCTTCATGGTGCAACAACAGCCCTTCTGCTGCTACAGATATCTTGTTCTCTCAATACGGCTTATCCACCTCTCAGTCTACTACATCTTTTGGAGGCTCATACGTTGGCGAGAAACGACCTGTACATGAGATGAGTTTTTCTCAGTTTCATTGCCTGTCTGATACTGAAAAGATAACCGGTAAACGAATCAAAGGTAATAATAATCAGACGAGTAGTTTAACCACCGGGGTAGTAGACTATAGTGTTGTTCCAAGGTCATTGAGTCACACTCTTGATGATAAGATGATTAAGGCATTAAGTTTGTTTATGGAGTTCTCTGGAGAGGGGATTCTGGCGCAGTTTTGGACTCCTATCAAGAAAGGAGATCAGTACATGCTTAGTACTTGTGATCAGGCGTACTTGCTTGACTCGAGGCTATCTGGATACCGTGAAGTCTCGAGGAACTTCACTTTCTCTGCTGAAGCGAATCAATGCTCTTATCCAGGTCTTCCAGGTAGAGTCTTTATCTCTGGAGTTCCTGAGTGGACATCAAACGTGATGTATTACAAGACTGCTGAATATTTAAGGATGAAGCATGCACTAGATAACGATGTCCGTGGTTCCATTGCTATTCCTATCCTTGAAGCATCTGGTTCATCTTGTTGTGCTGTCCTGGAACTTGTGACATGTAGGGAAAAACCTAATTTTGATGTGGAGATGGACTCTGTTTGCCGTGCTCTGCAGGTAAACTCGCCTTCTCTCTCTTCACTCTTCTCTCTTTTTGTGTGCTTGTTCTTGTGGGTATCGGAAAGGTTGCACATGAAACAATAATCCCGATGAATCTATTCATGATTTTGTCTTATTTTGTCAGGCCGTGAACTTACAAACATCAACCATTCCTCGTCGTCAGGTACATCTGAACAAAAAGCAAGTCAAAATCAGATTCTTTCTTGTTTTATTCTAGTTCCTCAAGTCCAATAGTGTCTATTGTTTTTCAGTACCTTTCGAGTAATCAAAAAGACGCGTTGGCTGAAATAAGAGATGTTCTCCGAGCAGTGTGCCATGCACATAGGTTGCCTTTAGCTCTAGCTTGGATTCCCTGCAGTTACTCCAAGGGAGCGAACAATGAGTTGGTAAAGGTTTATGGAAAAAATTCAAGGGAAGACTCTCTTCTTTGCATAGAAGAAACAGCATGTTATGTGAATGATATGGAAATGGAAGGCTATGTGAATGCATGTTTGGAGCATAATCTGAGAGAAGGGCAAGGAATTGTTGGCAAAGCACTCATATCAAACAAACCGTCTTTCTCATCCGATGTAAAGACATTTAATATCTGCGAGTACCCTCTTGTTCAGCATGCTCGAAAGTTTGGTCTTAATGCTGCAGTTGCTACCAAACTGAGGAGCACATTCACCGGTGACAACGATTATATACTTGAGTTTTTCTTACCTGTAAGTATGAAGGGAAGCTCAGAACAACAACTTTTGCTGGACAGTCTCTCGAGCACGATGCAGAGACTATGTCGGACTCTGAGAACTGTTTCAGATGCAGAATCAAATGAAGTTGTGGAAGTTGGATTTCATGGTGGAGAAACGTCAAATCTCCCACAGGCTACTACTACTGTATCTGAAGAAAGCTTTCAGACAACATTTTTGGATACTGACGTCAACTCTACTCCAAGTATCTTCTCGAACATGTCCTCTGATAAAACCAATGATATAGCAGGCTCTCAGGGAACTCTTCAACATGTATATGATGTATCTAATTATTTTATTCTCTACATTTGAATTCAATTATGGCTTGTAGATGTTTTGAATTGGGTTAAAACATATTTTGTAGGAAACTAGTGGAACAAAAAGATCAGAGAAGAAGAAAAGCAGTACAGAGAAGAATGTGAGCTTAAATGTACTCCAACAATACTTCTCTGGGAGCTTAAAGGATGCTGCAAAAAGCCTTGGTGGTGAGAAACGAGTGTTCATTGCTTGTTTCTCTTACAAGCTATTCAATTGCTGACTTGGGATGCTTTTCTTTGTCTTTCTTTCTGCAGTTTGTCCGACTACACTAAAACGGATATGTAGACAGCACGGAATCATGAGATGGCCATCTCGCAAGATTAACAAAGTGAATAGATCGCTAAGGAAAATACAGACAGTGCTTGACTCTGTCCAAGGTGTGGAAGGAGGATTGAAGTTTGACTCGTTAACAGGGGAATTTGTAGCAGTTGGCCCTTTTATACAAGAATTTGATACTCAAAAGAGTACTTCTTCTCATCATGAAAGTGTATTTGTAAGAAGCCAAAGTGATATGAATGAAGAGGCGTCATTAGAGCCTTTAGAAGTTAAATCTCACGATGATGGCGGGGTTAAGTTGGAGGAGAGGGCTGAGACAAACCAAGCAGGACCAGGTAATAAATAACTTATATATATAAAGCTCTTTTGGAGGAGCTAGTAGAATGTGAATAATTAATAAGCTATTATCATTGTGTTCAGGATCCTTGATGGAGCCATGGGCATGGATAAGCAAACAGTCTGGCTTGAACTATAGTGATGATATCGATATAGGAAAAAGGAGTGAAGAGGTAAAGAAGGATAAAGACCTTTGTGTTCGTAGGTGCTTGAGCTCTCTAGCACTTGCAGGTGATGGAATTGATACAAGAATCGAACGCGGTAATGGAATTGTAGAACCAAACCAATCCATATCCAGCAGCATGTCGGATTCGTCAAATAGCTCAGGAGCAATTTTGCTGGGAAGTTCATCTACTTCCATGGAACAAAATTGGAACCAAGTAAGAACTCATAACAATAGTGGCGAGAGCGGATCAAGTTCAACACTGACAGTAAAAGCCACCTATAGAGACGACACTGTACGTTTCAAGCTTGATCCATACCTTGTTGGGTGTTCTCAGCTCTACAGAGAAGTGGCTAAGCGCTTCAAGCTGCAAGAAGGCGCCTTTCGGTTAAAATACTTGGATGATGAAGAAGAATGGGTGATGTTGGTCACAGATTCTGATCTCCACGAATGCTTCGAGATATTAAACGGTATGAGAAAGTATACAGTGAAGTTTCTGGTCAGTGATTTACCTAGCACCGCAATGGGAAGTTCCGCAGGCAGCAACGGTTGCCTCGGAACAGGCTCCTAGCATCAGTTTTATTATGCTATATATAATGTACACATAATCTCTGTTTGGTCTGCCATTAGATACCCGTATAGAAATACAAAAAGAAATGGGTGCAGTGGAGTTGAAGAATGTATATAAACAAAGAAAGACACATATGTTTTGGTTTCAAACAAGTTGTATAGAAGTAAAATCTTTGAATATTTCGAAAGCTCAAAATCACAGAATCCATCAAAGAAGCAGAGTATTTCAATGGAGTCTACTTAACCAAACCAACCCAATGCTTAAGCTTAATATATCAGCACACTGCAGCTGCTCCATGTGCAACCGCAGACCCCAATATTTCAAACTTTTGATTTTTCCTTTAATATGTAAATATGTTTCCCGGTTCGATGTTGCCAGATTAGTCTCTGGAGTACTCTTGTGTTAATATGCAAGGGTCAATCAATGCCGACATTTAGCATGCAAGAAAGAAAGAAACATACAAAAATAAAATAATTACATCTTTTGACCATTACAGGGATCACGATATACAATCCGAGGAGTTGGTTCAATTGTTTGAATTATAAAACAAATTAATGTTCTAGCACAAAGTAAAAAAAAAAAAAAAAAAAAAAAAAAAAAAAGGTCTTCTTTTGTACGTACGTGGTTTGGGTTTTACAAACGAAAAAAAAAAAATCTCTTAGGGTTTTTAATTTTCCATTTATCGCATTAACTTCCATTTAATTTTCCATTGTACGTGTATATGCTTCTCATGAATATTTAGAAAAACAAAATGAACCCCCCCCCCCCCCCACACGATTCTTACTGCTGATCACAATGGCGGATCTAGAAAATAACTTTAAGGGGGTCAAAAATATGTTTAAATATTAATATATATTTAATTATTTCTTAAAATATATTACTTTTATTTAATTAATATTACATAAATTAATAGTTGTATAGAATATTTACAAAATGGTATACTAAATAATTTTAATTAATTGATATAACATAAACATCACAAATTAAATCTCTTTATTGAAATTGTTTTGATATTGAAACTAATGAATAATTCAACTACAAAAAGCCTATGGTGATAAGAAAAAAAAAGTTTTAAAATAAGTATTTGAATTTAAGAATGGAAATTAATGATGAAAATTAACCAAAAAATAAAAAGAAAGAGCATGGAAAATAAAAGCAAATATAAAGAAAGTATAAATTTTGAAAAGTAAAAAAAAAAATAAACATGGAAACATAAAAAGAAGAAAAGAATAAAAGGTTAAAAGCCAATAGGGTGTCAAACGGTGGGATTGAACCCTGGAATAAAGGGTCAATGAGTTGTATTTCAACCAATTAAGCTGAAGATCTTCAACATATTACACCTACAAATTTTGATGTCTATATTTTACTGGGGTCAATTGACCCCCTTCTTCTCAACGTGGGTCCGCCATTGGCTGATCATGATGTTTGGGAGGCGAATACAAAAACAAAGGAAGTTCGAATACGTCATTCGTCACTTAATTACTCGTGCGTATTTTGCTCTTGCTTTGATAATGAATTTATGATCCTTAATTTGCGTTTGATTTGCGTATTATCTTTCCTTGTGCAACATATATCACGTAAAATCCATGCACATATAGTAGATATGTTTGTGATCTAATTCTCAAGATACAATGTTTAACTTAAAACCAAACATCACTATAAATAAATTTCAAGTCTAATGGATTGATCTCTCTAAATATAAAGGAAAAAAAAAAACAAGAAAAAAGCTGGTACTAAAGAAATCATAATTAGATGGCCAAAGTACTCAATGTCGTCATATTAATCCTACTCGTATTCATGATAACTGGTAAGTTATACAATTCTCACAATAACTATATACTATTAATAGAAATGGACAAATGGTTCATACTTCATAAATATAAACTACAAATTTTTAGTATTATTCTAATATTGTAGAGAGCAACGCAGCAGCATCAGCATGTCTCAGTTTCCTAGGTGAAGGGCCACCAGGCACGACACTAGCTCCATGTGTAGACGACTCATGTAAAACCGAATGTGAAAGCGTCTATCCAACGTCTTGCACTGGACGGTGCGAGAGTCATAAGGGGGGCGTCCATTGTCACTGTTATGGTCCATGATCATGACTCGAGATAACAAAATAATTAGGAATGAGAATATTCAAATGTATAAGGGACGATACAAAATAACAAAATGAGAATATTCAATATATATGTTACAACGAACATCGATATAGTTCGGTTTCACACTTTTAACTATAAATTACTGAGGAATGAGAATATTCACTCAAGTTCGTTGCTCTTTTGTAATTTATAGTTCAATTTGAATTTGTATCATGTTTATCTTTCTTATTCATCTTACCAAAAAAAAATATTTCTTAATTATTCACAGTATAAAGCCAATCTGAATCGAAACATAATATTATCGATCAAACTTATTTTTTTCCATATGAATCGAGACAAACATATATATACATTATCAGGATAAATATTGAAGTTTTAGTCGGCTTATGAGTTAAGACTCTCTCTTCGCAAATATCAATGAGATCGACTAACCAATGTCCGTTGTAATCCATTCATAGTGAGACTTTGATGGCTTTTTACAGTTTTCCTGACCAAATTGTAAAATGAGAAACGATGTGTTTTTTCAACTTGTCAACTTTTCAACTTGAATCTCCTTGATCGGCTTCGGATATCTATTAATTAGCTTTACACGTATAACTCTTTGGTGCCGCCTTGTCATCCATGATTAGTTATTCTCTCTTATCTTTTTTTTTTAAAAACTAATTGTTGTAATGACACTTAACGTTATCATGCATGATGCATGCTTTCATTTTTCAAAATGGTTACTCTTTGCTAAAAAGTAATGTATTTTTTTTTTTTGGGACGTACGTATCACAAGTTTCTCTGGCATGTTTGTGATTGACATTTAATTGGCAGATACATGCTAGTTTATTTGATTTTACAGTTATTTGTCTGTTGATTGAGATTGTCGAAATCTAGAAGACTAGAACAACATTAACCAATCGATAATTGCAAACTTTAGTTTTTTTTTTTTTTTTTTTTTAAGTTATAGAAAGCATCTCTATTAAAAGGACCCAATTATAATAATTAAAACTACAAGTAGCATATGTAAGACGCAAAATATACAGGGAATATCTAAAAGAAATACAAAACCATAGGAATCATATTTTAAATAAAGTGAAAACATAAAAACAATTACTGTCTATATTTTTATTTTTTTTTGTCTCTTCAGCAATTTTGTTTTTAGGAGATAGATCTTCTCTTTATTGTTCCCCTCTGCCATAAATAAAAGAATATATATATATATATATCAGTATTATTAATAATTTTTCTAAAATTAAATATGATATTTAAAATTTAAAATTTTCTTACCAACATTTTTTGTCAGTGTTCATAAAACTTTAGACCCCTAAAAATATATATTGTGGATTTTAGCGTTTCAATCTGTTGTCTCTATAACAGAATCCAAAATAAAGTTCACAACAATAATAATATAATTATTATAAAAAGATATATAACTGTTAATACGTTGTTAAAAGAAAAAATAGTAAATTTCATCTCTGAGGACTGAAAGCTCGTGGTTGATTCAACCTCTCTTCTTAAGAGACCAATAGTGTAATTAAACCTGGTTTGCTCTGCATTAAAGCAATCAGAAACAATCAATCAATAATAAAAATGATTGAAGTATATAGACAGTAAAATAAGTACCTGTTGGATTATTAGTATAACCGCTTCCACATTCCGCTCTACTGATTTTATGCTGGTAGTGTCAAAATCAAAAACGAATAATAAGAAATTCATAAATCAATCAAACATTGGAATTAGAGAACAAAAATTGTTTAGCTTTTTCTTTGTGATGCGTTTGTCCTTCTTGTCAAATATATGAAAACAATTTTTTTAATTTTGACTAGACCATTTACAATTTTGAAAACTTTTAATACCATAATATTTTTAATGAAGTCTTTAATTTTAACCAAATCTCAATAACAACTTTTGTACAAAAGTTTTTAAAATTTAAGGAGAAGTTCATATTTGTACAAAAATATTATGGTATTAAAATTTAAAAATATGAAGAGTGTTGTCTTGTACATTTCAGTTTAGGATTTTAAAATTTATTTAGAGATAAAATAGGTGAACCCATTAGATATAAGAGCATATTCATTGAAAAAGTTCTAAAATTTTAGATATTTTTAAATATCTATATATATATATAATTTAAAATATTTTTGGATGAGTATGGATAAGTAAACACTCTAGCTTATTTAAAATCCATCTAGATTTTACATTTATTTGACTTTTGATATTATCCAAAACTACAACAAGATTGACCAATAGGTATGGCGAAATTTTAGATTTTTTTTTTTGAAGTTATTCTATAAAGCAGCTCATCTCTATTAAAAGGACCCAATTATAATAAATAAAACTACATGCAGCATACGTAAGACGCAAAATATACAGGGAATATATAAAAGAAATTCAAAACTATAGGGATCATACATGTAAATAAACTGACCAACACAAACCCATAAAACACTCTGACCAACACAAACCCATAAAACACTCTTTTCGCCGCCACTCCTCTCTCTGCGTCTCGAGCCTCCGGAGCAGGTGAAAGTTTCGTCTTTTCCATCCCCTTTTAAAGGTAATTCAGATTCTCGATTTCTTCATATGCGCATATTGTTGTTCTTTGCTACTCTATTCGGAAATTAAGAGTGTTTAGGGTTTGTAGATGGCGAGCAATATTATCATGTTCGAGGATATCTTCGTGGTCGATAAGCTAGACCCTGATGGCAAAAAGTTCGATAAAGGTATTTACTTATTTTTGTTTTTTTTTTATTGAATAACCTTCTCAAGTCACGATCTGTAATGCTTGTTATGGCTTTAATCGAGTTTCTGATATGTGTAATTGTAGTTTCTTCTGTTTGTTTTGTGTTTTAGAGAAATTGAAATCCAACTTTCTTTGGAAAAAATCTCAACTTTATAAGTTTTTAAAGCCTCCCTTAAGTTTTTTTTTTTTTCGGTCTTCAAATTGATTGTGTCCCTGTGTGTGTGTTGTTTTGTGGTGACAGTTACGCGTGTGGAAGCTAGGAGCCACAACTTGGAAATGTTTATGCATTTAGATGTTAACACTGAGGTTTATCCATTGGCTGTTGGTGATAAGTTCACTCTTGCTATGGCTCCCACGCTTAATCTCGATGGCACTCCTGATACTGGATATTTTACTCCGGTAATGATGATGTCTACTAGTTCTTGTCTGCTTCATCTTTGTGTGTATATTGCATTTACATGCTCTATCTTAGGATTTGGTTGGGTCATAACTTTTAAATGCTAACTATTCACTGGCTTGATTCAGGAGATAGGAATAAGACTCTATATATATGGAACTTGAGGAAGACTTAGTCTTGAATCTTTGAAAACCAAGAATGTTTGTTTATCTGATTTAGTTTCCGTCTCGCTCGATTACAGGGAGCAAAGAAAACACTTGCGGATAAGTATGAATACATTATGCACGGGAAGCTTTACAAGATCTCTGAGCGTGACGGCAAAACACCGAAAGCGTAAGAGTTCCATATACATCTGACCAACAAAATTGAATGTTTTTAATTAGTCTTTTCCAAATAGATCCAGTTTAACTTACAGATCAGCTAACCATCATGTTTTGGTTTCTTTGTTGAAATTATGTGTTTCCAGAGAGCTATATGTTTCGTTCGGCGGGCTCCTGATGTTGCTTCAAGGAGATCCGGCTCACATTTCTCACTTTGAACTCGACCAGAGGCTCTTTCTACTCATGAGGAAGCTGTGAGATTATGTTGTCTGTTTATATTATCTGGAAGCTTTCGCATAAAAACTGAAATTAACAGAGAACTTTATCTTATGTTGAACTTTGCTATTATAACTTATGCTATTTTTATGAAGCAACTGTTGTACATCAACGATTTGACTGCTCGATCGAAATATGTTTGTAGCTCCGATTTATTGAAGAGAATAGATACTCCGTGGCCAATCTGACATTAAGTTTGCTCCGGAGATTGTCCACCCAACCTTTCCTTTTTCTTGTTTCTGTAATTTATTTAAAAGTTCACTCACATCCAATCTAAAGCAAACTTTTCTTGTTTACAAAAAAGAATTTGTGTCTCACATCCATTAATCATAGTTTCCTTATTTGGCAAAGTGTGGTTTTAGAAGGGAAAAAAAAACAGTTTTCTTTTGTTTTTGTTTTTAACACTTAACTGAAAAATAAAATAAAAAGGAAAAAACTTGA
This sequence comes from Camelina laxa, assembly GCA_024034495.1. Classification (NCBI taxonomy): domain Eukaryota; kingdom Viridiplantae; phylum Streptophyta; class Magnoliopsida; order Brassicales; family Brassicaceae; genus Camelina; species Camelina laxa. Next base: position 6,526,246 of record CM043882.1, on the reverse strand, counting down.
AAAAATAAAAAAAGCGGTGTGGATTGTGCATTAAATGATAGATATTCCCAAATCTATCATTAATTTCCTTCTCCTAATTAACGGCTAATAATGTTGACAGAAAAAAAAACGGCTAATAAGTTTCGACCGTTGGATGTAAAAATCCTAACTGCATCATCCAACGGCTTTGGGTCCTCCTCTATATACATAATTTGAAGACGTTTCAGCTTCCACCACACTCATCAGAGACGCTCTTCTTCCGAGAGAGAGAGAGAGAGAGAAAGAGAGAGAGAGATAGAGAGAGAAAGAGAGTTCTCTAATGGCGGCGACGAGACCAAAGAAGGGAGAATCCACTCTTCCTTCGTTGAGATAAGTAATTTTGTGAGAGAGAGAGGGGCAAAGATAGAGTTTTAAGGGCGACGAGACCAGATAAGAGAGAGATAGAGAGAGCCGTGTTTGTAAGGGCAACACGTATATGAACAAAGCAGAGGTTTTTTTTCTTCTTCTTCGATTTGATTCTAGTTTTTTTTTTTTTTTTTAATTTGTGTCCTGATTTAAAGTTTGTATCTTTTTCTGATTTGATGGTTTCAACGGGTGTTTTCGAGTATCGTCCGTGGATGGTTTGAAGAAGACATTGATGGATTACGTCTTCCTTGTCACAGAGTGAGTCGGATTTGCTTATAAAGTTTCCTCTTTTTTTATATAACAATTTAATTAGATGCCAGATGTGTGTGTGTGGGATAAAGACTGAAACTTTGGTCTCGCTGTTGCTTCTTTAGATTGACGATATCTGTAAAAGGTTTTATTTTCTTCGCAGGTTTGAAGATGATGATGACGATGATGTATTATGACCCAACAGGCAACAGTAGTGGGATAAAGACTGAAACTTTGGTCACGTTGTTGCTTCTCTAGATAGACGATATATCTATATAAGCTAGGGTTTATTTTCTTCGCAGGTTTGAAGATGATGATGCATATTCTAATTCTTATGAGATAAATCTTCTTAAAGTACGATTTATTGTTCCCTCCTTCTTCTTCTTCTTCGTCGATTTGATTTTAGTTTTGTTTTCTTTGTGTCCTGATTTAAAGTTTGTATTTTTTTCTTCTTCTGATTTGATGGGTTTTAACAGGTGTTTTCGAGTCTCATACGTGGATGGTTTCAAGAAGACAGTTATGGTCTTCCCCTAATCAATCAATTACGTCTTCCTTGTCACAGAGTGAGTTGGATTTGCTTTATAAAATTTTCTCTTTTTTTTTGCTAACAATTTATTTAGATGTTTTTGTGTGGGATTGCTTCTTTAGATTGTCGATATCTATATAAGGGTTTATTTTCTTCGCAGGTTTGAAGATGATGATGCATATTGCATTATGACCCAACAGGCAACAGTAGTGTAACATCCTTTTTTTTTTCATTTGTTTAAGTGATCACTCTTAAATCCTTTTCTTTGTATTTTTTTGATTGATGGGTTTGTTTCTTTTGAAACAGGTTTGAAGATCTATCTCCGAGGAGTTTCGTTGATGGTAATTTAACTCTTGCTTATGCCTAACTTTACATTGCAGATTATGTTTACAAAGCTATAGATGATCTGCCTTCCACAGCTCATCCAATGACTCTATTTCCTAGCGGTTTTATGGCCCCTTCAGGTGGGATGGCTCTGTTCTTTACTGGATTGGTCCATGTAACTCTTGACCTTATTCTGTTGAATTGTTATTCAGGTTCGAAGTGAGTTTCAGAAGGCATATGGGAAGGGTGATGTTCTAATGAGGTAAAATCTTCTGCCTCACAATTCCTGAAAGATTTAAAGTTTGCGGTTTTTCTTTTCTATTCATGAGTTTCTTTCTTTTGAAACAGGTTTGAAGAGAGTGAAGAAGATTCAGAACAACAAACTTATAATAAAGCAATTGGGCAATCTGACTCTTCTAGTCTTACAGTCCCCCTCCCCGGATCAATCAATTACGTCTTCCTTGTCACAAAGTGAGTTGGATTTTGCCTTAAATTGTATTTCTTTCTTTATTGTAACAATATATTTAGATGTGTGGGATCAAGACTGAAACTTTGGTTTTGTTGTTGCTTCTTTTGATGATGGAGAATGATTACATATATTGGGTCTATTTTCTTCGCAGGTTTGGAGATGATGATGATGCATATGCCTTGTGACCCAACATGCAACAGTTAAGTAAATTTTCTTTCTTCATCTGTGTAAGTGTAAGTGATCTCTCTAAATCCTTTTCTTTGCTTTAAGTGGTTAAATCATTTCAGTTAACTGCCGTTTTTTTTTAATCTTGTATTTGTGAAGGTACTTGGTGGACGGAGATAGGTGACTGGATGTATAGCAAAAAGTAATATTACGTCTTTTTAGGGACATGTTTGATTCCTGAACGCCAGAAAGTGTTAACTTTGTTTCTTGTGTGAACTTCGATTTTTTGTGTTTTTAGACAGATAATGTAAGCTTCCACTTTGAAGAGAGAGGTAGCAGAAGATGTTGATCTAATGGTTGTGAAAGAGCTTACATGAGATCAGTTGAATTAGTTTATTAAACTGATCGCAATTTTTATCTTTCTCGTTCTGTAGTGGGACAGTATCTTTAAATATGATGTTTCTTGGTAACAGGTACTTATTTTGGAGAGCCAAGGGGAAAGGCATAAAGACCAATGAAAATGGCGACCAGACGAGGGAGCAAACATTACCTTTACAGGACGTGTGAGTTTGTGTCCTTCGATTTGATTCTAATTTTTATGAGAGAAATCGTCTTAAAGTACGATTTATTGTTCCCTTCTTCTTCGTCGATTTGATTTTGGTTTTGTTTTCTTTGTGTCCTGATTTATAGTTTGTATTTTTTTCTTCTGATTTAATGGGTTTTAACAGGTGTTTTCGAGTCTCATACGTGGATGTTTTCAAGAAGACAGTTATGGTCTTCCCCTAATCAATCAATTACGTCTTCCTTGTCACAGAGTGAGTTGGATTTGCTTTATAAAGTTTTCTCTTTTTTTTTTGCTAACAATTTATTTAGATGTTTTTGTGTGGGATTGCTTCATTAGATTGTCGATATCAATATAAGGTTTTATTTTCTTCGCAGGTTTGAAGATGATGATGCATATTGCATTATGACCCAACAGGCAACAGTAGTGTAACATCCTTTTTTTTTTCATTTGTTTAAGTGATCACTCTAAATCCTTTTCTTTGTATTTTTTTTTATTGATGGGTTTGTTTCTTTTGAAACAGGTTTGAAGATCTATCTCCGAGGAGTCTCGTTGATGGTAATTTAACTCTTGCTTATGCCTAACTTTACATTGCAGATTATGTTTACAAATCTATAGATGATCTGCCTTCCACAGCTCATCCAATGACTCTAAATCCTTTTCTTTGCTTTAAGTGGTTAAATCATTTCAGTTAACTTACGTTTTTTTTAATCTTGTATTTGTGAAGGTACTTGGTGGACGGAGAGAGGTGACTGGATGTATAGCAAAAAGAAATATTACGTTTTTTTGGGGACATGTTTGATTCCTGAACGCCAGAAAGTGTTACCTTCAGCTCTATCTGGAGAGGAGCCCTTGCCTGAGGGTCTTCTGTGGCTTCTGTTCACTTCCAGGTTGGCTTATCTTTAACATTTTTATACATATATGCATGGTCACGGGAATGCATCATACAATTTTGTCTCCCTTATTATATGATCCTAAGGTGTTGTTCTTTCTCTTTTCTATGTAGGTGCCAAGCAATGAGCTAGTTGAGGCGCTGTCAAGACTCAAAAGAGTTGGTTTGTAGTTCATGTCTATGCTCTGTATTTTTGTGACCTCTAGTTTCATGACTCGTCAAAGCTTTGCAAAATAAGCCGATGGTAATTATAAACTGAATGTTATGATTGTTACAAACACAACTCTAGTTTATACTTAACTTTAACTTGCAGATTATGTTTCCAATTCTATATATACTCTGCCATCCACAGCTCATCCAATGAATCAATTTGCTAGCGGTGTTATGGCCCTTCAGGTGGATGGCTCTGCTCTTTACTAGATTGGTCTATGTAACTCTTAAATTTACTAGATTGTGATTTTAGATTTTGTCTTTTTTGATGATGGGATTCTTTCAGGTGGTGTGTGATCGTTATCATGTGAATGAGATCATTTACAGATCTCTACAAGAAAAACAACTCATCGATTCCCGAAGAAGAGATGAAGCTTAATCGTACGTTGAGGCCAAGACTCTATGATGTTTTCCAACAATCCGGCAAGTCAATAACAATAAGTGAGACTGAGATTTTTTGGTTTTGTTGTTGCTTCAATTTTTCCATCACTATGTGTTTGAAAGGTCCAACTGCTTTTAATCATTCTTATTGTCCCGAGGATCGATGCAGAGGTCAACAAGAACAAGATCGCATATGTAAGGCTGTTCTTCGTTAAAGATTGTGTTCTAGTTTAGTGACATTTGAAAGGGGCTATTCTAATGCTTTTTCTTTCTTCTTTTTTCATTATTTAACAGCTAAAAGCAAGATGATGCGATTTCAAAACAGGTGGGAGCCAATTATATTGCTTTAAAATCAGCAAGCTCTTCACTCCATAGCTCCAGCAATTGCCTCCACTACAAACAAGTTACACAACATCTGCTATAAATTTTAAGGTAAATACCCACCATCCAGCATAGATTATCATCACTTTAGAACAGACTCATAATAGCTTAATGAATCTGTTTTATCAATTGAAGCACTCAGCGTCATTTTGAGGAGAGTTACACTTGCATGAGCAAATCATAATCTTAATAAGATAAGTCAAGAAAATCGATAGGTGCCTTCCCTTCATATCTGATTGTTACTCCTTACTTTTCTCTTTCATGCCACTCCTAATTACAATAAACATTGATGAAAAAGTGTCTTTTCTTTTTCAATTGAATTTCGTGACTGTTTTTGAATGCCATCTCGGTGTCTGCTCTCCCTAATTGCTAATTGAAACTTTTTCTCTCTTTGGTTTTCTTATGGAAGTTTAAGTAGGTAAGAACTAAGAAGAGGATCTGCTTTTTATGAGTCTGCATTTTCTCAACGAACTGAAGGGAAGATTGCGAGCTAAGTACAACCGGCTGGTGGAGGGTTTAGCATTAAGAGGGACTTATCTGGTAAGTAGGTTTGTCAGGATGTGATCGATGGCTTTGAAAGACACACTACGAATTCATTGGGCACATATTCTAATTATCTGAACTTGACGCAACAAATATGTTTTTTCTTCTTTTCCAGGATGTGATCGATGGCTTTTTATAGACCCAACAACGATGGAAAAAAATACGGCTGAAAGTTTTGTTTCACTTTATCCATCACTATATTTTTAAGGTCCCAACTGCTTCTAATCATTCTTACTCTTTGCAGGATAAAAGAGTCGGTTTAGAATCATATCTTCTTCACAAAGCAAAATGATGGAAAGTCAAGACAGGAGCCGATTATTGTTTCAAAATCAGCAAGCTCTTCACTCCATAGTTGCAGTTTTTGCCTACACCACAAACAAGTCACACCACATCTGCCATAGGTAAAAGCTAGACAGGTGAGCCAAATTGTTACAAAATCAGTATGATTCACTCCATATCTCACTGCAACCGAAACTCTGTCCTCCTCATCACTGATTTATGTAATTTTTCAATCCAAACCCAGCGACTATGCTCCACAAGACAAGACAAGATCTTGTTAACATCCAATTATAAAGCTCGACCTTTGAAAAATCAGTGAACAAGAAGGCAATGCATCCAGTTTCACTAAGGTATAAGGTATATTTGTACTTCAAAATAGAAAACTAAACTAAACTAAACCAGTCCGTACTATCATTTGATGCAGGTTTTTTGCAGTCCAACTCTCATCTGCATTATACGATGGAAAAATCCTCTTCTTAACTATGTAAGTAATCTCCAAATCCTCTTATTTTGTTCTGTTTCGAGTTTATTTTTTTTTTTTCTCAAAGAATAATATCCAATGGAGCCTATTGGAAATTATGGTCTTGTATGCCTTTCAATCACTAAGCACACTCCAGAGGAGAACATAAATATGCGTTGTGCTTCACGGTTGCTTTTATAACTTTTCTGTTAGGCTTTCTCAGCTCTTTTTCAGGTTTATCTTTGAACTGCTGAATGATGAGAAGTTTCAAATAAGCACCAGAGACTTGTCCTTGCCTCATGCCAACAAGTGCCTTCCACAGGTAATAAACAATTTTAACTCTCTGATTCAACTCTCAGTTTAAAAGGTCCAACTACTTCCTTTAATCATTCTTAACATTGTTTGCAGGATAAAAGACCTGTTTTGGAACCATTTCTTCTTCACAAATCAAGCCTCAAGTTCAGAGAATCCATGCCAGAGGTCAACAACGACAAGACCGCAGATGCCCAGGTTCTTTATCACTCTTTATCCTAGTTTAGTTTAATATGAAAGGGGCTATTCTAGTTTATTTTCTTCATACTTCAACAGTAAAAGCTAGATGATGCAAAATCAACACAGGTGAGCCGGTTATTGCCAGAATTCAAGGTAAATACCCTCCATCCATCAAAGATTATCATCACTCTAGAACGAACTCATAATAGCTTAATGAATATGTTTTATCAATTGAATTTCCTGATTATTTCTGAATGGCATCTGAGATCTGCTCACTCTAATTGCTAATTGCATCTTTCTCTTTGGTTTTCTTATGGAATATTAAGAAAGATGGCAACCTAAATATAGTCTGGTTGAGGGTTTAGCACCAAGAGGGGACTTATCTGGTAAGTATGTTGTCAGGAAGATGATGTTGTGATTTGGTTGACAACACACGACCAATTTATTGGGCACATTTTCTAATTCTATGAAGTTGTCTTAACAAATTTGTTTTCTGCAGGAAGTGATCAATGGCTTGCAAACGCGGGACCTCTCCCATGATATTCCATTATCATTGAGCCTTATGACGAGAGGCATATGTTTCAAACATGTCAACGACACGAAACTGCATATGCCCTATGGTTCTAACTTAAGGAAGGTATGCATGCAGTGTAGAAAAAAAAACTCTAGAACACTTGTTGTTTAATCTTATATGTATTTAAATTACTGGTTTTCTTTCTTTTTCAGTGATCTGCTTCCTGCTAACAGAGTGAGTTGGATTTGCTGTATAAAATTTTCTCTCTTTTTTTTCTTGCTAACAATTTATTTCGATGTGTGTGTGGGATAAAGACTCAGACTTTCTTCTCGGTGTTGCTTCTTTAGACTGACAATATGTAAATAAGGGTTTATTTTCTTCGCAGGGTTTGACGATGATGATGATGATGTATTATGACCCAACATGCAACAGTTGTGTAAATTCCTTGTTCTTCATCTGTTTTAGTGATCTCTCTAAATCCTTTTCTTTGTATTCTTTTGATTGATGGGTTTGTTTATTTTGAAACAGGTTTGAAGATTTTATCTCCGAGGAGTCTCCTTGATGGTAATTTAACTCTTGCTTATGCCTAACTTTACATTGCAGCTTATGTTTACAAAGCTATAGATGATCTGCCTTCTACAGCTCATCCAATGACTCTATTTCCTAGCGGTGTTATGGCTCCTTCAGGTGGGATGGCTCTGTTCTTTACTGGATTGGTCCATGTAACTCTTGACCTTATTCTGTTGAATTGTTATTCAGGTTCGAAGTGAGTTTCAGAAGGCATATGGGAAGGGTGATGTTCATAAGTCAACGGGTGATGTTCTAATGAGGTAAAAATCTTCTGCCTTACAATTCCTGAAAGATTTAAAGTTTGTGTTTTTTTTTTTTTCTATTGATGAGTTTCTTTCTTTTGAAACAGGTTTGAAGCGAGTGAAGAAGATTCAGAACAACAAACTTGTAATAACGCAATTGGGCAATCTGATTCTTCTAGTCTTTGACAGTCCCCCTCCCCGGATCAATCAATTACGTCTTCCTTGTCACAAAGTGAGTTGGATTTTGCCTTAAATTGTATTTGTTTCTTTATTGTAACAATATATTTAGATGTGTGGGATCAAGACTGAAACTTTGGTTTTGTTGTTGCTTCTTTTGATGATGGAGAATGATTACATATATTGGGTCTATATTCTTCGTAGGTTTGGAGATGATGATGATGCATATGCCTTATGACCCAACATGCAACAGTTAAGTAAATTTTCTTTCTTCATCTGTGTAAGTGTAAGTGATCTCTCTAAATCCTTTTCTTTGCTTTAAGTGGTTAAATCATTTCAGTTAACTTACGTTTTTTTTTTAATTTTGTATTTGTGAAGGTACTTGGTGGACGGAGATAGGTGACTGGATGTATAGCAAAAAGTAATATTACGTTTTTTTAGGGACATGTTTGATTCCTGAACGCCAGAAAGTGTTAACTTTGTTTCTTGTGTGAACTTCGATTTTTTGTTTTTTTAGATAGTTAATGGAAGCTTCCACCTTGAAGAGAGAGGTAGCAGAAGATGCTGATCTAATGGTTGTGAAAGAGCTTACATGAGGTCAGTTGAATTAGTTTATTAAAGTGATCGCAATTTTTATCTTTCTCGTTCTGTAGTGGGACAGTATCTTTAAATATGATGTTTCTTGGTAACAGGTATTTATTTTGGAGAGCCAAGGGGAAAGGCATAAAGACCAATGAAAATGGCGACCAGACGAGGGAGCAAACATTACCTTTACAGGACGTGTGAGTTTGTGTCCTTCGATTTGATTATAATTCTTATGAGAGAAATCTTCTTAAAGTACGATTTATTGTTCCCTCCTTCTTCGTCGATTTGATTTTAGTTTTGTTTTCTTTGTGTCCTGATTTAAAGTTTGTATTTTTTTTCTTCTGATTTGATGGGTTTTAACAGGTGTTTTCGAGTCTCATACGTGGATGGTTTCAAGAAAACAGTTATGGTCTTCCCCTATTCAATCAATTACGTCTTCCTTGTCACAGAGTGAGTTAGATTTGCTTTATAAAGTTTTCTCTTTTTTTTTGCTAACAATTTATTTAGATGTGTGTGTGGTATTGCTTCTTTAGATTGACGATATCTATATAAGGGTTTATTCTCTCGCAGGTTTGAAGATGATGATGCATATTGCATTATGACCCAACAGGCAACAGTAGTGTAAGATCCTTTTTTTTTTTTTTTTCATTTGTTTAAGTGATCTCTCTAAATCCTTTTCTTTGTATTTTTTTGATTGATGGGTTTGTTTCTTTTGAAACAGCTTTGAATATCTATCTCCGAGGAGTCTCGTTGATGGTAGCTTAACTCTTGCTTATAGGAGCCAACCTATGACGATGCTTAAACTTGATTGCTCGTGTCCCTGTTGTAGCTTCATATGTTTATTTGAGGTAAATTTTTATGCCCTTCAGCACTTGTTAGAATAGTTACTGTTCTTGAATTAACATTCTAATTAACATTGCAGGATTTACAAGGATGGTAGCATCATTCCGTCAGATGATTCTTTGGATTATGGTGCAAATTGTTCACACATGCGGGGATATGATAGTCCTCGGATAAAAGAGATCATGAGGCTTTATGTCACCATCCACAGGTTTTTTCTAGTTCTGTCTGTTTCAACATGTGTTTTATGATTTTCTTTTCTTTTACCATCTCAGCATGATCAAGGTTTTTTTGTTGCTATTGTTGTTTTAGTGATCATGAAGGTGGAAGTGTTAGTGCACACGCTGGTCACCTGGTATGCATTGCTACATGATCTTGCCATCAAGTGCATTTTTGTTTTGGTCTTGATACATGATAGTGTTCCACTTTTAGTTTCTACTCCAAATGTTTCTTTCATAGACATGTCTGATGGTTCTGTTTTTGGCTTATGATGTTTTTACATGAAGGTTGGGTGTGCACTTTCGGATCCATATCTTTCATTTGCAGCTGGATTAAATGGTTTTGCTGAGACACTCCATGGTTTGGCTAATCAGGTAACCCCTCTTATTTATCTCCTAAATGAATCTTCTATTGTTCGAAACTACAAGTGAGAGTTCCAAGAATGACTATTATAAACTGCTAAATTTATGATGTTCAGCTAAATATTTTGAAATCTTAGTCTGTTTATTTTATTTTTTGCATGGTCTTGCTACAGAAATTTTTGCTGTGAATCAAATGAGTTTTCGAGGAATATGGAGAAAGTATATCAAAGGAACAGCTAAAAGATTATGTCTTGGAAAACGTTAAACAATGGCAAGGTAAACCAAATTCAGTTCAGCCTTTTAAAAAGCTTACATGTTCTGAAATGAAAGCTGAGAGAAATAGACCGTTTGTAATTTGTATTGCATCCTAATCACGGCAGGCCATAACTAAAACCATTGTATAGTTAAAGACTAAAAGCTTTGCATTATGAATGTTGCCAGGAAACTTTAAATAAATATTTTTCTTGCAGATTTTTCCAGGATATGGCCACGGTGTTGTAAAACGGATCCAAGATATGTATGCCATAGAGAGTTACCTTACGATCCTCTTTTTCAGCTGGTAATGTTTTTCCCCTTAATATTTAGTCCTGCCTTAAAATCTTTTACTGGCTCACAAATTTATCAACTCGATAGGTCTCAAAGCTTTATGAAGTGGTGCCTCCTATTCTGGCTGTGCTGGAAAATAATTTTAATCTGTTGGAAAGTTTTGACGTCTAGTTAATGTAGGAGTTGGTCAATTGTATTCTTGTTTCTGATTCTACTTTGGTTGATCACATTGCCCTGAAGCAATTACCTTATGATCCTCTTTTTCAGCTGGTAATGTTTTTCCCCTTAATATTTAGTCCAGCTTTATAATCTTTTACTGGCTCAAAAATTATTCAAATCGATAGGTCTCAAGGCTTTATGAAGTGGTGCCTCCTATTCTGACTGAGCTGGGAAATAATTTTAATCTGCTGGAAAGTTTTGACGTCTAGTTAATGTAGGAGTTGGTCAATTGTATTCTTGTTTCTGATTCTACTTTGGTTGATCACATTGCTTGTGTTACATTTGGTATTTCTCGTCATGTATTGACTGCAATAGTTCTTATAAAAGTGAGGTTTAACTTTGATGTTCCAGTTCGATACCGTCCTGACTAGGGTAACCCCTGGTGATATTCTTTCTGATCTCGCGGCTGGAAGTTGTCTCAATTGCCAAAAGTGTGCTTCAGCAAGCTGGAACTTTGGAAGGTTCTCTCTCGTTCCCTTTTTTCTAATGTTGTTTCTGTTGAATTTCATTTGGTAGAACATACTGTGTTTTGCTTGGAACTGGAATAATTAGTTTTGGTACTTATCGAATTGAAGGATGTGAATTTTAGAAATTTCCGAGATTTTGTTTTTTGTTTCAAGAAAGGGATTTAGAATCGTGGGTTGGGTTTATTTGGTTGTAATCAAAGGGGGTGTTCCTTAGCCATTGATATGTCTAAGACATTGCGTCTGTGCTCTGTATCAGGAGTGGAGTTTAGCTTTCAGGAGATTCCCTTTCCGGACGAGACCATCTCAACTGCAAAAGAATTCTTGGAGCCATTGGAGGCTCTATATCTTTTTAGGAAATACAATTTCTCATATATTCTTGTTTGGTATAGTTTAAGGTACTAATGGGGTAACAATGTAAAGCATCTGAGGCCTGAGAAGGGGTAACTTCAGCTTCATGAAGGTCACAAAGTCTTTGCAAATCTGAGACCTGCTACATTTCTGCCACAGGTAAACCATCCGTAGCCTAATCTCAGAAATTTATTTGTAGCCTGAACTCTGTTTTTTGTTTGAAGTCCAAATTATTGTTTTTATACACATGCTTCCACCTTAAAGAGAGAGGTAGAAGAAGGTGCTGATCTAATGGTTGTAAAAGAGGTTACAGGTTGTCAGTTTAATTAGTTTATTAAATCAATTCGTAATTCTCATCTCTCTCGTTCTGTAATGGGACAGTATCTTTGTCTACGGTGCCTCATGTTAACAGGTATTTATTTTGGAGAGCCAAGGGGAAAAGGGCATAAAGAATGAAAATGGAGAAGAATTTGGGTTTAATATTGAGGTTTATGCCACCCACGAGGTACTTTATTGAAAATCTCAGATGCAGATTTCCGTGGACTGATGGTTAAGTACTAAATAGACTGCTATTGTTCCTCAGATTGATAGAATTGCTCGTGTTGCCTTGGAGACTGCTCGGAAACGGCCTGACAAGCTGTATTCTGTTGACAATGCTAATGGCTTGGAAGTGTGGTTGGTATTAACGTTTTTTTTTTACTTTTCTTCCTCACTCTTGTGTCCTGTCTTGTGTCCTGTGGAACACAATGCCATTTTTTCTCTGCAGGCCTTAGTTTAATGTAGGAAACGAGTAACAGCACTAGCCTCTGAATATCATGATGTTGAGTTGTCACATATGTGATATGTATGTTGACAATGTTGCGATGCAGCTTGTTCGTGACCCCAAACAGGTACGTGTATTTGCCAAACTAGTCGGCGTTGATAGCGCTTTGGAAATTGTGTAAATACTTGCAATGGGTTGGTTGTTTCATTAATGAAGTTTGACACCATGGTAAGAAACAACGTTTTTGGTGTCAAACTTAAATAGATGCCAGATGTGTGTGTGTGGGATAAAGACTGAAACTTTGGTCTCGCTGTTGCATCTTTAGATTGACGATATCTATATCAGGTTTTATTTTCTTCGCAGGTTTGAAGATCATGATGACGATGATGTATTATGACCCAACAGGAAACAGTAGTGGGATAAAGACTGAAACTTTGGTCACGTTGTTGCTTCTCTAGATAGACGATATCTATATAAGGGTTTATTTTCTTCGCAGGTTTGAAGATGATGATGCATATTGCATTATGACCCAACAGGCAACAGTAGTGTAACATCCTTTTTTTTCATTTGTTTAAGTGATCATTCTTAAATCCTTTTCTTTGTATTTTTTTGATTGATGGGTTTGTTTCTATTGAAACAGGTTTGAAGATCTATCTCCGAGTAGTCTCGTTGATGGTAACTTAACTCTTGCTTATGCCTAACTTTACATTGCAGATTATGTTTACAAAGCTATAGATGATCTGCCTTTCAGGTGTTATGGCCCTTCAGGTGGGATGGCTCTGTTCTTTACTGGATTGGTCTATGTAACTCTTAAATTTACTAGATTGTGATTTTAAAGTTTGTCTTTTTTGATGATGGGATTCTTTCAGGTGGTGTGTGATCGTTATCATGTGAATATTTTGCTTTCAGGAAGTGATCAATGGCTTGCAAACGCGGGACTTCTCCCATGATATTCCATTATCATTGAGCCTTATGACGAGAGGCATATCGTTTCAAAGATGTCAACGACACGAAACTGCATATGCCCTATGGTTCTAACTCAAGGAAGGTATGCATGCATTGTAGATAAAAAATCCTGAACACTTAATTACCTTATTGTTTAATCTTATATGCATTTAAATTACTAGTTTTCTTTCCTTTTCAGTGATCTGCTTCCTGCTAACAGAGTGAGTTGGATTTGCTGTATAAAATTTTCTCTATTTTTTTTCTTGCTAACAATTTATTTCGATGTGTGTGTGGGATAAAGACTCAGACTTTCTTCTCGGTGTTGCTTCTTTAGACTGACAATATTTAAATAAGGGTTTATTTTCTTCGCAGGGTTTGACGATGATGATGTATTGTGACCCAACATGCAACAGTTGTGTAAATTCCTTGTTCTTCATCTGTTTAAGTGATCTCTCTAAATCCTTTTCTTTGTATTCTTTTGATTGATGGGTTTGTATATTTTGAAACAGGTTTGAAGATTTTATCTCCGAGGAGTCTCGTTGATGGTAATTTAACTCTTGCTTATGCCTAACTTTACATTGCAGATTATGTTCACAAAGTAATGTAGTGTGAGTTTAGATTTTGTCTTTTTTTGATGATGGGATTCTTTCAGGTGGTGTGTGATCGTTATCATGTGAATATTTTGCTTTTATAGTTATTGCGTTTTGTTTCTGTTGGATTATTTGAAACAGATCTCTACAAGAAAAACAACTCATCGATTCCCGAAGGAGAGATGAAGCTTAATCGTACGTTGACGCCAAGACTCTATGATGTTTTCCAACAATCCGGCAAGTCAATAACAATAAGTGAGACTGAGATTTTTTGGTTTTGTTGTTGCTTCAATTTTTCCATCACTATGTGTTTAAAAGGTCCAACTGCTTTTAATCATTCTTATTGTCCCGAGGATCGATGCAGAGGTCAACAAGAACAAGATCGCATATGTAAGGCTGTTCTTCGTTAAAGATTGTGTTCTAGTTTAGTGACATTTGAAAGGGGCTATTCTAATGCTTTTTCTTCTTTTTTCATTATTTAACAGCTAAAAGCAAGATGATGCGATTTCAAAACAGGTGGGAGCCAATTATATTGCTTTAAAATCAGCAAGCTCTTCACTCCATAGCTCCAGCAATTGCCTCCACTACAAACAAGTTACACAACATCTGCTATAAATTTTAAGGTAAATACCCACCATCCAGCATAGATTATCATCACTTTAGAACAGACTCATAATAGCTTAATGAATCTGTTTTATCAATTGAAGCACTCAGCGTCATTTTGAGGAGAGTTACACTTGCATGAGCAAATCATAATCTTAATAAGATAAGTCAAGAAAATCGATAGGTATGCCAATTTTTCCCTACATATCTGATTGTTACTCCTTACTTTTCTCTTTCATGCCACTCCTAATTACAATAAACATTGATGAAAAAGTGTCTTTTCTTTTTCAATTGAATTTCGTGACTGTTTTTGAATGCCATCTCGGTGTCTGCTCTCCCTAATTGCTAATTGCAACTTTTTCTCTCTTTGGTTTTCTTATGGAAGTTTAAGTAGGTAAGAACTAAGAAGAGGATCTGCTTTTTATGAGTCTGCATTATCTCAACGAACTGAAGGGAAGATTGCGAGCTAAGTACAACCGGCTGGTGGAGTGTTTAGCATTAAGAGGGACTTATCTGGTAAGTAGGTTTGTCAGGATGTGATCGATGGCTTTGAAAGACACACTACGATTTCATTGGGCACATATTCTAATTATATGAACTTGACGCAACAAATATGTTTTTTCTTTCTTTTCCAGGATGTGATCGATGGCTTTTTATAGACCCAACAACGATGGAAAAAAATACGGCTGAAAGTTTTGTTTCACTTTATCCATCACTATATTTTTAAGGTCCCAACTGCTTCTAATCATTCTTACTCTTTGCAGGATAAAAGAGTCGGTTTAGAATCATATCTTCTTCACAAAGCAAAATGATGGAAAGTCAAGACAGGAGCCGATTATTGTTTCAAAATCAGCAAGCTCTTCACTCCATAGTTGCAGTTTTTGCCTACACCACAAACAAGTCACACCACATCTGCCATAGGTAAAAGCTAGACAGGTGAGCCAAATTGTTACAAAATCAGTATGATTCACTCCATATCTCACTGCAACCGAAACTCTGTCCTCCTCATCACTGATTTATGTAATTTTTCAATCCAAACCCAGCGACTATGCTCCACAAGACAAGACAAGATCTTGTTAACATCCAATTATAAAGCTCGACCTTTGAAAAATCAGTGAACAAGAAGGCAATGCATCCAGTTTCACTAAGGTATAAGGTATATTTGTACTTCAAAATAGAAAACTAAACTAAACTAAACCAGTCCGTACTATCATTTGATGCAGGTTTTTTGCAGTCCAACTCTCATCTGCATTATACGATGGAAAAAAATCCTCTTCTTAACTATGTAAGTAATCTCCAAATCCTCTGTATTTCTCTATTTTGTTCTGTTTCGAGTTTATTTTTTTTTTCTCAAAGAATAATATCCAATGGAGCCTATTGGAAATTATGGTCTTGTATGCCTTTCAATCACTAAGCACACTCCAGAGGAGAACATAAATATGCGTTGTGCTTCACGGTTGCTTTTATAACTTTTCTGTTAGGCTTTCTCAGCTCTTTTTTCAGGTTTATCTTTGAACTGCTGAATTGATGAAGAAGTTTCAAATAAGCACCAGAGACTTGTCCTTGCCTCATGCCAACAAGTGCCTTCCACAGGTAATAAACAATTTTAACTCTCTGATTCAACTCTCAGTTTAAAAGGTCCAACTACTTCCTTTAATCATTCTTAACATTGTTTGCAGGATAAAAGACCTGTTTTGGAACCATTTCTTCTTCACAAATCAAGCCTCAAGTTCAGAGAATCCATGCCAGAGGTCAACAACGACAAGACCGCAGATGCCCAGGTTCTTTATCACTCTTTATCCTAGTTTAGTTTAATATGAAAGGGGCTATTCTAGTTCTTTTTATTTTCTTCATACTTCAACAGTAAAAGCTAGATGATGCAAAATCAACACAGGTGAGCCGGTTATTGCCAGAATTCAAGGTAAATACCCTCCATCCATCAAAGATTATCATCACTCTAGAACGAACTCATAATAGCTTAATGAATATGTTTTATCAATTGAATTTCCTGATTGTTTCTGAATGGCATCTGAGCGTCTGCTCACTCTAATTGCTAATTGCATCTTTCTCTTTGGTTTTCTTATGGAATATTAAGAAAGATGGCAACCTAAATATAGTCTGGTTGAGGGTTTAGCACCAAGAGGGGACTTATCTGGTAAGTATGTTGTCAGGAAGATGATGTTGTGGTTTGGTTGACAACACACAACCAATTTATTGGGCACATTTTCTAATTCTATGAAGTTGTCTTAACAAAATTTTTTTCTGCAGGAAGTGATCAATGGCTTGCAAACGCGGGACCTCTCCCATGATATTCCATTATCATTGAGCCTTATGACGAGAGGCATATGTTTCAAACATGTCAACGACACGAAACTGCATATGCCCTATGGTTCTAACTTAAGAACACTTAGTTACCTTATTGTTTAATCTTATATGTATTTAAAAATTACTGGTTTTCTTTCTTTTTCAGTGATCTGCTTCCTGCTAACAGAGTGAGTTGGATTTGCTGTATAAAATTTTCTCTTTTTCTTTTTCCTTGCTAACAATTTATTTCGATGTGTGTGTGGGATAAAGACTCAGACATTCTTCTCGGTGTTGCTTCTTTAGACTGACAATATGTAAATAAGGGTTTATTTTCTTCGCAGGGTTTGACGATGATGATGTATTGTGACCCAACATGCAACAGTTGTGTAAATTCCTTGTTCTTCATCTGTTTAAGTGATCTCTCTAAATCCTTTTCTTTGTATTCTTTTGATTGATGGGTTTGTATATTTTGAAACAGGTTTGAAGATTTTATCTCCGAGGAGTCTCGTTGATGGTAATTTAACTCTTGCTTATGCCTAACCTTACATTGCAGATTATGTTCACAAAGCTATAGATGATCTGCCTTTCATAGCTCATCCAATGACTCTATTTCCTAGCGGTGTTATGGCCCCTTCAGGTGGGATGGCTCTGTTCTTTACTGGCATTGTCCATGTAAGACCTTATTCTGTTGAATTGTTATTCAGGTTCGAAGTGAGTTTCAGAAGGCATATGGGAAGGGTGATGTTCATAAGTCAAAGGGTGATGTTCTAATGAGGTAAAAATCTTCTGCCTTACAATTCCTGAAAGATTTAAAGTTTGTGTTTTTTTTCTTTTCTATTGATGAGTTCCTTTCTTTTGAAACAGGTTTGAAGAGAGTGAAGAAGATTCAGAACAACAAACTTATAATAACGCAATTGGGCAATCTGATTCTTCTAGTCTTTGACAGTCCCCCTCCCCGGATCAATCAATTACGTCTTCCTTGTCACAAAGTGAGTTGGATTTTGCCTTAAATTGTATTTGTTTCTTTATTGTAACAATATATTTAGATGTGTGGGATCAAGACTGAAACTTTGGTTTTGTTGTTGCTTCTTTTGATGATGGAGAATGATTACATATATTGGGTCTATTTTCTTCGCAGGTTTGGAGATGATGATGATGCATATGCCTTATGACCCAACATGCAACAGTTAAGTAAATTTTCTTTCTTCATCTGTGTAAGTGTAAGTGATCTCTCTAAATCCTTTTCTTTGCTTTAAGTGGTTAAATCAGTTTTCTTTGCTTGTATTTGTGAAGGTACTTGGTGGACGGAGAGAGGTGACTGGGTGTATAGCAAAAAGTAATATTACGATTTTTTTAGGGACATATTTGAACGCCAGAAAGTGTTAACTTTGTTTCTTGTGTGAACTTCGATTTTTTGTGTTTTTAGACAGATAATGTAAGCTTCCACCTTGAAGAGAGAGGTAGCAGAAGATGTTGATCTAATGGTTGTGAAAGAGCTTACATGAGATCAGTTGAATTAGTTTAATAAAGTGATCACAATTTTTATCTTTCTCGTTCTGTAGTGGGACAATATCTTTAAATATGATGTTTCTTGGTAACAGGTACTTATTTTGGAGAGCCAAGGGGAAAGGCATAAAGACCAATGAAAATGGCGACCAGACGAGGGAGCAAACATTACCTTTACAGGACGTGTGAGTTTGTGTCCTTCGATTTGATTCTAATTCATATGAGAGAAATCGTCTAAAGTACGATTTATTGTTCCCTCCTTCTTCTTCGTCGTCGATTTGATTTTAGTTTTGTTTTTTTGTGTCCTGATTTAAAGTATTTTTTTCTTCTGATTTGATGGGGTTTAACAGGTGTTTTCGACTACGTGGATGGTTTCAAGAAGACAGTTATGGTCTTCCCCTAACCAATCAATTACGTCTCCCTTGTCACAGAGTGAGTTAGATTTGCTTTATAAAGTTTTCTCTCTTTTTTTTGCTAACAATTTATTTAGATGTGTGTGTGGGATTGCTTCTTTAGATTGACGATATCTATATAAGGATTTATTTTCTTCGCAGGTTTGAAGATCATGATGCATATTGCATTATGACCCAACAGGCAACAGTAGTGTAAGATCCTTTTTTTTCATTTGTTTAAGTGATCTCTCTAAACCTTTTCTTTGTATTTTTTTGATTGATGGGTTTGTTTCTTTTGAAACAGGTCTGAAAATCTATCTCCGAGGAGTCTCGTTGATGGTAACTTAACTCTTGCTTATGCCTAACTTTACATTGCAGATTATGTTTACAAATCTATAGATGATCTGCCTTTCACAGCTCATCCAATGACTCTATTTGCTAGCGGTGTTATGGCCCTGCAGGTGGGATTCCTCTATTCTTTACTGGATTGGTTCATATTTATTTATTCTCGTGATAATCTTATTCTGTTGAATTGTTTATCAGGTTCAAAGTGAGTTTCAGAAGGCATATGGGAAGGGTGATGTTCATAAGTCAAAGTACGTACTTTACGTATTTCCATTTGACTTCTTGATTGCCTTGTACTTGTAGTAGCAGTCAATCATAAGAACTGAGGTTTTCCTCGTTGATTATGGGAGCCAACCTATGACGATGCTTAAACTTGATTGCTCGTGTCCCTGTTGTAGCTTCATATGTTTATTTGAGTTAAATTTTTATTCCCTTCGGCACTTGTTAGAATAGTTACTGTTCTTGAATTAACATTCTAATTAACATTGCAGGATGTACAAGGATGGTAGCATCATTCCGTCAGATGATTCTTTGGATTATGGTGCAAATTGTTCACACATGCAGGGATATGAGAGTCCTCGGATAAAAGAGATCATGAGGCTTTATGTCACCATCCACAAGTTTTTTCTAGTTCTCTCTGTTTCAACATGTGTTTTATGAGTTTCTTTTCTTTTACCATCTCAGCATGATCAAGGTTTTTTTTGTTGCTGTTGTTGTTTTAGTGATCATGAAGGTGGAAGTGTTAGTGCTCACGCTGGTCACCTGGTATGTATTGCTACATGATCTTGCCATCAAGTGCATTTTTGTTTTGGTCTTGATACATGATAGTGTTCCACTTTTAGTTTCTACTCCAAATGTTTCTTTCATAGACATGTCTGATGGTTCTGTTTTTGGCTTATGATGTTTTTATATGAAGGTTGGGAGTGCACTTTCGGATCCATATCTTTCATTTGCAGCTGGATTAAATGGTTTTGCTGAGACACTCCATGGGTTGGCTAATCAGGTAACCGCTCTTATTTATCTCCTAAATGAATCTTCTATTTTCGAAACTACAAGTGAGAGTTCCAAGAATGACTATTATAAACTGCTAAATTTATGATGTTCAGCTAAATATTTTGAAATCTTATGAATCTTCTATTTATGCTACAAAAAGTTTTGCTGTGAATCAAATGGGTTTCGAGGAATATGGAGAAAGTATATCAAAGGAACAGCTAAAAGATTATGTCTGGAAAACGTTAAACAATGGCAAGGTAAACCAAATTCAGTTCAGCCTTTTGAAAAGCTTACATGTTCTGAAATGAAAGCTGAGAGAAATAGAACGTTTTTTATTTGTATTGCATGCTAATCACGGCAGGCCATAACTTAAGCCATTGTATAGTTAAAGACTAAAAGCTTTGCATTATGAATGTTGCCAGGAAACTTTAGATAAACATTTGTCTTGCAGATTTTTCAGGATATGGCCATGGTGTTGTAATACGGATCCAAGATATGTATGCCATAGAGAGTTTGCCCTGAAGCAGTTACCTTATGATCCTCTTTTTCAGCTGGTAATGTTTTTCCCCTTAATATTTAGTCTTGCTTTAAAATCTTTTACTGGCTCACAAATTATTCAACTCGATAGGTCTCAAAGCTTTATGAAGTGGTGCCTCCTATTCTGACTGAGCTGGGAAATAATTTTAATCTGCTGGAAAGTTTTGACTTCTAGTTAATGTTGGAGTTGGTCAATTGTATTCTTGTTTCTGATTCTACTTTGGTTGATCACATTGCTTGTGTTACATTTGGTATTTCTCGTCATGTATTGACTGCAATAGTTCTTATAAAAGTCAGGTTTAACTTTGATGTTCCAGTTCGATACTGTCCTGACTAGGGTAACCCCTGGTGATATTCTTTCTGATCTCGCGGCTGGAAGTTGTCTCAATTGCCAAAAGTGTGCTTCAGCAAGCTGGAACTTTGGAAGGTTCTCTCTCGTTCCCTTTTTTCTAATGTTGTTTCTGTTGAATTTCATTTGGTAGAACATACTGTGTTTTGCTTGGAACTGGAATAATTAGTTTTGGTACTTATCGAATTGAAGGATGTGAATTTTAGAAATTTCCGAGATTTTGTTTTTTGTTTCAAGAAAGGGATTTAGAATCGTGGGTTGGGTTTATTTGGTTGTAATCAAAGGGGGTGTTCCTTAGCCATTGATATGTCTAAGACATTGCGTCTGTGCTCTGTATCAGGAGTGGAGTTTAGCTTTCAGGAGATTCCCTTTCCGGACGAGACCATCTCAACTGCAAAAGAATTCTTGGAGCCATTGGAGGCTCTATATCTTTTTAGGAAATACAGTTTCTCATATATTCTTGTTTGGTATAGTTTAAGGTACTAATGGGATAACAATGTAAAGCATCTGAGGCCTGAGAAGGGGTAACTTCAGCTTCATGAAGGTCACAAAGTCTTTGCAAATCTGAGACCTGCTACATTTCTGCCACAGGTAAACCATCCGTAGCCTAATCTCAGAAATTTATTTGTAGCCTGAACTCTGTTTCTTGTTTGAAGTCCAAATTATTGTTTTTATATACAGTTAATGGATGCTTCCACCTTAAAGAGAGAGGTAGAAGAAGGTGCTGATCTAATGGTTGTAAAAGAGCTTACAGGTTGTCAGTTTAATTAGTTTATTAAATCAATTTGTAATTCTCATCTCTCTCGTTCTGTAATGGGACAGTATCTTTGTCTATGATGCCTCATGTTAACAGGTATTTATTTTGGAGAGCCAAGGGGAAAAGGGCATAAAGAATGAAAATGGAGTAGAAGTTGGGTTTAATATTGAGGTTTATGCCACCCACGAGGTACTTTATTGAAAATCTCAGATGCAGATTTCCGTGGACTGATGGTTAAGTACTAAATAGACTGCTATTGTTCCTCAGATTGATAGAATTGCTCGTGTTGCCTTGGAGACTGCTCGGAAATGGCCTGACAAGCTGTATTCTGTTGACAATGCTAATGTCTTGGAAGTGTGGTTGGTATTAACGTTTTTTTTACTTTTCTTCCTCCCTCTTGTGTCCTGTCTTGTGTCCTGTGGAACACATATAACACTGATGTCAATGCCATTTTTTCTCTGCAGGCCTTAGTTTAATGAAGGAAACGAGTAACAGCACTAGCCTCTGAATATCATGATGTTGAGTTGTCACATATGTGATATGTATGTTGACAATGTTGCGATGCAGCTTGTTCGTGACCCCAAACATGTACGTGTATTTGCCAAACTAGTCGGCGTTGATAGCGCTTTGGAAATTGTGTAAATACTTGCAATGGGTTGGTTGTTTCATTAATGAAGTTTGACACCATTGTAAGAAACAACGTTTTTGGTGTCAAACTTAATTAGATGCCAGATGTGTGTGTGTGGGATAAAGACTGAAACTTTGGTCTCGCTGTTGCTTCTTTAGATTGACGATATCTATATAAGGTTTTATTTTCTTCGCAGGTTTGAAGATCATGATGCATATTGCATTATGACCCAACAGGCAACAGTAGTGTAAGATCCTTTTTTTTCATTTGTTTAAGTGATCTCTCTAAATCCTTTTCTTTGTATTTTTTTGATTGATGGGTTTGTTTCTTTTGAAACAGGTCTGAAAATCTATCTCCGACGAGTCTCGTTGATGGTAACTTAACTCTTACTTATGCCTAACTTTACATTGCAGATTATGTTTACAAAGGTATAGATGATCTGCCTTTCACAGCTCATCCAGTGACTCTATTTGCTAGCGGTGTTATGGCCCTTCAGGTGGTATTTCTCTGTTCTTTACTGGATTGGTCCATATTTATTTATTCTTGTGATGATCTTATTCTGTTGAATTGTTTTTCAGGTTCAAAGTGAGTTTCAGAAGGCATATGGGAAGGATGTTCATAAGTCAAAGTACGTACTTTACGTATTTCCATTTGACTTCTTGATTGCCTTGTACTTGTAGTAGCAGTCAATCATAAGAACTGATTTTTCCTTGTTGATTCTAGGAGCCAACCTATGAGGCTATGACGATGCCTAAACTTGATTGCTCGTGTCCCTGTTGTAGCTTCATATGTTTATTTGAGGTAAATTTTTATGCCCTTCGGCACTTTTTAGAATAGTTACTGTTCTTGAATTAACATTCTAATTAACATTGCAGGATGTACAAGGACTATCATATCCCCGCATGTGTGAACAGTAACCATAAGAGATCATGAGGCTTTATGTCACCATCCACAGGTTTTTTCTAGTTCTCTCTGTTTCAACATGTGTTTTATGATTTTCTTTTCTTTTACCATCTCAGCATGATCAAGGTTTTTTTTGTTGCTGTTGTTGTTTTAGTGATCATGAAGGTGGAAGTATTAGTGCTCACGCTGGTCACCTGGTATGTATTGCTACATGATCTTGCCATCAAGTGCATTTTTTTTTTGGTCTTGATACATGATAGTGTTCCACTTTTAGTTTCTACTCCACAATGTTTCTTTCATAGACATGTCTGATGGTTCTGTTTTTGGCTTATGATGTTTTTACATGAAGTTTGGGAGTGCACTTTCGGATCCATATCTTTCATTTGCAGCTGGATTAAATGGTTTTTCTGAGACACTCCATGGTTTGGCTAATCAGGTAACCCGTCTTATTTATCTCCTAAATGAATCTTCTATTGTTCGAAACTACAAGTGTGAGTTCCAAGTATGACTCTTATAAACTGCTAAACTTATGATGTTCAGCTAAATATTTTGAAATCTTAGTCTGTTTATTTTTTTTTTGCATGGTCTTGCTACAGAAAGTTTTCCTGTGGATCAAATGAGTTTTCGAGGAATATGGAGAAAGTGTATCAAAGGAACAGCTGAAAGATTATGTCTGGAAAACGTTAAACAATGTGCAAGGTAAACCAAATTCAGTTCAGCCTTTTGAAAAGCTGAGAGAAATAGACCGTTTGTAATTTGTATTGCATGCTAATCACGGCAGGCCATAACTTAATTTGTTTGTAATTTGTATTGCATGCTAATCACGGCAGGCCATAACTTAAACTATTGTATAGTTAATGACTGAAAGCTTTGCATTATGAATGTTGCCAGGAAACTTTAAATAAACATTTGTCTTGCAGATTTTTCCAGGATATGGCCATGGTGTTGTAAAATGGATCCAAGATATGTATGCCATAGAGAGTTTTCCCTGAAGCAATTACCTTATGATCCTCTTTTTCAGCTGGTAATGTTTTTCCCCTTAGTCATGCTTTAAATTTTTCTACTGGCTCACAAATTATTCAACTCGATAGGTCTCAAAGCTTTATAAAGTGGGGCCTCCTATTCTAACTGAGCTGGGAAATAATTTTAATCTGCTGGAAAGTTTTGACGTCTAGTTAATGTAGGAGTTGGTCAATTGTATTCTTGTTTCTGATTCTACTTTGGTTGATCACATTGCTTGTTTTACATTTGGTATTGCTCGGCATGTATTGACTGCAATAGTTCTTATAAAAGTCACTTTTAACTTTGATGTTCCAGTGCGTTCTGTATCAGGAGTGGAGTTTAACTTTCAGGAGATTCCCTTTCCTGACGAGACCATCTCAGCTGCAAAAGAATTCTTGGAGCCATTGGAGGTATGTCTTCCCTCTTGTCTTAACTTATGTTGTTGGCTCTAAATTTTTTTTGGGAAATACAGTTTCTCATAGATTCTTGTTTGGTATAATTTAAGGTACTAATGGGATAACAGTGTAAAGCATCTGAGGCCTGAGAAGGGGTTACTTTAGCTTCATGAAGGTCTCAAAGTCTTTGCAAAACCTGCTAAGTTTCTGCCACAGGTAACCATCCTTAGCCTAATCTCAGAAGCCGAAACTCTGTTTCTTGTTTGAAGTCCAAATTATTGTTTTTATATACAGTTAATAAAGAGAGAGGTAGAAGAAGGTGTTGATCTAATGGTTGTGAAAGAGCTTACAGGATGTCATTTTAATTAGTTTATCTGTTCGTAATTGTTATCTTTCTCGTTCTGTAATGGGATAGTATCTTTATGACTGAGTGTTAAGTACTATATACACTGATATTGTTGAGCATTATTTATGTTCCTCAGATTGATAGAATCATAGAATTGCTCGTGTTTGCCTTGGAGACTGCTCGGAAACGGCCTGACAAGCTGTATTCTGTTAACAATGCTAATGTCTTGGAAGTATGGTTGGTAATATAACGTATTCTTTTACTTTTTTTCCTCCCTCTTGTGTCCTGTGGAACACAGATAACACTGATGTTAATGCCGTTTCTTTTTCTCTGCAGGTCTTAGTTTTAGGAAGGAAACGAGTAACAGCACTAGCCTCTGAAGATCATGATGTTGTTTAGTTGTCACATATGTATGTTGACAGTGCTGCGATGCAGCTTGTTTGTGACCCCAAACAGGTACGTGTATTTTTGCCAAACTAATCGGCGTTGATAGCGCTTTGGAAACTGTGTAAATACTTGCAATGGGTTGATTGTTTCATAAATGAAGTTTGACACCAATGTAAGAAACAACGTTTTTGGTGATAGAATATCCGATGAAGCTTCAATGATCACAGGAAGCATTAGAAATTTGGAATGCTGCTATCTGCTACTCGCAGTGTTATAATATTAAACAAGCTGATCTTTGAGTGTGCAGAAGTACGAACTTGTCTGAACTTGCTTAAACCTGCCATGTTTTATACAGGGACTCTATTCTATAAACAAACGCTGCTTTTGTTCCCTGATATCAAAAATAAAAGAGCACAACTCATTGGCAACAACCATTCTCAGCGCTGCAATGCTTCAGAAATATACGGGCTTGGAGAAGAAAAGGCAGAGCCAAGAGGATTGAAGACACAGTGTTGGTTGCTCTGAAGAACGGATTCAGAAATGCTTAATGCAGCTCGAGATGTTTATCACTTTCGATCACGTGGGCATATTCTAGTCCATAACGAAAGTAAAACAACCCAAAGATTGAGAAAACAGAACCTTTTTGTCACTATTTCATCGTAAAAATAAACTAGCCTCACATACTATAATAGGCTACCCTCATAGATTTTGTTTGTATATTTTTGTCTGATTTTAGTGACTACTCTGCTGTCTTAGTTAATCTTATACCTTCCTTTTGGGTTTTCAGGTGGCAGCGAGACATTCTGTGTTATGCAGGCTCTCGAAGATCTCAAGTCTTCAGCATCTTCTTTGACGTCAAAATGGGTGTGTGGTTCTGTCACTGGTACTCTTAAGGCTTCTTGAAATTGTTCTTTACAATTCAAACAGACTAACTGATTTTGCTGTACTGGTTCAGGTGGGTGAAGACTGATTTTGCTGTTGTTAAAACACTCTTTAGAGTTGCAATATACAGGCAACCTTGTCCTTGTGTGATATTTATGGAAGAAGTTCGTACTTTTTTCCCTTTCCAGCTGTCTTATTTAATTAGTTAAATTAGGCAGAGAGCCTAGTCTTACCTTACCTGAGTAGACAATAATAATAAGTTGTATTTGAATCCCTGAATCATGATCGTTCATGATAAACATGTGGTCACTTGGATCGATGGCAGTGATCAGGCCAAGCTTGAGTAAAAAAGCAAATGGGAAGAGCTTGAAAGTTGTAAATTTGAGGTATGGTTTTAATTCGCCTAATAAGGTCTAGCAAACTGCACACGGCTCTGTGGTAGTTCAGAAATTAGAGAGCGTGGAGAGGGTAAAAACGTCATTTCATAAAGCAGGTGAAGACTTGCGAAACGCTGCGTATTGAAGAGAATTTTAAAATTCAAAGTTAGTTTCATTGCTCTTCTTTTTCTTCAACTTTTTCTAACTCTCTCTCTCTCTCTCTCTCTCTCTCTCTCTCTCTCTCGTTTTGAAATTTCCTCTTGTAATTGTGAGATTAAGGTAGAGAGATTTATGTTTCGAGCTTTCGGAATCCTAATTTGGTTGTTGCGAGTTTGGGGGAAACCTAATTTCCTCTTGTAATTGTGAGATTAAGGTAGAGAGATTTGAGCTTTCGGTAACCTAATTGGTTGCGAATTTGTTCAAGTTGGATACTGGCTCTCCCTCATGAGGTTCTGGGCAACATCTTGTCAAGAGTTCCAACCAAACTGGCTGCTTCAACATCTGTACTCTCGAAAAAGTGGAGGGATGTGTTCGCATTGGTGGATAATCTCGATTTTGATGATGATTCTGCCTCTCTGAAACTTAAAAGAGGGTAAACTAGAGAGGGAGGGATGTGATCCTCCGGGAGTGCTTCAGGAACTTTGTCGATAGAACACTCGCTTTGCAATGCGCTTCTCCTATCAAGAGATTCTCTCTAAGATATCACGTTGGCGATGACACTGAGATGGATCATGTGGTCCGCTGGGTATGTAATGTCGTAGAGCGTGGCGTAGTGGAGGTGGACGTTAGTTTAGCTCCTCACGGTGAAATCTTTTTACCTCCTGCGCTCTACACGAGCAAGACGCTCGTTAAGCTTTCACTGGGAACCAAGATTAGTTTAGGAAAGCTTCCTCCAGATTTGTCTCTTCCAGCGCTTAAGACTCTCTCTTCCTCGATGCTATCTTTTTTGAATATGAAGATCTGTGTTACGTGCTTCTTCCTGGTTGTCCGGTGCTCGAGGAGCTTTTTGTACGTCACAATGACTTTTTCGCACAACCATACTGCATATCCAGTCGGACCATCCATAAACTGACTTTGGTGTTGACTGCATGATTGGTATGTCATTTGATGCCCCAAGTCTTGTCTTCCTGGACTACTCCGATTATGCGCTGTCTAGCTATCCACAAGTTAACTTGAAGTCCCTAGTCGAAGCTAGGCTGGACCTTCGTGATCATTCTGAAAAGATCAAAAGGCCAAATATATGGGGTCTCTTTGCAGGGATAAGCCACATCAAGACCCTGCATCTTTCTGCGAATTCTGCTGATGTAAGTTTTGCGACTTTCTATTATCTTTTTTAAAAAAGCTTTAGACATTCTTGAAGTTCGTGTGCGATGTGTGTATTTCAGGTGATCTCTCGATGTGTTAAACATGGACTACTACTACCGGTGTTTAACAATCTGGTAAGCTTGACCTTTGGGAGTAAGAATAAACGAGGTTGGAGACTACTGCCGTATCTGCTTAAGCAGTCTCCAATGCTTGAAACTCTAACCATCCAGGTACATATATCTCATTTTGCTTAACCCATGAACGACTCTATCTATAGATAGAGAGGGACACAAACATAGTTGTTGATCATTTTATTCATTTACATGCATCTCTCCAGGGTCTGGATGGTCATATATCTGATGTGACTATGCCTGCATCCCAAGTGAAAGTGTGGTTAGGGAGGCACACTACTGCTAAAGACTTGGAGCACTTGAAGAGTTTTCTTGGGGAGGCACTGCTAAAGAGTTAGATGTTTTTTTTATTTTTATCCCACAACATAAACCTATCCTATTTTTATTTGGGTTAGGTTGTTGTTAGCCGTAAACACACACAATATAAAACAACTTCGATCTGTTTATTAAAATAGCCACCCCACTCATTCATCATTCATCTATATTACAAATAAGAAAAACATTAAGAGATTAGAGATTAAAGATAGATTGGACACCAGCTCGAAAGATGCAATCAGCTGGCTCCCAGATGAGGTTCTTGGCAACATCTTGTCCTCAATCCCTACAAAACAGGCGGCTGATTGCATCTTTCGAGCTGGTGTCCAATGTTTCGGCTGATTGCATCTTCCCTATCTGCGGGCTGCTCCAAAAAAGTGGAGGAATGTGTTTTTTGTAATGAAGAACAGGGTTTATGAACTCAAGGGTTTAGGCATGTTTGACCGCCATAATGCATATGCAAAGCTTTATCACATCCCCTATTAACTGAATTAACAATTTACGCTAAGAAACAAACTCCAGTGGTGGTGGCGGCTAAAGAAACAAACCAGACCAACAACGAAAGATCGGTATAAACAGGTGCCGTCGTCGAGCCCTTAATTCGAAGAATTATAATTAAGTAAATAACCGATTTAGATAACATTTACTTTTCTTTTTTGACATCAGCTAACATTTACTTCATTTCATAATCATAGAATACTTTATATTTTTTAATTATTTTATTTGATAAAAAAATACAGCTATCTAAAAAGTATACTTTTTATATACATCTTAATTGTTTAATCAAATTTGACATGTTTTAAAGAGGGATCAAAATAGTTAAATTTTTTTTTAAGTTTTCAATTTTTACATATGTATCATTTTTATTTTGATATTTTTATAGATTATTTATAATTTATTGCTAATAATGTTTTTTAAATATTACAAATTCAATTCTAAATTGATAATATCCGAAAGTCTAATCTTATTTTACTAAAATTGTCTCAATTCATAATTTTTATAATTAAAAAATAAAATAAAATATATCCATAAATTTAATAATTATTTATTTATAGATAAATCAATATCACTATAAATTAATAAAATGTCATGGTCCCAACATTATTAATTTATAGAGGTTTTACTGTATTATATATTTCCAGATTTTATTTGATTTTCATTAATAGAATACAAATCTGTTCACTCACATCATCTCATTTTTGGACAAAAGTATATTTCTTTTTTGCTCATTTTTCCACCTATTAATAGAGTTGTAATTATTTTCTTCATGTGGTAATAGTACCAGTATCTGTAAGTATTAAAGTTGTGTTATACACATCCTATATATATATATCCATCTATATATATAGAGTCTTATTGTAATAGACAGAAATGTTTATAAAAAAAAATCATAAACAACCGCCTTCCATAAACAGAATATATATGATGCAACCAGCTGAGACACTTCCACATGAATTGGAGGAAGAAATACTCAATCACCTTCCAACAAAAATTTTCGCTCGACTTAGTTCTGTTTGCAAAAGATGGAACACGCTTTTCAAGGAACGGAGGTTCTTCAACAGTGGCATGGGTCTCGCCCGTCCACAATTCATCTTGATTGCCGAGTCCAAGACTTGTTCCGTGGACGTTAATCTTGACGGTCCATCAATAGAGGTGCATAAATTACCCTCAGATATTCCTGGCTATGAACTGTCAATGCCCATGCACGTCGAATATTGCGAAGGCTTATTTACTTATGTTACGTACAAAGGGGTCGCGGTTTGCAACCCATGGTTAAGACAGATTAGATGGATTAGAACCTATGATTTCTGCTATGATTTCAATGGGATGGGATACGACAATAGTAGACCTGACAAGCACTACAAGATCTTTAGGTCTAATGGTAATACCAATACAATGTCCGTGGAAGCTAAAGTCTGCACCGACTTTGGATCCGACGAATGGAAATCGTACGAGTATGCATCTGATAATTGGCGGTTAGAGTCGTTCTATAGCGTATCATTAAATGGGACTTTATATTGGGTTGCTTTTAATAATGAGTCTCGTGAGCATTTCATTCAAAGTTTTGACTTTTCTACGGAGAGATTTGAACCCTATTGTATCTTGCCTACTAAAAACACACGTGGTCCATGCAATGCTATTTCATCACTTGCCGTATATAGGGAAGATCGATTTTCGTATTTAGAGCAAGTGTTCTATAACCCAAGGGCTGTAGAGATTTGGGTGACAAAAGAAAAGATTAAAAATGGGGATGGAGAAGGTGTAGAGTGGGTGAATTTGATGAGTGTGTTACTTCCTGAATGGTCGAGTTTAAAAGTCAACTACTACCCGCCAAGTTACTTCATCGTTGAAGATAAAAGTCTCATGACTCTTGTAATGTGTTGTTATAACAAGGAGGGAAAAGCTTATATTTATATTGCCAAGGGAGATAAGTTCCATCAAATTGAAATAAAAGATTTGGTTGAGTATTATCATCCTCGTCACCGTACCTATTTCCCCAGTTTGGTCCAAGTTCCTACGTTCACGGTGACCGGTAGGGGTATAATGCAACAGCACGAGGTTGAATCCCGCTTCGCACTCCCCAGGGGAGTACAAGTGAGCGTTGGAGTTGGAGGAGACGAGTGGGACGATGGCGTTTTCGACAGTGTGAAGCATATGACTGTAGGTTTCAATTATCATGGTATCACCTTTGTCAAGTTCCACTACTGGAACGGTATCGTAGTTGCAACCGGAGCCACTCATGGGGATTCGACCGAGACTCGCAAGGTGAAATTTTTTATTTTATTAATTTTCTAATTTAATAATTTAATTTCATATATATAGAACTATATATTTTTATGGTTTTATATACAGTGTCAGGTTGCCATTGACGACTACATCGAAGCCGTGGAGGGAACCTACACTGAGAGTCACATCACCTCCATAGCGTTCCGGTTGCACAAAGATAACAAGTCGCCACTTTTAGGATCATTAGAGGGAATGCCCTTTGTGCTTGGAGGAGGACGAGGCTCGAAGATCGTCGGGTTTTACGGAAGAAGCTCTGATGTCCACCTCACCGCTCTCGGCGTCCACCTCTCCCCCTTTCCTTAAATTTGATTGTAAATTTTTTCCCAGTTAGTTGTCAATACTCTTGTAATGGACGGAGATTACTGTTAGGGCATTCACAACGGTCATACCCACTTACCGAGTGTCAAATGAATTTAATATTAATTTTTTTTGCATAATTTAATTATTTAATTAAATTATGCTTTGTTTTTAAATTAAACCAATCAAAATGAAGCAGATGGCACATGAGTGTCACAAGGGTGTCTTAAATTGTGTTAGTGCAGACACCGGATCATACTATCTCTCCTCTTTTTCATTTTTTAATTATTAAATTTTTTTGGAGACACTGGCTAAAGATGACCAATGGGAATGGTCTTATAAGGTGGAACATAAATGTTCACGAATACAGATAAATCATATTTCGTTTGTTAAAGTATATAAATAAATACTCCCTCCGTTCCATAATATAGGATGTTTTGACTAAAGCACGTAGATTAAGAAGTTTTTACTTTTAGCAAGTTCAACCAATCAGAAATAATACTGTATAATATAAAATATTAAACTAATCTAAAAATTACATAAAAACTTAAAAACATCTTATATTATAATATATGAAACAGCAAACTTTTCTAAAACATATTATATTTTGAATGGAAAGGAATATTAAACTATTTATTTAAGAAATTAACTGTTTATTTAAGAAAATAACGTGGCGCACGTGCCACGTGCATCCGCCAGTACACCTAATATTAAGTTGTTAACAACTATCTTGCGTCAATATGAACGTCACAAAAAGATTAAGCATTATTTTTTAACTTTTTAAAAAATTATGTGTTAATTTACTGGCGAGAGAAAACGTGTGTGTGTTAATCTCACAAATTTTAGGGATTGGTGACTTACCCAGGGACTTTGGCACTCGATGGACGTTACCAAAATACTTATTAATTAAGTTAATCTATATAAGGAAAACATTTTAGCAAGTTGCATAAAAGTATTTAATCTATAAATGAGAATGGCCTCATTGGTATAAAATAAATATTTTGACAAGATTTGGGCTGTATTCTCTGGATCCTTAATATACTTAATCTTTATAAAAAAAAAAAAACGAGTCAAGACAAATTAAAGTAAAATATATACGAAACAAATAGTGAGTTGTTTTTCCCATTTCACTCACTTTCTTGCATCATCCTGACAAACCATTTCCTATAAATAGAAAGAAACTACGAACTTTTTTCTTTTGGTAGGAAGAGACTATACGAACTTATTAAGAAATATTGAAATACATACTTACATGTAATTTAGTTTAGCAAAAGAAAAGAAAAACTTTAGCAAAAGAAAAGAAAAACTCAAAATTAAAAAAAAAAAAAAAAAAAAAAAAAAACTCAAGAGACGAGAAAGAACTATATATACCCCCCTCGCTCTCCCTCATGAAGTAAATCATCGCTCTCAAGTATCATCAGATTTATATTATATACAGCTTGAATTAGAGCTAAGAAACTCAATGGTCAAGAATCATCTTTTTCTCTACTTTTAGTTTGGCTCTTCATAATTCTAATATTCTTACCTAGTCTCTATTTATTAAGATCTATATTACTGTAGATATATTATATATATATATAGTTTTAGTATAGCTCTACATATAACATATAGTTCCCTCTCCAATTCATCAATCATCATATTCTCCACACATAGATACCTTGAAGGCTTGAATCAGATCTAAGAGAACTCAAAATTCACAATATACAGTTTTGATCTCTTCTTTTAGTTTTGGCCATCATTTTAAAAAAATTTGCGTATTAAGTCTCTAATCTTTATTAAAAGCTATATATATATATATATATATTTTTTTAATTGGTTATATATCTTTTTAAGTAAATAAAGACAGTACGTAGTTGATCACCAGTACCAGTGACCATTACTATGATTGCGCCGTACGTAACTGTGTTCGTATTTGAATTTTTCAGGAAGAAAACAATGGCATATCGTCATGCTCGATATACTTCGAGCTTTGTTGCTCAGACTGGAACCGAGTGGGACGACGGGGCCTACGTAAAGGTTACGAAGATAAAAGCAAGTCACAATGGCTGTGGTATCACCTTGGTTCAGTTTCAATATCTCGACGGCACGGGGACTTTTTTAAAAGAACAAATAAAAAAAATTAGTTTCTGAAATAGTACACAAATTTTTCTTTGTGAACAAGTGAACTTCTTGGAGTTGCTACTCGTGCTTGTATCCTGACGCCTTCCCGCTTCTCCCGACTATGTAAGGCTCCGGCGAAGTATTATCACTATTTATCTCCAAACCGCGATAAGCACGGCTGAGGAAATACTCGGGTCCTGATTTTGCAGTGGTTTGTTTAGTGAGCAAGTTATGATCATTGCCTTTCAATTGCAATGCTTTCTCTGCAGTTCGTGCCAATGCCATTGTCTCGCCTGTGTCTTCTTCTCCATTCTTAGCTTGATCTGCAACAAGTAGCACAGTGTTTGTCAACGTCATGGAATGATAATTATGGCTTTTGTCGATTGGAAAACTGTATTGAGCTTCCATTGTACCGTTTGTCTTGTGATCATCTACGTAACCACCCTGAAAGAAGGAGAACCGTGGCTCCTCTGATTCGCTATGTGCTTCTGATCCTAATTTCACAGAGTTGATCACGTCTTGGAATTGCATTAGGTATGCACCAGTCCATTCACTCCCTCTGTGGAAACAGAAACTCCAAAGAAGTCGATTAAGGAACTCGTGGATCGAATTCAAAAACTATAAAGATTTCTGCATATAATAATTTCCCTATGTACGTACCTGCTAAAAGCAATATTGGCTTCGAACGGAGTTATGACAGGGGACATGAACTCTTTGCTATCTAAAAGAGCGGTTTGGGCACATGAGATGTAGATGAATACATCGCACTAAGAGAAAAACACAGAAAAGAAAAGACACTAACTCACTTGACATATCTCACTTTAATAATTAACAGCTAAAATGACAGGCCGTTGTTTAACTTACCTCGGGGAAGTTTGCGAGTTTGGCCGGATTAGGTCGTCCCATGGCAAGAATGTAAGATTTTTTGCCAGCTGCAGATATGAGTGCTTGCATATGGTGAATCATATGAAGGTAACCAGCTGCATCCAATGCCATGTGATATTAGACATTCAGTGAAAAGCTCATCAACCTTGACATCACAAATGCAAAAGAATGGGAACTTACCAACACCAAGAGTCCCTACCAAAATACCTACAATATTCGCATCCTTGGCTTTTTCCACCAAGTAATATCTGGAAAACATAACTCTGAGTGAGGACAAGAAATGTATATCCACAGAGATGATAAAGAAAAGATTATAAGAATTGATATTTTTGTGATGTATGATGTCTGCTTGAAACAAGTGAGTATACCGTCGCTGAAGTATCCTTCTTTGTTGATAAAATTCCGTCACTAAAGAATCTTCTTCAGCATCATATCTGACTAAGATAAACAAACAAACCATAACCAAGAAAATAAGCTATTGATGCTCTTTGTCAATCAATTAGATATTTTGTTTAAGAAAATGGACTGTAGTAAGTAAGTTACTCAAACGTTTGACATAACCAAGAACTAGATCAAGAAATTTCCATGGATAAAGCCATATATTATATACCTATGTCACAACCATTGAAGGTCAGTACTACATTGGCGAAAGCTGAACTGTCAGAACCGATCCAGAAAAGTAGATAGTCCTCGATTTTGCTTCCTTCTGGCAAGTCCCAAGTTAGCCCTCCCAGTCTATAGTTTCTAGATGAGGATAAGCTATCACTATATGGTCTCGGATGCTCCATGGATTCTCTAGGGTCTTTGGATGGACTAATAAATGAACACAAGACATTGGCTACAGAGAACTTCAACTGAAGATATTCAGTCTTTGATAATCCTAATTCTTCTCGGATATGCGGAATCATATGGGCGTATTCTAGTCCATAAAGAATCTGAAACACACAAAGTTCAAAGATTGAGAAAACAGAACACTTTTATCACTATTTCATAATAATAAAGATAAACTAGCTTCACATATACCATAATAGGCTTATCGCTCTTAGACGCATAATCTATCAGATGCTTAACGCAGCTTGAGACGTTGATCGAAGCTTTCCCGAAAACGAAGAATGCTGGAAGAACCGATGTCCTGCAAAAAAAACATAAACACTTCACATTAAGACATTGTTTCAACAAAGGGAAGTCACAGCAATTACACAACAGGGTCAATTGACTCACGGGCTTAGACATGTTTGACCGTAATGAACAACACAGTCTGCGTCAATATGCAAAGCTCCAACTTCATCAATGCAGCAACTACCGTAAGTTGTGTCCGCCATAACAAAGAACCTGACTTCTCTGTCAGTAAGCAAACGAGTTTTGCTCTTTAGAGAGCTCAAGACCTTAGTTGATTCCTTTAACAACTCATCCGGAAACTATCGGAAAAAAAAAAAAGTAAAAAAAAAAGAGTAAGCTTCATCATCCCCATATTCATTAAATTTAACAATTTTAGCGAAAAACAAAAATCAAAGTTCATTCAGAAACTAGAACTAGGTACCTGTAAAGCAATTCTGGTGAAGCTTTTGCTGATAATGAACTCCGCAGTACGATTAATCTCATACCTTGAATCGAACTCCAACTCCATAGCTGTGAAACTATAAAACCTTTCCGCCGGACTAACTAAAACGAATTGCGGCTGAAGAAGATGAAGAAACAAACTAGAATGATAAACTATGAAACGGCGCCGTTTCGTTTGAGCCTTATAAAAGTAATTTAATTTATAGTTATATCATCGGTTTGACTCGGTTTACCAAAAAATTATATCCGGGATTGCTACCCAATTAAACTCCAAAAATCATGTAATTGGATGTAAATATGATTTAAAAATTCAAAGCATATCATTATATCAAGTCTTCTAGAAAAAAAAATGATGGTATAAACATTGCTGTTCGGCGCTAGGGATGTCAAACGGCACTATGGGCTAGACCAGTCCAAATTATAATGGTCCGGTTATGGTTAGTGGTTACACTCAAAATTGAATTGAAGCGGACATATGGGTTCAAAAACCAATTTACCAAAGGTTTCTTAATTTCAGAAAACTTTTTTTCTTTCTTTTATTTCCTTTTCCTCAAAAAAAAAAAAAAAAAATCTTTTATTTTCTTTTTTCTGAAAAACAAATTAGTGGAATAAAATTTTATAGATATATTTTCCTTCTAAAAATAATAATTTTAACGTGTAGATAATTAAAAATGTCAAATGGTAAAAAATATGCAAAAGATGTATCATCATTCTTCGTTAATCATCATACATTGAATGTAAAACAGTATAAATTAGATGTGAATCATGAAACACTGAAAAATCAGTTTTATAAAATTGCAAAAATTCTCATTTTCGAATAAGAAAAAAAGCTCCATTAAAATCATATTTGGGTATTCTCCCCAAGAAAACTCTTGCTCCAAGTCTTTAGCAGTAGTGTGCCTCCCTAACCACACTTTCACTTTATGCACGCATAGTCAAATCAGATATATGACCATCCAGACCCAGGAGAGATGCATGTAAATGATCAACAACTATATTTGTGTCCCTCTCTATCTATAGATAGATTCGTTCATGGGTTAAGCAAAATGAGATATATGTACCTGGATGGTTAGAGTTTCAAGCATTGGAGACTGCTTAAGCAGATACGGCAGTAGTCTCCAACCTCGTTTATTCTTACTCCCAAAGGTCAAGCTTACCAGATTGTTAAACACCGGTAGTAGTAGTCCATGTTTAACACATCGAGAGATCACCTGAAATACACACATCGCACACGAACTTCAAGAATGTCTAAAGCTTTTTTAAAAAAGATAATAGAAAGTCGCAAAACTTACATCAGCAGAATTGGCAGAAAGATGCAGGGTCTTGATGTGGCTTATCCCTGCAAAGAGACCCCATATATTTGGCCTTTTGATCTTTTTAGAATGATCACGAAGGTCCAGCCTAGCTTCGACTAGGGACTTCAAGTTAACTTGTGGATAGCTAGACAGCGCATAATCGGAGTAGTCCAGGAAGCAGCCAGTTTACCCTCAAGTTTACCACATCCCTCTCAAGTTTACCCTCTTTATTCCGTTTCAGAGAGGCAGAAGAATCATCAAAATCGAGATTATCCACCAATGCGGACACATTTCTCCACTTTTTCGAGAGAACAGATGTTGAAGCAGCCAGTTTGGTCGGAACTCTGGACACGATGTCCCCCAGAACCTCATGAGGGAGCCAGCTGATTGCATCTTCGGAGCCAGTACTAGCCAACTTTTTGGTATCCATAGTGACACTCAGAAGCAATCTCTTCCTTAAAAGTAAGTGCCTGAAACATTCAAGTCAGCTCAGAGTCATCATGCATAACCAGAGAGATAACAAAGAATATAAGATCCAGTTTACAAAGATTTTAGCACACACAAGTAGGCGATGAAGCTAAATTAACGAAGTTTTAAGAACAAACAGGTTAGAGAAGCTAAAGGTTCAAGCTTACAACATTAGCTACATCAAAACCAGTCTATCTAATATCTATAATCTAGAGGTAGTTCAAAAGAACAAAAATTTGAGAGCGCTTGTAGGAACCAGAGGAAATCATGGAGAACAGAGCGTTGAGAAGATCCACATACCAACATTGCAATCAACAATGATAAATTAACAAAGGTTACAGAAGCTAAAAGGTTTATACCTATTCCCAAGCCAAGTGTTGGAAGGACGTCGGAGAACGACGGTGTCTCCGATTCCGTTAATCTACTAAAGGATCCTCTCCCTAATGTTTCCCCAATTCGTCGTATATATTAAACCGATCAAACCGGCGAGCATTAGGTTTCCGTGTTGATTAAAACCGGTTTAAGTAAATTTATCGATTGAGCTGAAACGACATCGTATTATCTTCCACCGCCGTCAAGCAATTTTTCTTCGGTTCATTATTACCACCTCCGACTTCTACGGTTTGTTTCTTATTGAACACACAAACAAGAAACCTCAAAATAGATCTCTCTCTCTATCGAGTTAGGGTTTCATCAAGGTATCACATTTAAACTTTCTATCGATTTCCGAATTGTGTAGTTCAAATTTCCAGGTTTTAGATTTCTATCGATTGGTTCAGTTCCTTCTTCTTTCCCAATTCTAATTCTTCTTTATTGTCTTAGCGTCCTTGCCTTGATTTGAACTTTGAACATTACCTAAAAGAACTTTTTTTTTGTTGTTGGTGTTGAAGATCCTTGAGTTGATGTATTGAAGAGAAGAAGCCATTAAGGTAAGAGATGAGCTCTACGCAGGCTAACCTATTCAGACCATCCTTGTTCTGTGCAAGGACAACACAAACGAGACATGTCTCTGTTGCACCTTTTAAGTCTTCATTACGCTTTGATCAGCGACCACTCCCCAAATTGACTATTCGGGCTTCTGCATCATCATCTGTGTCTACTCGCTTTTCGCCTCTACAGAATCATCGATGTCGGAATCAGAGGCAAGGTCCTGTTTTGTGCTTACTTGGTGGGAAGGATAACTCTAACGGTAGTAGTAATGAGGTCAGATTCTTCTTCTTCATTCTTAAGATGTTATCTGCTTATTAAATCAGAGAATGCTGAGGTTTGATCTTTAAATCTTGCAAATTGATCTTTTGTGTGTGTGTGTGCGTGTATGAAGTTGGGCACATAGCCACATAGTTTAGTTATGTTTCTGATGATAACTAGTGCTGATATGATTCGTTTGTGTTTTGTACTTGGTCGGAAGGATAGATCTGATAGTAGTGATGTTTTCTCGTCATTCTATAGATGTTTTAGCCGAGATTTGAATCTTCAATCTTGCAAAAGTGATCCTTTTTGTGTGGTGTGTGTTTGTAAAAAGTTAATGCACATAACGAAGGTGTGTTTAGTGTTTCTGATATTAACACGGTTAGTGATGATGTTTTTATTCATCAGATATCATCACCATGGAAAGCTATTGAGAAAGCAATGGAGAAGAAATCGGTTGAAGATATGTTGCGTGAGCAGATACAAAAGAAAGACACTGGCGGCATTCCTCCACGAGGAGGAGGAGGAGGAGGCGGCGGCGGTAGAAATGGTGGGAATAATAATGGGTCTGAAGGCTCATCAGGAGAAGATGGTGGTCTTGCTGGTATCGCAGATGAAACGCTGCAAGTGGTATTGGCAACCTTAGGCTTTATCTTTCTGGTAATGACAACATCACAAGCCTACACAACAAGTTACCTTTTAATGATCTATAGTATATTTAACTTTGAATACTATAATTCCTTTTGCAGTACATCTACATCATCAACGGGGAGGAGTTGTTCCGTCTTGCAAGAGATTACATTAGGTACCTAATTGGACGACCCAAGAGTGTTAGGCTGACCAGAGTTATGGAAGGTTGGAGTAGATTCTTCGAGCGTATGTCGAGGAAAAGAGTGTACGATGAGTACTGGATAAAGATCAAGCGATCATCAACACGTCTACCTGGTATGCTATCCTCGGCAAATACAGACGCGTCTTGAGATCTTATGTTAATCTAAATGAAGATGAGTGATTTGTTTTCTTTTTTTTTTTGGGCTCATTTAAGTAGTTTCCCTTAGACCCTGAACCGTGCTTTGATTTTTGTTTTAGTTAACTTTCGCCATTGTCACCCAACCAACAATTAGATTGGTAGTAAATATTGATGATTTCATAAGTGTTCTGACTCTCAACGATCGATTAGACAAATAGTAAAGCACTTGCTAAATCTTGGCGTAATTTAATGCAAAACAAAAAGGTAGTAATCGTCTTAATAAAAACAAAACCAGAGCATGTTAAAGAACACAAAGGAGATAAACATAAAGGTGTTACTTAGGGAACCGCAACAAGAGATGGGAAGTAAGATGAAGCAACAACACGAGCGTATGCAGAAACCTTGTTAAGGAGGAAATTTTTAGGGTAAGACATGAACAAAGACTCTTGATAATCCCAAACCATCAGCACTCCTCCATCTCCTTGGTCGTCGTCAAGAATCGCCAAGGGCGTGAATAGGCGAATCTCACTTGGTCCTGGTCGGTAAAGTTGGCATAAACACAATGAATGCATCTTAATCCATCCTTCTTTTACTGCATCGACCATGCTCCTATTACGCCCGGTTAATCCATTTCAACTAGATTAAAGGCGTAATAGAGAGAGTACAGGCTTTTGTTTGGGCCCAATTAAAGCCCATTTTTACTAGATATTTTAAGTTCTGTAACATAAGTCACGTGGCACCTATCACGTGATCATCTTCTTCTTCTTCTTCATTTGTTTACAACACATCATCGGTTAGGGTTTTGGGGGTTCTCGTACCGAGATTCAAATGGCGCTTAGAGGAGTTTGGCAGCTCAAGAAACTCGTTGTCAGCTACTGCAATTGGGGTGGTAGCAGTAGAGGCATCAGGTCAATTTCTTTTCCCTATCTTTTGATTTCCCAATCTATGAGCCGTATTTTAAAATTTTTTTTTTTTATCATCGATCTACCAATTTTTACAGACTATTTATTCGAATCAATGAGCTTTGTACTTCTCATCTGTGAAGCAAATTAACTTTTCATGTTCTAGAAATTTGGTTTCATTGATTGTGTCCATGTGGTTTCCTTTCCAAATGTGCTCTATGCAATGAATCGTTACCATTTCATAGTTAGGTACTGAGCATTTTCATCTCTGATCATTCTATCTTTGATGTATCCATGTGTTTTCTTCTACTTACAGAGCCTTTATGGAATCAGATTTGCCTGCTCTAAAAGAGAAAAACCCGCAGCTCGAAGTGGTTACGGAGCTTTCACGAGGACAACATCCTTATTTGAAGGGCATTTACAGTATGAATCTTTCCTCTTATCGTTATTATTACAAGCACCTACAACAGTTTCTTGACATTAGCAATTTCACTTACACAATTTTAATAGGGAATAGAAATGAAAGGGTGGTGTGTGTGAAGAACATGGATCCTGAAGAAGTGCTTTTGAATGCAACAAGGCTGAGGAATTCGCTTGGAAGGAAAGTGGTGAAGCTTAGGACTAGACATGTCACCAAACACCCCAGTGTTCAAGGCACCTGGACTACCGCTGTCAAATTCTGAGACCTTTCCTACTACTTCATAGTTTGCAAGGTTTTCTTCTTCTAGCTGGTTAATCCAATGTTGCAAGTATCAGGATTTGATTGTTTATCTATGTTTTACAATCCCAAGTTCTCTGTACCGTTTGTGACCCTGGACAAAGATTCAGTCTTCAAATGTTTTGCAGTTTATGCAATGTTTGAATTTTGTTTTGTCCTTCTGGTTCAGTCTATAATAAGATTACACAAGGGTTTATGGTTAATTACGTTTTAGCTCATGTTTTCTGGTGTTTGAGATGATGAAGTAGACTTGTCTATATACGCCAAGGCTACTTGAGGAAGAGTGTGTCTTGAGATACGACAATGCCACTTCTAATATCACTTCTACTTCTTTCTTGTACTGTGTAAAGTGTCAAAAAATTAAGTGTATCAGAGAAACCTTAAATGGCGCCTTTTAGTTTATCGATTGAAATAAGGGCACCATACTAACCTTGTCAATTGCCCCTGCTTTAATCTTCGATTCCATCAAACACCATTTCTTGAAATGTACACCTATTGATGAAGCCAAAGAGATCATTCCACACAGTGTGAATTGCAAATTTCACACTTCCAGATAAACAGATACCAGAGCTAGAGAAACATTCATTTTAAGTTCGGAAAAGCCAAACAAACAATTTTAAAGATACCACAATCTCTTAATTACGTTATACATAACTTGTCACTATTCTCTTGCATTGACTCTACACCATTGTTAAGGAAACAAGAATACTACTTTTCAGTTCTCACTACTTTGCTATCAGTATCAGTATCACATTCCCTGTATTTTTTAAACCTTAGACATAACTTGTCAATATTCTCTTGTAGTGACCCTACAACGAAACAAGATACTTGGCAATTCTCACTACTTTGATATCAGTATCACATTGACACATTCCATGTAGTTACCTTACATAATACTTGTATTTTGGTGACTGATCAACAGACGACAACAGTTGTCAAAGAAGATTTTTCCAAGTATACTATTGTTTAATCTCTAATAATGGGATTTAAAATATCTTACAAAATCATTTAGACTTGACATTGACATCATCAACAAAAACCAATTACAGTTTTTTTTTTGTCTCAGTTTTTATTCTTCAGGAGATAGATCTTCTCTTCATTGTTCCCCTCTACCATAAACAAAAAAATAGTCAGTATTAATTAATAAAAATTTAAAATTAAATACAGTAACTTAAGTTTATAATACTCTTACCATCATCTTTCTCTCCAGCTGTTCACTGAACTTACACCACTAAAAAAGTATATCGCTGATTTGAAGCTTTGAATCTGTATTTTGTGTGACAAAATCCAAAATAAAATTGACATTTAAAATAACAATAATATAATTATTATAAAAATATATATTACCAAAACGCTGTCAAAACAAAAAAAAATGGTAAACTTGAGCTCAGAGGACTGAAAGCTCTTGGTTGATTACATCCACACTCTTATCCACTATTGTTATTGCATCATTGACATTATTCGTAAAAAAAAAGTCATAATAAAACACCAAGAGTATGAAATTCAAAAAGTCAAACAAATATTAGAGTAGAAAACAAAAATAAAACAAAAGGCAATGATGATCAGAGAAAACTTGTTGTATCTTATTCTGGTCTTATTTATTGCCCTCATGGCAGTAAAAAAAGATTTTGCTGCTTTCATCCGCAAAAGGGCAAATTTATTATTCTCCAAGTGTGATATCTCTTTGTTGATGCGCTCACATTCTATTCTTCTAGTAATGGTCTCATCAAAGATCTGGATGGTTCTTTGGTTATTAGTTGCAGTCCTTGATGCCTTGATTGGTTAAAAGTTTTTAATTATTTTGTTTTTAGTTTTTTTTTTATATCTAATTTATTTCCATTCGAGATTTTATAAATCTAGTTTTTGGGAGACTTTTTGTAAAATTTATTCATTTACAAAGAAAAACCAAAAACCAATATTGAGTGTAAATTTTTCACTTTTCAATTTTTATTACTATTTTTTTTTTTTTTAATTTTCTAGATTTTTGTTTAGCAAAAACCAAAAACCAAATATTTAGAAACCAAAAACTAAGATCTAAATACCAAAAGCTAAAAACCAATTCAAAAACTCATTCCATTCATGGCCTCAATAACAACTTCTGTACACAAATTTTAAAAGTTAAGGAGAAGTTCATATTTGTAGCAAAAATATTATGGTATTAAAAAAAAATATAAGGCCTTGAATTGCTGTGGATTTTAAAGATGTTTTTGGTTTTAGATTTTTCAAATATTTAGTTTAAGATCAATCAAGATTATACAAAAATTGGTTTTCTAAAAATTAGGGAATCCAGATTTTGTTTGTTTTTGGCAAGTTTCAA
Source organism: Camelina laxa (assembly GCA_024034495.1). Lineage (NCBI taxonomy): Eukaryota > Viridiplantae > Streptophyta > Magnoliopsida > Brassicales > Brassicaceae > Camelina > Camelina laxa. The sequence continues at coordinate 6,482,598 of CM043882.1, read as the reverse complement.
AGAAAAACCAAAATCTATGTTTTACTAGTTTTTCATTTTTAGGCTATGAATGGCCATAGATTTTTCATTGGTTTTTAGTTTTTAGATTTTGGTTTGTTGGATTGTGGTTTTTGGTTTTTGCTGTATATCTATAAATTAATAAATCAAAAAGTCAAAAATAAAAATATTACTTTGAAAATATAGGTTTTTGTTATGGTTTTTAGTTTCTCTTTGAAATTTGGAAACCACTTAAAAATCTAGTTTTCCTAATTTTTAGAGAATCCAATTTTTAAAAATCTTGAATGGTAAAACAATAAATTTAAAAAAAAACGAAAACCAAAGTCTACTTAAAAATTAGTTACCATTCAAGGCCTTAATTCTTTTTTTCTATTTTTCTTTAATAAATTTTTAACACAAAATCTTAAAACCATAAACTAAAATCTAGAATTCAAAAACCACCCAAAAACTTGTAAACATTCATGGCCAAAATGTTTGAATTTTGTTTTGTCCTTATGGTTCAATCCATAATAAGTTTACAGAAGGGTTTATGGTACAATTCATTGTTTTCATACTGTTCTTTGTTTGCTGTGAAATTTCACAGAACTTAGTATTTGGTTTGCCAATACAGAAAGAGTTGTGAGAGAAACCTTAATTTTTCTTTGTCAAAAGTAAGAGAAATCAGACAAGCCCTTGTAAATATCCATTATAATTACCGTTACCACATATACACTTTAACATGTAGAAAAGAAGGAAAAAGCTGATCTTAAGTTGGCTGGAGAATGAAACTCTGAGAAGCTTTTTGATTTTGGTAAATTAGGTTTTAGCTGATGTTTTCTGGTGTTGGAGATGATGAAGTAGACTTGTCTATATCGCCAAGGCTACTTGAGGAAGAGTGTGTCTTGAGATACGACAATGCCACTTCTATCATCACTTCTACTTCTTTCTTGTACTGTGTAAAGTGTCAAAAACAAGTGTATCAGAGAAACCTAAAATGGCGCCTTTTAGTTTATCAGTTGAAATAAGGGCACCAAACTAACCTCGTCAATTGCTCCTGCTTTAATCTTCGATTGCATCAAACACCATTTCTTGAAATGTACACCTATTGATGAAGCCAAAGAGATCATTCCACACAGCGTGCATCGCAGATTTCAGACTTCCAAATAAGTAGAAATCATTAATAGTTTGAGGATGAGTACTTGGGTTTACTTACCGACTCTTATATCTAGCACAGATACAGACTCCTCTTTAACTTCCAAGCGCCATCGGCAGTGGACCTGATATATAAATAGAATTTATAAAGCATGCCAAGGTGAAACTTGATTGGTGAGTTGCAAACAAAATGATGAATCAAGAACTAGATTTCCCTCGCAACATACCTCAAAGTAAGACCCAAAAGGAACATCATGTGGCTGTTGCACAGTTTCAAAAACCTGAAGGAAGGAAAGACAAGTATCATCAGACAGGATTTTCATTTTTCATTTCGCCTAAACAACATTAGCAACTACTATATCCCACGGGAAACAAACGTTAATGAATCATTCCTACCAGCACTTTCTTATCTGGTGATAGAACAACGTGCTGCCATTCCGTCACAGCAGTGTCAGGTGGACACATAGGACTATTACAAATGGATCTGAACTTAATCTCTCTAACTTGGCCATCATATTCTTCGGCAGTATGCCACGGCTCAATCTAAAAGATAAACAAACAAACAACAATGAAGTTCCTGAGAAGTCGTGTCTAAAGATTGCAGCTTGAAAACATGTAAGCACTAAGCAATGCAGTGGAAACCGCAAAAAGAGCACATATGTATGAAGACTATCAAGATACCAATGCCCATGCCAAACTTACATTAAGATTTTTATCCTTCCGTGCAGATCTGTACTCATTAGTATAAGTGGAATCATCAGCCAACAAGACGTTTAGGACCTGCTCAGGTGTGCTGGCAAAAACATCCTGCACACAAGAGTATGATGCACAAAATTCAGAAGAATATCTTCGGAGAACTATAGCACTAACAAGAAAAACGGAATGATTACATTGTAGATGTTGACAAGGACTTCTTCCTTGACGAAAGCCTGAAACTTTACAGGTACAGCTGCAGTATCTTCAGGAGGTTTAACTTGTACTTTACCACCTCCTTTCACAGAGCTACTATGAGCACGTAAAGCAGATTCTGCTCTCTCCTATATGGTAAGAAAGCAACCCAACAACAGATGTAACATGTTAAGATTTCAGGCGACAACATCAAATTTAACTCTCAATTAACCCAAATACTGAATAAAGCATGCGATGGAAGAGTAACATATAAATATAAAATTTATTTATAACAATGGAGACAGACCTTCTTTTCAACTTCTAACATTGCATGATAATTATTAACCGCACGCTGCAATGCTTTTAGTGTATGGTTCCTGTTCCAAAATGATGCAAATTTATACCTCACTCTACCTGAAATAAAGAAGGAATTCCACAGAGACATAAACATAACAAAGCACCACTATAGATGACAAACTCCAAAAGCTTTGGTCCTACAGAAAAATAGCTATGCCAGGAATCAAATGGCAAAAATGTTCTTGCTGGCTTGTGCAGGTAAAACAGTACCTATCAAACAAGTTTTTGCTCAAGATAAAGAAAGGCATGAACGTTCATGTCATCAAAAATATCCAATAACCAACATAATTACTAACCATCAGGAGTCCCAAGAGGGGGAACACCATGTCCACCAGCACCCATCCGTAGTATGATTGTTATAGCTGGGTTTATCACTGCGTGTTGGCTTCTACGAATCTATAATAAACAATGAAAATCTTTGTATGGTTAGTCCGCTAATCAGTTTAAATCAACAAAAATTTGGGTGGTTAAGAAAAGACTACTACCTCATCTATATCTCCCAGAGGGACAACAACCTACAAAATGCGATGAGGAAGTTTTTAGCATTGGTTCAAAGAACTCAGAATGTAACTGTTTATAGAAGCCCTGACCTTCATTTGCTTAGAGAAAACATTGGAGTGAAAACATATGTGCCATGCGGAAACATACATTCGGCCATGATACAGGAATGACCTCTCCAGGGCACATGAATAACTATGCTCAACAACCTAAGGAAAATGAACATGCTTAGTCAGAGTACTGAACGTGTAAAGGCAATCCCATAGGAGACACACAATTTTTCAACTCTAGTATGAGATTACTAGTGATACATTTAATACTAATTGATTTACCTCATCGGGGAGGAGATCAAATATCGTCTGCAGAGGTCCTGGCTTTAGATGTACAATTGTTGGGCCTTGCTGATCCAATGTGACCCTTCTTCTACAGGCTCCAGCATACCCGGTTACAGCCCTACCAATCAAATCCATTTTGTCCAAAGTTTTAAACCACTAAGACTAATAAAAATCAAGTCAGAGATGTGGTTCCATTGAAGATAAAAACCAGCCAAATGCAAGTAGCATGTTTTGGTAAACCAACAAAAACCCCCCTTAAGCTTTCGTCAGCCGAAAACAGTGATAGATGTTGTAAAAGTTATCCCACTTATGCAAACAGATCAAAGCCGTAGCCAAATTGTCATGGACCAAGACGTTTATCATTCTCCTATCTAAACAAGGTAAACCCAGCTAATAGTAAGGTTGACGTAGAACTGGAGTATTACCTAGGAGCATTTACAGGTAGTTTGATTGCATTAATGTTAAGACAAACCTGACAAACAAAAATAGATTAGATTCTAGAAAGAAAATAAGGATTAGATTAAAACCCTTTGAGAAAAGTATACAAACAGTAACTAAGGAAAAACACACCTGCCCAGATGGGCTGTCTAATGAGTGCCACACTGGACCCGTATGGCCTTCACGTTCAACACTAATAGTTACTGAGCCAAGACCAGTACTTTTCCAAATTATATCCCAATCATGAATTGTTACATTGATCTGCCGTAACAAAAATATGGTAAATGTTAGAAAAGGTGCATGTTTTGTATCCGAAAGTATATGCATCTATATGCCTATTTTGAAGAACAAGTCTTTATGGTATTCTTTACCAAGTCATAAATAGGCGAAATTTTCATACTAGGAGAAATCTAAGGGTTCGAACTTAGTGATAAATCCTATGGCCTATGCCTCAGCTTCCCATGAGAAGTCTAAACAACTTTTAGGTGAAATTAAGTTTCTCACATCATCCCACAAAGTCCTAAAGCATAATATAGCAGTAAATGATATTTAACCTTGACAGGAAGCTCATCAGTGGGAAAATTGAACTCTTCACCCCACATTGGATTTCTAGAGCCAGGGACCATAGAACTGTAACAAGCAGAGAGATACATTAACATTAGACAATCAGATGCGTCAGCTCAACAACCAAAAACCACCAATATATGTTTTCACATATTTCGGATGGATAGAGTTTGTTGGGAAGAAGAAGCTATAGGACAGCGTAAAAGAGCAGGAAAGAAACGACATCAAAAAAAAGTTGTTCACATGCTCCTTTTGAAAAGTTATAATAGAAACTAATAGGAAAAGGATATATAACAAACAACCTGAATCGCTTTTCTGATCCACAATTGACAATAGCATAAGGATCTGAAGTTCCATTTAAGTTTGCACCAATGAGATTCTTAGCAGCCAGCAGTTCCACCTAAAAAGATACACCCACATTGATGCAAAATGTTTAAGTGGTCCTACTCCTATCTATGCAGATAAAAATCGTAAGAATCAGTCAAGTCTCAACACTGAAGATTCAAGCATTTACCTTGATTATATAAGCAGCATTAGTTTGAGCGTCTCCTCTCAACTGTCCTATCTACAAAAATAAGTGTAGAAACTGCAAAGTCAAAAAATTTGGGGAAATCACTCCAATGAACATAAACATTATAGAAAAAAGGGGAAAACCCCCAAATCTATCAAACACCCACGAGATGAACTTCAAAACCCATCAATTGAGAGAAACGAAGAGTTAAGAAATTTTTAAAAAACCTTGTCTTTGTCAAAGATGGCGTCACCGGAATCGAGATTCTGCATGAGACGGGACCGATCAAATCCAACACCACCGACATCGTCATCTCCGCCTCCTCTGTAAGCGAATAGCCAATACGAAGCGAATAAAAAAAACGAAGCGGCAACCGCAACCTCAATCTCCCACGACGACGGTAATAAAACTTCCACCGCAGACTGAACCATCTCTCGATCAAACAAATTTGTAAACTCCCAAAGCAAAACAAAAGCGCGATTAAGAAGGTGGGTTTAGGGATTTAGCCTATGAAGAGGATCACACGAAAGAGAATTAACATTATTCTAGAGAGAAGAGAAACTTCGCCTTCTCGAGAAGAAGAAGAAGTGAGTCAAAAAAGGACAATCACAGAGAAAAAAAGGATTTTTAGAAAGAAGGAAGAAACTGATAAATTAGTTGTGGAGATGTAATTTACGTAGTTGCCCTTGGAACTGGAAACAGTTACTGGCTGGGGAAGTCGAGTACTGTAACGAGAATTCGAGGGTAGTTCTGGCAGTTTAAAAGTTTCAACGTAAATAGCAGTAACCGTAGACTACTTTTTCGTTCTTTTTTATAAACTGAAAAACCAAAAAAGTCTTTACAATTTTTGTACTTGTTGAAAGGTATAACTTGTAAGAAAAATAGTAATATTTTTTAGAAGCTTACCAAAATTGAACTTCGTCAAATTGAATCAAACCAAACAACCTAAACCGAAATTGAACTTTGTCAAATTGAATCAAACCAAAATTGAACTTCGTCAAATTTTTTGAAAAAGATGAAATGAATTTCATATTGAAAATAAATGTCCACAGTAGCTTATTTTAATATTACCAAATATCAAATGTGGTAATACGTGCCACTTTTACTTCTTTTTTTGTTTCCAAAACCTATATTACCTAAATCTTATAGTCCGAATTTCATTTGTGCAAATGGTCGATTTTCTAAGAAAATAGATGATACGATAATATACGTGTTCATAAAGATACCCGAGTTTAATCTTAAAAATTTACGTGGCAAAAATAAAACCAAACGATAATACTAAATCTAAATGTTCATCATAATTTTTATCATATTCTTCGCTTTTGAATCCAATCTAAAATTTTCAAAACAAAATTGGTGTAGGAATCAAAATCATCAACCAAACAACCTAAACCAAAATTGAACTTCGTCAAATTTTTTAAAAATATGAAAATAAATGTCCACAGTAGCTAATTTTGATATTACCAAATATCAAATGTGGTAATACGTAGTACTTTTATTTTGCCAAAACTTATATTACCTAAATCTTATAGTTCGAAATTTCGTTTGCAAAAATGGTCAATTTCTAAAAAGTAGATGATATGATAATATATGTGTTCATAAAGATACCGGAGTTTAGTCTTAAAAATTTACGCGGCAAAAATAAAACCAAACGATAATACTAAATCTAAATGTTCATCATAATTTTTATCATATTCTTCGCTTTTGAATCCAATCTAAAATTTTCAAAAGAAAATTGGTGTAGGAATCAAAATCATCAACCAAACAACCTAAACCAAAATTGAACTTCGTCAAATTGTTTTGAAAATAAATGTCCATAGTAGCTAATTTTGATATTACCAAATATCAAATGTGGTAATGCGTAGTACTTTTATTTTGCCAAAACTTGTATTACCTAAATCTTATAGTTCGAAATTTCGTTTGCAAAAATGGTCAATTTCTAAAAAGTAGATGATATGATAATATATGTGTTCATAAAGATACCGGAGTTTAGTCTTAAAAATTTACGCGGCAAAAATAAAACCAAACGATAATACTAAATCTAATTGTTCATCATAATTTTTATCATATTCTTCGCTTTTGAATCCAATCTAAAATTTTCAAAAGAAAATTGGTGTAGGAATCAAAATCATCAACCAAACAACCTAAACCAAAATTGAACTTCGTCAAATTGTTTTGAAAATAAATGTCCACATATGCTAATTTTGATATTACCAAATATCAAATGTGGTAATACGTAGTACTTTTATTTTGCCAAAACTTATATTACCTAAATCTTATAGTTCGAAATTTCGTTTGCAAAAATGGTCAATTTCTAAAAAACAGATCATATGATAATATACGTGTTCATAAAGATACCGGAGTTTAGTCTTAAAAATTTACGCGGCAAAAATAAAACCAAACGATAATACTAAATTTAAATGTTCATCCTAATTTTTATCATATTCTTTGCTTTTAAATCTGAATCCAATCTAAAACTTTCAAGTAAACCTGGTGTAAGAATCAAAATCATAAATCAAACTTTTGTATCTGTCTTTTCTTAATGATTCAATGTTTTCATTAATTTCTTATAAGAAATTATGTAAAAGACAAAAAAAGTGTAAAAAATATTTTATAATTTAATATTAAAAAAAGCTCTATTCATAAAAATGTATATTCATTTTTTTTTTATATCTAATTAACAATAAAGAAAAATCCAGGATACAATAGATTTGATATATAAAACCTAATAAACCGGATAAATGATCTATAATAAGACTAATATCAGTTAAATTATCGGTTCGGTTTTTAAAAGAAGTGGTTTTAATCGAAGAAAACGCGAATGAGAAGAGGCCACGTGGGAAACAAAGGAGACAGATAGAGAGGGAAGGACCCGTTTTAGGTTTTTTGAGTCAGGTATAAATAGACTTTTGATCACTTAGACGTTTTTTTAAGTTGCCTTTACACATTCCCTTCTCCTCCCTTCTTCTTCTTCTCTTTTATACTTCTCTTCTCGCCGCAAACCTCACTTACTCTTTCTCTTTCTCTCTGGTAATCTCATCATCCCTCTCTTATCTTCTTTTCTTGTATATGTTAGCTCTAAGTTTGATTCTTTATTTAGTTTTACTCATTTGCTTTGCTTTAGATTGGTTCCAAATGTTTTTTCCTCTCTTTTTCTTTTTTGTCCTTGTTGATGCCATGTGAGCTCTAGCTCTGTTCTTGTTCGTAGGTTAGATTCAATTCTTTGATGGTTACTTATATTCTTTGAGCATAATTGTTGAGAATTGAAGTCGGGTTTTGTCCCCGTTGCTCAAAAGTTTCGAGCTTTGTAGATTGCTATAGTGATTGAGGCAGCTTCAAATCCGAACATAAGGTATACTTAGAATGGACTTAGATTGTGGTACCCAATTGAGATTTTATATGCTTTACTTGGTTGCAAATATTTTACACTAAACTTTTCCCTGCCATGTGAGCTCCAACTCATGTCTTGGTCGTGGGCTAGCTTCCTTTCTTTTTCAAGTAGTTTTTCAGATTCTTTGAGTATAATTGTTCTGAATTGAAGTAGGGTTTGTCTTAGTTGCTCAAAAGTAATAGATGCAGCTTCAAATCCGAACATAAGGAATTCTTAGGTTGTGCTTCTCTTGGGATTACTTACAAGATTTTACTCTGGCTTTGAACATAAGCCTACAGCTTTGTCTTTTATTGTCTACTCTTAAGTAATTTTGAATACTTAGGTAATGGAATTCCAGATTTCTTTTAGTTAGTTTAGAGAGGAAATTGGTATCTTGCTTGATGTATTCTACCTTCAGTCTGAATGTTATATGTGTTAGCTGTAAGTTGTAGCAGAGGTACTCACAGTCTTTTATATCTCCAGGATCTTCATCGGGGAGCATCAACCTGGTTTTAACTTACGGGTTCCAATGTGAAATAAGAGAGTGTGTGTGTGTGTGTGTGTTATCAGTTGTGATGACTGTGGCTGAACCACAGATGGAGCTCAATAAAGAAACTAAACAATTAGATGCAGATAAGTTATCGCCAAAGAAAGAACAAAGTCCTGGAGGAGAAGATGAAGAGTGTGGTCTTCCCAGTGCTAATACAAGTGAGGAAACTGTGACTTCAGTTTCTGGTGGTGAGGAATTGGATGTTGATATAGTTGAATCTGATGAAAACAAGACATCTACTACTGATGAGGACCCAAACGCTACTGAATACTCAAGCTCATTTTCCGACACTGATTCTGAGAATACTGACATGTTGCTTAATGGACTAACCGGAGAAGCTGAGGTTGAATCTCATTATTGGGATGAAACTGATCTAGGACCTGCTTATGATTCTTTTAGCAGCATTTTTCATTTTAGGTGTGTTTTCTTTCTAACTATTTCTCGCCTTTCTTCTTTTATACTGACTGTTCTTGCTGTTTCTCTAATTAGTTTTCTCTTCTTTGTGTTATTCTAGGAAGAAAAGGCTAACTAATCACTGGAGGAAGTTTATCAGGCCACTGATGTGGCGATCCAAGTGGGTTGAGTTAAGAATTAGAGAGTTAGAGTCTCGGGCATTAGAATATCCGAAAGAGCTTGAGTCTTATGATCAAGAAAAGCTTGACGCTAATATTGACCCATCTGTGTTGGAAAGTTGTGGTGAGGGGATCAAGTCATTGCCTTTTTCTAATCCGTGTTACAAAAAAAGAGCAGCAAAGAGGAGAAGAAAGCGTAAGAAGGTCGAGAGCACAGATGATGTAACTTCTTATATGGCATGTCACAACCTCTTTTCTTATATCGGTAAGAGAGTAGTAGTATACTTGTATATCAGTATTAACTCCATAACTCTGTCCTTTCTTTGCGCATATCCTTCATAATATGACTGCGGTTTTTGTTGCAGAGACCAAGAGATTGAGCTCAGATGGAATGTCATTGGCTGATGATTTTGGTGGTATGTTCACTAAAAGTGCAATATTATCTCATTTTGTTTATTGTTAATGTTTTGGTGTACTGATATGTTTCTTGGGACAGATGCAAAAGATCCAAGGATTGATTCAAAGGAACTGGAAGACTTAGATGACGATGACTCACTTTTTCATCACCGAGAAGGAGATAGTGTCTTAGAAGAGGTTCTCTGGAAAATCGAGCTGGTGCATTCTAAAGTTCATAGATTGAAAAGTCAGGTTGATGTTTTGATGTCCAAGAACGCAGCAAGGTTCTCATCCTCAGAGAATCTGAGCCTTCTTGCTGCAAGTTCTGCTCCTAGCCCAACTGTTTCTGCTGGAGGAAATGGAGATGTGATCTCCATTGGAGCAATTTACAACTCTTCACAGCATATGACAGATTATGTTCTTGGTGATTTAGTTTTCTCATCAGAAGGCGTGATTTCGAGCTATGGAGAAGCGTTTCACATTCCTGACATAATCGAAAGTACTGTTGGTCTTTTCGCCGATGCTGATGTTACTTTACATCATCCCCAAATTGGAGATTCTTGTGAAAATGTAAGTTTCTCTTTGATACTTTAGTAGTGATGTTTCAACATCTGCTTCTATGTATGTTTTCTGATTCAACTTATTGCAGATTTTGGATAATATCTTGATTCGAAATGGAGTGGCTGAAGAAATGAATGATGATTTGATGGAAACTAGTTGCCATGACGAAACTGAGAAACCAGAGGAAGGAGAAGGAACCAGTGTGCCGCCATTGCAGCAAAATCAAGAAACAGACCAAAATGACCAAGAAGAGAAATCTTTGGTACTACAAGGCCGTGAAGATTCGGTTCTTAGATCATGCTTAGCTACTGAAATGCTTGTTCCTAGGAACAAAAGGACAAGAGGTGGAGAACGTAAAGCGAGTTCTTGGTGCAAGAAACATCTCAGCGATCCTGAAAGCCAGTGAGACTGATGGAAAAAACCCACTATGCTTTTGATGAGCAGAGTCTCTCATGCCTCTTTGAATCTCCCTTAGCTACTACTATTTCTACTTCAATCTCCTGTTTCTGAACATTCTTTAGTTTTGGTTTTTCTTTCTTTCTGCAGTATCTGTGTGTTTTACAGAACCATGTAACTTTGTTTGTTTTTTTTTTCATATCATTTTCTTCATTAGCTTCTTTTCTGTTTTATGATGATGAAAAGTTAGAGAGAAGACACACTGTGTATAAGCTTTAGATTTCTATTACAAATTATAGAAAACTATGTCTGCTCTGCTTCGAAGAACATGTTAAGATTTATGCTTTTGTGGAATTCGTCTTTTTATGTTAACAATTTCTTGAATTCTTATGAGTAGAATGAAGAAATATATTTGATGAGCATCATCTTCTTCTATTTAACCCTCCTTGGTTTCCTTAGTTTTCGAAAATGATAATATTCCTACTGTATTATATAGTTTACTGTTTCACGAGTACTTACTGTTTGAACCCATTAATTGATAGAGCAAATAGTTACTGTTTCACGAGTTTGTGGTCAAATTATTTAAATCAAATGTTTGGAACTGATTTATATTATTAAAAAAAAAAATTAATGAGATGAGAAAGTATGAAGGTGGATTCTTTGTGTAGCTTTGGTGGCCTATCATGTGCCCTTGGTGGGTGATAATCAAAAAGTGCCTACGTCAAGTGGAAATTAATCTGATTCTGATCATCCCGAAAAAAAAAAAAAAAGATTAATAAATATATAGAAAAAAAAAGCTTCAAGTTTCAGCTTTAGTTGTTTGTATTAAATAATTGTTGGCCATTGAATAATTAAATTAATTTACAAAAAAAAAAAAAAAAAAAACTAACAGGACCAATCATAATGTTTGCAGCAGCTTTTTGGAGGTTCTTGATATAACACCACCCACGATATCAAACTTGAGAACCATGATTGATTATACTATCTACACTTTTTTTATTATGACTTGTTTGATCTCTCTCTATAAGTAGTGTCCTCTTATTTTATTATAATTCAATCGCTTATCACAATTTTAGCCCGCGGTGCGATATGTGGTTTTTGTTTTGACAATACGAGTATATATAGATGTTAAGAAATTGTAAATAGAAATGTGACTAGTAATAATTTATCGGTATAGCACATATAGTACATGTGATTCAATAAATTTCATAAAATGAAAACAATTTCTTTGTGAAACTGAAACAAAACCCTATTGCTTTGCTTGAATTTTTCATATCATTGTGTATGACAAAATTTACAAGAGGGGGTTTTGTTGTAGATATATTATTTGATGGACATTGCATATATATACATCATTACGTGTAAATATTACTAAATATATGGCAAAGCTAATAAATGCTCTAACTATGATGCATGCCCATAATAATCATCTTTCAAAAGAAGATGGTCCCATGAGGTTAACATGATTAATCCAGCACTTAATCCCTTTCTTAATTATTCTCATATGTAGTCTATATTATATTAGTAAATAGTAATCTCTATTGGATCGGAGGAGGATGAATCTAACATGTAAAATATTTCATAAGAATTTGTAATATTGATGTTTGTATCATCAAGTGAAGAATTATAAGTTTCTTACAAGTAAATAAATAGATTTGTACGATAAGGTCCATAATTTTATAAAAGCGCTAGTAAATCTTTTTCACTATTGTAATCGAATAACCAAACAAAATCATTAGACAAGAACCATTCTGCTATAGATTTAATGAATATAACATGTAAAAAAAAATATGAATGATCAAGGCTCATATCATGAGATTTGATGAGAGAAGACTACTCCTTAAAGGCTTCCATTGAAAGTGGATCATGAGGACTATGGTAATTGCATTAAAAGCACCAAAATTCTCTTCACTTTCTCTTTACAATTTTTTTGAATCTCTCTTATCTCTCCTCTCTCACTCTCTCTCCAACAACTACAAGACTCCTATGACTGTAAAAACTAAAAAGCAAGAGAGAGAGAGAGAGAGAAGAGAAGAGAAAACAGCAATTCTTAAAGAATGAAATAAAGAGGAAAAAAAAAAAGCTAGTCAATTGTTTAACTCACACTCTCCCCCCCTCTCTCCTCTCTCAAATTCTGTATCTAATATTGGCACTCGACAGATGAAAAGTATCCCCATCTTCTTCTCCATCCTTTGGCTATCTCTCTCTCTCTCTAAATTATTGACTTACTCACTACTCTTCTTCTTCTGTTTCATGCAAGATTCAAAGACCTCACCTGCAAGGTATGCATATTATTACCTCATTCCCTTAATCAATGCTTAGTTTTTCATTTAAAGATTTTTTTTTTTGGTTTTGCTTCAAAATCAATCAGGGTTTCATAAACACTCACATGATTATGTAACTGTTTGGGGTTTATGACATACCATATCTAAATCTCATTCTTGCAGAAAAGATCAAATTCTCTTCTAATACATGATCTAGTATAGTTTTTTCTGAATTTTAGTTCCAAACCAGATAAGCAGTTGATTCTTTTAAGTTTTAAATCATACTTTAAGACTAAAAATCTCACACTTATTTTATTATTTGATCACTTTCAAAGGAATCTTTGATATCAATAGGTGGTAAAAACAGAGTTTGTAACTTAACAAAAATAAAATAAAATTGGACTTTGCAACCTAGCTTGGGCCAATGTTGGGCTTAATTAATCTCAATTCTTCCCAACCGTATTTGTTTTTTTTTTCTTTTTCTATTCGTCTATTGTTTGTGTGTTCTTTAAAACGGTCATAAATATACACTATTACTACTAACAAGATACGTATCAAATACAAAAAAAGACATGTAGCCATAATAAAAGATGCTTTGTTATTCATGGAATCATAAACTTCAGATTCTTTACTTATTTATTAAAGATATGATCTCATAATAACACAACTGTCTTAATTAAAATAAATGTAAATATAGTTAATGATCCATACTAGATAAATAAATAAAAACTCCTAAAACAAATTAGTATTTTGTTTCCTTGTTAAAAAAGTCAAAGAAGAAGATAATAATTTCCTTCTTTCCTTTTTCCCTAAACTCAAATTTGGAATATTTCCAAAACATTATCCCAATTTCAGAAGAAAGTTGTAAGTAAATAAGCTTTCTCCAAATTTCAAAATCTCTTAAGCGCTTTTGATTATACATTACCAAACCAATGATGGATATGATACATCAATGTTAAATTTAATATTTCTTTGTTAATAGTCATCAGAGAGATGTGTGAGTGTGACATAAAAAAGGTGATGACAAACAGAAAACCTTGGTACCAGAGAGCTATGGCGGTGGCGAGATTCGCGACGAGTTGGAGAACAATCCCTAAATCATCATCACAACAACGACAACAAGCAGAGATTAGTATTCGTCCGTCTCGAAACCCTAGCGTGAACAACAAGCCATCGTCGAATCAAAACCAAATCCATCATCAGCTGAGGAAATGCTCGTCTTTGAAAGTAGCTGCGAATTCGTTCACTAGGGTTTGTCTCTGTTCTCCGATCGGTCCATACGACGACGTTTTCCGAAACTATGTTCCCCGAGAAGAAGCTGTAGCTATCCTCCGTCGAAGCCTCTTCCTATGGTGACAGAGACGGCTATTGAAACTGCGGTAGCAACAGCTGCGAGGATGAGTACGGATTCATCAGGGAGGAGGATGTATTTTAGAGGGAAGTCGTTGAAAGAGAACGCGTTGATGAGGAGGTTTGTGGCGGCGGAAGAGGAAGCGATGATGGAGAATAGAAGGAGAGATCAGATGGAGATTGTGAGGAAGAGGAATCAGATGAGGAGGAAGAAGAAGCTTGGACCTAGTCCTCTTTCTCGTATGGTTATTGCTGAAGATGAACAAGCTTTACATTATTGAAATCAAGAACAGAGAAGAAAACATTCAAAAGAAGAAAAAGGAAATTAAGATTTTTTTTGCTTTTTGTTTTTTGTTTTTGTTTTTTTTTTCTTCTAATTTTCCTTTTCAGAGATAATTAACCAGAACACCGTGCCGTTTAATTAATGCCCACATGGAACGGTGCCATTTTGTTTATTTAGTTGTTTTTTTTGTGGGAAAGGTTTAATGAAAGATGGTAAACACAATTAAAATGGTCCTATTTGGTCCGGTTAAACTTGATTACTTTGGTAATGGACTACTGATGCTAGACTACTCATTTGAGATTATATTTGTTCATAGTATAGTAAAATGTTATATTATGGATGTAATGCTTAAGATTGAAGATATATTGGTTGGTTTTGTTATCGTTCTCTAGATCAGAGACTTAAAACTAAGTCCACTTAAACATCCGTGGATGTGTACATAATTGATTCGTTTATTTTTTTAAGAATGTCAATGTAATCTATAGTCTTTATGTTTATGTAATATTATTGCTTGCATGCATGCATTTACATAAAACATAATTAAAAGTATGGAGTTTAGTATTGTGTATTTTTTTCGTATTTAATTATATATAAGAACATTCTATCAATGATACATGTCTAGTTAGCTTTGCTTGAAAGGCACTCAAAAGCTCGGGTCTCTCTGAAATATCTGACATCATGATCATGTGATGTTATAGTCTAGCATTTCCTCATGTTTCCTGTTTATACACATTTGTATATCCAGATTTTCCCCTAATTAAAGACATAAATCAACAAACAATTAAACCAAAAACTATACTAATACTTCATTAATTACATCACGATTTATTTCGAAATAGAACTTTGATTTTATTCTTCTCAGCTAATTGAGTAGTTTTAAATGACTAAAACAATCTTCGATATATAAAAAATATCGACCATAGTTAATGGAGGTATAGTGGGCATGCATTCTCACGAATGCATACTGTATTACAAAATCCACAAAATCGGTTATACAAAACGTTGTGTCCGACTAGTCATATCAGTGTATAGTTTTTCTAAATTAAACTGCGCGCATAATATATATCTCTAGTTGATAGTATCTATTCTAGATCACAAAAGAATTTGGTGACAAAAAAAAACTGGAGAAACATAAAGTTGATAGAAAAGAAGACACAGCAGGCAACGCACGCGCACGACCAAAGTGTGTCAGCCTATGAAGAAGAAGGAATGTTGGGAAGGAGACTAGTCAGTTGTCACTTTGGGTTAATTGCAAGTTTTTTTTTATATAGTTTTGTTTGTTTTATCAATCTTGTTGCTTGAATTGTATTCCAAGCTCATATCATTTCATTATTATTCTTACTTACTTTCCTAACATCTCACCTATGATTTCTATTGTTATTACCAATTTCTTTCCATTACTACTGATGAAAGACTGAAACAACTCCAGTATTATATGTTTTATTTAACAAATATATATATGTTTAGTACCGTATTTGGGCTATGAGATAATGACACAACTTTTCAATCTAAATAATATAACTCTATTTTCATATAATATTAAGAAAAATTGTCTTTCAACTAACAAATAACAATGTTGTTATACTCTTAAGATAGGAATGTTTTCATTATCGTAATAAACCAACTCATGGTGGTTTTAGTTGCTGAATGATTCATCATTATCCATAAAGAGCTAGCTAGAGTATGATTCCATTACGAAATTCAATTATAGCTGAAAAATTGTAAACTTTTGAAATGACAAAAGTATCCAAACTTCACATATTTTTAAAATATTAATTAATTTGATATATTTTGGGTCCAAAAATTATCGGTGAGAAGCTTTTTTTTTTTAATCAATAAGTTTAATATTTAATTTTCAAACTCTGCAAAGTAAAACACAAAAATATTTCCAACTAATATCTGGTGTATATAACCGTTGATGAATGATATAATTAATCAAACCTGACAAAAAACCAAAAAAAGGGTGGGGGACAAAATTTTGACTTAAAACTGATATAAGTATGGGAAGGAATTACGCGCGTACGAACGAAGGCGTGTGTGGTCGTCAGACACGACCAAAGAAGAATCAACCTTGGTCCTCCTCTTCTACGATTTTTTATAAAAAAAGAAAATATAAAGCCTTCTTCAATAGCATCAACTGACGTAAAACATCATGATAAGTATACGACAGAGTCCCTCCACCAAACCTAAGCGTTTTCGGTCAAAATCTATTATTATTTTTGTAACATCTTAACTAATGTAACTCAAACATTTAACAATCTACAATGATGATTTTAATATTGTTTGGACTGTTACACACTACTAGCTAGCTTTCATGATCTATCTATATCATCATCTAAGTCTGGTTAAATTAATGATTATATATCAACAGTCTTTGGTCGAATTTTGAAATCGAGTTTGGTTTCCTTAAATTGTTTGTCTTTACAATGAAGTAAAGGTTAAAAACAACATTGAGTGAGAAAGTGGCCAACTAATTCTCTCTGTACCATCAATCTAAAAATTAATTTGATTTGATTTGATTAATCCAAAAAGGTGGTCAGAGACAGAAAAGAAAAAGGTTTTTTAAAATTTCTTTCATACCAGCTAGACTCAGAATCAAAGTAGCAGACTTTTAGTTTTTCTACATATTCAAAGTAACTTATCTCCCAAAAAAAACCCAAAATACAGAAAGAAAAAGAATAATATGTTAGAAAAGCAATAAGAAGAAGAAGAAAGATAGAAAGCAAATTAATAGACAAATTATATGAGTCTTTCTTCTTTGGTTGCTTCTTTTTATTTCTTTCTCTGGAACAGCTTTTCTCTGTAACCCCATAATCAAGGTATGTGGCTTCATGCTGTTTGTGATTTATCTTAATGATTCTTTTTCCAATAATATCGTTTTGGTCTTGTTGTTGGGTCTGCTTAATCAAGAAGTTGTGTATTATACATGTTTTTCTGGTTTCTTTGATCTTATATATCTTGTCTAAGTTATCTTTTAGAGTTGCTGTTTTGAAATCTCTTTATAACTCCGAGGAAATAAATTTCAAACAAAATCGATAATAATACTAATGTTTCTGCTGCATAAGTAAATTTCTAGTCAAGATTTTATGTGATATAATCAGTCTACCTAATTTAGGCTTAGAAAGATAGAGTTCAATTTAAGATTTCTCAAAAGTTAAAAAAACTTTCCTTTTTCATGAAAGCTCAACAACTTCAAATCTTTATTTCCTGGCAGTTTCCTCTTGTCATTATTGATTGTTCTGAGTTTTTCCGTTTTCTTGTTGCTTTGTTTTAACTCTTTTGTCCAAATCTACTGTTTCTATTGGGAATTATGTTGCAGAAGTTTTTTTGTGGTTCAAGCTGTTCCTCCTCCTTGGTGAAAACAGAACAATCATGCTAAATCTTGGCCATCATCAAACTCAGTAAGCAAATAATGTTTATGAGCATGTGCTTGAATCAAGAAAAGCTTCTTAACAATGTTTTTATATTTCTGTTTCCTTTGTTGTCATTAACAGTTAAAAAGGAAAGTAATGTTTGAGAAATGGGGAAGAAAGGAAGTTGGTTTTCTGCAATCAAAAGGGTTTTCACACCACATTCCAAAGAGAAACAGCTAAGCAACAACAACGTAAGCTAGTTTCTTATATATTTATGTTACTTACCATTTGGTTTTGATATACTGAAGCGATGAATTGAAATGAGATTGAAGTGTAATACATTTTGGGTGTTTTATGATGATGGTTTTGTGTGTTGAAAGCAAGAACCAGAGAGAAAGAGTGAAAACAAAGAAAAGAAGAAGAAAGGTTTTGGAAAGAAGCTAAGGAATGGAGAAACCAATACATTTCTTCCCATTTTTAGACAGCCTAGTAGTATCGAAAAGATCTTGTCTGATGCCGAACGAGAGCACAACCTTGTCTTCAGGCCACCATCTCCCCTCACGGATCGAGCAAAGGCCTCATCTGCCTCTGTTCCATCTCCTTCTTTTAGGCCTGCTTCTCCTAAACTGCCTTCTCAGAGATATGTCTCTTCTCCTAAACCAGTTTCGCCAAGATTTGCTTCCTCTCAAGCCCCTTCTCCGAAACCCCCTTCTCCAAAGCTTCCTTCTCCGAGAGCCGTTTCGCCTAGGATTGTGCAGCGACGTGAGTTTGTGCATAGACCAGAGCCAACTCTACTGGTCAGAAATGCTACTGCAACAAAGATTCAAGCAGCTTTCAGAGGTTACATGGTAATGTACAACATTCTTGACTAATCTGTTTTGTCACAATAAATCTCAAGGCATCCATAATTTAGGAGATGGAACTTTGTATGTAGGCAAGGAGGAGTTTCAGAGCTTTGAAAGGTCTTGTTAGGCTTCAAGGAGTGGTGAGAGGACACAGCGTGAAGCGTCAAACGATGAATGCTATGAAGTATATGCAGCTTTTAGTCCGAGTCCAAACACAAGTTCAGTCACGTCGCATCCAAATGCTGGAAAACCGAGCTAGGAATGATAAAGATGACACCAAATTAGTCTCTAGCCTTATGGTAAGTACTCTCATGAAACTAAGTTTGACAAGAAACAATAACTCTTAAATATTGAATCATTCAATCATTATTATTCTTTATCAGTCTGAGGATTGGGACGATAGCGTGCTGACAAAAGAAGAAAAAGATGCGAGGCTACATAGGAAGATTGATGCAATGATCAAAAGAGAACGGTCCATGGCCTATGCTTATTCTCACCAGGTATACACTCATCTCTTCTTCTTCTCTTACTCATCATAGCTATGTAATATCTATGTTTTTTTAGCCAATAACACTCTGTCACTTTGCTTGTTTGCTACGCAGTTATGGAAAAATAGTCCAAAGTCTGCTCAGGACATTCGAACAAGTGGGTTCCCACTTTGGTGGAACTGGGTTGATCGGCAGAAGAACCAAAGCCAACCATTCAGGCTAACACCAACACGACCTAGCCCAAGCCCTCAGCCTCAAACTAGCAACCAAAACCATTTCAGGCTCAACAACAGTTTCGACATCTCAACACCCAACTCATCAAAATCCACATTTGTTACTCCATCTAGACCCATTCATTCTCCGCAACCATACACTAGCAGCGTCTCAAGATACTCACGAGGAGGAGGAAGAGCTACACAAGATTCTCCTTATAAAGATGATGATAGCCTCACAAGTTGCCCTCCATTCTCAGCTCCAAGCTACATGGCTCCAACAGTCTCAGCTAAAGCAAAACTGAGAGCAAACAGCAATCCAAAAGAGAGAATGGACCGTACACCGGTAAGCACAAACGAGAAGAGACGGAGTTCGTTTCCTCTTGGTTCGTTTAAATGGAACAAAGGGTCATTGTTCATGAGCAGCAACAGTAACAACAACAACAAGGGTCCAGGTTCTTCATCTTCTAGTGCTGTGGTGCTTGAAAAGCACAAAACCCTCAAATCCGTAGGAAATTTGAGTATTGATTCAACTGTTTCGATGCCTGCAACAGTTGGGAGGAGGGCTTTTAACAGATTTGCGTGATTTGTCTTTTCTTTTTCGTAAAGAAAAAAACCTTGACTTCTTTTTTTCTCAGTTGATTCTTCTTTGATTTGTTTATCTTACATCAATTTTTATGAGTGGTGATGGTTTTGAGTGTTGTTTGTGTTCTTTGATTACGATTTTTACAGATGTAACATGATAATAAAAAGTAAAACAACAAAAGCAGAGGATTTGGATTGTACAGTGTGATCTTCTTTATATATCTTCACTTTCCAAAACTAGGGTTTCGATTTTTAAACTACAGAGACTTTGCCTGTTGATCACGAATCTTTCTTTCGGGCCAAACAACAAACTTTAACCTTTCTATTGGGCCCAAACAATTCTTTTGTTGTAGTCAGTCAAATAACCAACATTCTTGCAACTAAATTAAGAAAACCAATCAATTTTGAATGTACTACGTAGAGCATATCAATATTAGAAAAACAGAAAAATTAAAGGTCAATCTATGATACACTGGCGTCATGTATTATGTATCATCATTTGACCTAAAAATATATATCTTCTGGTCAGAACTTTGGTTGTGATAATTGATTTGTTTTCTTATACTTGTTGATTTGATGCTTTCACACTATTAATCCCCAAAGGATAGTGAATACTGGAATAGTGTGATCAACAAAATATCCTAGTTGTAAATTTTGACCAAACTCCCTAAAAGTCAAAGGTTTGACTTTTTAGTGTTTCTTCTCAACACTCTAAGATATGATAATATCACAGAGAGATCAAAATCTTTCACACAAACCAAGAAAAAACATCAATGCCTCTTCTCTGTCAAGCAATTCTTGCTCTGTTCTTTACTCTGTTTTACAATTCCCATGGCTACTTCATCCCACAAGGATCTGTAGGAATCGGCTACAACGGTTACTTCACTTTTACCAACACAACAAAACACGCATATGGTCAAGCTTTCGATAGCGTACTTTATCCAATCAAGAACTCATCAACAGGTCTTTTAACATCTTTCTCAGTCAACTTCTTCTTCGCCATCGTCCCTGAGCATAATCATCAAGGCTCACACGGTATGGCTTTCGTTATGTCTCCCACTAGAAGCCTTCCCGGAGCTTCCTCTGATCAGTACCTCGGAATCTTCAACGAGACAAACAACGGTAAAAGCTCGAATAACGTGATAGCTATCGAGTTAGATACACATAAAGACGATGAGTTTGGAGATATTGATGATAATCATGTTGGGATTAACATTAATGGTTTGAGATCCGTTGTCTCTGCTTCTGCTGGTTACTATGATGATAAAGATGGAAACTTTAGAAACCTTTCTCTGATCAGCAGAAAGGTAATGAGGCTTTCGATGGTTTATAGTCAACATGATCAACAGCTCAATGTTACTTTATTCCCTGCTGATATCTCTGTTCCGCCTCAGAAACCGCTTTTGTCTTTAAACCGAGATCTCTCGCCGTATATGCGTGAGAAAATGTATCTTGGGTTCACTGCATCGACAGGGTCGGTTGGTGCAATACATTACATGATGGGTTGGTTTGTTAATGGAGTAGTCGAGTATCCGAGATTGGAGTTTGGTATTCTACCAATCCTTCCTCGATATCCCAAGAAATCATCTAACAGAACAAAAACGGTTTTAGCGGTCTGCTTAACGGTATCAGTGATTGCTGCGTTTGCCGCCTCGTGGATTGGTTTCGTCTTCTATTTGAGGCATAAGAAGGTTAAAGAGGTTCTTGAAGAATGGGAGATTCAGTATGGACCTCATAGGTTTGCTTATAAGGAGCTTTACAATGCCACAAAAGGTTTCAAGGAGAAACAACTACTTGGGAAAGGAGGTTTTGGTCAAGTCTATAAAGGAACACTTCCAGGTTCTGATGCAGAGATTGCTGTAAAACGGACTTCCCATGATTCAAGACAAGGGATGAGTGAGTTTCTAGCTGAGATTTCAACCATTGGTCGGCTAAGACATCCAAATTTGGTCAGGCTTTTGGGATATTGTAGGCATAAAGAGAATCTCTACTTGGTTTATGACTTTATGCCTAATGGAAGCCTTGACAAGTATTTAAACCGTAATGAGAACCAAGAACGGCTCACTTGGGAACAACGTTTCAAGATTATCAAAGATGTTGCAACTGCTCTACTATACCTGCATCAAGAATGGGTGCAAGTCATTATTCATCGAGATATCAAACCGGCTAATGTTTTAATAGACCATGAAATGAATGCGAGGCTAGGGGACTTTGGACTTGCAAAGCTGTATGATCAAGGATTTGATCCTGAGACATCTAAAGTAGCGGGAACATTCGGGTATATCGCACCGGAGTTTCTAAGAACGGGAAGAGCGACTACAAGCACTGATGTCTATGCCTTTGGGTTGGTAATGCTTGAAGTAGTTTGTGGTAGAAGGCTGATTGAACGACGTGCAGCGGAAAATGAAGAATATCTTGTGGAATGGATCTTAGAGCTTTGGGAAAATGGGAAAATTTTCGATGCGGCAGAGGAAAGTATACGTCAAGAACGAAACAGGGGACAACTTGAGCTGGTTTTGAAGCTAGGTGTGTTGTGTTCGCATCAAACAGCGTCAATCAGACCAGCTATGAGTGCGGTTATGCGGATATTGAACGGCGTTTCACAGCTTCCAGATAATCTTCTTGATGTCGTAAGAGCTGAGAAATTCAAAGGATGGCCAGAGACATCAATGGAGGAAGTACTACTTGATGTGAATTCATTGAGTACATTGGAGTTAACAGATTCATTTGCTGCCCACGGACGTTGAATTTCCAGTTAACCATTTTGATTCTTTGGTTACGAAATCTGAGATTAATGCAGCTGCCAATCGATTGTTTTCCGGACATGTACATGAACTAGACCACACTGTCTCCACCAAATTTGTTTTATCCTTCTTTAGTTCTTTATTCTGGTAGAGCATTATATATGAACAATATAATATTTGATATATACCAATTCATCCCTGTAGGCAGCATTTCTAGATCAGGTAAATTTCGTCTCTTTTGGGAATTTTAATGGAAAGGTTATGAAATCCTTCAACACAACAGTTACCACTTTCTCAATAGGGGAAGAACAAGATCAAACAAAGTTCAGGTTTATTATTCTACGGACCATGAAAACAGTTCTTCATATTAAACCCTGGTACTTCAAAATCTTTGTCCCATCACGATACTGCATATACTTCATTGCATAACGAAGTAGAATGACGGTACACGATACTGCATATACCTTACTCCCTTTGGATTATTATTTCCTAAAGTTTTATAAGTATCAAATCTAAGAAACCCTAAAAAAAAACAGATCTTGAAACCTAAGAAGAAGTTGAAAGAAAAAAAAAAAAAAAAAAAAACAAAGACCAGAAAACAAAAATTCGGATTTGAGAGTGGATGTAGCGACTTGTTCGAGGCCACGATCAACATTGAGAAAACTTGATAGGCACGGAGAATCGCTATTTGTTATTGCCAACCTTCAAGGCAACTTACGCCATTTTTAACTTGACGTCATTGCTCTGCTAATTGGCTTTCCTTAAAGCTATAAAAATTCGATTATTTTTGAAAAAAAAAAAAAAAAAACTTGGAAACGCAGCGAGAGAGACAGCTAAAAGAACCCTATAAGATGAAGAAGATATGAACTATTACTATATAAATCGAACTAAGAGAAATGATTCTGAAAGTCATCAACACAACAGTTACCAACAAGATCAAACAAAGTTGCTTCTACAGTCCAACAAGATCAGTAATACCATACTTATAACATTCCCTTCGCATTACTATTACCAAAACCAGATGCATATCTTGAAAACCAAAGAAGAAGTTGAAAGGCATAAAAATAAAAATAAAACACAAAAATATATTAGGATTTGAGATTGGATGTAGCGACTTGTTCGAGGCCACGATCAACATTGAGAAAACTTGATAGGCACGGAGAACCGCTATTTGTTATTGCCAACCTTCAAGGCAACTTACGCCATTTTCAACTTGACGTCATTGCTCTGCTAATTGGCTTTCCTTAAAGGGAACTACAAATTCGATCATTAAAAACAAAACAAAACAAAACTTGTAAACACAACAACTAATACTCTCGAAACGCAACGCAAGAGACAGCTAAAAGAACCCTAGAATATGAAGAAAGAGATGAATCTGAAGGTCATCATCGACTTTACTAATTTATATAGAAGAAATAAAAGCGGCTGCAGAAGAAGAGGAAGTAGAAACCCTAATTTCATTATTTTATCAAAACCGACGAAATTGAAATTAATGGGCCAAAGGGCCTGCTTTCGATTCACAGTGGGTTTAGATCCACAAAATTATAGCCCGCAAATTATTATTTGACAAATATAATACAATCAACCAATGACAATATTAATCTCAGAAAAATTATTAAACTACTGTATACCACTACTGTAGTTTGACTCCATTCTCCAAACATGATACGTTCGATATAAATTTGAATATTCAACTAATTTATACTCTCTCCCGTTTTATTTACTTGTGAGAATTTTATAAATTAACAAGTTTAATCTCACAATTAATTTATTATTTTATTTGTTGTGTTAGTTTGATAGGGTTATATTTGAAACTTTATTGTAAAAGTTATTTTAGAAAATGAGAATGACAAGTAATCTAAAACAAAAAAATTTGTCCAGAATCACAAGTAATTAAAACCAGAAGGAGTTTATATATAGCCATTGTAGTCTCTTCACATTTCTTTATTGTTAAATACATGATACATATATTGAAATTGACATTAACCATTAATAATCTAATAACTACGCGCGTGCATGTGAAGAAAGTGTCACAGCTTGGAGATAATTTTCTTAGGCTCTTCTAAGCAAATATAGAACTTGCCGGAAGACAGCTTCTCAGGAGGAAGCAACACCAACTTGGCGACAATGGCAGCAGCTTCATCTGCCGTGTGAGTCCCCTGACCACCGGTCATAGACGTACGAGTGAAACCAGGGCAAAAACAATTCACACTTAGTCTTTTGCCGTCGTAACGTCGGGCCAAAACCCTAGTGTAAGCGTTTAAGGCCATCTTTGATATGGCGTAACCCGGCCAATTCTCCGGCCATCCTTGCTTTTCCCATGTCCCGCTCATCACATCCTCCAGAAATTGGGTCACAGTGGCATCGATTTGTTCGTCGGTAAGGTCTTCACTTTCTAGTGTTCGTCTTATACTAAGGCTTCTCAGTTTCTGTATATGCCAAAAAACATATCGAAATGAGTCAGATAGACTCGACTAATATACAGTACACAAATAAAGTTGTAGAGGGCATAAGCGCCTCGTCAAATACTGTATGGAGGATGATAAAGTACGTTTAATGTGCCAAGCCTTGAACTGATGTTAAGGATGCGGCTAACTGATTCCGAACGGCGAAATAAGGGCAAAAGAGCCTCCGTTAAAAGCTTGGCTCCGTAGAAATTGGTCTTGATAATGGTCTCTGGCTGTTTGATTGAATTCTCTCCGACCGCGTTAAATGAAACCCCTGCATTGTTCACCTGACCAAGCCGACGCCGTGTAATACTTCCATAAGTAAAAAAAAATTCGAATAATAGTAAATTAAATACTTGAAATATAGATATATTGACCCTGTGGAAGATAAAGTTGTTAAGTTTTGATTAGTTTTTTCAATCTAACATATTTTTTTTTAACACAACAACTAAAAAGGTAATCAAATTTATACGATTCATTGGAGTTCTATCGGTCATATATTTTATATAGTAGTTGTGGACTAATTGTATAGTAGTGCGTATGCATTTAGATGATTATTAAAACACTATTTATAAAATTACCAGAATGTCGAGTACTCCCAAGTTGCGACGGAACCAAGACACGAAGGCGGCGATGGAAGAAGGATCGGAGATGTCGAGGGAGCAAAAATGAACGTTTTGAAAGCCAATGCGACGGAGGGAATCGGTGGCTTGGCTTCCGTTTACGGTGTTTCGGGCGGTTAAAACGACGGTTAGTCCAAGCTCCAGTAACCTCTTCACCACCGCAAAACCTATACCTTTGTTTGCTCCGGTCACGACAGCTGTTGTTCCTTCCGACCACCACCTTCAAACAATCACAAGCAATGGTAAAAATTGGTTATTAAAGTTATATATAGAGACAGAAACTTTTGCACACACACAAAAAAAAACCTTATAAGAACTGGATTTTATATGTACTTATTTGTTGGAGAAAGAGGAGAGATTAGATGATCCATTTTTGATATTTTGGGAAAGCAACAAGGTGATATGATATTTGAGGCTAAGAAAGACTTGATGAAGGGATTATATACAATTTTACACGATAGGGTTATGTAAATAGACCTGGATCTGAAACACATGCATGTTAATTGGTATATAAATAAATACACACCATATATATATATATATATGGTAATGTTCGTGTGTGGCGGTGCCAAAAAATTATAAGAATAAAAAATATTCAAGAAGAACACGTGAATAAATAATGCTGTAAATAATGTCAGGTTTTTTTCTTGTTTTTTTTTCGTTTTACAAATATATACCATTTTATATATGACCAAATGAAACAGAAACCAACAAACAACAATGCACAGCAACTTCCAAAACCGGGACTGGCTATATGTGTATTGGATTGAAGATTTTTAATGATTTTGTCGAATTTGGAATTTTTTGGTGAAAATTAAAAGAATAATATTGGGTGATTTTAACAAATAAAAGAGTCTAGAGCGTAGGAATAAATAGTGTTAAGTTGAATCGAGAACCTACAATTATCTTCAGAATTAAGGATCAACTCTAGTGATCAAACCAAGTTCACAAAAGTTACAGCTTTATGTACGTGATTCAGTTTGCTGATAGAAAGCTATTGAAAGTTACGTACGTACGTGTACGGTGTATGTCTTTTTGTTCCCATCTATACGGCTATACCTTTGTTTGCTGGCCTTCAATTCGACTCTCTTGGTTTTCTTTCTCCACGTTTAACGTTTTAGACGACAAAAACAAGATTGATTTTTTTCTTCTTTTATATAGGTTTATGAGATTATTGTTTTTATTTTCTTTCGTGTTTGATTTTTGGCAAACAGAAGATACAATGCTAACAAAAATGGTTTCAAGAGACTGTGTTATAAGAAAGGTTCATATAATTATAACAATATGTTATATCTTTCTTTCAAAAAATAAAAAAATATGTATATCTTTTTCGTTTTTTTTCGTTACAAAAAAACAACTGATGAAAATGAATCCAGCTGGCTATTAAAAAAAAATATTGATATTCTCATGGACGATGATCTAATATTAGAAGATAAGTATAGATCTTTAATTTAAAATCAATTTTTTTGTGATAATATAAGCTTCTACTTAACTTCTAATTTTAGATCATCATCCATGGTATATCAAATAAATTTAAAAATAAAATTTAGAAAATTTTGTACATTTCTATCAAATTAACACTTTATATGGTGATACTATCTGTCAGCATATAAACATATACGTCTATAAATATGTTTAAAATTTTGTAGGCATAGACATAAGAACAAATAGATGTTTCAAATGTATAAATTTATGAAACTAATATTTAAATACATAAACGTAACACTATATAAAAATTGCAACTGTACCTGTCATATGTTATAATTTTGGCCTAAGTGTAAAAAAAACTAATTGAAACGTTTCTTTTGTGTTAGATATTTTTGGATTCAAACATTTCCCGTACCTATCAGGCATTAATATATGTTGATCAGATCCGAACGAAATAATTAGAGTAGTTGAGTTGATATAAATGTATAATTGTAGTGGTCTAGAGGAAAAAAAGGAGTGTAAATAGAATATTGACAAAGAAGAACCTATAAATATTGTTTAATGCCTTGCATTTTGCATGCTTGATTAAGAAAACCCATTCAATTTACACAAAAATTATGTCTTTACTTGGTTTTGTGTAAACAAATTACTTGGTTTGAAAAGTTCAAAGTTCTTTGTTTATGGACTAAGACACAGAGTCAGTGAGATTTTAGGCATGTGCTTGCTTCATTATTGGGGTTTATTTAAGTTTTATTTTATCAAACATAATATAATATGTACATATATAGTCAGCATCGCCGCCACTTTTGATGGCCTCTAATTATTGGAGCATCATTATATATACGTGATATAGCCATGTGTAGGTGTTGGAAATTATTTCTCGATCGGTCTTTATAGATATGTACTGCGAGCCGTAGACAAAATGTTGTTCTAGACGTCCTAACGAAATTAAATGAGTTAACCAGACTTTTTGGCCGACCAACACGCTGTTGGAAGTTTCGCGCTCTAATCCACGTAAAAAATACTAATTTACAGGTTGCAGTGTTATAGGCTCGCCTCCTTAGAAAACCCCGATAAACATGACGCTGTTTCTTTTTCTCTTTAAGGCCATTATGACTAATGCTATTGTCAAAAGCGAACGTCTCTGCATCCAAAAGCAGTCATAATTTTGAAGGCTTGGCGAGGCAAAGAGATGAGAGAGCTTTCAATACGGAATCTTACCAAGTCATTCTAAGTGTTGAATCTATAAACCAATTATTGAATGAAGACTAAACAAACAAAAAAAAGTAATATATATATGGTTTGCACATTGTGTGCTATATATTTAGATATATAACTCAAAAACACCTTTATTGCTTAACAGTCTTTGGTCGGAGGGGTTTGGTGAGGAAGATAAGTATATTATTATAAACAGAAAAGGGAATCTTTCTGGTTTAAAGTTGAAACACATTAACTTATCTCCATATGCACCAATATAAAAACAAAAAAGAAGAAGAAAAAAACGAGTTAATGATCATAGCCTCTAATTCTGTCCTAAGAAGAGACAAGGGAATGCAATTGTCTAAGGTTATCTTGTGCCGATTCAGCTCGTGTGGAATAAAAGTATGTGATTTGTTCAAGCCCCTAAGATATCGCAATTTGTTAATTTCGATGTCATTACTCTGCAGATTGGATTTCTTATTATACAAAGCAACATAACATAACTTGTAAAAAAAGCAACAAAGAAAAAGCATGATAGAACTATTAAGTAAATCCCTAAAAATTGAACGTAGAAGAACTTAAAATATAACTTGGAGATGAATCTGTTCTGCGAAAGTTTACTGATGTATGTTCGAGAATTCGGAGCAAATATAAGAGAAAGAAGAAACCCTAATTTCTTGATTTATCAAAATAGACGAACAGAGCAACCTATTGCATCTCCAAATTGAAGATAAATATGCATGAAAACTCTGTTTACTCTGTTTTGTGTGTGTAAAGATGTAGAGAATGTGTTTTCATATTTTCATGAGTATTGTACAGAGCCTTATTTATACAAGATGAGATCAAACTCTGTTTTTTGTGTGTGTAAGATTCTTTCTTCAAGTTTCATCTTCCATGAGAGACGAAAGAATTTGTAAACGCCAATGTAGCACATGAATTCACATCAAGTAGTACTTTCACTGATGTCTCAGGCCGTTTCTTCAATTTCTCTTCCATTACCACATCAAGAAGATCATCCGGAAGCAGCAAGACGCCATTCAAGATCCGCATAACCACACTCATATCCGGTCTAATCGTTTCAGCTTGATGAGAACACAACACGCCGAGTTTCAAAACAAGCTCAATTTCTATCCTGTTTTGTTCTTGACGGATACTTTCCTCTGTTGCATCGAAAAGTTTCCCATCTTCCCAAAGCTCTAAGATCCAATCCACAAGAACTTCTTCATTTTCCGATGCACGCTGCTCAATCAGTCTTCTACCACAAACTACTTCAAGCATAACCAACCCAAAGGCGTAAACATCTGTGCTTGTAGTTGCTCTTCCCGTTCTTATAAACTCTGGTGCGATATACCCCAATGTTCCCGCTATTCTAGATGTCTGAGGATCAAACCCCTGATCATACAGCTTTGCCAGTCCAAAGTCTCCAAGCCTAGCATTCATGTCCTGGTCGATTAGGACATTAGCCGGTTTGATATCTCGATGAATGATGACTTGTACCCATTCCTGATGCAGGTGGAGTAGAGCAGACGCAACATCTTTGATGATCTTGAAACGTTGTTCCCAAGTAAGCCGTTCTTGATACTCATTCGGGTTGCTACGGATATACTTGTCAAGGCTTCCGTTAGGCATAAAGTCATAAACTAAGTAGAGGTTCTCTTTATGCTTACAATACCCCAAAAGCCTGACTAGGTTTGGATGTCTGAGACGACCAATGGTCGATATCTCGGCTAGAAACTCACTCATCCCTTGTCTTGAATCATGAGAAGTTCTTTTCACAGCAATCTCTGCATCGGAACCTGGAAGTGTTCCTTTATAGACTTGACCAAATCCTCCTCTCCCGAGAAGTTCCTTGAACCCCTTTGTGGCATTGAAAAGCTCCTTATAAGAAAACCTATGAGGTCCACATTGAATCTCCCATTCCTCAAGAACCTCTATAACCTTCTTATGCCTCAGATAGAAGACAGAACCAATCCCCGAGGCGACAAACGCAGCGAGCACGGCCAACGTTAAGAAAACCGCTAAAATCGTCCTTGTTCTGTGAGACGCTTCCTTTGGAAATGGAGGAATGATGGGGACTCGGCCATACTCAAACGGTGGAGAGTGTGCTCCTTCATCAGAATGCATAATTAACATATAATGGAGTGTTCTAATGGATCCCGTGGATGCCGTGAAGCCAGTATACGCACCCTCCAAAAAATACTGCGAGAGATCTATGTTCAAAGACAAAAGTGGCTTCTTGGGAGGAACAATGAATTCAGCTGGGGATAAGGTGACATTGAGCTGCGTATCTGGTTGACTATAAACGATCGAAAGCCTCATCACCTTTCCACTGATCAAAGAAAGGTTTCTAAATTTTCCATCTTTATCATCATAGTAACCAGCAGAAGCAGAGACAACAGATGTCAAACCATTAATGTTAATCCCAACATGGTTATCATCAATATCTCCAAACTCATCGTCTTTATGTACATCTAACTCGAAAGCTATCACGCGATTTGATGTCTTACCGTTGTTTGTTTTGTTGAATAGTCCGAGGTACTGCTCGTAAGAAGCTCCAGGAAGGCCTATCGTAGGAGAGAAAAAGAAAGCCATACCATGTGTAGCTTCCTGCTTATGCTCGGAAACGATTGCGAAGAAGAAGTTGACGTTGAAAGACCTGTTCTTGAAGGGACGGGTTTCGTTTTCGAAAACTTGACCGTGGGAATGCTTAGTGGTGTTTGTTAAAATTATGTAACTGTTTGAGTTGTAAACTGCAGATCCTTCCAGGATATACTTTGCCATGGGAGTTGTACGTAGATGAAGACAAAGTCAGCAACAGAATAAGAACTTGTTGTAAGATTTTGGGTTTAGGAGACATGTTTATTTTTTTTTGGCCTATGGGAAGTTATGATCTTACTGTGATATTTCCAATAAGAGTTGAAAGAAGTAAGAAGCATCAATCAAGCTATGAAGGTATGTATGAACACAATAATGTGAACGAACTTTCTCGTTATTAATAAACAAACATTATGTATTAGTATATTACGCACAATGCACATGGCCTAGATCAAATCGTAAACAATTATATGATAATCTTTTTTCTAATCCTTCATTAGATTAATATTAACTAATTATAGTGGCATTGGTAGAGATGACAGTATTGATTCTTTAAAGATCAAACTAATGAGAAACTTGTTGTAATATTAACTTCTTTCTCATTGTTTTTTGTCTCTGGTGAAGGAAAAATCTGTGATCTAATATTTGATTTCTTAGAGATGTTGAGAGTATTGATATTGATAAACAGAGGTGTTTGGGTTGTTCCAAGAAAGAATAAAACATGGAAATTACTTTTATATACATACGTTATATAAATAACAAAGAGGAAATTACTCAATCATATATTTTTACATTTTTACATTGTTATTGTTTAGCTATTGCTGTCATCTGATGAAAATGCATGTTACATTATATGGCCAAAACACTGGGAATACTTCTAGCTTTAGATAGATAGATTGATAGATGATTCAGCGAATGTCACATCCTTAATGCATTCATCTTCCATGGGAGACGAAAGAATTTGTAAACGTCAAAGTAGCACATGAATTCATATCAAGTAGTACTTCCAGTGATTTCTCAGAGCGTCCTTTCAGTATCTCATCCCTTACCACATCAAAAAGATTATCTGGAAGCTGCACAACGCCATTCAAGATCCGCATAATTGCACTCATATCCGGTCTTATTGTTTCAGATTGATGCGAACACAACACGCCTAGCTTCAAAACAAGCTCTATTTCTTCCCTGTTTTCTTCTTTGACGGATGCTTTCCTCTGTCGCATCAAAAATCCTCCCATCTTCCCAAAGCTCTAAGATCCAATCCACAAGAACTTCTTCATTTTCTGCTGCACGTCTCTCTATCAGCCTTCTACCACATACTACTTCAAGCATAACCATCCCAAAAGCGTATACATCTGTGCTTGTAGTTGCTCTTCCTGTTCTTATAAACTCTGGTGCAATATAACCGAAGGTCCCCGCTACTCTAGATGTCTGAGGATCAAATCCCTGATCATGCATCTTCGCCAGTCCGAAATCACCGAGCCTCGCATTCATGTCCTGGTCGATTAGAACATTAGCCGGTTTGATATCTCGATGAATGATGACTTGTACCCATTCTTGATGCAGGTGGAGTAGAGCAGACGCAACATCTTTGATGATCTTGAAACGTTGTTCCCAAGTGAGCCGTTCTTGATTCTCATTACGGTTTATATACTTGTCAAGGCTTCCATTGGGCATAAAGTCATAAACCAAGTAGAGATTCTCCTTATGCCTACAATATCCCAAAAGCTTGACTAGATTTGGATGTCTGAGACGACCAATGGTCGTAATCTCAGCTAGAAACTCGCTCATCCCTTGTCTTGAATCATGAGAAGTTCGTTTTACAGCAATCTCTGCCTCAGAACCTGGAAGTGTTCCTTTATAGACTTGACCAAAACCTCCTTTCCCAAGAAGTTGTTTCTCCTTGAACCCCTTTGTGGCATTGTAAAGCTCCTTATAAGCAAACCTATGAGGTCCATATTGAATCTCCCATTCCTCAAGAACCTCTTTAACCTTCTGATGCCTGAAATAGAAAGCAGAACCAATCCCCGAGGTGATAAAAGCAGCGAACACGGCCAATGTTAAGCAGACCGCTAAAATAGTCCTTGTCCTGTCAGACGCTTTTCTAGGATATGGAGGAAGGGTGGGGACTACGCCAAACTCCATCGGTGGATATTCTGCTCCATTAAAGGGCTGCACAATCAACATATAATGGAGTGCTCTATCGGATCCCGTTGATGCCGTGAAGCCAAGATACGTGTCCTTGGAAAAGTAGTCCGAGAGATCTCGGTTTAAAGACAAAAGTGGCCTCTTGGGAGGAACAATAAATTCAGCAGGGCACAAAGAAACATTGAGCTGCATATCGGTGTGACTATAAACCATCGAAAGCCGCATTACCTTTCCACTGATCAAAGAAAGGTTTCTAAACTTGCCATCTTTATCATCAAAGTAACCAGCAGGAGCAGAGACAACAGATCTCAAGCCATTGATGTTAATCCCAACATGGTTATCATCAATATCTCCAAACTCCTCGTCTTTATGTATATCTAACTCGATAGCTATCACGTTATTCGAGCTTTTACCGTCGTTTGTTTCGTTAAAGAGTCCAAGGTATTGGTTGGAGGCAGCTCCGGGAAGGCTTATTGAATGAGAGAAAACGAAAGCCATACCGTGTGAGGCTTGCTGCTTATGCTCAGAGACGATCCCAAATAAGAAGTTGACGTTGAAAGACTGGTTCTTGAAAGAAATGGATTCGTTGTTGATAGCTCGACCGTAGGAATGCTTCGTGGTGTTCGTTAAAATCATGTAACTGTTTGGGTCGTAAACTGCAGATCCTTCCAGGATAAATTTGCCGTAAGCAGATGAAATCAGAGTAAGCAACAGAACAAGAACTATCTGCAAGACTTTGAGTTCACACATGTTTTTTGTTTTTTTGCTTTATGATCTACTGTGATTAGTGGGTTATCATAAGAATTAAGTAAGAAGTAATAAGAACATATTAATAAGTCAAACTGTACAAGTCACCATAATGTGAACGAACGTTCTCGTGATTTTCCTCGCTTATTAATAAACTAACATATCTAATTATTATTTTTGTGCACATGGCCTAGATCATATACGTAAATCAATGACATAATAAGCTTTTTCTAATCTTTAGTTGATCAATAGCAATTACAACGGGATTGGTTGGTAACAGTGTGTCAAAAGCATAAGGAAAATTTGTGGATCAAAGTTGCAAAAAGACAAATGATCTATGCTTTATAAAACCTTTTTTTTTTTTTCGTTTGTCAAACTTGTCCATAAACGTTTTGAGAATTAAAATTATTACTAAAAACAGTGTGAAAAGCATAACATGCAATAATAAAAATGGTTTCTCTATTATATCTTATCTACAACGAAAGTTTCGTCGAACACAACGGAGCAAAACAAGGAATGACGCTGCAAGTTTAACAACCAAACGTATTGACCATAATACGTTTGAAATTAAGAAAAGAGAGTTTTTGACGTGTTTTAGTAATTCGTGACATCCAAATTTTTGGGCAGAATAAAAAAGAGAAAGTTATAATGTCACGAATCTGTCATGGTTTGATCATAGTAAATCTTATATAAATCCTATATAGTACAACACATTTTCCATCGTTCTGTAGAACATAACACACAGCAAAGTCTACATTTTTTGGGCTTATATATTATAATTTCTTTCTTTCTAATCCTTATTGATTTAGATTAATAGCAATTATAGTGGATTGGAAGATAGAGAGAGTGTGTCCTAATAATAATAACATTGTGAAAAGCATAAGAATTGTGGATCAAAGTTGTAATGGATAGAGTGTGTCCTAATAACAAATTTTCTATGATTTTAAAAATCTTTTAGGGATTAAAAATTAGTACTAGTGAAAAGCATAACAAGCAATAATTACAAAAAAAGAAAGAAAGAATTTTTTATCTTATCTATACAACTAAAGTTTCGTCGAACATTGTTACGCTGTCAGTTTAACAACGGACGTGTTAGACTAGTATAGTAATATAACTTTTCCTTTTTGACATGATTTAGTGTAAAGTTTTAATTGATTTTCTATTGGTCTACAGAGAAATGTGAAGTTTCAGTCACTAATTTCAAGAGTTAGTAATTTTTGTATTCTAATGGTTAGGTACTTAGGTTACGTGCAGACTATCTAACCAAACTGTTTCAAAACCCAATATTGAATACATATATAGCTCATATTCAACTGTTCAAAACCTTCTTCAAAAATTTCTATTCACCGTATATGTAGATTAGATGTATTCGAAAGGTGAGATCAAGTAATTCTATAAGCGAAGAAGTCTACACACTAATTATTTTTTAGTCCTCCGAAGGCAATTCTGGCTAATAAGCATCTCTTGCGTTCAGAAGAACCGAATCATGTTACGACGAGGAACTGAGTCAAGTTCGCGTTCCAGCAGTCGACTGAGGCAATTCACGCATTTTATTTTGACGCTTTGAATTTTTGTTTTTAAAACAAATCCGAAAAAGTTTGCCAAAAAAAAAAAAAAAAAAAAAAACAAATCCGAACAAGATTACTTTGAAAGCAAGAAAGAAAAACAGTTAAGAAACCTAAAATACAAGCCAAGAAATTTAAGAAACGAGAGAACTTGGGGATTAATTTATCAAACGGACGATACATAATTGATCATAATGAATATAAATATTGAGCAGCAAAACAAATTTTTTGTTTTTGTTTTGGTATCAATGTTAAGTCAATCAAAACTAACTTCTTTAACGGTTTCAGCGTCCATGGGACACGAAAGCATTCGTTAGCGTCATTGTACCAAATGAATTCAGATCAAGACCAAGTAGTACTTCCATTGGTGTCTCAGGCATTTTTCTCAAGTACTCAGCCTTTACAACATCAAGAAGATTATCGGGAAGCAGCGAAACACTATTCAAGATCTGCATAACCGCACTCATGTTCGGTCTAATCAATTCAGCGTGATGCGCACACAACAGACCGAGCTTCAAAACAAGCTCAATTTCTCCCCTGTTTTCTTCTTCACGGATACTTTCCTCAGTCGCATCGAAAATTCTCCCATTTTCCCAAAGCTCTAAGATCCAATCCACAAGAACTTCTTCATTTTCTGCTGCACGTCGCTCTATCAGCCTTCTACCACAAACTACTTCAAGCATAACCATCCCGAAAGCATAAACATCAGTGCTTGTGGTTGCTCTTCCTGTTCTTATAAACTCTGGTGCGATATACCCCAATGTTCCCGCTACTCTAGATGTCTGAGGATCAAATCCCTGATCATACAGCTTCGCCAGTCCGAAATCCCCGAGCCTGGCATTCATGTCCTGGTCGATTAGGACATTAGCCGGTTTGATATCTCGATGAATGATGACTTGTACCCATTCTTGATGCAGGTGGAGTAGAGCAGACGCAACATCTTTGATGATCTTGAAACGTTGTTCCCAAGTAAGCCGTTCTTGATTCTCATTACGGCTTATATACTTGTCAAGGCTTCCATTGGGCATAAAGTCATAAACCAAGTAGAGATTCTCCTTATGCCTACAATACCCCAAAAGCCTGACTAGGTTTGGATGTCTGAGACGACCAATGGTCGAAATCTCAGCTAGAAACTCGCTCATCCCTTGTCTTGAATCGTGAGAAGTTCTTTTTACAGCGATCTCTGCATCAGAACCCGGAAGCGTTCCTTTATAGACTTGACCAAATCCTCCTCTCCCGAGAAGTTGTTTCTCCTTGAAACCCTTTGTGGCATTATAAAGCTCCTTATAAGCAAACCTATGAGGTCCATACTGAATCTCCCATTCCTCAAGAACCTCCTTAACCTTCTTATGCCTTAAATAAAAGACAAAACCGATCCCAGAGGCGACAAATGCAGCGAACACGGCCAGCGTTAAGCAGACCGCTAAAATCAACTTTATTTTGTCAGATGATTTCTTGGGATATGGAGGAAGGGTTGGGATTACGTCGAACTCCCATTTTGGATTTTCGACTTGTGAAGAAGAGTAAGAACTCAACAAATAATGAAGTGCACCACTGGATCCAGTCGATGCCGTGTAGCCATAATACATCTCCTCCAAAAAATACGGCGAAAGATCACGATTCAAAGACAGGAGTGGTTTCCGTGGTGTAACAGGGACCTCAGCAGGGAATAAAGTAACATTGAGCTGTTTATCCGGATAGCTATAAACGATCGAAAGCCACATTACCTTTCCGCTGATCAAAGAAAGCTTGTTAAAGTTTCCATTTTTATCATCATAGTAACCAGCAGGAGCAGACACAACAGATCTCAAACCATTAATGTTAATCCCAACATGATTATCATCAATGTCTCCAAACTCTTCGTCTTTATGTATATCTAACTCGATAGCTATCACGTGATTCCTGGCTTTACCGTTGTTTGATTCGTTGAAGATTCCGAGGTACTGATCAAAGGAAGCTCCGGAAAGGTCTCTTGTGGGAGAGATAACGAGAGCCATGCCGTGTGAACCGGACTGTTTATGCTCAGGGACGATTCCAAAGAGGAAGTGGAAGCTGAAAGACGTATATTTGATGGGAATGGGATCTTCGTTGAAAGTACGACCGCAGGAATGCTTCGTGGTGTTCGTTAAAATGGTGTAACCGGTAGACTGGGTATAGCCGTCTGCTGCAGATCCCTCTAGGGTCCAGTTACCATTGGAGTTGTAAGTAAATGAAGACAGAGTAAAGAACAGAACAAGAACTAATTGCGAGACTTTGAGTTCACGAGCCATGTTCGATTTTTTTTGTTTGTTTGTTTGTTTTTGCTTATGGGAAGATTTTGCTCATGGCTTATTTAGTAGTTAAGTATGAGCATACCCTGCAAAAGTTGTTTCGTAGAAATGGGAACGAACGTTCTCGTGAATTCTTTTTAAAATATGTATTTACACACATGGCCTAAATGGCTAAATCAAGTAATAAAATAAAACCACTCTAATTTTATTTGATTAGAAACCAATAATTGGTGGGATTGGTAGAGCTTACGTGTCGTAAACCTAATATAAACCACTGACTGTCTGAGCATAAGAAAAATTAAGGATTAAAATTTCAAAAAGTCATAATTTTTTTCTATGATCTTAAATCATACGAGCATGTGCGAAAATAGAAAAACAATCAGAAAGTACTTAGAAAAAAAAGTTATCGAACAAAGTAAACGGTCGGAATGATAATTATTGATTTAATAGTTCGAGACAAAAAAATTTGCTAGTGTCGTATGGTAGGTGCGGGGCAAATGTATTTGCGAGACAAGTACGGTTATTTTAAAATAAACGGTATAAAATAATGTTTAATTGGTAAAAAATATCTTACAGTATAGAATTTATATTATTTTATTAATTACTAGTATAATTATATATTATTTTTATTTTTATATTAATAAAGAAAATTTTTATTTCTAATTTTAAATACCAAAATTTATTTAAAACTAAAATTTGATTGGTAGTGCAGATACATATTTTAATATATTAACAATATTAGTATAGTTAAAAATTTTAAAAATTAATGTTATTGAACAAATAATTTGAATATATCATTTTTGAATTTTAAATATGAAATTTATTAAAATTAAAATTTAATCACATATATATATATATTGTTAAATTAGTTAACAAGTTCAATCATAAAAGGTACTACAGAATAAAAAAAACTATTTACAATTTTTTTATAAATCCATTTTTTATTATATTAAAAGTTTCAAAAAAATCATTTTTATTTGAAAAACTGGATTTATAAATGGTTATATATGCATATATACTAATAAACTTATTACTATCTATTACTTTTGAAA
The DNA here is from genome assembly GCA_024034495.1 of Camelina laxa. Taxonomy (NCBI): domain Eukaryota; kingdom Viridiplantae; phylum Streptophyta; class Magnoliopsida; order Brassicales; family Brassicaceae; genus Camelina; species Camelina laxa. The sequence goes on along the minus strand of CM043882.1, from coordinate 6,443,838 downwards.
TTTATTAAATTATTAAAGCTAAAAAGATAAAGAGTTTTTTTTGAATGTATTCTAAAAATGACATGAAGAGGAGAGAGGAAGGGGGAGGTTTTTTTTTTTTTTTTTTTTTTTGTAATTTGTATTTGTATTTAATTATTTAAATAAAAAGAATTTAGTTATTTAAATTCATAAAAAGATATTTAATTATTTAAGAAAAAAAGAATAATATGGCGTTTTTGGAAAACCGCTGGATAAATGGAGTAGTTGTTTGGAAAGCGGTCCAAAGCCTTTACCCAGAAGATAAATCCGCATCTGTTATTTATTTTTATTTTTTAAGAAAAATGCAAATTATATAAAATCCTGCTGATTGGTGTTATGAGTGTGATTTTCAAAAAGCCCAATTAAAATCTGCTTTTATTTGTTCTCCAAATGATAGCCGCGGATTTAGTAGTGCTGGACAAAGAATTTGTTAGTGCGGTACGGTTCACCTGCGGTACGTGCGGAACAAATGTATTTGCGGGATAAGTGCGGATAATGCAAATTAAGCGGTACAAAATAATGTTTGATTGGTGAAAAACAATTTGCGGTGCGGGTTTCATATTTTTTATAATTATTTATTTTAATTTGTTTTGTATTAATAAATAAATATTTATATATAGATATATACATTATTATTATAACAACAGTTATATGAATAAATTTAATATATATATATATATTATTGTAACAACGATTATATGAATAAATTTAAAAATATTTAAATGTATTTAATCATAAAAACTACTAACTATTAAAAGTTTTTTTTTAAAAAACTATTTATTATAAAATTAACTGGAATTATTAATGGTTATAGGTACATACTACTAAATTATTAATATATATTTTGGTTGAAATATTTTTTAAAATGCATAATCAGAATTATTTCTTGTCCAGTGCGTTATTGTACATAACGCTAGATAATACCCAACTTGAATTCATTGAGTTTTGTTCAGTCTTGAAATACGTCTACAGTGGTTTCTCTGTTTTTGTAGAATTTTTTTTGAAATCCGCATTTTATGAGGTCGCCATTCAAGACTTAAGTTTCACATCCAAAGTTTTGATCACAAAATTTGTTTTGACGTGGCCTTAATTTCGATTGGTCTACAGTAAAAGTGAAGGTTATAAATGTCACTAATTTGTCATGGTTTGATCATAGTAAAAGTTTAGTATATTCCTTTATAGACATACATTCCATCGTTCAGTAGAACTCAACATTAAACAGGGATAATTAATTTAGTCCAACTCTATCTAATGAATCGTTGGGGGAGTTTCGACTGAAATGTTGAGTAATAACACATAGACTTATAACGATGGATGTCCAAAATAGAACTCAAACCACTTTCAGTTAGTGCCTTTTATTTGATAAAAATAAATTGCTTAGCCCTCAGTTGATGAGATTTCAAGAACTAACTTGACCAAGTTGCTTTTGTTCATACCTCAGGCTGCATTTTCTCGACCTCTTCTCGAATCGATTGAAACAGGGGGGTAGATAGATATCGCTCTCCGAAACTCGGGAAAACAACCTGAAAAAAACGGATTCATTACACAATCAAAATCTTTGGTAGCTTCATAGATGATCGTTAAACAAAGACAGATTTAAAAAACTAAGTAGCTAAGTGACTTTAGTGTTGGTTCTTTGGGTTTAGTATTGGGATCAGCGACTAAAAGTCATCTTGCATACTAAAGCAATCCAGAGATTTTGATGCACAAAGACAGTTCTGCATCACCTTTTTTTTTGTTTTCAAGACATAATTCATAAAATTATAAAATACTTACAGCTATGAGTTTTCCAGCATTCTCAGGTCTCTTCGCGACCATGATTGCAGCAGCAGCAGCAGCTCCAGATGATATACCAACCTGACAAAATTATTACATTTCACGTATAAATCTTGTGTAGTTTCCACCTTTCACATGCAGCATGTCACCAAAATATCTGTGTGGTTTCCCACTCAGAAATGAGAAATAATACAAATTAACAACTAACCATCAACCCTTCCTTAAGAGCTAGTTCCTTTGCGGTTTCTATAGCTTCATCACTTGAAATCTGGTAAAAAGCAAACATTAGCATCCCAATAAAAGTAGTTTAAGTCTTAGAAATTAGAACACTTATGAAATAAATTGACAATAAAATTTTGGTTGTTGATATCTTGTGGAAACCAGATAAAATTGTATAACCATAAAGAATCCAACATAATAAAATTAATAAATCATACTGCTATGACTTCATCCATAATTTTCTGATCCAAATTTTTAGGTATAAATCCAGCTCCAATTCCTTGAATCTTGTGAGGTCCTATATTCAAATACAAGAAAAAATCATACGTGAATATTAAAATCATAGTTTGAAAACACAAATTCAAAATTACTGATTCTATAACTATTAGTAAGGCTTACCCGGTTTGCCACCAGAGAGTATGTCGCTTTCAGTAGGTTCTACACCAATAACCTGGAGTGTAAACATCAAATAATTAAGTGCGAATGCTTCAATGAACATACTTTCCTGCAAATGTGCTCGAGCAGATGGAACCTTTTTATTTCTGCTTTTACCTGAGACTTGGGGTTTTTCTCTTTTAAGAATCGACCAACACCAGTGATAGTTCCACCAGTTCCAATTCCTGCAACAAATATATCCACCTTGCCCTTTGTATCTTCCCAGATTTCAGGACCAGTTGTCTCGTAATGAATCTGCATATATTATAACAATGACATAAAACAACAGTTTACAAATACAACAACAGAATCTCACAGAAGACCATGCCATGCCGAACTAAATTTTATGCAATTATAGGGGATTCACTTGCCTCATTGCTTGGTACAATTAAAGTGGAAAACCACTTCAGTTACATACTTGTGAGTTATCCTCTTATGATACATGACTAAAGCTAAAACCAATTCATAACGCAAATTGTAATTAAAAAAAAACAGACACCACAAACCTTTGGGTTTGCCGGGTTGTCAAACTGTTGGAGCATGTAGGCATCAGGAGTGGTTTTCAATATTTCTTCAGCCTTTTGAACCGCTCCAGTCATGCCTTTGGCAGCATCTGTTAAAACAAGCTCGGCTCCAAAAGCCTTTAAAAGAACCCTTCTTTCCATACTCATGGACGCTGGCATTGTCAATATAAGTCTATAGCCTTTTGAAGCAGCGATGAATGCTAGGCCAATACCCGTGTTTCCACTTGTAGGTTCCACAAGAACACTCTAGATGAGTGCAGTAAGGACATGAAGTCAGAGAACTGACACAATTAGGTAGGGTTCGCCACCACAAATAACGGACTAGAATGTACAAAATCTTTATGAGTTTTTACAAAAGAAAGATCAATCTATAGTCAGATACCTTTCCAGGTGATATAAGTCCTTTTTGCTCAGCATCAGTAACCATACTATACCCAATCCTGAATTTGTCACAACAAAATAGATTTAGCTTGAAAGTTTCAACTAAAAACATACAAAAAAACAACAACAGAGTTAGACTACACACCTATCCTTGACACTGCAACATGGCTCCATGATCTCAAGTTTGGCAGCAATATTGGCCACACAACCCTTTGCTATTTTATTCAAGTACACCATAGGAGTTTTACCAATGAGCTGAATCAAGTAAATAATGAAAAATTCACATTTCGGCTAATCAGATTTAGTGGATTAATCACACTTTTTAGCGACATTCCTATTAGAAATAAGCTGAATTTGATCACCAATTTCGTTTTTTATTCTCTCTAAACATTTCCATCAATTTCAATTCTACGAAGAAAAAACCCATCTAACCTGAGACACATTGTCAGCAATGTTGAGTCCATCAGCTCCACTCTCGCGCTTAAGAGCCTCACAAACAACAGACGGATCTCGGTCCGAGCCATCCGCAAAACTCCGACTCTGTCTCTTCATCGCTAGAGAGAAATCAGAAGCAGTTACACGATCGGAGGAGAAGGAGAGAGAAGAGATTCCAGGCGAGCATCTGAAACGACGGAGGCTAGACGAATAAGTCAACGGATTATTAAAGAGTAAAGCAGAGGAAGATGCAGCGGCCATGGATGTGTTGCAGCTTCGCTTTCCCAAAAGTGTTGACAGGAGCTGAGATGTGAGCTTAGCTTCACGGTTCAACCTTGAAGCGATCATGATCATCGCCGTGAAAGATCGTATCCTTTTTTTATTTCTGTGAAAACGACGTCGATTGAATTTTCAGATACAGTCCGTTTCAACTTGTAATAAGTTTCACTTCGATCATGATACCAAAATATTATTATTATTATGATACCACAAAATATACCAAAAAATAAATAAAAAAAATGATATCAAAATATTAGTATTATTATATCGTACTTGTTAATTACACTATTAGAAGGATTAAATGTTTTAAATTTATACTCCTTTTTATTCACCAACCAAGTGAAGTGACCACGTGGAGAATGTGGTCTTATTTGTCCCTTCGTACCGCCTAAGTGTCGCAACTCGCAAGAATCTTTTTTTCTTGTCTTAAAAATTTCTTGTTCGTAATTTATCAATACTGATATCAACTTGGATCCGTTCCGGTTGGAAAGACGAGTCGGTTTGTAGCTGTTTCTTTTGTTCACAGTGCAGATGATTTAGATGCTAACAAGTTCTTGATCAATGAGGTTGAAGCCTGAAAGCGTCTATTTTGATAACCACATGCAATTTCGTTTAATCTTTGCGGAGGAAATACAAATTATACGGTGATTAATATACTTCCAACATTAAACAAACACAACAAACTATTTTTTTCACAGGAAAAAGAAATCAAAATCTCTAACCACAAATTGTGTGTGGATAGAACCATGCCTAAATGACTAAATCAGTCTTACAAACCTATAATGTCTCTTTTTGACAACGAAAAAGAAAAAGGTTGAAGAATATGATTGCATAATCATAATACCAAGTGAAAAACAAATTAAAAAACAAGGGCTTTTATTTTCTTAGGTATAACGTGGGGCTCTAATAAATGTTGGGCCAGACCTTACAGTTTAATCATATTCTTTAAGCCCAAACAAACCAAAAGTGTTTAACTTAAACGCCATTAACCTAGCGTTTTGTCTATCTTCCATCGTCTTCCTTCAGCTCATCATCTATGGCGGATCATCAAAGTCACTCAATTTTCAGGTGATTTAAGTTGGTACCTCTACAGTTGTTATTGTTCTGGTTCAGCACGATTATCACATAATGTCTTTAGATCATAAGCTCAAGAAAAGGGTGAAGATTTCATCACTTAGCTCCAATTCTTCTTATAAAGGAAGGAGTAGATCCACTACTCAACGCAGTGATGACGACACTAACTCTCGGAAGACTGGTAAGACTACGGTTTCGTATTTGAAGAAGAAGAGGGTCTACCCCAATACCCATGTGAACGAAACCCCACGCACGATGTGGGCTGCACCAAAGAGAAACCAACGGTCTGCTTCGACCTCTAATAACGATGCTGTGTTTAAAACGAAGTCTTCACCGAGGGGAGATGATGCTGCTTCCCGGAAGAGCCACAAAAAGAGAGATGAATTGGATGGTAGACCAAGGAAAAGCTCGGATGTGCCGGCTTTTAAGGCTAGGAAACAAGCGCTTTCAGATAAGAGAGTCGTGGGAGATGGTTCAGATAGTCAAGAGGATAAACCAAGGAAGAGAAAGAGGATACGATTAGACCGCTATGATACCTCAAATAAAAGAATAGTTGATGATGATGTCCTTCTTGATGGTTAGTACTTCTTGATGGTGCTTCTTCCCTAGAAAAGAAGAGTATGCAACTGTAACTTAAACCCGCTACATCCAATTCTAACATGCTGTTTCTTTTCATTTGTTCAGATGTCCATGGAGTAAAGAACAAGAAAGACGCCACAGTGAAAAGTGTAGAAATGTCCAAAAATGCTCAGTTTCGGGCAATTCAGCCTAGTCATTCCATCCTTTCCTATGTGGAAGAAAATGTAATCTATCTCCTTTATGGTATCTTGCGCATTTTCATTTACCTGGCTGGTAACATACATTTTATGGCAGCTGTTGGGGCGTAGACGTTTAATTGAGCTAAAGAGGGCCGGCTACAACACAGAGCTTCCTGCTCCCTTAGATAATATTCCTCAGTCAACAAGCACTGAGAGAGAACGTATAGAAGAAAGTGTATGTTCTCTCTTTCTTCATTCCCTTTCTCTAATACCTAAAGAAATAAGCCTTCCCTTGCTAGACTTTTCAGTTAATGTTGCAATTCCCCGTTTTTTACAGGTATTTAGGAATAAGTTGGAATTCTTTGCTGCTGCAAATGTTTCATCTTCATTTCCACCGCCTGATGTACCTGAGATTGCATTTGCAGGTACTGCATTCAATTTGTTGTTCCCACCAGAATCTTTATTTTCCACCTTTTTTTTGAGTTTCAGAGTATGCATGTTAAACTAATTAAATAATAACAACGAACTTAAATTAAAAACTGGGGTTGTCTGGTGTCTCAACTTTGGTCAGGAAGGTCAAATGTTGGCAAATCGTCTCTGCTAAATGCTCTTACCAGACAGTGGGGTGTTGTAAGAACATCTGACAAACCAGGACTGACCCAGGTATTGTTCCCCCTGTCTGAGAATTACTTGCTTGTATGGCTTACATTTTTCTGTAATAACAAAAAGTTCTGTTTTAAGTGCAGACCATCAATTTCTTCGATCTTGGTTCGAAGGTTCGCCTTGTTGATTTACCAGGCTACGGCTTTGCGTTTGCAAAAGATGAAGTTAAGGAAGCATGGGAAGATCTTGTGAGCGTCCATGGCTAGAAGATTTATTACGTCTCTTTTGCTTTGCTCAATTTTGTGTATTACTAAACAGGTCAATGATCCCCATCTTTTAATATTGACCAATGCAGGTAAAGGAATATGTTTCAACAAGAACTGGTCTTAAACGGGTGTGCCTCCTTGTTGACACAAAATGGGGTATGAAGCCAAGAGACCAGGAACTTATTAATCTGATGGAGAGGTAAAATCATTGTTGCTGCTCTTAATATTTTTTCTTATGCCATGTAGTTAAGTGTCCTTACAGCAAAAAACTGAATTGCAGATCGAATACAAAGTATCAGATAGTCTTAACCAAGACGGATGTGGTGTTTCCAATGGATGTGGCACGTCGGGCAATGCAAATCGAAGAGGTCTTAGTCATTATACTCTAAGTGAATATAGTGAAGCAAAAATAAAAATAATATTGGTCATGTTCTTACTAATATCAACATTTATTTTCTTAAAAAATGCAGAAGTTGAAAGCAAACAGATCAATTGTCCAGCCTCTGGTATGTATGAGTATGATTGTCCTAGTTTGTTCTGTACTTATGTATGGCTGCAGAAAAAGATGAGACCTAAGAAGCAAATGGTTAACGTTTGATTATTGCAGATGATGGTGAGCTCAAGGTCAGGAGCAGGCATAGGAAGTTTAAGAACTGTCCTTGCTAGAATTGCTAAGTTTGCAAAGTTCTAGCCATCTAGGTTCTCGAAAACATGAAAACAATTCCCAAAGCCAATCAGGTTTGTCTTTTATACATAGTAATCAGTAATAATGATCAATCAATATAAAATCTGAAAGAGAATTACTTGACTTGTCGTTCTCTTACTTTGGTTGTTTAACAGAGACAGAGAATCGAACGTTTGTATGGCAAAATAAGGGGGAAGAATGAAAGATTATGTTGTGGAAGAAGAGAAAGGAGAAGTCAAAATCAACATGAGATGGTGAATGATGATGATCCGACTAAGTTAGTGAAAACTGTCAACGACTCAACAATCACTTGTGATTTTTTAATTTCTTTATTATCTTTTTGTTTGTCAAAGCCATCGTTTAGAAGAAAATGAGAGCATAAAATGGGGTTTTCACGTTCTGACAGATTGGGTTCATCCAAACCATAACTTTTCATTTTGGTCAACAAAGGAAATATAATAATGTTACATAAATAAATAAAGTTAACTAGAATTCCAAAATTGACAAATAAGGTTATTAGGTATATGAAATTGAAAAAATGCGAGATGACTTTAGGGAGTGGCCTACCAATTTGACACTTCTTCAACTACACCCTTCGAATTTTTCTCTTCTTTACCTTTTTTTTCCCCACAAGCTATGGCCAGTGAAAGGGTAAAATCAGACAGCTGAAAGGCTAGCCCATTTGCCTACTTCATAAGGATCCGCATAGTAATATAGCTTGATCCTGTTTGCTAACGACAGTCCTGCAGCAAATGGAGATGCCCGGCCGCTCAAGTCATCAGCCTCTGCGGGATCATCTGCAAAAGCTGCTACATCTCCAAGCAGCTTAAACGAAACTCTGCGTGCTTGAGTCTGTTTAGGGAAATCGAAATACATCTGTGTTCCAACTCTTGCCTCAGGCAATCTATATTCCGCGATTGTCACCATTTTGTATTGTTCCTGTTGAAACATTTTTCAGATCAACATGAAAAAGTTCTTAGAAAATTTTGGTTTCTGAGAATAGTAAAACGGGAGGAGGAGAGATAGATACCTGAAGAACAGATACTTGTATATACAAGACGGCTGGAGAGACTTGTCTGTCTTCCATTATGATATTTTCCGGGTCCCAAATGTCAACTACATCTGAAGAAGGCGAGTGGGTCACACGAGGCTTTATGGCGTTAAAAGCATCTAAACGGAATCCAGCTGCTAAAGGTGAACCAGGTTGCAGATAAAGTTCCAAGACTAGATCATTCTCCATTGGTCTCTCAGCCTCTAGTGGTATCTGTAAGACGTAAAAAAACAAATATTAGTCACGATAATGGAAAAGCTATAGAAAAATCTGAAAGAACAAGTAGTTCTCTAAGGTACTAACCAGGAATCTATTCAAACGTGGGGCTCTGTCCAGCCAGTTTCTTACGCTCATGCTCTCAACACTTTGTAATGATGCAAGCGTTTTGTTACTCACGATGTTTCCAGTGACCAAGATGCGTTTTGCATGAAGACATGGGTCATTATCAATGGTTGCTCCAAAAGAGGCACGGCGGGGGATCGGAGCAAAAGGGTTCTCATCCAAAGACAAGAGATTAATGTTTTTGTCCAAACTAACTGAGCTAGATCCAAGCCGAGGAAGACGCAGTAATACCCATATTATGCGGCAACGAACAGGATTCTTGAAAGAAAATTTTATATGCCTAGGAGCTCTACCAGAATTTTCAGGACCATACAACTCGGGCGAAGATCTAATTAAGGACTGTACATCCCACTTTCCCATCAAAGTCCGTGCTTCCTTATTGATGTCGCTGCTCGCCCAAATTTGGACCTGCAATGTTGACACATAAAATGCTGAAATGAGTGCGCCATTATTTTCGAAGCACTATCACGTAAGTAATGGCATGGTTGAACAAGAATTCAACTGAAGGTAGAAAAGTCAAACTTACGGTAGGAGCATCAGCATCAGAGTAACCACATGGACTAACGAGTAGAATCACACTGCTGACATCTGAAAGGCTATTGAGAACGATGACAGCTTCAACAGAGTTTGCAGAAGGAGGAGCTTTCCAGTAGGCATTACTTGAAGCAAGATTCACAGGGGTCAGCAATGAGAAAAGTGGTGCCGAATCAGTTCCAGTTTCGACCTACAGTGCATTATGCAAACATCCAAAAGAGAAAAAAGAGGATTAGATACCATATAGCAGCTCTTTCCAAAGATATCGTAATTTTAAAACATATATAAAGCAAATTACTTGGTGTAAGAAGCTTGCATATGGGAACTCAGCAAGTGACTCCTCTTGACCCAGAATTTGACGAAGGAAATTAAAGTCTTCTCGATTAGGAGAAGGGTGACCTCTAACAGCAAGATGATTTTTAATGTTAGATCCAAAGACCTCGTTCAGAGCTTCCCGACCAGCAGTATCAACACGACAACTTCTTCGCAAGCTGACCATGACTCTTACATAATCTACAATCAAGGCTTCAAGCACTATCGAACTGCAGCATTTTTTACAAATGTAATGATCTGAACCTATCGAAGTAGCAGACATATCTGTAAGACTTCCACCTCCATTCGCAGTGTCCCTGGAGTAGGATTTTGAAAGCAGAAGAGCTCCTTTTCCAGCACAACAAAACTTGCAAGCTTTTTTCATACATTGGAAACATAAGAACACTGAGCCTGACTCTCCTCCTGAACTCTTGGTAGAAAACCCAACTGGACTTTTACTGACCTCGGCTCGGACTTGACACATTCCACCATCACAACCCTCACCAATTCCGGATATGTTCCAGAAATCTATCACATTATTTTCTAGCTTCCCTAGACCAATAGAAGCTATGATTTTATCTTCAAGACAAGCCTGGCCCATAACTGCAAGTGCATTTGCTATTCTGCATAATCTTCCAATATATAACTCGTCGTATGAAGAGTTTGGATTAATGGTAGCCGGATCAATTCCAATAGATAACAGTGCCCTATCTCTTTCTGCTGCTGATATATTGAGACGTAGACGTTCAATTTCCAGCTTCATAGCTTCTACAAACTCAAGCTTCTTCCCCTGTGTTATGTCAGACATGCAAGAATTATACCCTTTCAAGTGGAACTTTAAGAAGAGAGATGACATGTGAGACGAATAGCTAAACCAAGGAAACAATCATACAATCAGACAATTTTGGCAGGACGTAATTGCATCTCCCGATACCAATTTCTCCCTCCAAGTTAAATTAAAGGATTAGATAACATACCATGTTTGGACCTGCAAGAGACTTTAGACAATTTATGTACAGATGAACACCACTTTCCTTGGGCCTTTTATCTTGTGGGACAGATCCACCAGGAACAGTTTCAGAGCCGCGATATTCAACCACTGCTTGGTCTAAGAAATCAAGCATGTCATTGTCTCCACTTGCAACAGAGTCCACCACTGGTTGTGGGAAGGGGTCAGAAGACGAGTCCTCTCCTGTTAAAAGGTCAAGCAGATTACCGGGAAAAGGATCTTTCTGATGTACGGGTGTGGAGACAGTTTCAGTCTGTGAAGATTTTGCTGCAAACGGATTCAAGTCAGAAGAAGGTGAAAAAGGAATCTCATCCTCATCTGGTTTCTTTGCAAGTTCAGCTAATCTTCCTCCAGTACGTTCGCAAGTAAATATTCCTTTCCACGGAAGAGAAATTCCAAGGACTTCTATCTGCAGCAAAACAAATTGCAAAAAAAATGTTTGTTTTTTACTTCTTTTGATGATGGTTAACGATAAAATTTAACTAGTTCAGAGCATGATGAAGCTAATAGATAAATCATCAGTTCACAGTTTTGAAATTAGTAAGTACCTGACCAAGAGTCATAGGAATTCTAACAGAACCAGCCGGATAAAATGTAACCGCAACTACACGGGTTAAGAAATCCAACTGTCCTTCTAGTTCTTCAAAATCATACAGCAGTGAAAGACTTGACGTATCTTTTTCATGAAGACGTGCACCAGCTCCAGTAACAGCCATATCCTCAGAACTAATTGGCCCTGGTAAGGATATCAGAAGATTTGTCCCATTGGCGCAGCGTGGTATCGAAGCACCCTATCCAGAAAACATAGTTACAGGCAATCAGTAATCCAGTCCAACTAACCTGCATGTAAGTCTACATGATCTCCCCCAAACAATAAAAGAGAAGGGACAAGACCTAAAAGAGTGTTAACCTCAACAACTAATTTAAGGTCCTCTATGTGGCGTCCAGTTCTCACGTCCACAGTGGATGGACTTGTCAAATCATCCGCACCGTGTGATATGGTCAATAGAAGTTGACATACATGGCAAGGCTCACTGAGATAGATAAATAATTCAACAATATCTGCAGCTTGTGGACATAGCTGCAATATATACAAAAAGTATGAAATCTTCTTAGCTCAAGTCTTCAAGTAATAAAAACAACGAGGTAAAGCTAATCTAAGTGGAAGTACCCAAGTTACGTCCTTCCTCTTGATACTCAGCAGACTGGACCCATCATTGGAACTTTCGGACATACTAGGTACAGGTTTCAGAAAGAAACCAGATGGTCGAGAAAGTACCTGACATGAATAGTTTTACAGTGAGAAGTAGACAAGGAATATATAAAGCAACAAAAGAGTAGAGTCTACACATCAACAAATATGTTAGGCTCTTAGGAATCAAATATCTACACAATAAACAAAATAAAGAGTATCGGTCCAATATGAAAAACAAATCTACGCGCAAGAAACATGAATCATACTTTAGAGCAGTAAATATACATGGAAAAAGGTGAGCTGGGAGATGGGAAGAATTTTACTGAAATCGTGCTAATTTGCTTACATGTAAAGGCTGGACAGGAATTGACGGAAGATGCTTGAAAAGCCTCATTCCCAGAAACATCTCCAGCTGCTTTTGCCGTGAACTATCAACCATAGCATTTTTATATCTTCTCTGTAGCGTAATTTTCATGTTCTTCTGTGCAGCAGAAAACTGTTTAAACGCTCCTGATTCTTCGCTGAAGATGTTGAGAATTTGGCTGTGCATAGCTTTCGAGCCAGTATAGAGGGTTGCATGGATATCACCTTGTTGCAGAAAAAGATCAGCAAGCTCAGACACAGGAGATAAGATAGTTGATCTCTTAAATTCCTCAAACTTCATGTCAAGTCGCTTCCATGGTTTATCAGGGCAAGGATGACTCCATGTTGTTGTCTTTGTATTGTGATCTATATAATACGATTTTCCAGTTACTGCATCAGCTCTTTTTTCCCATCCCGGTGGAAGAGGAGCACTATATCCCCCGTGATTGTTAGCAGAATTATAACCATATCCAAGATCAGTATCAAGTGATATTCCCAGCCTTCTACATTGCTCTACAAACACTTGAAGACCACCAAAAAAACTAGCCGCATTTGTTCGATCCAAAGAATCAGCGCAGTTAAAACGTATTACCCCATTTTGATGTGATCTCAAACAGAAGGCACCTTCAATATCATCAACACAGATTACCTCACCTCTGCAATCTTTTAGTCTTTGACGTGAAGGCAAATAGTCACCTTCAGAAATTCCTATTGCCATAGTAGGAGATTTTAGATACATCCACAATCCTTCAATGGTTTGCTGTTCCCCCTTTAATTTCACGCTGGCATGCCAATCATAATTTATCAGGTGAACACGAGTATGAGGAAGCTTTCCACTGGATCTGATAAAGTTCATTGATTCTTCAAAATGCTGTACTAAGATACATTCTGATTTCCCTTCTCCACTTCTTAGCAAGTTAACACACACTATAGGAACAAACGCCCTTTTCTTCTGGTTTTCCCCAACTGGTGCATCTAAATTCCTAGTATCATATCGCTTGCTTAATCTTTGGTAATACTCCGTACTGCCTTTATAAGGATCCTTATTTGCCACATAAATTTCTGCTTCTGCTGCAGTCATTTTCAATTCTGCACCCCACCATATTGGTATGGTGCCACGTCGCCAAATGTACGAGTTGAAAGCAATGCTTTGACCATTCCTTTTAGGTGTCCATACAAGCTGCTCACACTCAACTTCGTTACCTGCACTACACATATACTTCTAAATTAGGCCCTAGTCATATCCAGAGCCACACTTACATCAAATTTTTTCCTTTCTTCCAGAGAGCCATTGCTTTTAAGGGTGCCATAAAAACTAATAAATAGTCATAAAGATACCCAGATTTTTGTAGGCAGAGAGCCCAATCAAAAAACTTGAAAACTAATAGCAGCTCTCAGGGAACAACAAAGAAAAAAAGAGAGGAGCATTTTGGAGGGAATCTCACCTGTGCCAGAACATGAATTAATGCCCCTAGCTAGGTAACGAGTCCCTGGATGCAGTCTGCTACGACGGGCCATTAGAGCAACAATCCCTTCTAGCTGACCTGAGCTCCCAAAAGGTCGATATTCTGCAAACCCCTATAATTAACATCAAATAAGAAGACATGATACGATGTCATATCATCTTAAAATATCAATTTCTATGCTTTTGAAACTTCACATAAAACAGAAATCGGATAGGTAGATCAACCATCATCAATTCATTAATGGAGGACGAACCTGCAGAAGAATGACACAGTGTTCAGGCAGCCCAATATTTCTAAAAGGCACGGATAACCATCTATTCCATACGAATTCATCATCAGGGGTTTGCAGTGGCATACGGCTTGGGAAGGGCCGAGTGATGTCCCTAGTATCACAGAAGTAATGCTTCCCGTCGATGTCAAGCTCTGTCAACTCCTGAATATTTTTGATTTCACCTTTTCCTTGAGGCTGTGGATTGTAAAGTGGTATTTTGACCCATTGACTCTCAGCCACTGTATATACACATCCGCCACCAGGCAAATCTGGAATACTTGGATTTAGCCTGGTTGCAACTAGAAGCATCCCAAAGCTGCCCAACACAGCATAACCGAGTATAGCCCTGGCATAAACTGAGCTTCTAACACCTCCTCTTGATCCATTCGTGATATAATCTAGCGCTTCACGCTCTGACTTAAAATTATCAAGACCAGGCTTCCCATTGTACCGCAGAATACCAGTCGTAGGATCGATATAGATAACTTGAGTATCAACCTTAGATAACAGACTTGCAATGACGTAGACTTCACCAGATTCTAAAGTAACAACAACTATAGACGTCTTCTTTGAACCACCTACTCCAATAAGATAATGAAATTAGCCAACCAACATGATAAAAAGTAGTACCTAAGAGTGAAAAAAAAAGAAACTCACCTGGTGGATGCAGATCCATCTGGAACTCAGGAACAGGCGGAGTAGGTGCCCTTATTTACAGCTTCACGGATCAAATATGGAACCAACCAAATCTAACAAAGAAGAAAAAAGATAAAATAAGGAACTTCCAAAATGCAATAGAATCCAAAATGCAGTATAGTAAATTTTATATTCCTTAAAACAATCTCCAACATCACTGAGTCAAAAGCTAAGATTTTTCTCACAAATTCCGATTGAAAATAAAAAAAAACCGAGTACCAGAGATCTGAGACTTGCGAGAATAGCAGAATTAAAGACGCAGAAAATTGAATAATCATATTACGAGAAACCCAGAAAGATGAAATCTTCAGAGAACACGAATCGAATCATAAAGTCGTAAGAGAAGGGAACTCACCTTGAAGTTTGCAGAGATGATCAGATGCAAAATTCACCGAACTGACCAAAAAGATGAGTTGAAGAAAAAAAATTAGCTATGACTCAACCCACAGAACTAAAACAATTACATAACGACACGTGTAAAATGTGCAATTTATGCAAAAGGGTATAAATTTATTGATAACTTCGATATTTCACCCCATTAGTTTTAAAACGTTACAGAATTGACCCAATCAAATATAAAAAAAAAGACAATAAAACAGAAGCAGATGATGATGTAGTAACGGCTTTGACAACCACACGATCCTCTTTCGCTTATCTTCCTCCACCCAATCCAAATTGCGACACAATCTCTTTCGAATCCACGCGCCTGTCTATCTTATTCTCAATACAGTCGCCATTAACAACAGCTTTCATGTTCACTCTTCTCATGAAACTCCATCATCGTCGACCTTGACCCTGTTCCTGTTAGGTTATAAATTTACTGCATTTCACCTCTCTCTCTCTCTGTCTTTTGTTGTTTAAGGTTCCCAGGGGTAATTGGATGATGGGTCTTTCTTGTTTTAGGTTTTAGACGAAACCATCTGCTTCTGGAGTCTGCTTGTCTTTGAGTCACTGTATCTTACTCTTGGTATGTGGTTTTTGTTTTGTTCTCCTTGGGAGATTCTTAATTCTGGCTCAGATTTATTGGATTGTCATTTTGTCTCTGAAATTGATTTGTTGTTCTTTTTTTTTTTTCCGGTATGTTGTGAAAGCTATGAGATTGCTTAGAAGTAACCAGGACTGATTAAATTTGTCGAGACCAAAATGTTTCCCCTGTGCTCAGCCGCAAGCTGCCATTACCATTCTCAGGTGAGATTACTAGAAAAAAAATGATTAATTTGGGATCTGGGATGATATGGTTTGTTAGGGCTGTGGTGAACCATGCTTTTGTTATACAAAATGTTGGATTCATTTGCGTAGACCTCATAATGGATTGTTTCTGCAGATTTTATTGCCTGGCAATTGGCGAGGCTGTTCTTCATTCAGGAGAGAATTGATTCACAGATACAGTTCTGGTGATAATACCTTCCTTGGTGTCTCTAATGGATCACACCTGCAGAAGAGTTTCTTACCTCAAGCCACTGGGAGTTTCTTCACCGATACTATCGAAAAAATTGAACAACCAGTATCAACATTCGGAAGTTTGTGTCAGAATGAGTTGGAAAGAATAAATTACATGGTTTATGACATGAGTGAAGCTGTTGTAGCGGGTGATGGGGGACTGACATATGTAGAAAATGGAGAAGGTGTTTTCCTTGTTGAAGCTGTTCCAGCAGATGTTTCCCCTGTTGAAGCTGTTGTACGGGATGTTTCCCCCGTTGAAAGCCTTTCTGCTGAGACTTTAACCGAAAAGACTAGTAGCTTTGTAGAGTCGGTTGAGTCTGGAGCCAAATCGACTGTTGATATATCTCCTGATAGTTCAGTCTCTCTTCCGGATACTCTAGATCTGAATTCAGGATCACTTCCTGATGCGAAAGCTAGCATTGATGACTTTTCTTCTGGTGCCAAAGAGTCTTTCAGTTCCTCACTTCCTGATACAAAAGCTAGCATTGATGACTTTTCTTCTGGTGTCAAGGAGTCTTTCAGCTCATCACTAAACGAAGGAGAGAATGCTGTAAAGAACACTTTGGATTCCTTTTCCTCGTCTGTCGCATCCATTACAAAGAATGCTTCTGAAGTTGTAGATAGTGCATTTAACAGAGCATTTTCTACGCTAGACCAAACAGGAGATATAGCTGGAGACAAGTTTTCAAGTTTTGCTACTGGCTTGAAGGAAGCTTCAAATAGAGCAGCTGTTATTGCCATTGATCTGTTGAGGCAATCAGTCGGTATTGCAGAGAACTCTGTAACAAATGGAGTTTCATTTGTTGTGTACTCTTATGGGTCAGCAAAAGAATTACTTCCTCCAGATGTTAAGAGTGCCCTTAACACGTCAGAAGATGTTGCTCTAAAAGTATTGAGTCCCGTGGGAGCTGTGTTGCAGCAGGTGCTTTGTCTTATATACTGAAGGTTCCGTTCATATTTTAATGGACTACATCTTTCTAACAGCATAATGATGACAGGTATCTGTTGCCATTGGAGGTTTGGAGAGAAATTTGGGTTTGGATCCAGATGACCCAATCATTCATCTTTTTCTGTTCGTAGGCACCACAGGAACCTTTTGGTACACGGCTTTCTTACCCTGGATGGATGTTAAATTTTCCTTTATTGAGAGGACAATGTAGTATAGAAGAATTTATATTTTCCACCAGATATTTGCAGGGTTCTATATCGGGTTTGGACATATGGTGGATATGCTGGAGATTTGTCTCCAAAGTCAACTCTGGAGCTTTTAACATCAAGAGAAAAGTCAGTGCTTGTAGATGTCAGGCCTGAAGTAAGATGCTCTTTAGTTTCTAACAATTTCCCATTTCATGATACATAACTTTTTCAAAACCCTTTTGTCTATTTCTTTCACATAATGTTCATCAAGGACTTTGAGTTGAAATCAAATTGTTCATTCTGGCTACCGTCTTTTTGAAGGTCTTGAGAGAGAAAGATGGAATCCCTGATCTGCGGAGAACAGCTCGTTTTCGATACTCTAGCGTGACACTGCCTGAGGTTCGTTAACGCATCCTCATTGTTGTTGAGCACAGCAAATATATTAACTCCACAGATGTAATTTATGAACACAACGAAGTTTCAGCAATCACTACAACAGAAAATTAATGATCACACAATGTACCATCAAGTAGGATAAAATACTTTCCTTTGTTCACAGTTTTATGGTTCTTGTTCCTGATTCATGTTTAAGGTTGACGATGCTGTTAAACGGCTACTGAAAGGTGGAAGTGAAGTTGAAGATATCTTGACAGCAGTAATCATTAAGAACTTGAAAGCAGTTCAGGTATCCACCTTCATGCCTCTTTTATAACTTGCTATAGTTTTGTGCATGCCCAAGCAATTCATTGGTGGAGTTTCAATTTCTAAAGTATGCTGACTTCTCATAAACTTTGCTTACCCTGCTACTAATAGGACAGGTCTAAGGTTATTATTATGGATGCTGATGGAACTCGTTCGAAGGGTATTGCAAGAGCTTTGAGAAAAGTTGGTATTAAGGCAAGTCATTTGGGACTAATTCACTTTGAGCACTAGAGTTACCTTAAAACATCTGTTAAATAAGCTATTCATTGGTTGCTTATATTGTGACAGAAACCATACTTGGTGCAAGGTGGGTTTAGATCATGGGTTAAGGAAGGTATTCGTGTAAAAGAGCTGAAACCTGAGACAACACTTACCATCCTCAACGAGGTATCTATCACTGTTTTTACTATCAGCCTTACTATATTAAGATATTGCTTGGATGGAATTAAAACTACTCTCTGTTCTCTTTATCAGTAACTTAAACAAAACTTAAATTCTTTAGGAAGCTGAGGCGATTCTTGAGGACATAAACCCTTCTCCATTGCAGCTAGTTGGAGTTAGTGTGGTATGCTTCTAATTTTATATTTCTTCTTCTGTAAAGTATTAATCTCATCCTGACTAACCCGAGGAGATCTATGCAGGGCTTTTTCGCAGGATTGTATGCTTTGTTTGGTGCGTTCAATTCTTTTCTCATTTCCCCTTTAAAAACTCTCCTTCTCGCCAAAACATCAAGTTCCTCACTTCCCACTTTGCACTAACATGATTGCTCTCTCTTTCGCAGAATGGGAGAAAACACTGCAACTCATAGCTGTCATTGGCCTCAGTCTGGTAATTATATCCTTCACTATTTACTGACTTCTTTGCTTTACCCGTCAAATATAGTTTCTTTGTTTTGTTTCTCAAGTCTCAAACATTATGCAGACTGTATATCTACGACTTTCTTCGTATGATGACTCCGAAGACTTCAAGGAAGACGTCAGGTATAAAAGGCCATCATTGTTCATTGCGAAACCTCAGAAAAAAAACCTCTGTTTTGTCTTAACATAGACTGTTTCTTTTTTCTTTCTTCAAGGCTGCTGTTTGCTCCAGTGAAACTCGGAGCTCAGGCTTTCTCATGGGCTGCAGGAAAGCTTGAGACAAATGGTGTTGGCCTGCCAACGTCACCTTCTTCCTCAGATGTTCGAAGCCGTGTTTTGCAAGCTGCTGCTAAGCATGAATCTAAGCCGTCTGATGAAACTTCTGAAAGTCTCCAAGATGATGATGCATCATTATCATCACCAGAAGAAGCTTTGAACAACGTTGATGTCTCAGAAGCATAAAAAGGCTCCAACTTTTATTTCGTTTTTTTATTTTTCTTGTAATTTCAAAGAATTACTTTTCTCGTCTCCCGGAACCGTCTTAACATTCATGTAACTGTGACGACGCCAAAGAAAAAAGTGTAATTCAATTCAGACCACCTTCCGACAAATATAGGACTAGTGAGGTCAAAAGTTAAATAAGAACAAAGTTATAGGTTATTATACGTATGATACGAAAGTTATAGATTCGATCCTAATGTCTGCAAAGCTTTTTAGATATCAAAAAAAAAGTGAAAATGTGTCTCAAAAAAATCAACAGGTCCTCGTCAAGTCCCAGAACTCAAGGCCTTATTCAATGAGGTATCAGGTCAAATTCAGGAGAAGAAGAGGTAACCTCATTGTTGTCTAATAAAAAAAAGCTTGCCCCTTTTAAATAATCAAAAAGCTTACATTTTTGTTTGTGAATAGATGGCAAGACTGATTACCCTGCCAGAACCCGTCTTATCAATCAGGACAAGAACAAATACAACACTCAAAAGTATCGGTTTGTTGTTAGATTTGTATCTTTTTTTTGGTCCCATTTGATCAATTCTTATATTTTGTTTGTGTGCTTTCTTTCTATTATGGATGATGTTCTGTTTTGATCTTTACCGGTGGTGTTGTAACGTAGACAAACAAAGACATAACGGCACAGATTGTATAGGCGATATAATTCTCGCTGCTGCATATGCTCACGAGCTGCCACTATATGGGCTTCATGTTGGTCTTACAAACTATTCTGCAGGTGCTTTGCTCTTACGTTATATGTTAAAGAACACTAATCTCTCTCTCTCAGTTCTCTTGAATTGATCTCTTGCCTTGTGTTTATTGTAATGATTGGTTTTTTCTAGTTTTGATCTAACCCTTCGTGGCTTTAAATTTTCATTTTCGTTAAGCAACTTGTGATTTTTCTTCAGTGGACACATCTATGCATGTTATTATAATAACTAAATATTGTATTGTATGTGTCATCAGTTCACCTATTCCAATAGTTGTGGATCGATCAGAACTAAAAAAAAATTGAAACTGTAATCAGATTTTAAAAATTCTAACAAAATAACGTCATTAGCACTTAGCACAAATGGGTAGTCTATTTCTAAATCATCCATAAGTACTTAAGTAGAAAAGAATGATCTATAACAAATTCATCACTGGATTGCAGGACTGCCATTTTTGTTATTATGAATTTTTCATAAATATGAGGATATATATGAAAGAAATTTATATCTTTTCCAAATGTATATTTCTTGCCTATTCTCGGTAACATTCTTAAAGAAAAACACATCATTACCCAAAAAAAAACTAAAGGGCAACAAAGGGAAATATATCTTCCACGAAAAGGTAACAAATATTTCATTATTCTGTAAATATATAAATAGAAACAAAAACAATTATACACATATTGTATATAAATAAATAGAATAAAAACAATTATAAACATATTTAAGCTTCTGTTTTTTTTTTTTGGACATATACACATATTTTAAGTTTAAACTACAAATTAGCACAAAAAAAACTTGTAAGACTAGTTTGAATTCTGTTTGGGTTAGCAACAATAATCTACTGCCTTGAGGTTTGTTTGTAAATGATTGTGATGTCAAACTTCAGTTGTGTTGATTTAATATCGTAAAAAAAAAAAGAGAGAGAAGAAGGGTTAAAATTCTCGTTGATACATGAAATTGAACTCAAATAAATAAGAGACAAACCGAAAAAACGATAAAACATTAATTTTTGATAGATTACTTGGATTGCAAACTGAATTACAAAAAGAATGGTCACTTTTAAAAAGTGTAAATTCTGCGTAGAAGAAGTGATCTCCTTCTCCACTGTTTTAGTACCAATTTGGCAATTTGTTTGTTTAATGTATTTCTTTTGAACTTTGCAAATCCTTCTAGCCAAATGGGCTAGTCACTAGTGCCAAGGTGAAGTGATGTGCTTGCGGGGTCCCCTGATTCGAGATGGTTTCATATGAGCTTTTCAGTTGTATGATTAGGCCGAATGGACATTTTCCGGTACAAATCTTTGATGTTAATGGATTTTTTATGAACCGTATTCACGTGATGAAAATGAACTTTCAAGAATATTATTATACTAAAATTCAAAACAAAAATGTAAAACAATATTTTTGAATAATCAAAAATTATAAAGATGGAAATCTATCCAAATTTTATTACCATGTTTGTATTTTAACATTAGAGGGTATATGAATCACAGGAAAAAAATCACACAATCTTCTTTTAACAACTTACCTAAAACAGCTTACTTACAAAATTCCATAAGTTAATTATTATTATTATTTTATTTTTTATGGACCGTGTTCATGCGATAAAAGTAAACTTTCAAGAATATAATTATGCTAAAATTCAAAAAAATGTAAAATAATATTTTTGAATAAACAAAAATTATAAAGATGGAAATCTATCCAAATTTTATTACCATGTTTGTATTTTAACATAAGAGGGTATGAATCACAGGAAAAAAATCACAGGAATCACACAATCTTCTTTTAACAACTTGCCTAAAAACAGCTTACTTCAAAAATTCCATAAGTTAATTATTATTTTTATATATAGAAGCTGAAAAATAAAATAAATATGATTAAGTAGTAACTTATAACCCCCCAGATGGAAAAGAAAATTGACAGCTAATATTTCCCAAAAGTTTAAAAAATTAAAATTATGATTATTTTTTTTGTATTATCACAACTCATATCCCATGAGTCCTCCTTAAGCGTCCATACTCACACTCCAGCCACTATAAATTTAGTTCACTACCACACAACCCAACCCAAAAAAAAAAAAAAAACTTCAGTTCTTCTACACAGAAAAGTTTAAGGTTGTGAGAGACAAAAAAAAAAAACAAAATTATGGAACTATCTAATGATGCTGAGAGGGTGGAAACTCATAGAGGCGAGGTTACTACTACTAACGGCGTTTTGCCATCATCTCCAATGCTCGTGAATGATGAGGATGCTCCGGGGAAGCTCAGCCATGACGGAAGATATATTCAATATAACTTCTTTCAGACTTATATCTTTGAAGTCACCGCAAAGTATCAGCCACCGATTACGCCTATTGGCAGAGGTGCTTCTGGCATCGTTTGGTAATATTAATTTCCTTTTAACTGAATCGTTTCATTTATCTTCCTAACCAGTTTGAGCTCTTGTATACATAATACATGTTGTGTGGTGTAGATCAGTAGATGATTGTTAGTTGATCACTACTGACATAAGTTTTTATGAAATATTTGTTTGGACAGTTCGGCTATGAACTCAGAGACCAATGAGAAGGTGGCAATCAAGAAAATATCGCATGCATTTGATAACCTAATCGAAGGAAAGAGAACTCTCCGTGAAATCAAGCTTCTTCGTCACTTCGATCATGAAAACGTTCGTTTGGTTTCCAACCACACAATATAATTCTCTCACTTTAAAAAAATTATTTATTATTCTTTGAATAAAAAGCTAATTTATATAACAAAATTTTATTTTTTACAGATTGTTGGAATTAGAGACGTAATCGTGCCTGCTAAGAGAGATTCATTCGAAGATGTTTACATTGTATATGAGTTTATGGAGCATGACCTTTTTGGAGTCTTAACATCCGAACAAGAACTAACCAAAGATCATTGCATGGTTTGTGTTTGGAATTGTTTCTTGAAACGTAAAAATCAGATAGCTTGAGAATATTCAATTAATAGTGTCCTCTCTTTTTTTTTTTTTTTTTTTTTTTGCAGTTTTTCATGTACCAAATCCTGCGAGGATTGAAGTACATTCACTCGGCCAATGTGATACATAGAGATTTAAAACCGAGCAATATCCTCTTGACTACACAGTGTGACTTAAAGATCTGTGATTTCGGGCTTGCTCGTTCCACTCCTGAGAGTCATAAAATGACTGAGTATGTTGTCACAAGGTGGTACCGTGCACCCGAGCTTCTGTTGGGCACTTCTGATTACACAGCAGCAATAGATGTTTGGTCCGTTGGCTGTATTTTCATGGAAATGATGAACCGCAAAACGCTCTTCCCCGGTAACGATCAAGTTCATCAGCTTCGTTTGCATATGGAGGTATAGTATATTAAAACCCTTTCTTTTGTGCTAAGAACATACTATACTTTTCTGTGACTCTTAAAAAAGTCTTGTTTAGCAGCTCATAGGCACTCCAACTGAAGAAGACCTTGAATTGTTCAGTGAAAACGCTAAGCGATACATACGGCAGCTTCCTAAGCATCCTCGCCAATCTTTCTCTGAGATATTCCCAAATGTGCCTCCTTTGGCAATAGACTTGGTGGAGAAGATGTTAACATTTGACCCAAGAAAGAGAATCTCAGGTCAGTTTCTGTCAATTTATATATAGCCTCTTTTGCAGTTTTATTTGGATTCTTATCATCATTTGTTTTGCCACTTTGCAGTTAAAGAAGCGCTTGCTCATCCATACCTTAGCTCGTTGCACGACCCTAGCGATGAACCAGAGTGCATGATGCCCTTCACTTCCGATTTAGATGAACGTTCACTCACAGAGGAGCAGATTAAGGAGTTCATCTACTGTGAAGCCCTAGCTTTCACTCCTGAGCAGCACCAGCATTAAGTGACCTCCTTGGCTTGACAACAATTCCGAAAACAGCCGTCATGTTTTCATTTCTATCCATGTTTTTGCTTTTTCAAACTTCACCTTCTTCCCTTATTCTTCATTTCAGTTTTGTTGGATCATTTCTTGTCTTTCCTTTAGTTTTTCTGTTTCTTGGACTGAGAGCTTCTCAGAACATTTTTCATGTCCTAAGATTTTCTGCTGAATTCCCCCAATAAAATCCTTTTTTGCTGTTGTCAATTTTTTTTTTTTTTTTTAAAGCAAATCAACTGAAAAACCATGATTGATTATGTGGGCATTATTGCAACTCTCAATCCAACAAATAATAATACATGAGCTATTGTCAAAAATATAACATTGCGACAAGGAAGAAGGCAATCATATCCTAATTTGAGTATTTTGATTGAAGACAATCTTACTCTTGTAATGGTTCTTTTGCAGTTTTGCTTGTGTCAGTTCTTCAGATTGCCAAAGAATTTAGAGAGTGGTACAGGGCCGTCGGTTTCGTCTTTACTTTTGCTAGAGTGTTTGTCTCTGCTGGACTTGTGCTTCCTCTCCTTCTTTGATCTTTTAGAACTCGATCTTGATCTTCTAGATTCATCTTCATCACTACTAGATGATGACTCTGAGGACGAATAGTGCTGCAAACACATAACACAACCCAACATGGTTAATGTTAATATAAGTTATAAAACATGACACCATATGTTATAAGTTAATGTTTTAAAAAGGTACCTTTCTCTTTTTGCTTCTCTTCTTCTTTGAATCTCTATCTTTCTTATCTGTGAGGTCACCAGTTAATAACTTCCTAAGAAAGAAGGTTCAGGTATTATGTTAAGTTTGTCATATATTTACCTTTTCGGGACTTATCGCTAGAATAGTTCCTTCCCTTGGAGAGTTTCAACGACCTTTCTGCATCCAGCTGAGCTCTATACTCACGCATCAGTTTATCGGTATCTGCTTCAAGTTCTCCCTTTTTCATTTCTTCTTCCTAAACATGTCACGTGAAAGAAGATACAATGTTAAACATTTTCTGGTGTTCACAATGCAGAGAAGCTGCAAAGGGTAAGAACTAAGAAACATATATTGCAGGTAATGGGTCTAATGACAATGCTAGACTGAGCTCGTCCATCTATGTATTATGTGAAATAAGATGCTCAAGTTACTTCAAAACCTAAGAGATAGACATAACAGGGAAAGAATGAATAAGCGACAGTGGGAAAACAGTTGATGGATTAAAGCTTTTATTTTTGACAACAATAATAGCAAGCTTATCAACATTAAAGGATTCAATGGTCAATCTAATAAATACGGCATTATAACAAAGAAAAACATTCCAAACACCATTCATAAGATCTTAACCTTACTAAGTAATTGTAAGCTTTACCTTTTGCTTCTGCTTATACTCTTCCCATGTAATCGTATGTGTCGTCTTAAGGCTAGCCAAACGAGCCGCATGCCACTCTGGTGTATGAAATGAACCATCCACCTGAGACAATCCTCATCAGAAATGTTCCGGTACAGATGCAAAATAATGATCATCAAGCAGCTAATACAAAGAAGAAAACTTGACAGCAGAAAATAATCAAATTGCTCCAATATCAAAGTTTGACTTCTCCAAAATGCTTCTTTGTGTTAACTAACAGATTACAACTACAATATGAGACTCTCAAACCACACTCAAACACAAACTATAATGCTAAACTTTACGAAATCACATCGAAACATGAATTGGTATTGTCAAAAAGCCCTAATACAAAGTGATTCCCCAAAAATTGAAACTTTCAACAGAGATCTACAAAGCTTAATTCTAAAAGTGAAACAACGCAGCTCGATGAACCATTAACACAAAGATCAATCAACAAAAATAACAATGAGTTGGGGGAATAGAGAGGAGGAAAATAGTATGAAAAGGTACAAACCATTCCGTCTTCAACCTCATCGGGCTGACCTGAGGTGGAGCCAACCCTAGATCTCTGCATAGCCTTGTAAGCTTGATTCTTCCCCATAGCTGATTTGATTGAATGATTGATTGATTAACCCAACAAGAAAAAAAAAGTCCGCAAATTTCTTGCTGGGGAGAAGGAGAGAAAGACAACAAATTAGAGATTGAAGATGAAAGAAGCTGTGAGAGGGATTTTGATTCCTCTGGTTGATAAAAAAAAAATCAAGGGTTTGGGGATTAAAGGTCTGAAGGAGAGGATCTAGGGATCTGTAGAGAAGCCAGCGAGCGAGAGAGAGAGAGAGAGACGAGAACTGTGAGGCCGAACCGATTCGACACTGGAGATTTAATTTCACCCCCAAATTAAAAGGACCAATTTTTATTAATGTGTAATTATGTATATAATATAGTATTTATATTATATAGTTTTGGAAATAATAAAACCCTTTGGAGGACTGATTCATTATTTCTTCGTTCTCTCTCTCTCTCTCTGTCTCGTTCGACTCGGGTAAAGTCAGGTATGGATTCCATCTTAAAGTTTCGATTTTTCTTTACTTTTTCAATCGATTCGACTGAAAGTTTAGGTTTTTTATTTTAGGGTTCGAAGTTTTTTTTTTTTTTTTTTGTTATTAAGATCATTGAAGAGCTTTATTCTTCCGGTAGGTTACGAGTGAGTTTTGTTGTTTGAATTCGAATGAGTTTATGGGTTTTGCTTACTCTTGATGGTGAATGGTTTTTTTGATGAGTGTTGTAGTCGTATAGACATATCTGAGCTGTAGTCCTGTTTTTTGTCTATGTAGGAAATTAATTTCAGAGTGAGTCAATTGATTTTCAGATCTCTCAACTGTTTTGCAGTTAAGATCGTGCTTTGAAGATGAGTGGAGTTGGAGAGAAAGTTTCTGGAACGACTAAGACACCAGCTGATTTCCTCAAATCCATTCGTGGGAGACCCGTTGTTGTCAAGCTCAATTCTGGTGTTGATTATCGAGGTTGGTCTATCTCTCTCTCTCCCTCCCTTTTCATATTCTTATGTGTTTTGTGTGGCTGTGTAGCTTTGGTTTTGTAGTTGATGGTTAGTTTTTGCAAGTTCTCTTTCTATCTCTACAGCACTTAAGCGTAGAATTTTAAGACTGCTTCTTTTGGATATGTTAATGTAATGAAGAGGCTGCTTGTTAATCCCACTCAAATAACTTAATTATCATTCATTTAGAGGTGATATTCCTAACTTATAACTAATTCCTTCAAAATATTTTTCACAAGATGAGAAGCTTTCCTTACATTTACTGTGGTTTTCTTGTGAACGTTGGTCAATGGTCTTCTTAATAACATTTTGCTTTCTACTTGCAATAAGGCTACACTTCAAAAGTTAGTTTGTCTCATGATCACGGCTTAAGGTCATGTAAGAGAGACCATTTATCTCATTCTTGTTGACTTGTTTCACTTGGTACCCGAGTCATTTTTAAGTTCTGGTCAAACTTTAATATTGAGTTCTTGATCAAGAATTGATAACTCTTTTACACAGGCATTCTTACTTGCCTTGATGGGTATATGAACATAGCAATGGAGCAGACAGAGGAGTATGTAAACGGGCAGCTCAAGAACAAATATGGTGACGCCTTTATCCGTGGAAACAACGGTAAATTGAATCTCTCTCTCTCTCAATATTCTTCCTTGTATATCCTTCTTTTCAAGTAAATAAATTTGTGTTTTTTTGTTGGATGCAGTTCTCTACATCAGTACAGTAAAGAGGACTGTAGCGGACGGCGCCTAGGCCCATCCTGATGTGTTATCATCAACAACACCAGTGGACAGTGGTCATGTTATGGCTGTCATTGCCATTGGTGTTGTTTTCTTCGACCTCATCATATTAAAAGAGCTTGTAGTTGACATGTACCAAGAATGTTATTATTACAGTCGTCGCTTTTTTCTTGCTATTATGATATTTTTCAATTTGTAGGAGATTGAGACCCCAGATTAGAAAAAAAGTAAAATTTTTAACCATACAAACAAACAAGATTGATTTTTGGCTGGCCAACAGATGGAGAAAAGGAAGATTGTTTTTTTTTTTTTTTTTTTCAACAGGAAGATTGTTATAGTTTAGGAAAAAAACGTATGTCAAACTAGTAAACTTGTCAATTATCATATTCGTAGAATTAACCATTAGCCATTGACAAATCTGAAAAAGTTTCGATAAAAATAATACGCTCAAGATAAGATTCTTGGCGTAATGTGGTTTTTTTAGTTTCCAACCTCTTTTCACATAATTAGCAAAAGATCTCATACGCTTAGCCGCTTGTATATATAAACTGCTTATGTCCAAGCAGTAAAACTTGAAGTAGAGTTCCTCTCAAAGAAACTCTACAAAATTATCTACTACTAAAAATGTCTTAAAATCAGAGACTCAAGAGTATCCTTCCTTCAATTTGATTCTTCTTCCGTTGCATTTTCTTCTGGCTTACTTCCCAACCTCCCTAACCTTACAATGTCTTCCACCATGATTCTTCCCTCTGTTGAATGACCAATTCAAAACAAAGATCAACTAACATATTAACTTCTTGGAGATAAGCGCTAAAGCAGGTGAGGATCGCTATGTTCTTTACCTTTATCTTTGGAGAGACTACTGATTAGTTGTTGAAGGCCATCCTTAGCGATTGTGTCTTTCAGGTACATTGCAGCAGCTGCAACTTCATCTGGTGTGACCTTTCCATCTCGATCCCTGCGTGAATTCAAATGTGATCACTTTAGAATCTTACTCACAAAAACAGAACACCCAAACGAGAAAATGGAGATTATAATATGTCTATATACCTGTCAAGAAGCTGCCAGCCTTTGCCAATTTTGATATCCACATCATCAATTTCCTTCTCGAGGTTTTGTATCAGACCATCAACCTTAAAACGAATGCTTCAAGAGTTAGCTCTGATACAAACATCATCGAACTTTAATATTCTTTTAGAATGATTTAAAACCTAATTACCTTTTCCATTAGTGCAGACGAAACCTCGTCTGCTTCAGCAACTTCCTCAGCTTGGTCACTATCTTCTCTAGCTGCTTTGTATGCCTTCACTGCAGCTTTTTCACCATCTACATCTTCTCTCTCGACCATTGTGTTATAGAATTCCATCTGGAGAAACAGAAAAACAAAGTCTTTTAATCTAGGACACAAAAAGCTAATGGATTTGTGTGCAGCGTACCTCTTTCTTGACCAATCTCAGGAATTCTTCGCGCTCTCTACATACAGACTGTTCACATCAAAAACAAGCAGAGCCTCAAATAAGTATCAGACAAACTGCTCTGGGTATTCATTGTTGACAAACCATAGACTCATTTTTCTTACAGAAGCAGAAGCTAAAACACCCAATGCACGGCTAAGTTTGCAGAGATCATCTTGCTGTTCAAGAACACTAGCTCTGGCCTGTTCTTGTGCTTCGCTGGCCGTTGGTATGGTCATCTCTTTCAATGCCTTATCCTCTTCGGCACCTTTAACATCCTTAATCCTTGTAAGCTCTTCTTCTTCTTTCTCTTCTTCTTCCTGTAAATATATTGATAAACAAAATATCAACACCGGAACACACAGAATTCGAGTTCTTTTAAGTTCCTCAAGCAAGCATAATATAATACAATCAAGTGGTATATGATCAGACCTTGATCAGTTCTTCTTGCATCTCAAGGTACTCTAACTTCCTCCTTCTCTCAGAAATAGGGTCTTCAGATGGCAGAGAAGTAATACCAACAGTATCCACAACCTCGTCAGGTAGAGAAGAAAGAGTTGCTCGGACAGCATCCTCTGCCTTAACTCTTCCAGAAACCGTGAATGCCCTGATATAAACGGCTATCAGAACTTTATTCGCAATAGAACTGATGGAAAAACGAATTAAAAGACTTCTGGAACCTACCTAGAGAGGATCAACAACGACGAGGGGACAGAATGATTAAGTGACAAATCCATCCAATCGCGAAGCTGCAAGATTGTTCCGATACAAAAACATTAATAGCTGTAACATCATTTTTTCTTGATGGAGTTTAATATATAGATAATAAAGAACCAAGAATCATAGGAGTAAAAAAGGAGAAACCTGTTGCCTCATCTCTTCAACTGAAACCAGTCCCAGCATTCCCCGTTCCCTGCAATCCTCGCGTAGCTCAGCTTCTGAAAGGGAATCCACACCCTCAGCTCTAATCAGTTTATCATCTTCCTTAATGCTGCAATGAAAAGAGAGTAAACATTAAACATCAAAGCAAGGTAGAAAGTCTAATAACAATGAGATGTGGAAGCAACTTCACCTCCTCAGTCTTTTCCTGAGCATATATCGCAGATAAGCATCTGTTCCATATGGGCTAATACCCATATATTTGCACATGTTAACCAAGCGAGGCCTATATTAGAAAAACAAAGAGGTAACTACTGTCAGAATATGTTCTTTAAGAGCATAAGATATCTCCAAGATCAAACAAAAAAGGAGCAACAAACCTGCTAATGTTATCCAAAGTAAGCTCATCGTTGAAAAGCTTTGCAAAGCCCAAAAGTTCATCATTATGGACTATTTGACCTCTTCGAACCTGCAAGCCAGGATTACAAGAACAAGGAAAATGAATTTTAAATCCCAAACCAAAAGAAAAGAAAGTATCTGAGCCAACACAAAATTATGACTTTTTACCTTGTCTAGAAAGTCATCCAGGTCTTCAGCGGTTTTCTTTACTTCTCCAGATCTTGAATGTTTAACTTCCTTAGCCATCTCTCTGGCCGTTTCCTGAAGAAACTTAGCATATTCCATCCTTGCAAGTAATTTCCTTTTCAATGCTTCCTGTGCATTAACAAAAGAGCAACATCAAAAAAGAGATCACGAAGGCAAGAAAGTAACAAATGAATGAGTAAAGCCGACACTCCTTTGACACATACCTCTTCTTTCATCTTGTCCTGGAAAGTTGACGGTAACATATTAGGGAAGAGCTTCAAGAAAACTGGCAGAAGAAACTCCATAAACGGCACGAGGATGAACACTGCAAAGGGCACTAATCTAAAGATATCAGCTGTAGTTCGAGTAAGTTGTTGCCTTTCTCTTCTGGAGAGACTCTTTCCACCAGCCAACTTGAGAAGCAATCTAGAACTGATTCTAGTGTCTGCCCAGAGTAATTTAGTCCCCAGCCAATAATGTTTCATTGTTGACACAAACTCCTGCTTCCAGTGAGTAAGCTTTTTCGCCCAATCCGCCCTGTAGAAAAACAGAAAGTCAGTACACTACAATATCCATGCATAAAGCCTGTTAAGAACACAAAACGTAAGAGAGAAAGCTAAACCTGTTCATGGCGGCAACAGCTCTTATAGCAGGACCAATCTTAAGAACAATAGCCCATGCCCTCTGTACAATAGATCGAGCAACCTTTTTGGATTCTTGAAGACGTTTAGCTTTGGCCTTTGCTTTAACACTACTAAGACTTTCAACAGCTTGATCACATTCCTCAGGAGAAGCCTCTTTCCTATTTTTAGCAACTTCATCAACTTTTTTATCTTCTTCTTCAGGTTTCTTAGCTGCAACTGTAGTAGCATCACGA
Source organism: Camelina laxa (assembly GCA_024034495.1). NCBI lineage: Eukaryota > Viridiplantae > Streptophyta > Magnoliopsida > Brassicales > Brassicaceae > Camelina > Camelina laxa. The sequence goes on along the minus strand of CM043882.1, from coordinate 6,412,444 downwards.
ATGAATACGCTCCTATACCTCATCCCCAGAGAAGGACCAACTTCTGAACTTCCATAACCAAAGGCCGAGGAGTGAAAACCATGGAAACTACGATTGAAATATCCATTTCTAGAAAGCAACAGAAGACCATCTTCTCTTCCAGTAAAGGACTTGTGTTGAGTCACAGGTTTAGTTTCCACAGAAGGAGCACGGTTGATAACAGAATGGTAAGCATGTGAATGAACCACCGTCTGAGAAGAGTTTCCAATGGATTGAAAGCTCTGAATCGAACGAGCATAGACATTTAAGTAATCTGAAATTATACTCTTTCTCCTAATGATCGCTCTTGACGCCATTTTTTTTTCAATTTCCTTGTCGTTTTGTTCAAAGCTGACTCAACTGGTCATCTCCCAGAAGAGAAACAGTCCTTGATCTGATTTTTTTTTGGAAGAGAACAAAAAAAAAAGAATTGCTAAATCAGAAGCGAACTTAAACAAAACCCAGACGATTAATCGAAATCGATTACGAGAAAAAAAAAAAAAAAAAAATCACAATCTATACCCTAGAAAGTGAAATGCGAAACTCTTGATTTCAACCTAGTCTGAGGAAATCGGAGAAAGATACAAAAACTTACAGAAGACGGAGGAATCTGAAGATGACGAACACTGTTGACCGGTGAAAGTGAATCACCACGCCGGAGAAATTTGAGAGGTTTTAGGGATGCGGCAAATAAATCGTGACCAAAAGGGTTTTAGATTTTTATTTTATTTTTTTTTTTGTCTTTTGAGGACAGAGAATAATAAATAAAAGACATTTTTTTGCTTCTCCACCGTTGGATCATATCTAGGGCCCGTACCTTTTCTATTGTCACCACGTGTGCGAATCCTCGATCAGATGTAATATACTTGATGCTCACGACGAAGGGATACAGATTTATTTATTTTTTCTCATCAATTATTTTGGTTTTGTTTTGTATTCATAATTAAATTAATAAAATACGTTATAAACTTTTTTACTTCTCAACTAATACTAACGAGCGGAAAACTGCGGGCTGAACTTTTTTTGATAAACATTTGTAATAATTTATTTTGTTATTATGTTATTTATAATGGTTTGTGATTTAAAATTCATTTGTTTATATTAAAATTTTTATATTTTAAAAGTGTTTATTGAAAACTTGTCAATAAAACATTTGCATGTAATAAATAAAATTGTTTAAACCTATGTCAATTAAACACAATTCTTGCTATAGTTGTAAAGTAAGTAAAAATATATAACTAACATCTAAAAAGAGCAATTAAATATAGCTAATGAAGGTTCTCAAAAACTTCTTTGAATAATCACTTTCAAGTATTGAATATATTTAAATCTCAACTTTATTTTGTTTTCTTAAAGAACGGTGTGGCTAAAATAAAAATATAACTTTTTTAAATAGATTAGATACTATATCTATATCTTTTATTTATTAATGTTTAAAATTTAAGCCGTTAAACAAAACTGTTATATATTTTATTCGATTAGATTTTTGATAAAGATTTTAACCCGTGTTGAAAATATTTTATGATAAAATTTGTGGTTATATAGATTTTATTCGATTAGATTTTTAGAATTTTTTAGCTGTTAATTTTTTTTATTACTTTTCTAGTTCTGTTTCTAATAGATTTTTTATTACTTTTTGAAAATTTATTTTATTTTATGTGTCTCCAATTTTCATTCATAATTAATTATATTTATTTAATTAATTAATTGATTTTAATTGAGTTGTTATAGTGACAATTTAATGTAATTTTTTACACATTTTAAGGTTAGTTTCATATATATACTTCCCAATTAATATAGTAGGATTTTTCTATAACAAATCTATAAATTAATTTAAGTTTTGTTGTTGTTGTATATTTCTTTGTTGATAATAATGTGTTTGCATTATCTCTCTAACGGTGTGTAACCATTAACAATGTTCCGATTCCTTTGCTGATTAATAAACATTTTTTAAGGTTAGTTTCTTTTTTGTACTTCTCAATTAATATAGTAGGATCAAACAAACAAAAAAAGTATTATACTCATTATCATTACTCTTAAGATAATCTATCAATTTCACTTCTTAGGCAAAATTCACATATCTGTAATTTTAGCATTAATCATGTTGGATTTGATGCTATATTTTTCACATATCTGTAACATGTGCTTCCAATGTCAATATGAACAAGTGATGTGTATGTTTATCATAAAATATATTCTTTACAAAATAACCCAAAAAAACTTATGAAATGAAACAAACAAACATTATAACAACAACAAAAAGTGATCTTCTGTTTCTAACAAGGCTAGTGAGTTTGTGAATCTGCTTCTTTAGTATGCAATATCTCACTCCCATCTTGTTTTTTCTCCATGGGTTTTAAGTTGAAGGTTTTGATTGATTCAATATTTCCATTTCATTTCCTGCAAACAAAAAAGAACATAACATGATGAACCTGGATTAACTAAAGATTATATAATTCAGATTAAAGAAAATGAAACTTTTTTTTTGTTTACCAAGGGAACTTAAATGTGTCTTTCCACCAACCCTGCTTCGAACAGTTTACGACTATCTTGTCGAGCCGAATAATAATCTCAGAGAACGTTGGCCTCATACCGATTTCTGGATGCCAACATTCCTCAATTAACCTAACATTATATAATCACGACTTGTTAAGGTTCAAGAAAAACAAATCACAGATAATGTTTTTGTTCCATGAACAAGATCTTGAAATGCTTACTCTTTCAATTCCGGAGGGTAACTCTTTGTTTTTGTTCTGATTGTTGGTCTTTTTCCTTCTATACACATCGATTCTGCAACCTCTTCAGGTGTTTTAGGATGGAATAAAGATACTCCCTCAGTCAACTTCACATATGATACCAAACAAACATTGCAGAGTATGAGACTGAGACATTTAACTATAAACAAAAACGCTAAAGATTTGTGTTACTACCTCATACAAAATGACACCAAACGAATGCACATCAACCCTTTTATCGAAGACTTCGTCTTTGTAAATTTCGGGTGCGATATAGTAATCTGCAGTTAAAAAAGGTAAGAATAGGATCTTTCAAGAACAAAGCTTCTTGTATATGTAATAAATCTGTTTCCAACTAAAATGTAGCTTTTTTCTTACTTGACTTATCGACTTGAGCTTCGTGATTCACTACTTTTGCATTTTCTTCTGCAATCTTTGACAACTTTATCAATCCAAATCCAGAGATCTTCAATTGCCCTCCTCTATCCAGCAAAATATTTCTGGCACCTTACAAAAAACTTTCAAAATATTATCCAAACTGTTTTTTTGGCACTTAACTAATTTGCTCTCGACTTTGTCTTACTTTGGCTTTAACTCGCAGTGGATGATCGGATCTGGTTTACATTCATGAAGATAGTTCATGCCTCTGGCAATATCAAGAGCAAATCTCAGAGCTTTTGAAGGTGACAGACGACCTTTTTTTTGAAGATAAACACTTAGATCACCCTGAAATTGGTTAATGAAACAAGATTGCCACACTTGGATTCGATGAAGGGGAAATAAAGTGAAAAAAAAAAACACAACGCCTACTTACTTTTGGATTATGCTCAACTACAATCATCATTGGTAGATTTTGAGTGACGGCTCCAACAAATTGAACAATATTTGGATGCCGAGCTTTCGCTAGCAAAGTCAATTCGTTGGTGAAAGCATTTCTGGTCATATCAAAGAAACAGAAAGGGCAAAACAAAGTGTTAAGTTAATTCATGTAACCAACAACATATTAAACAGAGTAATTCAAGAACAAGAAGAATGCATACACGCGTTCTCGATCTGAATAACTATCTTTCTCGAATATTTTTACCGAGACTCGCGTGCCATTCCATTTAGCAACTTGATAAGTTCCCTGCAAATGAAGCAAAAGCAAACACATCAGCAGGATAAGAGAGACGTAGTAGAAAACATTCACAGCACTTGTATATATGAGGAGAATCAACAAACCTTTGAGATGCCATCAACTTTTCGGACTTGAAGCTCGAGTGGATTAAGCTCATACTCAGGAACTTCTTTCGGATTCCCTACCGTCATTGGAGTCTTTCTGGTTTTCTAAAAATTAACACAAAAAAAACAAATCTTGAAGATGAAGCAAAGCAGCAGAGGAAGAGAAAGAAACCAATCATCTTAAGAACATAAAGATAAATATTTTTATTAATAAAAGAACATACCGGAGCTTTAGCTCCTCGAGCTTTCAAAAGATTATACACTTCAACATTCCCATAATACTTTGCATCAACCGCCGCCTGAACAATATTAACAAATATCACCTTAAGGAATGCATAATTCGGTTTAACCAAAATCAAACGAAAACAGGGGAAGAAGAAGACAGACCGTGCTACCCCAACGATCACGAGCATCAATGTTAGCTCTCCGGCTAAGAAGAACCTTAACAACTTCGTAATGACCTTCACAAGAGGCGATGTGAAGAGCCGTACGACCATCAAGATCAATGCTATTCACATCAATTCCTTCATTAAGCAGCTCCTCAACACCATTCACATCACCTTTACTCGCCATAAAAAGAAGCTGCATCGTCGAATCAAGATTCTCCGGGACAGCCATATGCGGCTCGCAAGTAAGAGACTCAGGGCTACGTCTTATCGGATCAAGCGAAGATTGACGACCAAAACTGAACCTCATATTGTTACGGCGTGGATCCAAAGAGTTTTGGCGCGTGAATTGTCGGCTTAGTGTTCGCCGCATTGATCCTGTCGAGAATTGTCTCGATATCCCACGCTTCAATTGCGCCGCTACGTTCTCCATGATGTGATTGAATTGCCAAAACAGAACAAAGGATCAGTTAAGGATCAAATCCACATTGCATCTTTTTGGAGAAAATTGCAAGGACAGAGACGATCGTGCTACGATTTTTTTTCTTTCCTTTTTTGATCGTTCTTCGTTTTGGTATTATCCATAAAACAGATTGACAAAACAATGGTTCCATTGGCTAACAATGTCGTTTTTGAGCAGTAAAACGCGGGTAATCACTATTTTTTTAATCTCTCATCTCATACATAATTAGATAGAACTAATTACATATTAAAAGACAATTAACACAAACGCCATTGATAACTAAAAAAACGAAGCTTATTGTAATAATAATTCAAACGTTGACATTTATTTGTTATAAACAGTCGAATTAGCAAAGAGATGACATTACCAGAACAAAATACAATTCTCGAAGAGGAGAGATTACATTTTTTTGAGAAACTCGGATCTGGGAATTAAATAGTGACTGATAACTTCAGAAGACGACGCGAAACTGTGGTGCGTCTTTACCATCGGCGGGAAGAATCTCCCAACGGCAAGGTTCGAGATCGTCGGAAACGGGACAGTATCCAGCGAGAGTGACTCTGTCTCCGGTGGCAGCAACGGAGCCGAACTCGAAAACCGTCGCGCGATCGGGTCGAGGAACTTCTATGGCTCCGTTCATTCCCGGAGCTGGAGTTTCTGATTTCGGCATCTGTATCATCTCCGGCTTTGACGTCTCGGACTGTGACGGTTTAGGACTTCCAGTGAACCATGATAGAATCCCCATTGCTACTGTCGAATTGATTCAACGAAGAAGCGTAATCTCGAAAAATCTGAGGGATTGAATTTAGGGTTTATCTTTTTCCCCCTTTTGTTACTTACATTGGGCTTTGTAAATTTACTCTGGGCTTCAATTTAAGCCCATAATAAACGAAAAATATGGAATTTGAGAATATATCCTTTATTTTTCATACTAATTCCAAATTAGAGCTCAAACTTTAAAATTTTCACATACAGCCCCAAATAGTTTTACGTAGAACTCGGTCACTCTTGAGCAACTTTGACAAGTTGCTTACCAACGTTTTGTCCATGTAAAAGTCCAATAAGAGCAGAAGGACCGTTCTCGAGTCCTTCGACGATGTCTTCAACGTAAGTTAACTTCTCTTCTTTTATGTAAGGAAGCACAAACTCCAAAAACTTGGGATATAGATCGATGAAGTCATATCCAGCAAACCCTTGCATCCTTATCATCTTGAAGATGATGTCCGGTAGATTTTGTACCAAGTCTCTGGTTTCAAGATGGTACTGAGATATCATCCCACAGACAGCGATTCTTCCTAAAGTTCTCATGTTTAGTAGCACAGCCTCCCACGTTTTCAAAGTATATGTCAATGCCTTTTGGGAAACACCTATATTGTTAAGAGGAAACTGATGATAGTTTGATTCTGTGATTCAAGAAACTGAATATTAGAAGAAGGAGAATAAGAACCTCTTTATGGTGGAGTCAAGATCAGGCTCTTCCTTGTAATTGAATGCATCGTCGAAACCAAATTTGTTTAGCAAGAGATCAACCTTTATGGGAACTAAAACAATGTAAGAGATGGCCGAATCTGAAAATATAATAATAATAATCTGAAAAAATGTTAACACAGTTGCGACTTTTCGTCGTACCTTTTCGTTGTAGCAAACCCAATTTTAAGGGATTGCTGATGTCCGCGTTATAATCCAACGGTTAAGATTAGTTTTTTTCTTAATCTAAGGGCTGTGGTTTTTTCTGGAAAATTCGCTCAATAAACCAAAGGATGTGTCTTTTAATGGCAACCTTTTATTCACGACCACGTCTTATGTGAAACATCGCCTCTTTCTATGCTCAGATCTCAGTCTCACCACCATTAGTTGTACCTCTTCATACTGATTTATATACCTAAACTTTAGAAACTGTAAAACAAAAATTGGTGAAACAGTGAAACATCATTTTATGAAACCAATCAACCAAGGGGTGTGTCTTTCGATTGCAACATTTTGTTCCCGTTCTTTTGTGAAACATCGTTTCTCCCTCTTTTTAATTCTCATCATCTTTTGTTGTGCCTCTTCAGCCTCATGAATATACCTAAACCAATTAACCGTGAATCACAAAATTATTTTGTTCCTTCTTCTGAATTATGAAAAGGAATCCTCTTCTAAATTTTTTTTTCCACGACGACGCCATAGTCTCTCTAAGCCCAAATAAGATACTGACGCTGTCGATTTTGTGTCCACTGATCCAGAACGTATTATATATTGTACACTCCCGTCAACGTTTAAATCAATCTTACTTTGGTAAGTTCCAAATTCTTGGGCTCTTTTCACAGCTATACAATTGTTGTTCTCATTAGTGTTAAGTATGTGGGTTTAGGTTTTGGCAGAATATTCAGGAACGAACGTAATCTATTAAAATTAAATAGGGCCTTAGAATTACTCAAGCATGGCGATTGATCCATTTTGTCTCGTCTTCTTCTTTGGGGTTGGTACAAAATTTATCCCAACGATTTAGAAACGATGGATGAAGATTTGTAATCCAATAGCTGAAATTATTTATTGAAGTGGTGCTCTTCTTTTTAAGCCCCTTGATTATAAATCGTTTTGTTAGACATGTTAAATTCTGCATGAATCAATTACATATCTACGTACAAAATAATTGTCTACATTTCTCATCATTTTTGTAAAGAAAGAGACGTGAAAATGTGAATACCCGATCTTCTTTTTGCCAGAGAAAAGTATAAATAAATATGTTTTGGTAAGCAATAAATTCATAATTAGATTATTAATAGATCCATCATCAATTCGTATTGGTTGATGTAACAGAAGTTTAATCAAGAGTTATATGTTTTTTTTTAAAGAGACGAAAAAAAATTCCTTTGTTTTTTTGTACTAATTTTTTGTGTGTTTTAATTTTATTTAAGTGCTGAAAGTAACTATAGTTGGAAGGCTAGCTAACAAGTTTGAATATGATGATGGATGAGTCTTCTTTCAAGTTTCACGGACGTGGAGGGAATCAACAAAAGAACAGTTAACTAGACAAATTTCGTATCACTTGTTAGAAACAAGGTAATCAACTGACTAATTTTTTGGTTAATGAAGAGGTTATACAATAGTTAAGCGACAAATTATATATACTGTATATGTTTATTTCTCTCTGGTATAGCTATACATATTTAATGATCCTTCTTATCTAAGCATATTTTTTGGAAATGTTTAAAATAGTTTTTGATCTTTTGAACATTTAGTAAGCATGGAACTAGCCGATTAGTTTCCAATAATTTTAATGTGGATAGTCTTTGATCTATTTGAATTCCAAAAATTTATAGATTCCAAGTATACTTTTGAGTTTGAAAATGTTTGACAAACAAAATTTTTTTTTGAAAATGTTAATGAATGAATGTAGGCATTTCCGGTTTTGTAGTATTTCCTTTTTTCGAAGAACTTGATATGTTGTATATTCAGGCCAAGTTCATCGCCAAAAACTTTTAACGTTTCTCGAAAAAACAAAGATAGTATTTTAATTATAAAGTTTTGTATCTTTTTTTTTTAATTGAAATGACTAAATAACTGACATGTGTGTAGTAGTAGTTGAGAAACGTTTCTAAAAGTCCCTATTGGAGAAACGTTTCTTTCTCTTTCTTCAGTTTTTAATATTTTATTAATTTAATTTTGTTAAGCACCGTTAAAGATTTCTCCACTGGATTTGTTAATGGGCTGAGAGTCTCACGACCGACTCTGTCAATAGGCCGAAAATCTCGTGACTGACTTTATTAATGGGTCGAAAGTCACGTGGCTAGATTTGTTGATGGACCAAGAATCTAATGACCGACTTTACCATTGGGCCAAGAGTCTTGTTACTGATCCTATCATAAATATAGTCAGCTAGCCCAAGACATATCGTAAGGGGTTAGGGTAAAGAGATCTCTCTATAAAAGGGGAGCAACCTCCAGGAGAGACTGTCATCGAGAGCAAAACAAGAGACCTAGAACACAAAACACATGACTCAACTCTACAATGCGGCTAGGGTTTATAGATTGATTTCGTTGTGCCTTGAATTCTTGTATATGAGCTCGAGATTTTGATCAATAAAAACAACTATTCAACATCTATTTCTTGTTTCATATTCAATTCTTTTTGCCCAAACAGTAACCACACCACAGGTGACAAATCAAAAGAAAGTAATCAAAAACCCTGATTTCTTCCTCCACTCTCTCATTTTTTTTGTGTCCTCTCCATAGAATATGACCATGGAGGCCTTACCTTGTAATCTCCTCGACCAGATTCTTTTCAGATTGGATCCAAAATCTCTGGTAATGATGCAATGCACAGGTCGATATATCAAGTCTCACATATCCGATGATATCTATTTCAGATCCGAATACATGTCTCGTGTCGGAACCGGTTTGCTTCACATCTCTAGCATTGGCTCAACCCTCCTCTTCTGCTACCCTTTTCGCGGTTCTACGTTATTCCGCAACCAAGATCCCTTAGATGTCAAGACTCGGGTTCTCTCAATTTGTTCTGGCCTCCTCCTACTCTCAATGGATGGTCTCTGTGTCGTCAACCCGCTCACAAAGAGGTACCGATTCCTTGATCACTCCAAATCGAAGTTTCTTTCTCGTGCTGACAGAAGGGAAGATGTAAGCTTTATTCTCGGATCGTGGCAACTGAACCGCATTGGGTTTGCGGTTGATCAAATTGACCAAACAACTCAGAGATTCAAAGTTGTTATCATAAAAGAAGATACCAAAGCCGCTTCGAATCCTGACGAAACGGTGTATCAGTTCGAGATCAGCACAGGGGCTTCTTGTTGGAGACTGTCGAAGACAACTATTACTTGCAGCGCAAGCGAACTAATGGCGGATAAGAAACCGCTTTACTTGGACGGATCTCTTCACTGGCTCAGAAATGACGGAAGCATTTTAGCTTTCAATCCAGAAACAGAGCAATCACGGCTGGTTCCTATCAAGCTTCCCCAAGTAACGACGAACCTGTTCACAGTCGCAGGGAACGTACTAGCACTGGTATCAGCGACGGATGAATTGATTTACGTTTATAACCTCGAGAATATTCTCATCGACCCCAAGTGGGTCTTGGTGAAGCAGATACAGAACCGAGCGGTGGACAAAACGTTGACGAGGTTCTGGTACCTTGGGGCGTACGACGGCAAGAGTTTAGTGGTGAGGGAGAACGAAGTTCTTCATGGGTACGACTTGAGAGCTGACGAGTGGGGAGTCATAGGTTGGGTTCCACTGTGGTGCGACAGTAATCTAAACTTTCACCATTTTACACTGTCTTTATCCTTTGCGAGAGGACTGAATGAGAAGGTGGACGTCGAGAGGGTGAAACCGGTTCGTGGTTATAATGGTAAACACATCTCCTCTCTAAGGAAAATTATGAGACTGATTGATGATAGTTCACCTTATGCTCTGGCATGGTTAAAGAAAAATGAAAAGCGACTTGAAGAAGAAAAGAAATCGAAGATGATGGTGGGTGAGCCTTCTATCCCAAACGTGGAGAGAATCAACAAAAGAAAAAGATCCAGTAGAAAAACAAGATTTTGTTAATGGTTACTAGTACTATTTATAATTACTAGGTAACAACCCGCACTGCGGGATAAATCGATTTTAGAAAAATTATTATAAGTAAAATTATTATTTTAGAACCAATATTTGTTTGTGTCAAACATAATATGTAACTAAAGTTTTTTATTTATTTATTCAAAGCTGCATTTTTTCGTGTAAAAAATATGTTTCACCCGTGAAATCTTTAAATGTGTAAAAGAAAATATTGATAAAATGTTATTTTTTATTGGAACATGTCTTTTGTGTGGTTTAAAAATCAAATTCATATCTCTTATGTTTTATTTTGTAATCATAACAATTTTGCATGTTTCTTATGTAATCAAAACAACATATACTAAATTACTCGGTAGTTTAATTAATTAATTTTATTATATGTTAGTAACAATCAGATTCTAAACTAAATTTTCTGAAGATAATCTAATTTATTGATTTAATATTTGTGATTAGGCTATTTAAATCTTTTGAGTTAGTCGGTTTGTTAATATTTTCTATAAATAACAGATTATTACACAAAAAACCATTATGAAAAATAATAAAATTTCAAAATCAACGTATTCGTGTAAGAATATATTTCTCCTGTGAATTATATGAACATGGTAAACAAATATTTATAAAATGTTACAATTTATGGATATATATATATTTTGTGTACTTTAAAAATCAAATTTTTATATTTATGGTTAATTGAGTAACTATAACAATTTTTCATAATCTAATAATCACTCATTTTAAATATATTATGAGTTTTTTTTGGGTACTAAAGTTTATTTATAATGATAAGGGTTATTGTCTCATTCCTTTTTAATAGCACATAGATTAATGTACAATTAAAGCATATATTCCTATTTGGTTATCAATATTTCCATTTTTTAATGAATAATCACACTAAATGTTGAGATTAATTAGTTTACTTAGATATATATAAATAATCACACATTATGATATCCTCTAAGTGTTATCATTTTTATATTTATTTATGAATATATAAATTTATATTTATTGAGAATTAAGTTTCCTTTAATGAGTTGGAGATAATTCAGGGCTAATATATTTCTTATAATCAGTTATAATAACTATTGAAAGTTTGTTATTTAAATATTATGGTAATAATACTAACATAAAAAATACTTTTTAATATTATTTTGTTAAAAGTTATATGTTTAATAAGTTATATGTTCTTTATTTTTATTAACTTTATCTGTTTTATAGCCTTTTTAAAATATTTTACTTATATTGATTTCTTAAAAATAATATAACTTTGACTTGTATATTTGTAAGAATTTTAGTGAAATTTTGACTTAAAATAGTATATAATGATTTAATTAGTTTTAATATGTGATATTTAAATTTGCGTGAGAATTGATGATACATCTAATTATAATTCAGTTAATTGCATTTTTGAAAATATAATGGCATGCTAATGTAATTAAGTAGAAAATTTGGGTGTTTTTGCAATGTGTCTCGACCTCCATTGCATGAAGCACATAAGTTTTTCAAGAGAAATGGCTTCATTATTATGATATATTTAAGTTTTTCGAGCATAAACATTTGTATATTGTGGAATCTGTTCATAATTTGATTATTTTAATTATTTATGATACTTTTAAAAATCGTTCTAAACTACTAACAATTTATGGAAAAAAATATCTAATTTCTAAATCATCATAAATATTTTTATATCGACATTTAGATCATCAACTGGTTCACAATGAGGATGGAAAATTGTAACTTGTTTAATTACATCTATGCATAGCAAATATGGGATTCTTACACAAAATGCCATTTATTGAATCAAATTTTTTGTTTTTGCCATTTGTATCAATAATTTTCAGTTTTACCATTTTTAAATATGAAATATTTCAGAGTTTTTTTTTCATAAAAAAGATACTTTATAACAAAAACTATAACATAAAAAAAAAACTGGAACCTAATAAACCCAAACATCATTGTAAATTTATGTTCTTAGTTATAAAAAGGTGGCATTTTTGAAAGTGTTTTTGGACAAAATGGCAAAACCTATAAACACCCCTCGAGTAAGTCCCTAGTAATTAACTGTAGCAAATATAGAGTCATCAAAATTTTATTTTGTGAAAAATACTAGCTAGTACATTCCTTTTTGTCTTTCTCAATCTAGAACTAAAATGAAACGTCTATCTTGTGCGTCGTCTATAGAAAGAACCCTTTTGGTTTGCATTGCACTATATGACATCATCCACCACAGCTTCTGCAGCCTCCGCTAGCACCACTTCAAGCCGGCATTCCGACTCCCCAATAAATTTCTTCACGTTTTCAAACTCTTTAGCAGTTCCTCCATAACCAAGAACACGCAACACCTTCACTTGGAATGGACACATGGCCACATCGTCTGTGTAACTATCAATCCCCTGCAGAAGCATCAAGAAAATGCATGTAAAGGATCAATCACTAAGTCCCTATCTCTGTCAGTTCATGGGTTTTTGCTAATGATATATCTACCTGGATGATTAGAGTTTCCATCTTTGGAGACTGCTCAAGCAGATATGGCAGCAGTTCCCAACCTTGTTTATCCTTACTCCCAAAAGACAAGCTTACCAGATTGTTGAACACCGGTCGAAGTAGTCCATGTCTAACACATCGAGAAATCACCTAAACACACAGACACACAAACACTTAAAAGAAAATCCAAGCTCACTAAATATTGTATAGAAGGGAAATTGGGAAAACTTACATAAACAGAATCGGGAGAAAGATGCAGGATCTCCACGTTGCATATCCCTTCAATGAGATCTGATGATACATCAGGCCTCTCGAGTAATGAATATCCAGCTTAGCTTCCACTAGGGAAGCCAAGTTAACTTGTTCGTATATAGCCAAGGCATAATCGGAGTAGTCCATGGACACAAGACTTGGGGCGTCAAATGACATAATACTATAGGGATCAATTTCAAGCTCACAATCGTAGTGAACTGATAGCTTCTTGATGCTCCGACTCGATATGCAGTATGGCAGTGCTTCGAAGTACTTGTGACGTACGACTAAATCCTCGAGCACTGGACAACCAGGAAGAAGCACATGACACAGATCTTCATATTCAAAAATGACCGATTCCAAGAAGAGACTCTTAAGTGCTGGAAGAGACAAATCTGGAGGAAACTTTCCAAAAGAAATTCGTGTCCCAATGTCAGCTTAACCAGTGTCTTGCTCATGAAGAACTCATAAGGCAGCAAGATGTCACCATAGGTAGGCTCAATACTAACGTCAAGCTCCACTACACCACGCTCTACGGCATTACGTATCCAGGGGTACATATGATCCACCTCACTGTCGTCGCCAGTGTGATATTTTAGAGAGAATTTCTTGAGCGGAGAAGCGCATTGCAAAGCCAGTGTTCTATCGACAAAGTTCCTGAAGCACTCCCGGACCTCGTCCCTCTCTCGCTTACCATCTTCCAGTTGCAGGAAGACAGAATTATCAAAATCGAGATTTGTGTACCAATGCAAACAAATTCCTCCACTTTTTCGAGAGAACAGATGTTGAAGCAGCCAGTTTGGTCGGAACTCTGGACAAGATGTCGCCTAGAACCTCATGAGGGAGCCAGCTGACTGCATCTTCGGAGCCAGTATCCAAATTTTTGGTATCCATAGTGACAGAAGCAATCTCTTCCTTCAAAAGCCAAAATGCACCCAACAACAAATAAATAAAAAAGAGAGGATATCAACATAACTTAGAGTCCTAGACAAAGCTCAAGATTGTATGAATATGAATGTTACAATAAGAACCAGAGAGGGGAAGAAAGACCAGAGAATTTGCCACAAACCATAAAGTCCAGTATTGACAATAACAAAGATTTAAGCTCGCAACTTAGGCGATGAAAAGCTGAATTAACGAAGATAGTACTTTCAGGAAAACAACAAGGTTATAGAAGCTACACGCTTTTCCCGTTTTGAATTGAATTAATGGAAGATTAAAGTTCAAACAACACTTTTGAGCGCTTGTAAGAGGAAATCATGGAGAAGATCCACATCCAAAAAAGTTGCAATCAACAATGATGTTTCACACTTTTTTCCGTTTTGAATTGAATTAAAGGAAGATATTTTGAGTTCGAATAGCACCAGAAAGCTCAAAAATTGTCTGAAAGTTACAGAAATAACCAGAGAGATAACAAAGAAGAGAGAAGCTCCACAAACCATAAGATCCAGTATTCATTAATTAATTACAAAGATTTGAGCACACACAACAACTACGCGATGAAGCTCAAGTGTAACAAAAAAAAAATAACAAGGTTTAGAGAAGCTAAAGGTTCAGGCTTTTTCCCTTTGTTTTTTGTTAATTGAAATTAAAAGGGGAGATTCGAGCTAGAGTAACACCAGAAAGCCGATTAGTAGCAAACTACACCCATTTCATCGAACTTAAACAAGTGTAAGCTCAAAAGAACAACAACACTTTGTGCCCTTCCCTAGTAGGAGAGAGAACAGAGATCAGAGAATATCCACACATCCCAAAATTGCAATTAAACAGTGACGTTCTACAAAACTAAAACTAAAACAAAACAAAAAGCAAAGCTTCAACCTTTTTCCCTTTTCGATTGAAGAACCGAAGATTTTAGCTTTCTCCCTTAAGTGTTAGTCTCTCCCTTCGACAAATATGAAGAAAGAAGATATACCCTAAATAATAATTACTTTTAATTGTGGAATCTGTTCATAATTTGATTATTTTTACATTTTAAAACGACGTCACTTACATTTTCACAACTAATAAGAAATTTATATATAATATGTTTAAAGGTCATAGACAACTGTTGGGGCGTTGAAACCCAGCCTCACTCCCTCCGGCATGACTACAGTCAGCTATAGCCGGTTTATTCCGGTACATTAACTTCACATCTTGAATTCGTATTCCGGTACACGGCTTCTTAGCGCTACAGTCCAATTTTACTCCTACTTCCGTCGCTGATGTCCCGTGTATATCCAAGAACGTTACATCGCTAATTTTTACCCCAGATACCTAATGATATATTATATATAAACCAATTCATATTCAGATTACACATTAGTTTTCAAATGTAGTAATGTTTTAATTCAATTTGAAGAAAGATACAAATATTATTGAACGAACCTGGTTAGGACAATTTTCGTTGCCGGGGCAATAGTTTTGGTCAATGACGATTGGGTTTTGTACGTTGTTCATTACACAATGTTGGAAACGGATGTTTTTAGCGAATCCATTACTGGGCCTGGCCCATGACTTTATTCTCACCCCATTCTCTGTTCCCGTAAACGTCGCCGTTTTCACTGTTATGTTTTGCACACCTGCCTCCACATTTTCTTTTCCCAAACTCCCAATGCTGTGGCAATGTGGCATTATACAAAGTTACCAAATAAAGGTTAGAACCGAATTTAAAAAAAAAAAAACGAATGAAAGGTTCTAGTGTAACACTCTAGTAATGTTTGTTCACCAATGAAAATAAAATTACAAGTAATTAATTAGTAACAAACTGATTACCTGATCCCATGGCCAGGGCCACAAGCGACGTTTTCGATCCAGAGTCCGTTAGTGCCAGGACCAATGGAGACACAGTCATCGCCGGTGGAGATTTTAGAGTTGAGGATTGAGACGGTGGAGGATGACTGCACGTGGATGCCGTCAGTGTTTGGACTGTTTCCGTCAGCCGAAACTTTGACTCTGTCGAGCTTTACGTTACGGCAGCCGTTGATCACGACGTGAAACATCTGACTGTTGAGTGACGTTAGCCCGGAGACCAACACGTTGATTGAGTTCTGAATCCCTATGCTCTGTTTGCAAAAATTTTAATTTGTTGCTCTCACGTGTCAATTACATTTTATCCAAATATAATAGTGTATACATCAATATGACTCTATGATTGGTAGACACATGTGATGTGAATGAAGATTCTACGTTAATTAACGCCCTCAGAAGTCAACTAAACATAATAGTATTTTTTTGTAATTGCCCTTACCTTTGCATTGCTATGCCTATGCATGGATGTAACTTGTAACTTATGTTAGCGGAAAAGTTGAGAAACAAAATTACGGAAAATGCATAATTTGGATCGTGCTAGCGGAATTGGCGGGACTTTTAAAAAACGGCGTATATATTCAACTATTTTACCTAAGAAAATGCTTTTAAATGGTTTCAACAATTTCAAGTTTGGAATATATATGTATGATACTTTTAAGTTTATAGATTTACGGTACCCTTTAAAATTTATGTCATCAAAGATAAACGTTTTCCCTTTTGAAACAAAACTCTCACCACTTTTACTCATTTTGATCAGAATTTGTATCACAAATAATATTGTTCAGTTTGTAGGTTAGCACAATCTAATTATAAACGCTATACAGTAAATGCATAATTCACAAATAACAAGAAAAGGCGTGAAAATGGTAAAATCTTACCGTAGCGCCACTAGGGCAATTCTTGCCGGATTTCTTGCAAGACCATAGAGAAGTTCCTTGAGCGTCAAGAACTCCGCCGTAGACAGAGAGGCCGTCGAGATGTTCGAAGAAAATCCAATAGTTTTTACCACCGATGACTCGATAATCCGATGGAGCCACAAGTGTACCTTGGATACGGACCGTGACGGACTTGCGTTTACACTTGGCACCGTCAAAAACAATGCTTCTTAATAAAAACCGTCCTTAGGTACCAATATGGTGACCGGCTTGACCGAGGCGCAAGCTTTCGCCCACACGGTGGTTAAGGCCTTTGTGGAGTCGGTTTTGCCGTCAGGTTTGGCTCCGTAAGAGAGGATATTGTAAGTTTGAGCTGACGACGATGAGATCGATAGGAGAAAGAGAAGAATAATGGTAAGTGAAGAAGGCATTGTTTAGAGAGAGATGGAGAAGTTGATTAATAGTGGTGGTGGGTGTGTGGGAATTTGAAACGGTTTAGTGGAGGGTATATATAGTATTTGCGTATTTATGAAAGGGACTATTATTACTTTTGTAGAGTAATATTTTTCTATTTATCAAATAAACGAAACCTTAGATCTAAATGAGAAAGTTTGATATGAAAATTGATTTTCTTGAATAGTTAATTTATTCGAGTGGTTTGTCAAGTGATGATTGGCAACATATTTTATTTTGTCAAAATTTTAGAATATTGCAAGTTGTATAGATTTGATTTTTTAGAAGTTGGTGTCTGTTGTAGGTCATTATCATGATCTCTACTTTATAGTATGCTTTTATCGTGATTCGTGATTCGTGAGTAAATGCATGATCATTTATAAGATGTTATGACTTTATATAGTAACTAATGATGAAATCCATGTCATCGGATACACAAGAATTAGTATCTGTTTATTCAAATGTGTACGTAAGTTTTGTCCGAGTTCTTACGATTTTTAGAGTGGAACTCAAACGTGTTCCTACGTTGAAATCCATCTATATATGTTGTATTGAAAAATTAATAACTGAAAAAAAGCAAGTGGAAATGGTCAGGGACAGTGCATGTTGATGGCAGGGAGCATAAGATCAAAGCATGTGACGACTCAAATTGGTAGTAACCGAATTAGCTTTAATTATCAATAAAACGTTACACGATTCCAATTATTTTAAAAAGCAGGGCAAGGAATTTACGGATCCATGGATATATTTAAACAAAAATAAATTAAAGCGATTAAAGAATGAAAATAATGTACGGGTCATACGGAACCAAACATGAGTGGGAAACGTGACAAGTGGAGGATTAAACGGAGAAGCAAATTGGCCAATAACAACATATCACAAGTATATTTTTGAGGGGATATGATTTGATAATCACATTCACATGCATGGCAAAACTATTCAGAAAAAATGTGATGTTTTGACAATCACAACACATTTATTGCCGCATGCCGTGTTATTAGGATCACGAAATGTAATTTAAATATATCGAACTAAAGTAGTGTTGCTGAACTTAAACCATAGGAAGAAGCATGTCTTTGTTATGTTGAGTTCATGTTTCTTCTTTCATTCAAGATTCCAAAGATATCTCCATATTCTTTATAGCGTTCACAACATAACCCTTAAGTTTTAATAGTTGGCTAAAAATAAAATAAAATCGGTGGTCCAAGGATAGGTAGAGAGGCCTTTTAGGTTAATTTTAGTTGGCTATATATTAACCGACGGCCTACGAATACGTCGAGAGACTAGAGAGACCTACATTGTAAAGGGATAAGAAGAAATTAAAATTTGGGAAACTTGTATTGCCAAACAAAGTTGAACCTAGTATATTTTTTTAACGATCGAATGGTATAGGATACAAACAACTTCGTCTAAAAACAAAAACAAATTTTACTTAATACAGTATTGACCAAAACAAAAAACATTTGTTAGAAATCAAACAGTCTATTATTATGTTTTTGTGTTGTTATTGTGTTAGTATTAGAGAGATCTATGTGTAGTTTTTGGTTTAGCTCCAATTAGAAATAAGCCAAACAGGCGCAGTCCGCAAAAGATGACTAATCTCCACCGTCCAACTCACACATCACATCACATACATTCGTTTTTCTTAGGACGACGAGTCACCTTATGATGTATAAGCCAATGTAACGAAACTTTAACAACAAACTATCTTAAAAATGATCGAGACATCCTATAAAGCCAATCGAAAATTTAGAATGTATGACAAAGAATAGGTTGTGGTATGTGTAGATGAGAATTCCTAATTTACAATTGGAGCTTGTCTTTCTCCGAATCCATCTTTAAAGAAGAAGATGAACAAAAACAGTAAGAAGACAGAAGACGTGAGAAAACTGAAATCAATCAATCAATCGAGGTAGAAGAGAGTAACAATCTTCCGGAGATTTTTGGCTTCTTGACATGTTTCCATGAGAAGCTTACTGTCATGAAACGCAAAGCAGATGATTTGTTGCACTTGTGATATGATGTCCATGTTACAAAGCCTGCAAAACAATTTTCAAGTTAACCTACTTAGAGATACGTCTCAGAAAATTTATTTTACAATGTTTCACTATATCGTGATGCCATCTTCTTCACGGTTTTGCTACTGCATGTATGAGTTAGTTAGTGACAAACCTGCTGGCTTCTAGTAATGGTAAATGGTCATTGTGAGGCTTTTCTATCACATTTTGTACCTGTTGTAGACATTACAAAGGAGACTCAGTTATACTATAGCATAACCAAGAATGGATGAGATCCAAATTTATAGCAGACAGATGTTAATATTTAGAGTGTTGAAGGAAACAGAATTGTGAAACTAGTCTCTTACTTTTGACAGTAGTTCCTGGCTCTCAGGAGGTTGTTTTTTCAGACTTTGAGGTAAGATAACTGTCAGAAGCTCTGGTCGCTCTGCTCTAAGTGCACCTCGTATAACAGCTGCATTGGTTCCAGATGCACCTGAAGTGTATATATGGTTCTTCTGCAAGATAAATCATAGGGGAAGAAGATGGGTTATAAGATGTGGTGGACAAAAATATGATTCAGAAGTTGTAGTAGCCTTGTAGCCAGGCCAATGTCTTACAGTGATAACCATAGCATAGCTAAGAATCTGAATGAGCTCTTGATGCATGAAACCCATATTTCTTGTTCCAAAGAAGCCAATAGATCTAGGTCCTTGTTGCTGTATAGCCAACAGCTCCTGCAAATTTTCACATAATGGTTACAACAAACTAAAAGGCTCAAAAAACATTTGATCTTCCATCGTATTTGTCAACGAAAATTAGGTGTGGACTTACTTGTATATAATCCACATCAGGTGCTGGTTGTAGCTCTGACACAGTAACTGAACCAGGTCCTTCGACGATAGCCTGAGCCTGAGTTGGAATCCTGAGTCCGGTGGTGGTGTCTTCATCAGATTCAAACCTACATGTCACATTGTCCTCTTTGCTAATCCAAATATCTTCTACGTCCTCTTGATCTCTCGTGTGTTCAGGAAAGCACTATATATATACCAGCACATAGAAACAGATCCCCTGGGAGTAAATCAAATGCAATAGCTGAAAAGCAACAAAGACTATGGACATAGAGATTGGGATGTTGTGAGCATAAAGTTTGAAACAAAGATGGTAAACCATAACTTCTGCGCTCACTAAATCTTCTGCTTCTCAGAGAACTAAACTTAACAACAACAATTCAAAAAGGCTCCAATCATGAAACTAGTAACACCACATGGCATGGTAAGATAGAATCTGATAGCACCAACAAAAAGGGACCACAGAGTTGTTAATTGCAGATGGTAGGTTCAGCGTTAACCTAATTCAATGAAATGAACTCTTGAGAGAATCACAAATCAACAATGAATTGGCACCACAGCCACAGGGGTACTATGGAACTCAACCTCTCTATAGTCTATACTAATGAGTAAAAACAAGTCACCAACATATTGATGAGGCGAATCAAAAGGCCGTAAGAGAGGATCAGAAAAAATACCATGGGAATAGAGGGAGAGGAGGATCTAAATCGGCGTCGTCTAACAGAGAAAAGCGGAGAAGAAGAAGAAGGATGAGATTGGGAAGAACACGAAGTAGAGGAAGAGGAACGACGGCGATAGAAATTAGGGTTATCGGATCGGAACGGAGAAGGTAGCGATGTTGTAAGAGTTAACAAAAGCTTCAAAGGTAGAGCCGAACTCATCTCCACCAACCAAGTAAAACGTACGACGATTCAGTTCTCTTGAGATATGATTTTACAAAGAGCAATCAAAGATTCTTTAAGAGTTTCGATTATCTCAGGTGAAATTCGTCGGGTTTATGATGAAGAAGAGGAAGAAGATAAACACAACGTTGAAATCGGAAGAAGAAGAAAGCTAACAACAAGGTGAACAGTGAAGAAGAAGAGATGATTGACATATTTTACCAAAATTAATTTCCGGTTTAGATTTGAGATGCTCTTTGGTTCAGTTAATTAACCGCACATTGGATTATTCAAGCTATTGGTCCGTTTATGAAAGAAAAAAACCAAATGTGGCAAAACTTTTCTAACTCCATCTAATTCCAAGTAACAGAATTTTGTTTTTGTTTTATGGAGTAACATTTTTAGTAAGATCAATCTCTCTAGTAGATCTTTGAAGTTAACCCTTCCCTCCATTATATACCAACCATCTCGGTTTTTTTTGGTCAGACAGCTCCGGTTCACTGGGGATGAACAATTACCGGTTTTCCCCGCCCAAAAGAGAATCCCCTTGTGCCATCTGGCATTCGAGGTCCTGGTGATGGCTGTTGCTGTTGCTTTCCCATGCTCACTTGATGATCTGTGTTGTTGTTCATTTGATTGTTTGAAGGATGATGAATCATACGCCCATTCTGGTTCTGCTTTGTATTTTCGTTTTGGTTATGCCCTCTTCTCTTCTTCTCTCCTTGTTCCTCCTCCTCTCCCTGTTCATGTAAATATAAAGCTGAGAATCTCAGGAGAAGAAAAGCTTAACCTCAAGTTTCAAGTGCTTTTGTCTGTCTACTTACATGACCATCCCTTTCTCCACCACAATCTTCAAACTTTTTATCAACATCTTCTTCCTTTCTTCCTCCTTCTTGAAGAACATGTTTTGGCTCTTTCGTCTATAGATGAGACCAAACACAACAATAAGCGATTGGAACTCTGAGGCTGGCGAATACTATTAAGTGCTCTTTGATCTGTAAACAATGTTGTATGTACCTGATCCTGCAGCATCAACCTTACCCTAAGACCACTCCTCCAATTTCTTTCTTCATTTAATTCAGCAACCTGCAAAATAACATTAGCCTATAAGTTATCACATTGTCAAAGGAGAAGTAACACTGTTTAGTATGGGACTAGACCACAAGAGACTTACTGCTTTCTCTGCCAGCTCAACTGTCTCATACTCAACAAAGGCGTGGACCTATTTATACAAAACAAGGTAAAGAAACATGAACTTTGCATAACAGCAACACAAAATGCAGCAGCTTCACCTATTTTCAAAACCAAAAACAACATAGCGAGCATCTTAGTCACCTTGTTACTGAAATCAGTGTTAGCTGATCTAGCTGCTGATGGAAAACCATAGCCAGAGGTTTGTGGCTGGCAGGTCCGAATGTGCTTCACACTGACATATAAATGATCAAATTTCAGAGACTTCTGCAAAAATCGCAGCTGGTCTAGGAAAAGAAGAAGTAACTCTTCGGTTTATAACATAGATTTGCCGTACCTTCCAACAGCTGAGAAAATCTTCATGAGATTATGGTAGCAATGATCCCCAGGTAGGTTTCCGGCAATCACTATTCGAGACTGGATATGATAAGTTGTTATTACAAAGCAAGTACATAATCAAAGTTTCTCATAGTTAGAAGCTACAAAATTATACAAATGTGAAGTAATGGAAATGTCATAGAGTGATTGAAGGAAGCTCTACTACATATATAATAACAGAATGAACGAGATTGAACTACCTGTAACTCTTCCAGAGCAATTTTGGTAATGGGATTAATGCGTCTCACTTTCTGTCCATCTTCACTAACAACCTGAAAAGTGAGTTAAAAGTAAACCTGAGTTCTTGACGCTTAAAAGATGTTATTTATCAGACAAATTTGGATTGAGTAGCCAAGAAGAAACAGTGAACAAATGAAATAGCATTAGTAGCATAAGGGATACCCACAAGCTTTGAGGAGTTTTGTAGCACTGAGGCAAGCTGGGAGTGACTGTTGATGAATGATCTAATTTTGTTGAAAGATGCAACTACATGTACAGGCACTGAAAATAACAATACCAAAAACTAAGTTTCTGAGAAAACTAAGTACCAGAATGAAACATCATTGTTGAAATAGAACACACTAAGATTGACCAAGAAAAAGCACAATGGATCACAAATAGAGAGAAATAAAAAAACTTTAGCAATAGACATCTCTTACCATATCCTTGAGGGTCCTTGCTGATAAATCTCATCAAAAGATCTGTTGTAGCCAAGTTCAAGTCGCCGAAATAGTATTCCACCTGACAATGATTGACTATTAAAACGTCGAAGCAAAGCAGAGATTTTTATGGTCATAAACGGATAAGAAAGGATTAAAGATTGAAGCTTTAACCTGTTTCACTATCTTCTGGACTGTATCCTCAGGTAAACCACTCTTAGGATCAATGGAAACAGAAGCTCCAGTTTCGGGTTGATCCTTCTTCTTACGATCTCTCCGCCGCACGTGAGGTCCAGTAAACAGAGGCGGAGGATGGTGGTGGTGGTACATATGAGGAATACTAGGAGGTGGGATCATCATCATCGGTCGAGCAGGAACGAACTCTGGAGCACTAGCGTTGAGGCGACTTGAGAGCGGAGGAGTTGGGGAATGTGACAGATCATCGGATTGAGGAGGAGGAGTAAAGGAATCTAGGGTTTGTTGATCAGCCATTCTTGGTGATGGAAGTTTCACAATGGACAAATTAGGGTTTAGTGAGCTGAGGATTTAGCAATCAAAGAGATTAGTGTGAAACAGAGCAAAGACACTTTTTTTTTTTTTTTTTTTTTTGGGAGAGTGATCCTCTCATATGGCGTTTCGCCTATTTATATGCCTCCATGTTTTTTTTTTCTTATGATTCGTTTTATTAATCCAAAGTCAATCCTATTTACAAGTTTAATTTTGGTAATTAGCATATGCCTCCAAAAGTTTTCAAATCTTGCAACTCTTTAATTATTATTTTTTCCTAGATTAGAGAACAGTAATTAAAGAATCAAATTTTGATTACTTGATGACTTCTTCTTGGTCGAATGACTATTGTTCTCAGCCGCCAGTCATAATGCTACTAAGATTTTTTTTTTTTTTATAATAAATACTAATAACGAAAATTTAATATGAAATCTTGCAAACTATTACATTAGTTTACAGCCGAAAGAAATAAAATAAATTAGTTACAAATAGTTCTTAATCTATGTATGTGGGTTTTAAATAGAAAAATGAAAGGAGAAAATAACACTAATTAAACACAGTGAAATCCCATAAAATATAAATTCAACAGATATACTTAGTTATAGACTTTAACAGAAAAGAAAATAAATTTGAAAGACCATTTTTTTTTTTGTCAACAACCATTTGTAAAGTATAAAAATGGAAAAGAAAGATAGACAAATAAAATTGATGGAAGGTATGTAACCAAACCACTACCCAACCCAATAAACCTTCCTAGTCCCCCCCAACCTCCACACACACAACACATATTTACAAAAACCCTTTTCTTTCCTCTCTTCTTCTTGTTTTGCCTTTTTACTATTGTTCTTTCTTCAACAATCATACATATATACACACACAAAAAAAAAACATTACAAAAAGAAAGAAACGAGAGAGCAAGATCGAAAAGAGAAAGAGAGGAACCAATGGATGGTTTGATTCCAATGGCGTTTAAGGCTATGAAGAAAAACATGACTCGTCGGCGTTACGAGTGTCTCTCTTCCTCAGCCGGCACGACTAAAGATTCATACGACTACTACGACCACTTCCCCTTCGCCGCTAAACCTGATCACTCCGTTGTATCTCAACCCACGTCGTCTTTGGACCATATAGAGATGAATAACGTTGGTGTTCAACAACAGCGTCACCGCCGTGGTTGGTCGGTAGGAGATTTCTCTTCTATGTCTTGTCGAGAAGGAAGAAGATCATCTGGCGCCGACGGTGGCGGAGACATCGGTTGTTCTCCGTCAAGGCGAGGACAGCTTGTGAGGAATAGAAGCCATAGATTGTTCTCTTGTGTCTCAGGTGAATAATTTATCCATCCAAATAATTAAAATAAAACAAAAAAAAGTTTGTTTGCATGATCTTCTTTTGTGTTATGGGTGATCATTTTTTTTGTTACGAAAGTCTCTGATGAAGTCGTCGGGGGAAAAGAATGCAAATTTTGTACTTCTGGGTGTTATTCCGATATTGATGTGTAAAGTTTTGGGGTTTAGTTTCACATTTACATTAATTTGTGGCTCTATACCGAAAAAAGAAGAAAACTTTAGCTGTTTAGCAGTGCGTTATCGAAATATATATTTTACTAATGTTTCCAAAAGTCTTCACCTAATAGTGTACAGTTGACAATGCGCTGTACACGGTGTTAGTTTGAGACTTTGCGTCGTAAAAGAACGTGTTCACTAATGAAATATAAATCTTTTTAAAATTTAATTTTTTTTAAGATGGCTAACTTTTAACGTTCTTATTATTGAAAAGATACACGAGTATTATTATTTTATGTTGTTTAATTTTGACTAACTAATAACTAATGATATCTCTTAAGTATGTATAGAAACATCCTAAATAGAGCTTCCAAAGAGTTGAAGTAATACACAACTCCACCGATCCAAGGGTTAATAATGGGGCCACTCGACCTAGTCAATAGTCATAGCCCTTAAACGGTCCCGAAGATATCCTAAACAGTAAACACACTAATCGATTTTGATGATTTAATGCTAACATGTCAAAATAGTTTAAAGAATTATTCTGAATCTGATCTTTTCTTAAACCCTGAAAATAATCTTTCTTTTTTTCCTTCTAGAAATAAGGAATCTAGTGGAACCAAGAGCACAAATAAATGGTATGAAAGTCAACAAGTATACATATACATCAAAGAAGTAGCTAAACCATAACAACTTAAGACTTGTTTCGTTGACTTTTTTGGTCCCATTTCTCCACAAACCACAGCTTCGACGTATGTAACTATCTTAGATCGAGTATAAGCATTGATTGTCATTTTAACACACTTGTCTATTTTCTTTACAGATATCATACAGCATCTTTCTCTACACAAAACCCATAAACTGAAATACTCGAATTCAATTGTAGTCTTGCTTTAAATTTCAAGATATAGAAACCCTGTGGCTTTACAGATTTCACAATCCAGTGAGCTTCAGAGGTTTTGGGATTCCTCTTCAAATTAAATATGTGATAACTGCAAATACGAGAGTGGGATTCTTTACTAAACTGTGACGACTGCAAAAAAAAAGAAACAAAACCATGTCAGAGAAGTTACAAACTTAGAAAGAAATCCCTAAGAAGCTTTTCAATGTTCTAGGTGATGCAAACTACTTCTTGAGCTGCTTTCACTAGAAAAAAATTGTCACAAAGATGCTAAAAACATCATCAAGATTTCAAGAGGCGGTGCAAAACCACGAATGCGTTTGTTGATGGTCATCTAAACGAATTGATCAACACAAGGATGATCAATATGCATAGATGTCAATCAACAAACACATTCAAGGGTTGCAAAAGAGATAAGAATAGAAACCCCTGTAATGTTCATGGAAGTTAAAGATGTATAAAAACAAGTTTTGGGATTGTGGAAGTGCAGACATTGACAAGAACATGATTCCAGACAAGAATATTCTTTGGATATTCTTAAGCATATGCTTTGGAATAAACCCTTTTCTTCTTAGCTTATTCTGAATTTGGAAGATTCCTCCTACTGGCTAGCATGATGCAATGGAAACATAGAAGTAAAAACAAATGAATAACTCTAAACTTGTTCTATGGATCGATTAATCAATGCCTGAAATTGTTCTTAAAATATTACTCTTGACCTTTTCGATGC
The DNA here is from genome assembly GCA_024034495.1 of Camelina laxa. NCBI lineage: Eukaryota > Viridiplantae > Streptophyta > Magnoliopsida > Brassicales > Brassicaceae > Camelina > Camelina laxa. The sequence continues at coordinate 6,385,615 of CM043882.1, read as the reverse complement.
AAAGAACAAACAACAAAATATCGCTAATTCGAATATATAATCTGAATAGTAAAGACAAAAGAGTAAAGAAATCATTACCACCTCTGTAGAGAACTTCATCATCTTCCTCTATCAGTTATCAGAGACTAATTTGCCACCAGGCATATCTAACTTCCCACCAATCATATCTTGGACCATCGGTTTCTAGATCGATAATGTCCCTGTGTGTAACCATTCCTCAAATCTTTGATCGCTGCAGTTAAGAAACCAATATAAAGAACTTTCTAATTCGCTTGATCATGCATATCCACGTTTCTCTAACATCCTAGCTACAATGCGATCATCTACAAGAGGTTCGATCATAGTTCCAACTCTCATCTAAAGATACTGAGTCATCCTTTGAAACAATGGCCCTAGGACTCATACTGAAGCTAATCAAATTAGCAACTTAAGAGCTAACCATTCGTGCCTTGGAGGTTGGAGCTTAAACCTTAGAATCTCTAGTTACTTTCATCCAGACATAGCCCTAAGTCTTGCCATTGAGCCCACGAAGAAACTTAACCACAGGAGCTTGGAAGCTGTACTACTATACTTGCAGATAATTCTTTACACATTGTTCCAATTTCGACCTAAAGATTCCAGTTTTTCTCTACGTAAGCCAAAACAGGGATCAGATTCTCTTACTCACACTGCTCGATACTCTCCAACTCATCGGTGATTATGCCTCAACCTTTGAGATACTCAGCAGATTTTGTCGTGATTCACGAGCCCTGCATTAGATTTGCTGCCTCAAAACATTAAAAAAAGTCACCTTGATAGATTTTTGATTTTACTTCCAATTTTATCCAAGTTTTTTAAAAGATCGGAAGACAAGGGATAACATTAAAGGTTGTCAAGAGAAGATACAATGCAGGCGCAAAGGAAAACTAACAATAACTACTTGAACAACTCTGGCAGTTTCTGTAAGCTAAACAACAAAATTCACAGCTGAGTTTTGCTCTGGTAAGCCTTGGTTGAACAACTCTGGTAGTTTCAACGCATGTTTCCCTCTCTCAAGACATCGATCATGTTATAGATCCGCTTCTCTGCTTTAGACCGGATCTGCAATTCATGAAAATGAGTTTTTAGCAGACTTACATATGAAGAAATGCTATATTCGGTTCATTAATTTATTCGAAACAGTTGCGAAAAAGAAGGTGTCTAACCTTTTTCGCAAGGAAAAGCACAGCATCGACAGTACCCTCAGCATATATTGATCTCCCGCAAACATTATGCTGGAACTCAAAGGACACACTACAAAAGAAAAGGATTGTTTTCAGTTTCCAAGCAAATAGAGAAGAGTAAAAGAGAGAGAGAGACAGTGAATATCTTCAGTCTTGCAAGTACGTTTTATCTGGTGATGTCAAGTGATAAAGATGGAAAGCATGACCCGAGATATGCTCCTCCGGAACACCCACCTCCTCCATCTGTTGCTTAGGATCTCGAATTAATTGTATCTAATTTCAAAAGTAAGCAAAATGGTCTTAATGGTGATGATTTTACAAGAGAATGACAAATTTAGAAAAACGAAGTACGATAAAAACACCTGGTCCATGTCGTAAGACACACCCAATTTCTGAAAGCAAGAAATAACAGCTTTTGCAGTACCAGATGCATCCAATTTGCTAGCTTGATGAGACTCCATCACCTACAGAGATTAGCCAATCAGCCGTATTATGATACAACCTATAAATTCCAGTCCAATGAATATCTTAAAGTAAAAGAAGTACCTCTAAGGAATAACCAGCAAATGCACCAGGAAACTGCTCAGACATGATCTCCATGGCTGCAAGAAACGCAACCACCTATTGGACAAAGAATAGATGTTATGGGTCAAAGGATGGGAGTTGATAATTTGATATACATAGTTTAAAGCTTTTTATGACATTGAGTACTAAGTAAGCACCTGTTTACCCATTTGTGGGGAGATCACAGCATAAATCTTTGATTCCTCGACAGTTTTATACAATCGTGTCCTATCTCCTCCGGTTGTACCCATAACGAAGGGAACTCCTACTTTGCCATACAGCTCTGCGTTATCTACATATTGCAAAACAAAACAAAAACCAACCTTTGAAATCAACTAATGCAGATAAATAGATTCCAAAATCAGGTGATGTTGTAAACAAACATTCACATAATTCAGGTTCACTTACGAGTGAAAGATAAATTCTTCCAACAGATTCTATGCACAACTTAACCATAATAATGTTAAAAAATGAAAATTCTAAGATACAGGATTGTACCATTTACTGCAGAGGGAATTGTGTAGTCCACAACAATTAGTTCAGGATACTTCTCAAACACCGAAGACAGAACCTTCTCTCTTTCAGTAGGACCATGAACAAGAATCTCCTTTCCACAGACCTCAACTGTCTGGCCAGCCTCTTCACTAGAACCAAATGATGTAGGAACAATATTCACTCCTGCAGAATCTGCCGCTTTGATGACAGCTTTCCCCATTTTGCCACTGCATCCATTCACCTAAGGTACAAAGAGAGAGAGAGAACAAATGGCTTAGCTTGACCCTAAAAGATTCGCTATTTCTAACAAAAGGCAATAACTTTCTATCCAGGACATCACACAATACACATCAATGTAAAATCTAAATCTCACAATTCAAAGAGTGTTTCGGAAATAATCAGATACCAACCATGATGGATATGCCGTAACCAGGCGCAACGGACTCTCCGGCTTGCACGGAAGTCTCTGTCTTCGCCATTGACAAAACCACCGGAAAACAGCGTTTCACATTGCTCATGAAACTAACACGGCCTTTAACACCGATCAGAGCCGTTTGACTCGTTCTAGAAGAAAACGAGAAATTGCGATTCTCAGGACGATAAAGAAACACATTGGACGCCGCCATTAGCCTGTGATCAAATCCCAGAACAAGAAAAAAAAATGATAACTTTAAAAAATCACTACATCAAAACCAATGTCGACGAAGAATGTAACCAGTTTAGAGAAAGTACCCATTCGCCGCCATAATCTATACGAATCAAGATTCCCAGTTGGTCCGAGTTTGCTCCCGAGGGACGAGATCAAAGTTAAAAGTTCAAACCTTTGTTTGAAAAACTCGACCGGCGAACGCCGAACGGTACGATTCTAGGGTTTTAGATATGTTCGCCATTACGTCAGATCAAAACCCTCTGGTGAAGGTTGTGGTGTTTCAACCTAAACCGGGAAAGGTATCTAAAAGGGAAACCGGTAAATTCTCACTTCATTAATGATCAAAACCGGAGTTTCTCTTTAATTTATTGATCAAAACCGGATTTGCTCTATGTTTCCTTAGTATACAAACTGAATTTTCACTTTTAAATTAAACTGGTCATGTTATTAATTATAAAGAAATATTTTTTTTACAAATCCATTTGTTATTATATTAAAAGTTTCAAAAAGAAATCTGTTTGTTATTAGAAAAACTGGATTTATTAATGGTTTTCTTTTTCCACAAAACTGGATTTATTAATGATTATATATGCATATATATTATTAACATTGCTACTATATATTACTACATTTTTTAATGCATTCTAAAAATTATTTGAATAAGAGAGAGAACGGAGAATTTATTTTTTATTTTCATGTGTATCATTTGAATTAAAATGTCTAATTATTATATTAAACATCTAAAATATATATATTTTGGTTTTTTTCATGAAAACTGCAGGGTAAATGGTGCATTTGGAAAGACAGTACAAGGCTAAATATTTTGGGTAAAGCCGTATCTGTTTTTTTTTGTTAAAAAATATGAAAATTATATAAAAACTTCTGATTGGTGTGAAAAATGCAGTTTTCACAAAAAAAAACATTGAAATCCGCTTCTAGTGGTTCCTAATCACAGTCTTAATTTCAGCACATTGCGGTACAAAAATAAAAGAATTCTCACGATGCCTCCGCACTAAGCAATTAGCATATGCAAGGAAAAAAATGGAAATAAATAAACAAAATATTTAAAGTTTTTCTTCGTAATACCAAAAAATAATAGATCTTACCAATATTAGCGTCTTTGTGCTCTCGCAGAGACGTTATGAACTTTAGCATCAGACCTGCAAGTCTCTACACTAACAAGCATATGGTATTGTGCAAGAAAAAAAAAATTGACATCAATAAAAAAAGAAGATTTATTTACTCTGTCAAGCATATTGTCTCTGAATCAATCAATAGAAAAAAGAACTTACTTGTTCACTCATTGTCTGAGAAGAAATATCTAAGTAGTTCAATTTTGTTTCATAAAAGGGTTTGTCATCCCAAACCATTTGAACAGTTGTATATATGGAAACTTTATAAGAACAAAAGTGATAGTTCACAAGGGCATAAACTTCAAAATAATCAATTTTGTTCTATTTGGGGGCTAACATTTCCTTGGTTTTTTTGTATTTCCAGTTAGATCTCTAGATATGTATTAATCATATACTCATAGTAAAATTGGTTGAAAAAATATTTTTTTCTTCACAAACAAACAAAAAACATAGCAAAATTAATAATCAAACATATTGAACTATACTACAATATGAAGTTGAATCAAGAACATGAAAGTATACATGAGTGTGCTGATAATGCCCATATTGTGCATTGTGATTTTAATTTAGGGCATCTCCAACCACGACACCGTTTTAATGCTGAAATAATATTATATTTGGTGTAATTTTAACATTAATTTTTTTTCATTTCCAACAAGAACACCTGATATTACATTAAAAATACAATTCTTTATTATTATATTACTAAACTAAAGATTCTCTTTATTATTTAATAATTTTTATGTTTTCAAAGTTTAGTTAAATTCAATGTATTTTTAATGTTTAGATAAATTTTATTATATATTATCAATCGAATTACAAATTAATTTTAATATATTTACTGATTAATAATTCATATTATGAAATTTAAAACTACAAAACTGTTTTGATATATTATTTTTTAATTATAAACTTAACTAGATTCTTAAATAACAATACAAAAGATATTTAATATACTATAATTAAGCTATTTTAAAATATAATAACATTTAAAAATAAAAATAAAATAATATTTTAGTGTTTATCGTCTACAGAAAAATATTAAATATAGTAGATGTTGTTTTTTTATTAATGGTAGTATCTTAGTGTTGCCTCAATAATTCTTTTTCAAATAATGGAATTATTTAATTCCTTTATCAAATTTGAAACTCTTCCTTTTAAAAAAATAAATAACTCAATGAAAATAAATAAGTAAATCGTTTTGTTAAAGGTATAATAAATATAAACTGTGGTCGAACATGCATATAATTTTTTTTTTCTTTTTGCACAAAATCTACATGCATGATCATGTTTACAAAAATTGTTTTTTTGCATAAATTTAAATTAGGGCAGTTGACAAAAATAGCACAATTTTAAGTTTTTAGTCCAAAATTAGCACACACTTTTAAATGTTCCAAAACTAGCACAAATTTATATATTAGATATTAATAAAATTAAAACAGTGTCGATCGTGATATTGCAACCAGCGTCTTCTCTCTCGCTCCTTCTTCTCACTGATTCCAAACCTAATCGCACGAACCCAATCGAATCTGAATTGAAAGTGATTCATGAAGTCGAAGTTAGTGAAACCAATAATTGCGACACTGAAGAGATCTGCTCTGCTCATCATTGGTGAAACCAATCTATTAACTACGGTACGAATCTGCTCTGCTCATCATTCGACCATCCTTCAGCTTCTTCTCCTTTGCATATGTTTCTGGGTTTATTGGAAATCATGGATCTGTCGTTGAGTTCCTTTCTAAGGTTCTAGAGAAGAATCTATAGGAATAAGCTTGAAAGTTTTTGTTTTTCTAACTTTCCATCTACCAAAGATCAATTGGGTTTTATTGTATTTCTTATGTTAGTCTGAATTTTATCCCCTCTTTTGAGAGTGGAAACTATCTGTAATGGAAGCTAGAATTGAAGGTGAGACTCAATATTTCTATGAGTTTATTGTTATGGATCTGAAGTCAGTAGGTAAAAGAATTGTGGAGTGGGATTTGAATGATTAGAAATGGGATGGTTATCTCTTTATTGCTACATAATTGAATCATGGTGGTAGATGGGACATCAATTTTTTCCTTCTAGAGAACTCCTTGAATAACTGCTCTTTATGCTCTGATGAAGGGACTAATATTGAGTTAATGGTGAGAAGTACAGGAGACGTTGAGAAGAAAAGGAGTTGTTGTCAAGGAGGTAATAATGGTGGTTGAAAGTCATGTTTAACAATCATTTATGGCTTGTAGTTCGTTGGTTATGGGGTAGGTTAGTAGTGTGTAAGGCAAAATACAATGGAGGAGGATCTTCTTGTTTTGGTCATCACAATTTTTGGGATTTCTGAATATTTAGGATTTTCATGCTAGGATCTATTTTAAACCATGTAACTCTTGTTCTATTTTGTTTTTTCTTGTGAAGAAATTTATTGAATTACTGAGAAAAGGAACACATGAGGCTGCAATTGCTTGCTTGAGGACTTGTGTTTCTCTCTGTGCTTTGATGCTTACTTGGTACTAGAAAATTTCATCCTTTCTTATTATATTGTCTCTCTTTTTTTTTGTACCATAATCTTATGTTTTCTTAGATTCTTGATCTCTTTGTTATTATCTTATGTTTTTTTCTGGGATGGTCTTGCGCATACTGTTGTTTGTTAATATGTTCTGCTCTTTTTTAGTTTTCACGTATGCTCTAAGATATATAGGTTCTTACTTCCATCTTATGAAAATTCAGGAAGGATTGAACGAAATTCAAGAAAGTTTATTTGATCTTCAAGATGACTTTCATAAAAAGTTTAGGAAGAACTGGAGCTACAATAACACTCAGAATCAAAGACGAACGGTGCTCATACAAGATTGAAGGCTTCAGTTGCCATATGAGATCGAAGTATTTACAGTTTGATTCTTTGTATTCACATGGTCTTTGTTTTAGCATTAGGATTTTGGTTATGAAAGATAGTTTGGATGGTTTTCACCACAAGACTTGTTTTAAAGTATATTCAGGAAGGTTTTGTATTAATTATCTTGGTATTTTGTAGATAGCTATGTTTTCACCAGTAAACAAATAATAAGGATTTGAATGTAACATTCAAGAAGGATTCTCATATATTTATGAATGATTTCTTGAATTTCAGGAAGACTGTCATGAAAATAAAAAAAGAGCATTAGGAAGGAGTCATTGACGTTTAAGAAGAACTCTTTGAAATTTAGAAAGAAGTCATTGATGTTTAGGAAGATCTTCCTAAAACATCATGTTGGATATTTCTATTTGCTACCTTATTGTAAAACACCAATATGTGCACATAATCAAATCAGTATACATCACTAATGAAGTAATATGTGATACAATAAAGCAAAACACATATAAAGAGATTTAAAAACACATTTTAAAAAAATTTAAGAAGGATTCCATAGCTTTTAGGAAGGTGTTCTTGAATTTTAGGAAGACCTTCCATAATGACGAACTCAACTTCCACTCAAGTGCCCATTTTCCCATCTTCATCATCAACTCTCTGCTTTGTTCTTGAAATATTTGTCATCATGTATATCATCAATCACTTGAATTTAGAGCTGAAAACCTTATTCAACAACATGATCAGTCCATGAAATCAATTTTCGTTTTAACATATTACTTCAAGAGATATCTTATATATCACCACACATTTAATCTAGTTCTGCAACACTACCAGATTGATTAACTTTAAAACCCCAAGAAACACTACCAAGCTGATCTTTATCATTAGCAAAACAATTCAAAAACTCATAGCAAGCTAGATACTTACCAATTTTCCTACATGTAGTGTAGTCATTGGAGAGAAATAAAGTTTAAGCTTAATCTCAATAGTACATATAAGCCTTACACAAATTTAAAACTCTCACCATGTTCTTAAAGCAAAGGTGAAATAGAGTAATATGTGATACACTCATTTCTTTAGATTTAGGAAGGATTTCATATGTTTAGGAAAGCTTCATTGATATTTAGGAAGATTTTCCTAAATATTCAGAAATCCCAGTAATGGTGATGACCAAACTAGATTATCAAACTACGCCTCATCATCACTAGTCAACTCCATAACAGACGAAGTATAAGCCGAAGACATCAAAATGATGAACTTTTTACTCTTTACCAACTATTTTGTTCCCAATGACATTATATCAAACACTTGATATGCAACTACTTTGGTATCCAAATAAGAGAGAATAAAACTCAAATACACATTTCAGCTTCAAGATTTTTACATTCAAACTAGAGCTCAACCCAAACTTAGATACGAAATCTATACGGGAACAGATCTATTTCGCTCAGCAAATCTAGTTTAGAGAGAGGGGGGGAAAGAAAATTACCATGAGAATCGAGACTGGTAAATATGAGCAGAGCACAAGGAGATACACAACCATGGATTTATCTGAGGTCTCGTTCTTCTGTTTGTTACTCTGGAACATTCTTCTCTTCACTCTAACATCTTCGTCTCTTTGAAGATCTTTCTTATATTTGTTCTTCTACATCGATCGTCTCTTACGTCCTCCATTGGTGTCTCGCTATGGAGATTTCCTCTTCCATCTATTTTCTTCTTCAACTATTTTTGAAATCTGATCCGAATATGTGATCGGAAGCTTCACCACAAGCTTCGCCGGAGAAGAAGAAGAAGAAGAAGAAGATCTGAGATTAAAAGCTTAGTTTTGCCGGAAGCTTCATCGGATATTGTTGTTTCAATTAAAATCATAAGCTTAGATTTAATTTTGAGATAAAATAATAATAATATACTAATGCTAGTTTTGGAACATTCTAGCGTGTGTGCTAATTTTGGAACAAAAACCCAAATGTGTGTCATTCTAGGGTATTTCTCTTTAAACTAATCTATTTCTTGGTGATAAGTGAACTGTTTCTTTCTAACTATATAGTACTCCGTCAGATCCAAAGCCTCTGGTTAATGTTGTGGTGTTTCAACCTAAACCGGAAAGGTAGCTAAAAGTGAAAACCGATAATTTCTCTTTTAATTAATGATCTAAACCGGGTTTTCTCTATGTTTCCTTGTATACCAACTGGATTTTCACTTTTCAATTAAACTGGTCATGTAAATCAACTTTGAAAACTCTTTCTGAGAAAGAAAATGTACGTAAACATTGTTTTTGTTGAAATCTAGCTAGGTACATGACCGTGACCATGACTCTAATTGATTGAATTTGTACCATAAGATTGATATATTAGGTTAAATGCAATGAACCCAGTGACCTCAGAGAAGCAGACACATGTTTTCTTTTCTCCTAATTTCCCTTTCAGTCTGTGATTCTTAATAAATTAAAGTTTGATAAAATAAAAAAAAGTTAAACCCATAAAAGTATGTTATTGTTGTCTTTGTCACCCTATTTATCTTTCGTATGATACTCTGAACCTAATCATATATACTACAAATTTTTGGATAGTTGTTTCATGATAACATCACTCGTGAAAACGACCAATTAATCTCTCTCTATTAGACTAACCACATACGTTATACATAAATGCTCCGGAGCTATTAATTAGAGATGATTGTCGGGGAGAGACAGTCTTTAGTTTTAAAATAATTAGGATTGTTTGACAAAACATAATAATTATTATTATTAGGATTAATATTTTTATCAAGAACAAAATATATAAGATGTGTAATTTCGTTTTTTTTTTTTTTAAACTTAAAGAAGATGGGGACTAAAGCGTCGTACGAGGAATATTAATTAGGCAAGTTGGTTTGGTCGTCGACGACTCTTATTAGAGAGATGATAATGCATTGTATCAAAGGCAAAAGAGAGCCACGTGAAGTTACACTTACATGTGCCGTTCGATCCTCAATGACAATGTCTCATCGCCTTTCTCCTTATATAATTCAACAAAATTATACTGGTAATGTTTTCCCCAAATTATACTTAATCTAAAGTATATATATATATAATTAATGGAAGAGTATTATTATTTCATCTTTTAAAAAGCTGACCAACAAAAGATATTAAAAAAAAAACTCGAGGACGTGTTGATTCTGAGCATATGGACCTTGTTATTTAGATTATTGTAATGCTTCAAGTGTCTAAGAATTAGACCAAAACATATGTCTATGCATATGGACTGTCGAAAACTACATGTCGGTCACTTAAATGGTTCTTTGTTGTGTAAAACTCTATTAATTTTTTGTAGGACTTAATTTATATAAGAAGTTTTAGAAAATGTATAACAAGTACAATATATGATTTTGAATTAAAGATTTATAACGAGATCTTAATTTTCAAAAAAAGTACACTAATTTGAGATATATGGAAAATATTCAAACTACATTTTTAGACTATTTTTTACCTTAATTACAAACTACACACGCTTTAAGATACATGCTCTACAAATGTATTCATGCTAGCTAGTTGATATTTGAGTAGGGATATTTACTATTATATTTAGAAAACAATTGTATAAATACAGTATAGAAGTAGGTATCGTATTTCTTTAATTATTAGAACATGACTGACTTATTAAAAAGACAAGAGGGAATATATGACAAACTAAAACTTGTTTTTTTTTTAATTGAATGAACTTTGTAGCAGATCCACTGGACATCCAATCTAAAAAGTTTGCGGTGTTCAAGGCAATAATCATGCATATGGGTTGCCATATATACACACATCTACATCTTCACTTTCCACCATTTGATTACACGAAAGTAATTAGTTTATTTGTAATGTCGAAGAATATTAATATATAGTTTGTTTAATCATGCTTAGAGGGTCCATTTGCTTTCCTTTTTTTGGTCAACGATCGAGAGGAGATCGGAGATCCATGTTCACATCCCTAAGACCCTAAATATACGATCTTTTCATATCAAGAGTAGGTCTAGAAACTATGGCGGATCGGATCTTTCGATATAAACACTTCATACTTTAGTTTATTAATTTAGGGTATGTCATCCATGCAAAATACTTTGTTGGTACACGTCAAAGAGTTTAGTATTTAAAGATGTCTTCGTGTATTGTTAATTTGACCTAATTAAAGTAATGTTGCACAATTTAATTGAAATTAATGTGGATAACAAGTGCTAATGTAGTATTTGGTAATCTATCAATTCCCCAAACTACTACTCGATCGGCTTTTATATATCCAAAGGCCAGAAAAAAAAAACATATAAACACTAGACAATGTTTCTCATAAAGCCTGTGTCCTATGTTGCTTAATTCATTGAACCATGCATATTTAATGTGGTCTAATATTAAACAGGAAACAAGTGTTTTCCGAATTAGTAATATATCTCAATCTCAATTGCACATGTTAATCACTGTCAAACCCTTAAAAAAAGATAGTGCGAACAAGAGAGAAAATAACGAAGAAGAGTCTACAACAATCGATGTACTTAAGCTAAGTGTAATCGATTTAGCTAAGCAAACTTCAAAATTCTCTCAAGTGTACATTCACATGGCTTGTGGAACATACATGTACTTGAGTCCCAACAGACTTGACATGCACAGCGCGTTGTCATTTTTAGCTATAAATTTTGCTTAATATATACAAAATATTAGAACTGCAAATATAAAGGCATTCATAAATATTGGCCCAACATTTCCCACTAGAGCACACACAATCACCCATATGAAATGCCTCAGAGAAGAAGAACAATATGGGGTCCTGATCGATTCAAAAACATCGACAAAATTATTGGTAGGTACGATAACTATAATACTCTCCTCGTCCCATCAGTTTATTTTTAATTAAATACAAATAAATAGTGATATTACAAATTTTATAAAAAAATACGTTTATTTTACTAAATCAACTACACTATTGAATAAATTAACCATCTTTTCTCAAAACACTAGGAAAGATTAAAAAAAAAAAAGATTACCACTAGTAGTTTCCAACAATTACACACTAGTTTAACTGCTCCTCTTATACAAAACCTACTTATAAACTTTCATGTCAGCTTCAGAGCCTTATTCAGAGTTTACGTCATTATCTTGTACTAAAACAAAGCAGAGAGAAGAAAAGGTAGTCCAGGGGAGAAGAACCTTGTGATTGTGGTGGAAGACTAGGCCACACGAAATAGTTCTTTTTTTTTACTAAAACCAAAAAAATTCAAATCTTCAAAATTCAGCAACTTGCTCTTCTCACAATTTTGTCAGCCCACCCCTCTCTTAATATAAAAAAAAAACGTGTCCTCTTTTCTAACCAAATCAGAAAAATCCCTAAATTCACTGAACCATCCTGCCCTCCTCCCCATATCTTTTGTGATTCTTCTCTGATCCTCTCCTCCATCTCTTCCTTTTATTTATATCCCCCCCAAAGTTTGTTTCCATTCTTTATTCTCTATTCTTTACTACTTGTCTTCCTCATTTGCCTACTTAGCTACCACTTCTCTGTACACAGATTCAACATCAAAACCAAAACTTTGTTTTGATTGGATAAAAACTAAATCTTTCTCTACGCAGCTTTTGGTTCTTTACCCAATTCCAGTCTTCACCTTCAGCTCAAAGCTTCTTCTTTTAAATCTGAAATCTTTTAGAGTTAACTCGGATTTTGTCTGCATTCTCTGAAACGTGATTTGTCTCTGATTCATTACCGATCAAGCTGCATTACAACAACAAAAAAAAGATCAGATCTTTGTGCTTATTTGTCTTATAAATTCGAAATCAGAGCCAGCCCAAAAAGCCTCGTTAGATAAATGATTCGAGAAATCTCAAACTTGCAGAACGACATCAGAAACATCAAAGAACGTTGTTCAAACAACCTAGCGATGGACGTTGGAAGAAACAACCGGCGCCAAAACGTTAGCTTTCGAAGTTCGTCGGAGAAAAGCAAGCAAGAGTTACGGCGGAGCTTCTCGTCGCAGAAAAGGTTGATGATCCCGGCGAGCTACTTCAGTTTAGAGTCTCTGTTTCTGTTGGTTTGTCTCACGGCGTCTCTGTTAATACTTCCGTTAGTTTTGCCTCCATTACCTCCGCCTCCGTTTATGCTGCTTTTGGTTCCCATCGGGATTATGGTTTTGCTCGTTGTTCTTGCCTTCATGCCTTCTTCTCATTCTAATGCTAATACAAGTCATAGAGGAGGAGATGTAACTTGCCATTTTATGTAAATTCATCTCATTTTTATTATATTATATATATATACATTTTAATTAATCTTTTTGATCATAGCTTTCCCCTCTCCTCTCTTTTGTACTAAACTGATTCATAATTATAATACAAGTTAAAAGCGAATTAAAAATTACAACGAGTACCAAACTTTATTTTGGTTTTGTTCCGTTCAATGTAACTTTTAAGTAATACTTAAGATTTGTAATTTCTCATGAAATTTCAAAAAAAAAAGAAAAAAAAATTGCTCATTTTTGTTGATAATTGTTGATATACGATATAGTAACGGAAGTTAAATATTACATTAAATTATTATATTATATTATATATATATATATATATTTAGAAAAAAAAGGAACAATGCAAATAATAATAAGGGAGAGATTGGGGAAATAGACAAATGATAAAAGTAGCAAATTATACAAGAAAAAGAAACCTCACTCACTCTCTCACTTGATCATCATCTCAATTCTCAAACCCGAATCCCATATCCGTTAAATATCGTAAATTTTATTTTCTTTTCGATTCTTATTTGTCAAACTATCCCGTAGAGAACGAGTGAAGAAGCACCAAAAGCAGAGTCCATTTTGTTTGTTTCAACCAAAAATGGCGGTGAGGTGATGCTCTAAAACCGACATAAGGTGATAAGTCTCGCTTACTTCCACAACTGCAACAGCACAACCTTGAAGCTGTCTCACTGCTTCCACAAGCTGTCCTCTTAGCCTCTGAGACAGTAAACCCCCATCCGCCTTCATGCACTCTCTGTACAGCGGCATGTAGGCAATCGCTACTCTTAGCGGCGCAGGAAGATCCCTCAAGGATATCGCAGACTCCCCTTTTTTCAAAACTCTCATGAAGTTCATGAAATTGTCATGGCTTTCTCTCATTCCTTTCTCAAAAGCTGTTTCCGACCAGTGTTCTTTGAGAAATGATTTTAGATCTGAAGGAACGGATTCGTCCTCTGATGCCCTCGCAATGCTGTCTGCGACTGAGTATGTAGCTGCGGAATCTCCTAAGAAGTCTGATTTGAGAAGAAACTCTACTCCTTGGAGAGACCCTCCGCTTCTTTCTCCAGCTGCTTTGAGGATTTCTATGCTGAGCGCGGTTAGGACAGGTGGTGGAACACGAGGGAGGAGATAAGCAGCTACCTCCACTTGGCAACTTGAAGTGGCGGCTGTTAGAGCCAAGCAAAGCTCCATGTCACGACAACCTCTTTTCACAAACCATTGAACAACCTGCATGCAACCTCTCTCTGCTGCTCTCATTAAGGGACCCAAGAAGGCAATGGCATTACCTTCCTCCACTAGGCACTTCATTGTACCGATTTTACAATAATGCGAGGCAAAACCAAGTGCTAAGTCCACATCAACATCTAGGCTGTTCCTTTGAGCAATCTGAACCGAGAAATGCAAAATATGAGAACAAAAAGAGACTTTCTTAAAGTCTACAGGCAATCAAAAGAATATAAGCTTACCTGCAACAAGACACGGACAAGTTCTGTACTACCAAAACGTGAAGCTTCAAGGAAACATTGATTCACATTATCTGCGCCACCTTCAACCAGCATACCGAGCAGTCCCTGTATGACAGTAGCTGACATTCCAGATGCCCAACCAGGATCAAACGAATTTGAGAACAAAGTGAGCGGGAAACAGGCTGCATCAAAGGCCTCGGTGAAGTCTCTTCCTGAGAGATGGTTTCCTGCTAGATCTAAGAACATCTTGAAAGCGGAAAGCTGTAGTTCAATCTCCGCAGCTGAATTTTGGCTAACCCTGTCCTTTGCTCCCTGGCATCGGGAGTGGAAACCTATACATTTGAGAGCCCATTCAGTGAACTTCTGAACTTTGGCACCAGCCTCTGCTTTCAGAATCTCATCCCCATTGCACTCTTGGAGACGCTCATGCAACCTATATATTATTATGTAGAAATGAAATATGAACTCGACCTTAAAATTTCACACATTATTATTGAGGTCATTCATCAACAATACCTCGCCCTATTGTGACCAACGATAGAAAAAAACAGCAGGCAGATGAAAATGGAGCTATAGACAAGCTAACTACAAGAATGAAGCCATTAACAATTAAGGGATAATATTCCATGAAATGTTAAAATAACTGATTTCATGTTTTACTAACCAAGAATCTTAGGTATAAAAAGTTTCGTAGTATCAATGCTCACAAAGATTTAGCAGTGTCATTTGATGAACTTATAATTTGGCACAAACGACTACTTGCAGATGTAAACCAATCACTATAACAAGGAAAAATGTGTGACTACATATATATCCGTGAGTGGAGAAAAAAAGGGAATCAGGGAATCATAGAAAAAGCCAATCAGTCTAAGCACCCAAATTAGATGAGAAATTAAAGTATGGCATAAGTACCTTTGAGCCATAACAGTTACTGTATCAGCGAGACTCATCGTCCGGCTCTGGCAAGCAGAGACACATGAAGCAAGAAACGAAGTCCTAAGAGTAGCTCTAGTAAAGTCATGAGCACCATGACAAATGATCTTCTTAATCAATCCGGTAATCCCCTGAAACTCAGGCTTTGTACTCAAGAACCAAACAGAATCAAGACCAACACAGAGCAAATCATTCAAAGTTTGTGGATCAGCCAACTGAATCAATCTCTCAGCAACTTCCCAATCCAACGAGGTAACAGCGGCTTGGAAAAGTCGACCCAACTCGATTCTCTCTTGCCTATTAAGCTTTTTCTGCTGCCCAATATTTTCAACCTCAACCAGATCATCATTCCCTTTGAAATTTAGCTTCTTTGCACTACAACCACAGCATTCGCCTGGATCTTTTCCTATCAAAGGTGCCTCTCTAGAAAAAACCACATTACTCCCTTCACCTCCTTCGTATTTCTGAGATGAAGCAATGGTTTCAGTTTTCACCTCGGAACAGAAAGGCTCATCAGGGTACATCTGATCACTTAACTTGATGTTATCACACACACCTTCTTTCTCCATTTTCTAAACCAAAAAAAATCTATCCTTGAAATCTCATATTCTTTCTAAAAGCTTCTCTCTTCCAGATATCTCCAAAAATGATAGGGACAACAAAAATCTCAAAAGAACCAAAAGGGTCTTCTCAACATTTCCAAAAATCTACCAAAAGTTTCTGATCCTGGAAGCGTTCCCCCTTTAAAAAGCAGACTAGCTCATGACCATGGGCATATAAGAGAAATCAACAACAACAAGAAACCCTAGAAAATGAAACAAAAAACATCAATCGTCAGCAAAAAAAAATCTACAATGAGATTCGCGTTAGATTAACAAACACAGTGGACACAAAAATCGGAAACCCGATCAGATTAAAAACACGAATCGAGTTTCAGAAAAACGTAATTGTGCCCAATACATATGAATACCAAAAGAGAGAGAGAGAGAGAATGGGCGAAACCTGGACAAAGAGAAGGGAGGAGAAGGAGAGAGAGAGAGAAAGAGAGGCTGAGAAAAACCCTGTGCATCGATTCGGGTTCTTGTTTTTTCTTTTTTTCATTTTACAGAAATTTTATTTTATTTTTATAAAATTGTTGCTTTTTTTACAAACATTATTCTCTTTTGAATTTTTATTTTACATTTGTTATTCGAATCTTAATTTTAATTAATTATTTTATAGATTCTCTCTCTTTCTTTCGTTCGCTGTTTAACTTTTGATTAATTTCTATTGTAATTCAGAATCTATATGATAGTATATTATAAACTCAATGTCTCAATCTAATGACTAGACAAATCATATCAAAGGACAAAAGGACTTGTAGTCTTGTAGTAGTTTTGATGTGAATTATTCAACTTTAAGTTTTTCTTTTTTACTTCTATACAATATATTTACGACTTTAAGTTTATTAACACTGGATTGCGTTAATTGTGTATATATATTTTTAACGATTGCATGACTAGTGATTATGTTATATAGCAAAGCAAAATATCAAGTTTTTTTTTTTTTTGAAGCAAGTATTGTTTAGTAGTGTTTATTACGTACGTTAAGGAAAAAGTGAAACAAAGCATATACAAATGGTAATGGATGATGACGTAATGGAAAAAGGTCGAAAGTGGAAGAGGTTGAGATGTTTTGATTTTAGGGGTCAAAAAAGGGATGGAACTGAAAAATTATACTTTTGTGTTTTAGTCGTTTCAATTCTCAAAACTTGTATGATGTATATAGAAAAAAATGTCACTAAAACTGTGAACTTTCAAATTTTGGCCATTTAAATTATGAACTTTGTTGTAAACCATTTAAAACATCAATTTTTATTGACTAGCTTTTTTATACATAAATTTTCGTTGACTAAACCAAAAAAGACATGACGTTAAATCCAATAATTGACATACCAAGAGATGTTACTATGCCGTTTATCACTCCGTTACTGACAAAACGACGTCGTTTTAATGGAAGTTTTAGTTCGACAAGTGTCATTTAAACCATGAACTTTTAAATATAAGCCATTTAAATCATAAACTTGTAAATGTATGTCATCTAAACCAAGAACTTTCACATTTATGTCATTTAAACCATAATACATGAAAAAGGTGATCAGTCCGTCAAACTCTAGTGTAGTGTCCTAAAACAAGATGATTAATCCTTCAAGCTCTAGTGTAGTGTCCTAAAACAAGATGATTAATCCTTCAAGCTCTAGTCTAGTGTCCTAATAAATAAAAAAGACTCAAGACAAAAACAAAAAGACATATAATACATGACAAAGATCGGACAAGAATGATGAATTGATGTTCTTCTTTCTCTTTCTCAGAATCGCATCATGTGGCAGAGTCGAAGACAGAAGAAAGAAACTAAACTAGGGTTAAACGGGTTTGCCGGTTAGGTTTATATACTTATGCGGTTTCTAATAAACCAATTGGTCTGATTACCAAACTAAACCGAACCAAAATCTAATTATCCAAATCAATTCCGCTGAACAGTTAGGCTTTCTCTCTTCGGTTTGCTCCAATAACCGAAATTTTCAGGTTGTCTGGTTTACACCGAACGCCTAAGGCGAGTTCATGGTTTAAATGACATAAATTTGAAAGTTCATGGTTTTAATGACATACATTTACAAGTTCATGGTTTAAATGACCTACATTTAAAAGTTTATGGTTTAAATGACATTTTTTCAAACTAAAACTTTCATTAAAACGACGTTGTTTTGTCAGTAACGAAGTGACTAACGGCATAGTAACGTTTGTTAGTAGGTCAATTATCGGATTTAACGTCATGTCTTTTTTGGCTTGGTCAACGAAGCTTTATGTATTAAAAAGCTAGTCAATAAAAGTTGATGTTTTAAATGGCCTACAACAAAGTTCATGGTTTAAATTGTCAAAATTTGAAAATTCATGGTTTTAATGACATTTTTTCCGATGTATATACGATTGTTCAAAACTTCTCTACAAGTTATCTGAAGAGTCACAGAGCCCTATATATATATTTATTGTTATATACTTTGTGGATATGGATCTTGATTTCTGCAGATCGGTAAGCAAGAATTGGATGGTCTCTTCTTCATAGTAAAGAATTGAGTCAATCTGTGAAAGGATCATCAGCTATCAATCCATTGGAAACTGAGACTGAACAAAATGAAGCTTTACCCTTTACGGATGGCCGGATAGGATGGTAGTGCAACAAGCAAAGAGGTTTCGGTTAGGCTTCACATGAGTCACTTTGTGAAGATTCGAATACTCGTTATCACTTCAAGAAAGCTCTCTGGTTGGAGACAGTCACCTATTACAAGTAACAACATATGTGCGTGATATACATACATAAGCGTGCTCAGCCAAGTATTGTAGTTTTAACTTAATGCAAACTAGTTGCCGTTAATGTTCTAAACTTCTAAACAAAATTCTCAAAGTACTAACCTGGAACAACTTGTAACGTCTAATGAAATGATTGCCGGTAAGAAAAATACAAAACGTTTACGTCAATTTGGAATGAAATGAAGCATTTGTATCTTAGTTTAAAATCTCTGATTGTTTTGTTTTGTTTGCTTTCTTATATCAATTAGTACTAGTTAACGCGTTTCAATCATGGACGGTAAACTAATATACGCGCTAGTTTATCAAGTGTTCAATGGATGATGATGTAATACTACTAGATGCTAATTTAACATGGTTTATTTTATTTATCGAAGACCCACACAATCAATTATTTCATTAATTAAAATCATTAAAAGATCTATAATGCGTGTAAGCTTGCTAAAAAAAAATACAGTATAAACTTATATTTAAAATTATTAGTATCAACATCAATCAGGAGATGATTTGCAAGTGTAGTTAACAAATTGTTGTTATCATCATCTCGATTTTAATAATGCAATCCTTTGTTCTTCTATTTTTTATTGTTATTGTAATATACGAAAAGGACTTGTAACTTGTAAGTGAGTTGCTTACGGACAAAACCTGATAAAGAAATATAATTGGGGAGTTCAGAATTTTGCAAATTGTATAACTTTGTAAGCTTGGTTTATCTCTAACCTCGATACTCGCTAGTAGCCACATCTCGTCATTTTCATAAAAATGCCAATATTTTATCTTTGGCATATTTTACTTTATTCATGGGATCAAATTTAAAAATTATCACAACTTTCTTGATATATCTAATACTCTCTCTGTTTTTTTGTTATCGTTCTAGAATTAAAATTTTGTGTTATAATACTTATCATTTTAGATTTTTGATACAAATATTTTGTAAATATACTAATTTTATCTATTTATTTTAATGTTTTAACCAATCAAAAGATTATAAAATATATTTTTTTAAAATAAAACAATAAAATTAATAATTTTTTAATGTGTGTGAAATAATCTTAAATGACAACTAATAAAAAACGGAGAAAATATTAATTAATAGATTAAAAGCTAATAAAATTTCTAACATTAACTAATTTTTTAAAAAGCACAACTAGACATGAGAGTATCTATCTTATATAAATTTTGTTTTATATAACAAGTTAGGCTTAGTAAAAATGTAAAACATTAAGGTATCGATTAAAAAAATATTTAATTGAACATTGGAAGGTATTTGTATTTCACTAACTAAAAAAATGAAAAAGTGTTAGTGTAAGAAATTTTAACAATTGAATTAAATTACAAAATCAATTATCTTAATTTATTAGTGTTTTTTTCTGGAACAAATTTGCTTTTAGTTTTATTAGTTAAAAGTGTTAAACCAGTAGATCCGGGGGAAATTATTATTATTTATTTAAAATTATGATTCGAGGACATCTGGGTTATTTGTAATTACGGTTATGCCATCGAAACCTTAATTACCCATTCCACAAACAAGGCATCTTTTTTTTTTTTTTCTTCTAATAGACACAAACTTCGTCACTCTAGAACGATCTCACAACTCTGTTGTATTCACCGATCTCTTCTTTTCTCTCGTCTGCTTTACGAACCGTTCGGAATCAGCCAGCCATGGATGAAGAGTACGAGGTTATCGTTCTCGGCACCGGTCTCAAGGAGTGTATCCTCAGCGGTCTCCTTTCCGTCGATGGTGTCAAGGTCTCCATCCTCTTTCCTCTCGATTCGTATCTCGTATTCTTTTTTTAAATCCTCTTATCTGAATCCATGATTGATTTCTTTAGATTATTGTATTGATCCGGTTTCAAATCTTATCATCCACGATGAACGGATCTCGGCGATATTAGATCTCCGATTGTATAATTTGAGCTCGGCTTTTCAATATGTGTATGGATTTTGATATGATGAGTTTTGATTGGGTGATATGTTTGTTGATCATGCGATCTGATGTTTCATGTTTGAATTGACTCTCTTGGTTATTTCCTCATGATCTGATGTTTTTCTTCTGGATTATCTTGAGTAGGTGCTTCACATGGACAGGAATGACTACTACGGTGGAGAATCAACATCGCTTAATCTCAATCAGCTTTGGAAGAAGTTTAGGGGAGAAGAGAAGGCTCCTGAGCATTTAGGTGCTAGCCGGGATTACAATGTTGACATGATGCCTAAGGTTTTATATATAGCTTCCATCTTTTTGTTTTTATGCTAATTTTATCAGTGACACTTTCTAACTCTTGTCTCGCAATGCCGTTGTGACCAGTTTATGATGGGAAATGGCAAGCTTGTTCGTACTCTTATTCATACAGATGTTACAAAGTATCTCTCCTTCAAAGCTGTTGATGGTAGCTACGTTTTCGTTAAAGGAAAGGTACAAGCTTTTCATTGATGTACCGTTTACAAAATCATTATACTATGATAATCTTTTTTTAACTGTTGATGAAAAATTTCCCACAGGTTCAAAAGGTGCCAGCTACTCCTATGGAGGCCCTGAAATCTCCTCTCATGGGTATATTTGAGAAACGTCGAGCTGGCAAGTTTTTCAGTTTTGTTCAGGAGTACGATGAGAAGGACCCAAAAACGCACAATGGAATGGATTTGACCAAAGTTACTACAAAGGAATTGATTGCGTAAGTAGATGTTCTAGTTCCTTCTAGCATTTATGGTGTTATTGACATTTCAATTAAGATTATGCGTGGCTGACCATTTATGTGACACTTTGGCAGGAAATTTGGTCTTGATGACAACACTATTGACTTTATTGGTCACGCAGTGGCACTTCACACTAATGACCAACATCTTCATCAACCTGCCTTCGATACTGTGATGAGAATGAAGGTGAACTTTTTTCAGAATTGTCTCTCTTGTCTTAAAATCTCTACATTTTGTTCTGAAGCAGTTAAGTTGACTTTCTTTGTTTAAATGGCATGTTAGCTCTATGCGGAATCTCTTGCACGTTTTCAAGGAACCTCTCCATATATTTATCCTCTCTATGGGTTGGGAGAACTACCTCAGGTTTTTCTGTCTTTTCGATCTTTGCCTTCGTTGCTTGAATTTTTTAAGTTTTAAATGATTTTTCTTAATCCTTCTGTGACTTCTCTCTATCTCTTCTCTTTGTTCAGGCATTTGCACGACTTAGTGCTGTCTATGGTGGAACATATATGTTGAACAAACCTGAATGCAAGGTATTTCTCGTCATTACAGCTCTCTGTTTTCTGTTTTCTTGGGGTGTGAGATTGTATTGGAGGGACGCTGTACTCATTTACATCAATGTTAATCTTGTGCCAGGTAGAGTTTGACGAGGAAGGCAAGGTTACTGGTGTAACATCTGAGGGAGAGACTGCCAAATGCAAAAAGGTTGTGTGTGACCCTTCCTACCTGCCAAACAAGGTAATATTGCAGTTCTTATGTTTAAATTTTCGATTATGATTTAAATGTGTCCATATTGATCCAGTAAAGCAGGACCGTTATAAATTACATAGCTGTTCATGATACTTGTGACTTCCGGTGCTGGACCTTTGGTCTGTTCATCATGCTGGTTGATTTTCCATGGTTTTTATATTCATTTACACATTTAGTTCTTCTCTTCGTGTTAACTAGACTGTGGTCTTGGTCAGAACTTTTTGAAAGTATGTTCGTTTTTTGGATATTTATATTCGTTTGGAATGTCTCAAGTCTTATAATATGATAATGTCCCAAGTCTCATAATATGATCACATTCAAACAGGTTAGGAAGATTGGCAGGGTTGCTCGGGCCATCGCAATTATGAGCCACCCGATTCCAAACACCAACGATTCTCACTCAGTCCAGGTCATCATACCTCAGAAACAATTGGCCCGCAGATCGGACATGTAAGTTCTTTTGCCTTTACCTCGGTAAGCCAGTGACTGATAGGAAGTGAAAGGGCCTGGTGCATATGCATTTTTTTTCATTCTCTGGTACCTATGTTTTTAAGCGTGCTATAAGATTTTCCTTCATACATTTAGCTGGATATATAAAGTGTTATTTGGAACCACAGCTTAAATTTTGCACGCACACACAGAATAATTTGCCATATGTGAAAATACACTGATGTTTGTTTCGGCATTTGTAATCATTCTCTTGCTATTTTTTTGTTGGGTCTGATGTTTTGAACCTCTACACACTGACAGGTATGTCTTCTGTTGTTCGTACTCCCACAACGTTGCTCCCAAGGGAAAGTTCATCGCATTTGTGTCTACAGACGCAGAGACTGATAACCCTCAGACCGAACTAAAGCCTGGAACCGATCTGTTGGGTCCTGTTGATGAGATATTCTTCGACATGTATGACAGATACGAGCCTGTCAATGAGCCTGCTTTGGACAACTGCTTTATTTCTACGGTGAGCGAGACCCATCTTTATTTTCTATGGTTGCGCCTACTTTAAGTTGGATGGTTTTAAGTATCTAACCCTTTCCTTGTCCTCACAGAGCTATGATGCTACAACACACTTTGAGACAACTGTGGCAGATGTGTTGAACATGTATACTCTAATCACCGGAAAGGTAAATGTTTTGAAATTCTCAATGGAATATATGTTGATGTGATGGAAAATAAAAATCTTGGGGTTTCTTTGACATCTTTGACGTCAATTTTGTATGTTTTTCTTATGTTGCAGCAACTGGACCTAAGTGTTGATCTGAGTGCAGCAAGTGCTGCTGAAGAATGAGGAACCGCTGGATCGCTCTCTAGTTATTTTTCTTATGCTTGTTCTGCTCATTTTTCTCTTTTCCGACTCTTGCTTTTGGGTTGTTGTTTCGGTTTTTTTTTTTTTTTTTTGTCGGTTTGAAAACAGAATCATACCTATCCTTCATGTTTTAGCAACTAACGACCTTGTGTCTCCTTTTAATGTTGGATTCCTCGGTTCAAAGACTTATAAATGCTCTTTAAATCTCAAGTCTTTTTCAGCTGCTTACATTTTTTTTTTTTTTTTTTGGGTCCTCTTGAAGATATTAGAATGAAGCTGTGTTTTACCAACTACAGTTTGTCGGTTAACCTTGTCTCCCTTATTAATTTTCGTTTCTATGGGTTGATATTGTTTTATAAAAGAAAATAATAATGGTTCATTCAAATTCGAATTTATTTATTCAGAAAGCGATTAAGCTTTCGTACCAGCTAGAGGTAGAGATGTGAGGATGTAAAACGTTTTGGTTGATTAATATTCCTACTAAAAGTAAGAATAAAAAGGTTTCGTGGTGTAGTTGGTTATCACGTCAGTCTAACACACTGAAGGTCTCCGGTTCGAACCCGGGCGAAGCCATTTGTATTTTACGAAAAATATTATTTTTTAGCTTATCTGAAATAAAATAAAAAAGTTAACGCCGTTGCCGGGGATCGAACCCGGGTCACCCGCGTGACAGGCGGGAATACTTACCACTATACTACAACGACCTTTGTTGGCTATCTTTGTAAAATAGTTTCACTTAATCGTATCATACCTTTATATACCAATATAGTTAATCTGATTTAACTTCTTTTGTTTATATATAACTTTTTTCTTTTGTTATTATTATTTGTGTGTGTGTGTGCATGTCTGTTTGCCTAGCTTCGATAAAAAAAAAAACCTCTTTTTAAATTCTCGACGTAAGTTGATCAGCTAGTGTGATTTGATTAATAATGGTTTAGTGCCCTTTTCAACACTTGTGCTATATTTAGAAACCCTTAACAATTCAAAAGAAGTGACAAAACGAGAGTATGAAATCGTAATACGAATATGCCATACAGATACAATGAACACTATGCTAACTATTCAAATACAATGAACATTTCCATCAATTATTTGAAGTCTTTTAAAAGCTTTTTTTTTTACTAGGAACTAACTAATTGTTTGGACTTACATTCCAGTACATTCATTTATATGCTGTAAACTGCTGTTTAACTTTTAACAAAAATAAAAATGATCACCAATTAAACTCAAATTTGTTTTCAAGTAATGCTAAAAATTGTTTAAACTGGAAAAAGCCAAAAGGCATGAGAGATTTAAAGCGTAGGGAGGAGTACTACGCACTCGTTTGTTTTCCAGCCTTAAAGGCGAAAAATACGAAAAAATTATATCAATGGTCTTCTAGAAGGGCACACAGCTCATTTCTCGTATTTTTCTTTATTTTATGCTCTTTTCAAAGTTACTTCATATATAATTTCATACTACTATATATTGAGCCATTTGATTATAGTAAAATGTTTGTTATCCTAAACTTAGAAGCGAAGGTTTATTACTTTTTGAAGCTCATTAAATTGAAAACCAATTTTCTATAATCTTATAGTAGTATTCTTTTTGATTTGGGGTCAACACTGTTATCTATATATACTACTACTACTACATAACAAGAAATACAAATGTACATCACAAATAAAAGGGAATGATATGTAAATCGGAAGCTCAAGAAAAAAAGCATAATGTCAAAAGACTAAAACCTATCTTCCCATAAAACGAGAATGTATGTAACCAATTCCGATACAAAGTTATACTATAGAAAGTTTCATGAACAGATTTAAAACAGGGTATTATAGAAACCCGTTTGTTAAGAAAACACGTTTGTAATAATAGTAAGAGACGTATGTTGATGGAAATTTTGACACGAGAGAAATAAAAGGTCGGCAGATGGGTAGAGGAGTTATATAGTGTGATTGGCAGAAATGGAGCATAGACATACCCTTTAATGTCACTCACACACACTAGATGTGAGAAAAAGAATAGCTATTATTCACTCTCCAAAAAAAGCCCTCAAAATTCTTTGTAGCAGATGTGAAGAGAGGATTGTTGACAATTCCCCTTACGATTCCTATAAATGTTCATCTCATTGATTGCAGTTTTGGATAATACTGTACTATTCATTGTCACTTCATTCCGCCATCGATTTTTTTCGGGGTATTTTTTAAAAACAATTAATAATAGAGCAATTTTTCTTGGTTCTTGTCATCAAATTATTTCTAGCTCAGAAACAAATATATATTATTATTTAATTAACAGTGGTACTACTAACTCGACGAATCTTTATCGTTGAGAATGTTATAACTAAGCTATAGTAATTGTTAGATATATGGTATAATTTAGAACTAAACTAGTTAAACTTAACTGAAGTGGTACTTGATATAAAAAAAAAAGTTTAAACCTCGAGGATATCTAAAGCTTCTTACAAATGAGAATTACGTAACTGTCAAACTTTAACAAAAATCGTTTAATGGGTAAATGGATTCCTACTTATTAAATGTTATGTTTGGATACATACATTATTGAAGGAGAAGGTTAGATTGATATTTATTTGTTTGGAAGAGGAC
Organism: Camelina laxa; assembly: GCA_024034495.1. Classification (NCBI taxonomy): domain Eukaryota; kingdom Viridiplantae; phylum Streptophyta; class Magnoliopsida; order Brassicales; family Brassicaceae; genus Camelina; species Camelina laxa. The sequence goes on along the minus strand of CM043882.1, from coordinate 6,359,427 downwards.
GACGGTGCTATGGTCCATGTGTCACCGTATTGTTGTTCATCTTCGGATAAGAAAGAAGATAAGTCATCGTATCCACATGGTCTTCTTTCTTCTAGAACCCCCAATTATTTATATATCTAAACTAATAATAATATTATATATATATATATTGACAATTATAATAATAATAACATTTTTTTGATAATCAAAATCCTCACGGCATTTTTTTCACATAAATCTCTCAAAAATAAAATAAAATAAAACGAAATAAATAATTTTTGGATGAATATTACGTGGTCCTCCTTACTCTTTAATTTTGGAAGAAATGATTTATCATTATTAAGTGATTTGTAGTTTCACATGATAACAAAATATATAAATTGCCAACTTATTAAATGCGTTTACATTTCTCGTTTTTTTTGTTGGATTTACTATATATTTTTATTTTGTGATGCATATTCACTGAACAGTTTTTAAACTATATGTTGATCTGTCTAGTGTCTTGATTATAGTCTTGTATTTTATTTTTTATTTCGAAAAATATCAAGAATAAATAAAGAAATGATGATACAATTATTTATTTTTGTCTAGGAAAAAAAATAAAGAAATGACGATAATTATCATCTAGGGACCGTCTTTGTTCAGTGTCTTCTTATCTCCCCTTTGTTATATAAATAGCCTCTGCCCAAACACTTAGCTTTACCCCCCCAATCACATTTTCTTGAATGTCTTTTACAGTTTCCGATTTTATACATCAAAACCATAGAATCTTGTTTGTTTCAAGAAGCTTCCTTTTTTGCTGTTAAGCTATAAATTTGTTACTTAATTAGTGAAATAATGGGAGTGTCAAAGAAGAAGTCAGGTTGGATTAAAGGAGATTTAATCCCAGGATTACCTGAGGAGTTAGCAATGGAGTGTTTGGTTAGGGTTCCTTTTGAGTTTCATTCTTCCATGAAACACGTTTGCCGTTCATGGAAATGTGTTATCTCCCTTCCTTCTTTCAACAAGGAACGGATCAGTTTCGGCAAAGCTGAGTCTCTTCTCTGTCTTGTTCAACCTCTGACTCCATCACCGACGGTCATGATTGATGTTGATGATGACGGTGGTGTTGAGAAGAAGAAAGAGGAAGAAGAAGAAGGAAGCGAGTCTCAGTCTCAGATGATGATGATTCAGCAGCAACCGCGTGTGACTGGGACCCCACTTTACGGTTTAAGCGTTTATAACGCTACGCTTGACACGTGGCACCGCGTTGCGATTCCTGAACGGATTCCTTTGTTCTGCGAGTGCGTTGCGGTTCAGGAATCTGGGAAAGTGTTGTTAATCGGCGGTTGGGATCCGGAGACGTTGCAGCCTGTGAGAGATGTCTTCGTTTTGGATTTCTTCGCCGGTGAAGGAAGCGGAAGGAGGTGGAGAAGAGGGAAACCTATGTCGGCGGCGAGATCGTTCTTCGCTTGCGCTTCTGTTGGTTCGAGGAAGGTTTACGTCGCCGGTGGTCATGATGATCAGAAGAACGCTCTCCGATCAGCTGAAGTGTACGATGTGGTGAAAGACGAGTGGACGACGCTTCCTCCGATGACTGAAGGAAGAGACGAGTGCCACGGATTCTCGATGGCGACGGATCTTGGATTTTGCGTTTTGAGCGGTTACGGAACTGAGACGCAAGGCCAATTCCGATCTGACGGCGAGATTTACGATCCGGTTTCGAATTCCTGGTCTGTAATCGAAAATGTCTGGCCGTTTCCTGATTTAAGCCCGAGAGGTCGCACCGCCGCGGCTGTTGCTGAATCCGCCGGGGATTTCAGAGGTTGTAGGTTATGGTGTTTTATTGACAGCGAGAGACAGAGTCAGCCTCGTTGGGAAATCGAGGATGATTCGATGAAATGGAAGGTTGTTATGGAGACGATTAGGCTCCCGGTGACGACGATGACGTCGGTTTTCGCAGGAAGCTTGAGTGGCCAAGCGGTGGCAATGATTGGCGGTGGCGGTGAAGAAAGTGGGACGATGATGGTGAAGGTGAAGGCGACGACGGTGGAGAAGAATGGCGGGAAGTGGATCAACGTCAACACTCCCTCTGGTTTTTCAAGTCTTCCTTTTTCGTATTCTTCAATCTATGTCTAAATAATTTTGACTCTTAAGTCAACGTTAAATAGTTTAATACAGAAAACAAAAGGGGTTTGGGTTTTTCATTATTTATTATACAACATCAAATCTTTAGTATCGATGTAAAAAAGAATGGTATTTTCGATAATTGAACAAAGGTCACACAATGATGATTGATGAAAAAGAATGGCTAAGTAAAAAAAAGTGTTCAAAGTAATTGCCAGTCATCTTCATGTTCCTCCTCACCAGAGAACTCTGTAGATGTCACTATGCTGCTGCTTTCTGCAATTCCGCAGTCATTTCTTCTGTGGGATTGAGTAACAGTGAAGAGAGGAGCGCCATTGGATTCTCCAGCTAGCTTTGTTGCTCGGATACAGAAATCATCAAACTCAGCTGTTACAAAGTTGGAAGAGATATCAGTGTAAAGCAACTTGTTCAAGATCGGTTTTACAAAGTGTAACCAAACCAAACTGTAATGTTTTAAACGAATTTGTTTTTAGACTGATTGGATTCGGTTTCTATAATAACTAAAAAACAAAGCCAACCGTAAACAGAATTGTCCATCATTAGAAACTAGTAAATACCTCTGTCAGGGCAATAGAATCCGAGAGCTAGTGACGGGTCAAGTGACTCCAGCGGAACATAACGGGGTGTACTGTATCACAGTACCAGATATAGTAGGAATAAGAAGTATGAATCATGTAGAGACAGAACACTAAATAAGGCAAAATAATCAATCAAACTCACTTGCAATGGTAAGACGATGTGTCAACATCTCTATTTTCTTTGTTGACTGTCACTACCTATCAACAACCATTACCGATAAGGCTCAATCAGTGACACCGAAATGTCATATGAAGCACATGGATTGAGTAATATCAGTCCCCAAACTAATTAGACGATGGATGAATGAATGTGATGGGGCCAATATAAGGAAAATATGGACCACCTTAAATGTCTGAAACTTCAAATCAAAGGGTGCCAGATACAAAACACTACAGTAATTCTTGTTTGTCTTCATTTAAGGATTTATAAGGAGTGTTGAAGAATACCTGTTGAACATCGTGCGGATCAAGGTAGAAGCCTTTGTCTTCTTGAACTCCAACTATGTAAGTTGATGCGCCTGGTTTGCCGCCCAAAATGCCGAGGCTTTGAGGGAAAGTGAAAGTGGCTATCAAAGATGGAAGGTACCTGATAACAAAATAATTGTCTTTTCAGAACAGACCATCTATAGTACATATCGCCTAGCAATCAGTTTGATAAAAATCACAAACCTGGGGTTCACTTTGTCAAGCCCAAGAACCAGTGGAACCAAGAGAAGAATTGGCGTCCACTCAGTTTCTCCTTCTGAAAATTCCACACAAGTTTTGGTGACATCTTCAATACAGAGAATTGGAGCTCCACCTCTCTCTCCATCTTCACTGCCAGAAACGATATGAACAGCCATGGAAAACGACTTGTTTTTAACATCAGTTTCTTCTTTTTTCTTCCGAACTAATGATTCCCATGATCGACAAACAGCATATGGTCCTACCCATGACCCAGCAGCCAGGCCATAAGATTCTCCAGCTAGTATAAGATTGTGAATCGAGAATGCTGAAGCCTCAGAATCACCAAAAAGTTCTAATATCCCTAAGTATTCCTCTTCAGGCAGCTGCATTTTAAACCAAACAAGCTAACTTAAACTGGACTCCTGAGAAACCAGATTTATGCTCCTTATATTGTTAAGGCATAGACTGGATGTTACAATTAACTAACCTCAGATTCCTTTTTCCTCCAAGACCTTCCCAGCCTTTGGAATAGCAATGCCTGTTAAAGATCTGGAAATTTAGAACATACGTGTAAAGTTTTGAAGTCTCAAGACACAACAGTAAAAAGCAGACCTGTGCAAAGAGCATCTGGCTGCTTCGAAGCATGCATCCCCAGTTAACATCACTAGTATAAGCTGTGTCGCCAATAGGCTCAAAACCTGTTAACTAACTTAGTGAGTAATTTGTGAATGGTTTTATGCTTGCTCGAGTTTTAAAGTGAATGAATATACAAACCTCTACGATATGTCATTAGTATTAAGGACGAAAAATCTTGTCCGAATGCAGTCAAGACATGACCAGAATCTGCTTCTTCTGAGGATTCACCGTCTGAGATTTTATAACAGACACCCAAGAGCCATATCTCACTTGTACTGCTGGAGATACCGGTCCTACTCGGCCCTAATACACGCTCTTGAAATCTCCTAATTGCTCCACTAGCCATAGAAGCTGTATTTAAAATTACTGTCCAACTGCTATGTGTGGTACAATCTGGCTTATTCTCGGAAGTTGTTGAAGCTTCCTTAGACGGTTGAGAAACGGGGGAGGAAGATGCAACCACATCCGGGCATAACGTCAAGTTTGAATTGTTATCACTAGATGCTGAATCTGAAACTAGAGATGTCCGGGATATATCACGCTTTTCACCTGTGCTTGATGAAGAACAATTCGAAGGAACAAATCTATCACATATAGCCTTCATTACCTAGACATTAAGCACCACATGCAACATGTCTGTCTCTCAAAACCCAGAGAATCTACTTTTGTCTGCAATAAGAGATAGAAAAATAGATCAGACTCAGCTCTAACAATTACGTTCACAAAGTAAGCTAACGCACAACAATCCCCTCAAGGATGATCTTATATTATCCCATAATTTCAACAGGTTTATATCAGGCCAGAACTGTGATCCCTAACTTTGTTCTCACTCACTATTACACCCCATTTCAATATGCCCCAAATCTTTCTTAATTCGAATATACGAATCAAAGAGAATCTAATGAACACAACAGTTAAAGATAAAAGGTGTCAAAGGTGCTCGAATCCGATAAGCAAACTCCCAAAATTGAACAAATCTACACAAAAAAAATCATATAAATTCGAGACCAAATCATGCAATAACTCAAGACCGCTGACGCAATTTTCCCCTGGCGGATCGACAGTAATCACAATTGATCAATCAGTCAACTATCAATTTCGCAACTCAATTCAAGAAGCATAAGGATCAAAAGGAACAAGAGTGTAAGCTCGATTAACCACTAAAAATAAACGCACAGCGTTTCATAATCCGATCCGGAGAACTAAATTTTCACAAATTTTTTATCGAATTTAAAGCAGAGTATAAAAAGATAGATCACCTGAGAAAACCAAATCGAAATCGTTCACGCTTGACTAGATTCGACGGAGACGAGACCGCCGGAGACGAAGACGAGAACTAGAGTGCGAATTACGGAGACGAAGTTTGAATTGGAGCAGAACGATTTCGTGTTACCTTAAAAGTTTCGTGCTCTCTCTCTCTCTCTTCTTCTTCGAATATGGATGATTACATTTATTTATGTTTTATGATGATAAAAATTTAATTAAAAAGTGCATTACCATAATACACCATTTTACGGAAAAAATAAAAACAAGTTAAAATAAAACCATTGACGCAAAGCCAAGTAATGGGTTTTATTGGATTGGGCTAGTTCAATAATGTAAAGCCCATTTATGTTTTAAAAACCGTTTATAGGAAATAAATCGCAATTACAGTTATACCCTTTTAAGGAGATTTATTTCTTTCTTTGAAGAAATTTCAAAATCCTCAAAAAAGGAAAACAGCAACTGCCGCTCTTTCTCCGTTACGTCTTCTTTTTTGTTTACTATCTCTCTCTGCCACTGATTCATCATCTTCTTCTTCTTCTTCTTCTTCTTCTTCTTTAATTGATTTGGGATTTCTAATAAGTTTCTGAAGCAAAGTTCGAATCATTCCGGTCTATTACCATGTCTTCCACCAAGAAGGTACATTCGATCAGAGTCTTTTCAATCATCTTTACGGCTTTATGTTTTTCGTATATGATCGTAGGTTTCTTATCAGGGTTCCGATCGGGTTGAAATCAAGGAATCTCTCGGAAAGTTAAAAGAACAGGTCGGTGAGTTGGAGAAATTGGAATCTCCGGAACGGTTGAGTGAGGACAAGCCTGTCTTCATCAAGCGCAGTATCCTTTTCATTGTTACACATGCAAAAGTCTTTTATTTTTGTTTCTTACTCTTCCACAATTCATTAGATACATTCTTGTTTCTTTTGTTTTCTTCACATGAGTGAGTCTTGTTTTAAAGATATATACTTGAAGAAGGAAATGAAAAAGACAGTTAAAGATCATGGCATATTCTGTTCTTGCTCCTTGGATCCTGGTTCTTCAATTCTATGTGACAGTGATTGCGGTTGCGCGTATGTTACAAATCTGACTCTGTCTTCTTTGGCTTTTATCTATTTAGTACTATGATCACAAATACTCGTCAGATTTTACGATTCTTGTCTGCATTGATTTTGGTTGTTGTTGATGTTTAATTTTGTTGTACTTTTTTGTTTACGTTGATGTATAGGACTATACTCTCAAGCTGTTCATCTAGTTGCAAATGCAGAGGTGAGTGTACCAACAAGCCGTTCCAACAAAGACATATTAAGAAGATGAAGTTAGTTCAGGTTTGTATATTGCAAACTGGCTCATACAAAAAAATAAGAGTAATGCATTTTAGGGCTATTGGTTGAATAAGTTGTTTCTTGTAGACAGAGAAATGTGGAAATGGTATTGCAGCAGATGAAGATATCGAACCAGGAGATTTTATTATCGAATATGTGGGGGAAGGTGATGATGTTATATCATTGTTTCTCATGTTTATTTGTATATTCTCTGCTCAATTACTGTGTCATCTATTTAATCTTCTTGTAAATCCATTGATCACTGTAGTTATCGACGAAAAGACTTGTCAAGAAAGGCTTCGGAAGTTGAAGCGGGTCGAGACAAATTTTTATTTGTGTCAGATAACCTGGAACATGGTGATTGATGCTACTCATAAGGGGAATAAATCAAGATATATCAATCACAGCTGCAATCCTAATGCAGAGATGCAGAAATGGTTTGTTTATTTAATATTGCTCATCATCTTCTCTTCAATACAGTTGAGAAAATTTTATTTGTATAATGGACTCCCTTTGTTTTCCAATAGGATAATTGATGGAGAGACAAGAATCGGCATATTTGCTACCCGTTTCATTAACAAAGGCGAGCAATTGACCTACGATTACCAGTAAGAACTTTTTTTTGGATACCATTGTCTTTTATATACTACTTGATGACAAATATTAAGTTGTGGTACTAAGAAAGATAGCAGATTTGTGCAGTTTGGTGCAGATCAAGAGTGCTACTGTGGTTCAGTGGATTGCAGAAAGAAACTAGGTGCAAAACCTAGCAAAACTAAGAAGACAACTTTGAAGACGCCCAAGGTAAAACTGAAACTGAAGTCTATCTGGAAGAGAAGCTTACACAAATAGATGCTCCTGTTGAATAGTCTCATGATCATGGTTTTGTAACAATTTCGAATTTATTCATCCTGTTATGTGGCATGTTAAACAGTAACTTATTATATGATCATATACGATCTGGTTAGGTGAAAAAGCGAGGTAGACGCGTTGCCGGTTAGTATTAATTATATGGCTCTATTTTCGACAAAGCTTCTCGATCGATTCAGAGGTAAGAGACGAAAAATTTGGATGCGTCAGGAAAATCATTGATCGACAGTAGCCCAAGCAAAATATGTTCCGGTAACTGCATTGGTGTGGTCATCTGTTTAGCACGTCCCACGAAGCAGAGGTATAAGCACAATAAGCAAGGCTCAGAAAGCATCCATATTGCAATATAAACTTAAAAGGCTCAGAAGCATTTACTTTGTTTGTTAAGGTGTACTAGTTTTTTGAGTTTTGACAATAATAGTCGACATTTTCAGGTGTTTTGGCATCATTACACATTACGATGAGTTTTCAAGAAAACACTTGGTATCCACTTGACTTAATTTTAACTCTATTGTGTTCATCACCTTCTAACTCATTGTACGAAATCTAATAGACAAAAGAAATATTTGCTCCAGGTCATGTATGAGGATGGTGGTACCGAGACTATCGACATGTCCAGAGAAGTGTGGAAGATCGTGAATGTTTGATATTGCTCCAAGTCTGATTTTATTCCCAACATTTTGATCGTGAATTGTAAAGAAATAGTTTTGAACCGGAGTGTATCTAATATAGTAACCAACCAAACTGTGTCGGTTGGCAAATAGATTTTGACTTTGTTGTTATATGTAATGTATGAATCCAACTCGAATCAGTAGTTCAGCAGTAGTACAAAGAAAAAGAAATGTCATTTGGACTTTTAAACCGGTATAATAATTGAGGACTATATAACCAATAACCGGTTTGTTCTGTCTATGATAGCCAGAGATGATTAAGCACGTGATCCTCCTGGGCTAGCTAGTGTCCGTTGTTGCGGTTGTTGATAGCCACGGTCCGATGACCGACAGTGGATTGGCTTTGCCGGTGGTAGGTGATGTGGGACCCGCTCACCAACCTAATTATTATTTTTATTTAAGAGAAAATACATATTGTAGTTGAGAAAATAAGAATATTATGAAAACATGTTGGGAAAATTTCAAACTTTTAGAACTTTATAATTTATCTTATGATTATCTTTTGAGAATACTATGTTTGTACATTTTTCTGTACTCTAGCGACTTTAGAAAAAACAAACTGTTATAAAATACCATAAAGTGTCTTTAGTTAAATAAATACTAATATTTTTGATAAATATTGAAGATATTGAATAACAAATTTCAATAATAAATTGATTTTATCTTAAAAATTTACCGGTTACCGGCACGGCACTTACCACCAAAGTTGTTAGATCTCATCCTTTTGTAGAAGAGAGAGGTGTGAGTGAGTGAGTATAAAAGAGTGAGTAAACGAAACACTTTAGCCTCTCCACCACTTCCTTCCCACCTTACCTAATCTAATTCCGAATCTGGGATTTTGGATCTCCTCCTCCTCGAAGCTCAGAAGATGAAGGTGGTTGATAAGATCAAATCCGTGACGGATCAAGGCCAAACAGCTTTCTCCTTCGAGTTTTTCCCACCTAAGACGGAGGATGGTGTCGAGAATCTCTTTGAACGTATGGATCGTTTGGTCTCTTACGGACCTACCTTCTGTGATATCACTTGGGGTGCTGGAGGATCCACTGCAGATCTCACTCTCGAGATCGCTTCGAGGATGCAGAATGTGATTTGTGTCGAGACTATGATGCATCTCACTTGTACTAACATGCCTGTTGAGAAGATTGACCACGCTCTTGAGACGATTAGATCTAATGGGATTCAGAATGTGCTTGCTCTTAGAGGTGATCCTCCTCATGGACAAGATAAATTCGTTCAGGTTGAAGGTGGTTTTGCTTGTGCTTTGGATCTGGTTAATCATATGCGGAGCAAGTATGGTGATTACTTTGGTATCACTGTTGCTGGTTATCCTGGTATTGAATTTGTCCCCCACCTTTTTTGTTGGTTTTGTTAATGTATTTGTGTTTGTGTTCGTATCTTTGATCTCTGATTGAGGATTTGTGTTTTTGTTTAAATCAGAGGCTCATCCGGATGTTATTGAAGCTGATGGACTTGCTACTCCTGAATCTTATCAGAGTGATCTTGCTTACCTGAAGAAAAAGGTCTTGCCTTTACATTTTGTGTGTGTGTGGTTGAGTTTGGTTACTTGTCTTTGATCTGATGGGTTGTTGTCGTATCTGAACAGGTTGATGCTGGAGCAGATTTGATTGTTACCCAGCTTTTCTATGATACTGATATCTTCCTCAAATTTGTGAATGACTGTCGGCAAATCGGGATTAACTGTCCCATTGTTCCTGGAATTATGCCCATTTCCAACTACAAGGGGTTCTTGCGTATGGCTGGTTTCTGCAAGACCAAGGTATGTTGTGATCTCTTACATCATTCATCTCTGTAGAAAAATGTTGTCGTTGTGCTTAAAGGCTTAAGTTTTTGAGATCTCTTGCATCTATGTGGTTGCTTATTGATCATATATGATTTAGAATGACATATATAGACCCTTGGTGATGACGCCTTATTACCAATGTTTTCAGATACCATTCTTCTTCGACTAATATTGTATTTATGCTACTATTGTTATAGATACCTGCTGAGCTCACTGCTGCCTTAGAGCCTATTAAGGATAATGACGAAGCTGTTAAAGCTTATGGTATTCACTTTGCCACAGAAATGTGCAAAAAGATTTTGGCCCATGGAATCACTACCCTTCATCTGTACACATTGAACGTTGACAAATCAGCTATTGGGATATTAATGGTTGTTCCTCATTTCCTTCAATCTCTTTTCGTTGTAGTTGTAATATCTAACACACATACCTAACATTGTTGCTCAAATTGCAGAACCTTGGTCTGATTGATGAGTCAAAAATTTCTCGTTCTCTACCTTGGAGACGCCCAGCAAATGTTTTCCGTATTAGTGAAGATGTTCGCCCTATTTTCTGGTAACCTGCATTTTGTTTCTCTTGCTCTGAATTTTGTCTCGGATTTTTAAACTTCTCGTTGGGGAGAGAATAATATCATTTCTTTCTTCCTAATATTTGCAGGGCAAACCGTCCTAAGAGCTACATATCTAGAACAAAGGGCTGGAATGACTTCCCACATGGACGATGGGGTGATTCACGCAGTGCTTCATACAGTACACTTTCTGATTATCAGGTACCACATATTCATTAGTTTTCTGATATTCTACTTTAGATTTTGCCGACATGAATTGTAAAGGGCTTATTTTAGTTGTTGTTCTTGATGTACTTGATATTTTTTTTTTGCATATTGTTATTTTACCATACCATTATCACTTGTAAGGAGATAGATGCTTGGTTTGCTTGTCATCTTCTTCTGCGTTTTTCATTGCCAATGAGTAGTGCTGATCTTAATGCATGTGTTGTTAGTTCATGCGCCCAAAAGCACGTGACAAGAAGCTTCAGCAAGAATGGGTTGTCCCATTGAAAAGCATTGACGATGTTCAAGAGGTAGCATTCCTTTACTAACAGTCACTGAAACTGTGTCATTCTCTTTTTCCTCATTCTCACTTATAAATTTTTAAAAACTGTCACAAACCAGAAATTCAAAGAGCTCTGCCTTGGAAACTTAAAAAGCAGTCCATGGTCTGAATTAGATGGACTCCAGCCAGAGACAAAGATCATAAACGAGCAGCTCGGAAAAGTCAACTCCAACGGTTTCCTGACCATCAATAGCCAACCATCGGTTAATGCAGCCAAATCCGATTCCCCAGCCATTGGTAAGGAAACTCATATCAAATATTGTTAAACCCCTCTAACGTGTCTCTTCTTAGCTTATAACAAAAGTGTGTAATTGCAATTGAAACTTTGCAGGATGGGGTGGTCCTGGTGGTTACGTCTACCAGAAAGCTTATCTAGAGTTCTTCTGTTCAAAGGATAAGTTAGACACACTTGTGGAGAAATCCAAAGCTTTTCCTTCTATCACCTACATGGCCGTGAACAAATCAGAGAACTGGGTATCAAACACTGCCGAGTCTGATGTAAATGCAGTTACTTGGGGAGTGTTCCCAGCTAAGGAGGTAATTCAACCAACAATCGTGGATCCAGCCAGTTTCAAAGTCTGGAAAGACGAAGCATTTGAGATTTGGTCAAGAAGCTGGGCTAATTTGTACCCAGAAGACGATCCTTCTAAAAAGTTGCTCGAGGAGGTAAAGAACCTTCTTCTGTTTCCTTCCCTTCTTTTGTGAAACCATTTTGGTTTTAGCTGTACTGATGATAAGGATCTAATGAATGTGCAGGTGAAGAACAGCTACTATTTGGTAAGCTTAGTGGACAACGATTACATCAAAGGTGATATCTTCTCTGTCTTTGCTTGATCTCGGAGAAAGCCGACCGCAAAGAGGAAACGTTCTATTTCGGGATTGTTTTGTATCTTTTAAAGTTATTTGTGTTTCGTAATAACCTTATTTTGATGATTCAACAAAAAAAAACATCAGTTTGATTTGCAATGAAGAAAATTGCCTTGAAGGCTTGTTCTTTCTCTCTATGTAAAAAACCTTAATATAGCTTACAAATAAAATCAAGAAATGTTGGCATTTCTTAAAGTTTGTGAAGTAACAAGACCAGATGATGTTCGCATCAAATGCTCCTCCTTAAGCATCGAAACACCAGACGCATCAGTCTTCAAAAGCGGTTGTACTGATTCCCACATCTTCTTCTTTTGAACCTGCAACAACAACAACAACAAAAAGACACAGAAATTGAAAAATCCCATCACTAACAACATGACATTGACACTGAAATAACAAGTGGTTTGCAGACTAGGGAGACCTTATTAGGAGGTGCAGGTTCAGGAAGCTGCTCAAGATCGTCTTCGTTACCAAACCACACTCTATCTCCAGGAAGAGAGCCTTCAGGTGGAACAAGAAGCTCAACATTCTCATGAGCAGAATCAGATGCAGCTAAAAGCATACCACATGACTTAACCCCTCTCATATTCCTCGGCTTAAGATTAGCTAGCACCACTACTGATGCACCCTACAGATTCAGCTCATTCTCACACAAATCAGATCATAATTCTCACAATTAGGACTTTGGAATCGAGAAAAAGAAACAAAAGCTGACCTGAAGGAGATCGAGAGGAACGTATTTGACGAGACCACTACAGATGATTCTGGGCTCAGCTTCACCGACGTCGACTTCTTCAACATACAGTGAATCCGCTTCCTCGTGTTGCCAAGCTTTCACAATTCGTCCTACTTTTATATCTAACAGATTCGCCGTCTCCTTCACATTCTCCTCCTCCTTTAAAGATTCACTCTTCTTCTCCGATTCATCCGCTGAAACCGTCGTGCCGGCGTCGGGAGCTACCGTGCAGAAAGTAGCAAGTCGAGACCAAGAGCTTCGATTAAGCTGGTGACGGTTGTTATAAACCGCGGAGACTCGAAGAGATGAGGAGATTGCCGCTACTGTCTTCGATGAAGAGGAGAAGAAACGGGGGAATTCGCGGCGGAGTGGAATCGATGAGATTTGGACGGCAAGAACTCCAGCCTTCATTTTCAGACCACCGGAAAATGCAGCTATCGTCGCCGCCATGGATTTAGTTAGCTAAGAGATCTATCTCTTCTGTTGTCTCTCTCTCTCTTCTTCACCATATCTGTATTTATACATGTAAACAATTTTGTTTGTTTCTCACTCTACGATTTGACTTGAGAAAATTTCCAAAGCGTGAAGCTTTACGAATCAAATTACTCATCTTTATTAGTAAGATTGATTGATGAGCAAATTCATGTGAAGTGTTTTTTAACAATCCATCGAAACTTAATAAAAAGGGATTCAAAGCTGTGTTAACGACGACAAAAGAAACAAGCAGTTGTACAATCTCCACAACAATATGATCATCAAACAGAGCAAAAAAAACAGAGGGTCTGAAGAATCAGTAGTCGTCTCCCTTGGAAAGAACTTCTTTGCAAGTAGGTCGCAGTAAAATGGTGTGCTCATACTGTGAAACGTAGCTTCCCTTCACATCACACAGAGGTGGATACGGCTGAAATCAAACAATGAACAAGATTCAGGATAGATGTGGGCAAAATTGAATCATCATCTAGACACTGGTGTGAGAAATTTTTACCTGAACAATGCCAGAGTCACACAGATTCTTGAGAGCCATTAAGTATTTGGTTTCACCAATGCGGTCCAAATAGCGTCTGCAGAAGGCAAGTGTCGAGAAATTCTTGTTAATGGTGGCAAGGAGTTGTTTTGCTCTAGGCAACCTCAAGGGGACGTGGCCAACGTCAAAGTTCTTCATGTAATGGCTACATTCTAAGTCTTCTCTCACGTATCCTTTCCCTGAAATACAACAGAAACAGAGGATAAAAAATTGGTGAATCCCAAAGATGCAGTGGCATTTTCTTTCAACGGTTGAATGTGCAAATCTTTTTTACCGGTTGATCCAAATGTTTCGATGGCATAGAACTCCCCCTCTTCCATCTTTGTCTGCTCGCCTCCTTTGACGATAGGAACGGATTTCCCAGCATGTATCTGATAGGGTCCAATGCTATGCCCATTCAAGTTTCTGATACTTTTAACTGCCAAAAGCATGTAACATATTAAGGTTTACAATTACATTAAGGGTCGAAAAAATGTGATACTAATGTAAGAGCAGATAATTAGATGTGCCATCGGATAACAATACCTTGGAAGACCTTTCCATTGATTTCAACCTCATAAGACTCCATGACCTCCTGAATTGCAGCACCGATGTCACAGAGACGGACATCAATTCCAGCTTCCTGAACCAGCCAAAAAAACACACACCAAGGATGTTAAGAGCACTAACGAACTGGTTCCGTACAAATCAAAGCCTAAATGAAGTCAATTTTGCACTGAAGAGCTTAGAATTTTTTAATATATTTGAACTCCCCTGTAGAAAGGACGAAAGAGTAGAAAAAAAAAATGAAAATGATAAAGAAAACATAATGACCAAGCTGAATAGGACAATATTGCTTCATCCTACTGGTATATGTACATTCATGAAGCAATGTAAATTAGCTAAAAGACGAATCAGTACCTTAATACCAGTATACGTAGCTTCGCGAGAGGCTGCTAAGAGAGGATCAAACATAGGGTTGAACGCAACTGTAAACGCACAGTCAATAATACGCCCTGCAAGAGAAGAGATTTTAATTTTCATCTGACATTTGTAACGAAGAAGAAACACAATAACAGAAAAGAAGATTTGCCGTCATACCATCAATATGTGTGCCAAAATCCAATTTCATAACATCATCGTACTGAAGTACAGTCTTATCGCCAGAGTTTGGTGTCCAGTGAGCAGCAACCCTGAAAGTTAAAAAGTCATTAGAGAAACATGACTAAAGAAGAACAGAAAATTGCTGATAGAAAGAAAAAGTTGTCATAACCAACCAATTCAGAGAGCATCCTGTAGGGAATGCAATACCAGCTTGAAGACCATTCTCAGAAATCAACTTACGAACAGTATTCTCTAGGGTCTCACATATATCAGTCATCAACATTCCAGGCTTCGCTATGCTTCTGACATATTTACGAACCTGAAAAAAATGGCCAAAACGATCTTTCAAGCAGCTGCAAGAGGCTAGAAAAAACTCTATCTGTGGTCATTCAGTGAGAAAAAACTCTAAACCTGGCGATGAACTTCTGCAGCTTGGCGAACAGAGTTATATATTGGCTTTTCCAAACGTTCCATCTCTCTCTTCTCTTCAGATGTTGTTCTCCACAGGTTACTAAAAACATAGATGAAGCAACAATATATTGAAAACAAACAGTGCGATTATCAACGAAGAGTCATGACATGAGAAAGACTGAAAATCCAATAAATTTCAAGAGAAAGATATAAAAGCCAGCTATAACATATGAAAGATCATTACAAAAAGCTGTCCACGACGGTAAAGAGAAAGGCATGAAACTTACTCATCCTTATACTGTTGGATTTCACCTTCAGGAAACTCCCCAGATGGGAAGAGCTGAACGACAGGGATTGAAGGTGGATCAGTCTGTTGAGGGAGTTCCTTCTTCTTCCTACAACATAATCAAAACCATCAATAAAGCAAACACCAAAACTTACAAGTTAGAAGAACCAAAAAAATAAAACGATAACAAAAAAAACATCTCTTACTTGCTTTTATTTTTCTTCTTCTTCTTCTTCGTCGAAGCCTCAGCTTAAAAACAACAAAAGTGTTATATTAAACAACCATCAGAACAAAGGATCGAATCTAAGAAACTTCCAAACATTTCAAGACCCAAAACTCAGATGAACTCATCCTAGAAAGCTAGTTCCTTTGACAAACATATATCGAACATTCATAATCTAACACTCAAAACCATATGTGATCAATCAGTACACCAAAAAAACAAAACCCCAAATGATTTACCTTTGCTTCCTTCTTCTTCCTCTGCATCGTTCTCCTCTTTACCATCATCTGCAATCTCAAGCTTCTTCGAAAGCTCAGATTCCAATTTCTCCTCTTTCCCATTAGAGGATTCAGCGCCGCCATTCTCCACCACTGGAGCTACAACAACATCAGGGCTTTCACTCGCCATATCTTCAAATCGATTCTCACCTCAATAACAAAACACCTAAACCCCCTAACCTCAAAACAAAAGATCGTTGTACGAACACGACGAAGAAGAAGTTAAACAAGTCTTTCTCTTTCGTTACCCCTTTACTCTCTCTCTCTCTCTGTCTCTCTATCAGCTCCGATACTTTTGTACGGCAAACCCTTGAGATTTTTTAGAATTTGCAAAATGAGACTGTTAGACCATATTATTTATGTAAATCCCCCTCATCATATTTCGCTTCTTAATGGGCCTTATCAACATTTCTTTACGGGTTGGGCTTCGTTGGCGGGGCCGGATTTGATTGCTATCTTTTCTTTTTGTTATTGATTTTTTTGGTAAAATATGTTAAGTTTCCTTCTCATATTATAGTTGTGGAGGGCAAAGGAAATTAAGTCTTCTATACATATATACAACACTATCACTATAGTAAGTTAATTTTTTTTAGTTATGTTAACTTTGATTGCCAAGTTTTGGAGATAAGGAAATTAGGACTTGTATATATATAGTACATACCGTACTCGTCTCTTATGAGGTCAATATACAAAGTAGACGACCTTTGTTAAGAAGAGACAGGAAAAAAGTTAGAGAGAGGGAGTTTTTGGTGCGGTAAATTGACAAAAATGGGGTTGGGTCTTCCGATGATAATCGCATCTTCCGTAGGTTTGGTCATTCTGATTGTCGTAGTTATCGTGTTTTGTTTTTGTATTAGATCTTCCCGCAACAAAGAACGAGAGAACTCCACTTTTTTTGATGTTCCAGCGTTATAGTTGTTTCGCCATTTAACAATTATGTTTTTTTTTTTTCTTTTTTTTAGATTTGAATAATGATATTGTAACCTTGTGAAAGGTCTTTTATCAATAATTTGTCATTGTGTTCTGAAATCTTTAGATTGGTTTGTTACTCCTCTCTTCATGTCCAAAAAAAGAATTGTGTATTACGTTTTATTGAAGGCAAAATCATCAAATACGGACGCATGAATAATTATATTAGCAACTAGATATTAATTCTTAAGAAAATGAATACTTTTGAGGATGGTCAGAGAATTGGACGCCGGGAGCGGTGGACATCAGAGCGATGACCTTGGCGGATAGTAGCACCTGACTTTTAAACTCGACCATTCAGGAACTGACACATTCATGAAGTTGATCCACTCCACAGCCTTTCTCTCTTGTCACCCAAATCTCTATATGCCTCTTGTCTTATGGTTTAGCTCTAGAAACGAAAATCTATCTCCCCTAAAAACTGCAAAGGATCTAGCACTGTCTGGACCGCATGTTTTTATTAGGCAAAAGACTAGACTAGGGTTCAAATCTCTCCGTAGAAAAATCGCTTTGAAAAACTGGTCATTAGAACAAAAGTTAAAATAAAAGAATATCTATGAGGTAATTACAGAGATTTATCAATAAATTAAATAACCTATACATATATATACATACATGTTTACTTTAGATTGGATGTGAATAAAATTATTTGGTTATAAATCCTATATCCAAAATAGATAAACTATACCAAAGGTTTATAAATAAAAAATAAAATATGGAATATAATATAGCCCTATTTAAAACAACTTTAAATTAAATAGCATATTTTAAAAGAAATTAAAGTTGGAAACATGAAGATGATAATGACATCATGACAAATTATAGTAGAGACTAGAGAGTGTAACTCGTAATGCACCCTTTCATAATCTAACATGAAACTTTCAATTTTGCTTTCAGTGGAGTTTTTAACCAAGCAAGCAAGCCTTAACTCGTAATGCACCCTTTCCCTTAGCTTGATGTTCTCATATATTAATGGACAATTACAGTAATTGAATCAGCCGTTACAGAGAAAAGAGACCGTAACGTATCTTCTTTATTCTTCTTTTTAAGTTTTCACATAATTTCGAAATTCGAATTCTGAACACAACCTCGTGCCACTGGAATCTTTTGCAAAAAAAACAAAAAAAGTTATGGAGGCCAAAACCGGCGGACCGAAGCATAATCAACCATCAACACCGGCAATATCAACAAGGCGGCCGAGAGTTAGAGAAGTTAGTTCCAGATTCATGTCTCCCGTTACTTCTTATTCTTCTTCCTCCGCCGGCGATCTCCACTTTTTTACTTCGAGTTCTCCTAAACACCACCAGTTACACCAACGCTCTGTTTCTGCTCATAGGCATAGACGTCAGTTAAAATTGTCGGACGGAGACGAGAACCGTTCATCAGAGACGGCAGCGCGTAGCTTAGACTCTCCTTTTACACTCTCTATGACCGGAAAAGCATCGAAACAAAGCCAACTGAAACCGCTCAAGGAGAATTCTCACCGCCTCGAAACGCCTACGTTGCCGATCCTTCCTCCGCCGTGTAGGTCACGGCTTAGCCAACACAGGTTACTAACCGCTTCCGCTGCGACGAGGCTTCTCCAATCAAGCGGCATATCTAATGAGAAAGAAGGAGTCATCAACAGTCAGGATAAATCTAAATCCAACGGCTCTGATCAGTTTCCAACGCTTTCTTGTAGAACAATTCATCCTAGAGTCTTCAACAGTTCTGTAACTTCTTCTCTTAACCGAACTGTGAGCTCACCGTTGTCGAGCTGTACTGGTCGTGAGAGCAGTTCTTTTCGCGGATAGGGTTGGCAGCATTGCCTCCCGTGGCACTCAATTCAAAGGCTCCAGCGGATTCGAAAAAGCAGAGGAAGGGTTCAGAGCAATTGGAAGATGTGCATTCTCTGAAACTACTCCAAAATCGTTACCTCCAATGGAGATTTGCCAACGCCAATGCTGAAATGAAGACTCAGTCTCAAAAATCTCAAGCTGAGGTCAGTTTCTGTCATTTTGATCTAATTGTTATAACTTCTTTGTGTATGTATTAAACTTTTTAATGGCGTTTTGTTTTTATCTTCTAGACCATGCTCTGTTCCGTTGGTTCGAAGATATCAGAATTACGTGATTCTGTGCAAAGGAAACGAATAGAGCTTCAACGTTTATCGAGAATTAAAGCTCTTCTTGCGATTACAGAATCTCAAGTAAGCTTATTAGAGATAGATATACCTTTAGCTTTATTTGACTTGGATATGAGACTATAATGAGAAATTGAGAATATATATGTTTCTTTCCTTATGAAAACTCTAAAACAGACTCCATGTTTGGAGCAGTGGGCTGCTATTGAAGAAGAGTATTCGACTTCGTTGTCGCAAACAATCCAAGCTTTTTCCAATGCTTCATTACGGCTTCCACTTGATGGAGATACCATGGTACTATTATATATACACATCTTTTGTTCACTAATGTCAACAACTAGGAAGTATCATCTGGCATATATATATACAACTAAGAGTTTGCTTGCCAAAAACCAGGTTGATCCTAAACAGTTAGGAGATGCACTTGTGGCTGCTTCCAAGATTGTTGACGGCATTACACAAAATGTTGGAAACTATATGCCAAAGGTTCAAGATCGTTTGTTTATGAAAAACGTAGTATTAAGGATCAAATTTTGTAACTCCCTTGTTGATATATTTTGCAGGCAAAGGAGATGGAGAGTTTGGTGTCAGAATTAACAAGGGTGACTAGTAGAGAAAAATCATTGGCACAAGATTGCGGAGTGGCTCTTCTTAAAACGCAAGCTTCACATGTACCCCCTCAGCCTTGCTTTTTACATATTAATTATACAGTTCATTATCCTTTGTTTGTTTTGCATTGTATAAGAAGAGTTGTTTATAAAAGAACCTCTTCTCTCTATGTTATGCAGATTGAAGAATGCTCTCTAAGAAGTCAACTTATCCAGCAAACACCAAAAGAAGAGTCTTCTACTAAGTGAACACAACTCTTGTTCTGTTTGGTTGTAGCAAATAATTAAAACCGATAGTCATCTAACATCAGAAAGTACACCGAAGAAGACACAAGACAGGACAATGAAAAGACACAAGAAGATATAAAACCTAATTAGAGGCTCATTGAAAAGCAAGCCCATTGATTTTCCTTGCGCATCTCTTCCTCTTCCTCCGGTGTAAAATCGTTCAGGATGCCCAAAATTGCGCGAATCTCTTCTGAGGTTTTACCAGAGATCATGTCAGCAACAGCTTGACAAGAAATATCAAGGAGGTCTTTAATGTTTAGGTAATTAGCAGCCAAAATAACATAAAAGAGAGTGGGTTGTTCCATGGTCTTCAAGAAATCAGCGTCCCACTTCTTGAGTTCCTCTTTGCCCTCGCTCGTTGAAGCATCAGTACCAGCGTGCTTATTGCAATACTCGATCACCATCGCGAGTATGGTTCCTTTGACGTTTGCGAGAGGGATCTCACTACCGACGCAATCGTCTTCAATCATATGTGCTATCGTCTGCGACTGGCTTGCGGCTGCTTCCTCGATCTCAAACGCCTCACCATCGGAACTCCTCAACATAATCTTCTTCGACATCGTTCCTTCGTTTTCCTTTTTTTCTTTTTTCTTGTGGTGGCGAATGGGCGCGATGGTTCTTCTGTATGAAAACTGTGAGAGGTGCGATGATCTTAGAAAGAGTTATTTATAGAGAACCCTAATTGTGAGCGTCGGTATAATTCTTTACTTCCTTTTCGAAATTTGGAAAATTATTTTTTTTTTAGCCTAAAAAGTAAACCAAGCCTAAACCGGAGTCTAAAGTCAATTTAATTTGACGGAATCGGATAGGGATCCACGTGTCGAAATGTATGGCTTTGATAGAATACAACTACAGTACAAGAGTTAAAATCGATTTTAAAACAACATCTGATTTTAAAACGTATAGTGAATAACAAAAAAGAAAAAAAAAAGAAAAATGGTAAACATTAAAATCGATTTTAACAACATCTGATTGCACTACAAGTCTTATCATCATCATCAGTCCTTTATTTGCACTGTATATATCGAAACCACCACATTGTATCTTAAGTAAGTTTAGACTTGAGTTCTTATATATAACTATACAAGTTGTGTAGAGTATGTTATACACCGAATCAGTCTGATGATAATCAAAGTATCACAAATTTATCATATTTTTAAGAGATGAAACGAAACTGTTTTTGTGTGACTTTACAGAATATGACTTTTCACACGTTCTGTTTCCGAATGTTCAATGCTGACAATATTTACATCGGTTTAATTATGATACAAGCTTGTAAACCAAAATAACCGAGTTGAATATAGAAACTGAAGTGTCATGAACTCTGTTTCGGATATTAGAAAACCCCAGTTACAGTAAGAAAAACTTCAAAGTATTATATTCAAGAATTGCTTCAGAGAAACAAAAGACTGTTTGACAACATGGATCGATCTTGAGATTTGGTTACATTTATGAATACCAATCAAAAGATCGTCTCCAGAGCAAGAAAAATAACATTGGTCTATCAAGAAACCAAAAGAAAACACACTCAGAAGAGATAGACGAAGTCATCATCATCATCTACATTGCAAGAATTAAACTGAAAACGCACACACTAAAGAAGAGATATAGACGAAGTCATCATCTACGTTTCATGAAACCGCACACAGTACTAAAAGAAGAAAGATATAGACGAAGAAGTCACCAGCTACGTTGATCAAGAACTTCTGATATCGATCAGCTCTCATTCGAAAGCCCATTGGTTGTCCCCGCGAATCTCAGCTTCTTCCTCATCAGTTAAATCTTTCGCGATGTTGAACTGTGCGCGAAGTTCTTCCGGAGTCTTGCCTGCTGAGAGCAAATCGGCGACAGTTCGACATGTAAGATCAAGAAGGCTTTGGATGTCGAGATAATTCGCAGCTATCATCACATCAAAGAGGATGGAATGTTCAATCTTCTTCATGAACTCAGCGTCCCACTCCTTGAGATCTTCTTTGCTCTCTTCCTCGGTCGAAGAATCAGAAACGACGACTTGCTTGTGCTTCTCGCAGTACTCGATCACTATCTTCAGGATCTTGCTTGTGACCTGAAGCGGGATTCCGGACTCGGCGCAATCGTCGTCAACCATATGCTTTAGCTGCTGCGATTGGGTTGCGACATCTTCCTCGATCGTAAACGAAACACCATCGGAACTCTTCAACTGGATCATATTCTTCGACATCGTTACGGGGAAGAGGTGGTTTCTCTGGTAGCAGTTTGATGATGATGAGAGAAGAATCAAGAAACGAGAGAGCGGTTGAAGAGAAATGAGAATGTAACTAACTTCTGAAGCTATGCGCGTCTCTGTATTTATAAGCCCTCTCATCGTCAGAGTCGGTGCATGGGATCATCAACATGCGTTAAGGTGCTGAACCGGGTCTATTTTACAATTGGCCCAATTTCGTAGGTACGGCCCTAAAACTTGATAAGAATGGATTTTAAAATGTCAAAGAGGGGGAAAAAAATGGAATTGGTTGGTGCTTTATGTGATTTGTTGTGATTACTCAAAGATTTGGTGATTTATATGTCAGTCTCCACACTTTCATGGACTTTTTTCACATGTTGTGCATTTAACAAGCTTGTGAGAGAAGAAAGCTCTTCGGCTACACACACTATGAAGATTAACTTAGCCATTGTATCTACATTAGATGCGGTGCAAAGGTGAAATATTGAGTAATCCTTATGTATGGAAACATACATATTTGCGTTTTTGCTAGCAAAGAGGGGGTTTAAATGTAATAACAATACACATATGCAAAAACGTATACATATTCGGGGTTTGCCATCAATATAAGCTGCATACAAATTACAAATAATCTTGTAAAGATGATTAGATGAATAATATATTAGATTCCAGTAAACAATTATTAATGTACACTCGTTTGTAGATATCACAACAACACATCTTGGTTTAGAAGATTCTTCTTCTTCAATGTATAGAAGGATTTTTTATTAGCTTGTTCCATATGCAAGTAGTTCCCACCTGAACGGCTGAAAGACATATAGCACTTCCGGGCAACTCTTGAACAAAAGAGCAACACAAACGCAAACCGCTGCTATCGCTACCATGGAAAGCATTGCTGGCCTGTAAGCAACAGAACTGTGTTGTCTTGTGACAAACACACGTTTGTGAACACAGAGCTTACACTGGTTGATCTTCAAGCTTGATGAATCCTTTAGACTCCTCTTTTCTTGTTTGTTGTCAATGTTGAAAGACTCTGGAATGTTGACCACCACGTGTTCTTCGGCGGTTGGTTTCCGGTTGAGTTTCCGTTGCACGAGATGAATATAGGAGAAGTGACCTCGTAAACGTGCGTAGTCTTCTGGTGTGAATCCTGTATTGTCCCGGGAAGTCTTCCACGCGTGAATACCAATCTGAACCAAAAAAGAAAGAGGAACTTTTTTTATCAGACCAAAACAGAATTTGAGTGTAGTACACAAGTCAAATTCAAATTTTACCATTCCGGGATCGTCAGTAAGAGCGTCCAACACATCTTCTGATCCGTCTTTACCAGCTGCAATGTGAAGCGGTGTTAAACCGGCTGGACCAGCTGCATCGGGTCTTAACAAACCGGATAATGCCAGGTTCGTCTTCTTCGGAATGAATCTAAGAAGCATCTCCACCATAGGTTTTGAGTTTTTCCTAACGGCTCTGTGAAGAAGACACAGTTCTGACAATGCAGCATCAGGGGATAGATCAACCGTTCCTTCTTCAAAGAGTATATTCAGTAGCTTTTTTATCACAGCACACCACTCCCGGTCCATCGAGAACTCGATTAGAAACTTAAACCGTATCAAAGGGAATAGATGATCTGATTCTGCAAGTCTTGAATTGAGTTCACTTTTGTGAAGAAGCCAACCAATTTCGTGTATGAAATCCAATGCTTGCATTGCAGAATCAGTTCCGGTGAACTCTAATGTGCTTTCGAGTCTTCGGATTTCAGAACAAACATCTTCGTCCTCAGATACTATGAAAGGGAAGAAACTACTGCTTAGCCCGTCTTGGTCTTCAATCTAAGATTATTGCCAAGCAAAATGTCCCATTTATATCTCAATGCAACAAAGAGTAAAAGCAGAGCACAAAGTTTAAAGTACACTCACTTCCATGAAACCTCGACCACTTGCGATAGGAATCTCACAAGAAAATTTGACAGAATCAGTCTCATTTTCCTCCTTAAGATCATCACTCTTTTCCATCACTCCCTGTGTAGCTTCCTGAACCAAGTATGTTCCTTCTACAGCACAAAGTATCCTGTAAAAATTGGCGATTAACATCAGAGGAAAAGATAGAGAGGGGTCAAGCTTTGAAGAGTGTTAATATATATACCTTGTGCCAGGTCGATGGAGATTGATGCCTTTTACTGTAAATTGAGCTTTCCTTGTTACAGCAAGCGGTCTAACAGTAATGATTTGGCTATTATCATGGCTTCTTAGAGGTAACGATGTGTCAAGAACAACCTGACCTGTATCACAAAATAAGAAGAATATTTCAGATCTCAAGAAAAAATATGGACACTATAACATAGACCCAAAGATTCTCAAAAACTAACCATTAAACGCAAATGCAAACTGGTTTTGCACCCTAAGATAAATCCACCCATCAGTCCATAGAGGATCATGTGAAAGATCTAGAAGCCTCCTCAAGCTGAAACTCATATCACAACAAAGCTGCAAGTAAAAAAAGAAAAAAGAAACATGAAGTGATTCTATGAGACAGATGATAATCTGGAAAGAATATAGAAAGAGTTGTGAAAATGATTCTTACTTCTTCCCAAGAAGCTTCATCTTGACGAAGATAAACTGTCAAAACGATACAACCAGGTCTAATGTAGCTCTCCATGTCAGTTGGAGTATGAGCTAACCAGTCAAGGATCTGAAAATTTGAATATTAGAACACAACTGTGTACTGTGTCACTTTCAAAATCACAACAAACTGCAGAAATTATATTTACCTGTCCTCGTAAGGCAACTGGAAAATCATTCGGCACTTTCCCAAATAGTTTGAACACAATCCGATCGGTGCGGCTCTGAATATGCAACCAAAACAAAACAAGAAATGTTACAGTGAATTATAAGCAAGAAAGATGAATGTATGAAAGGTGAGATTTGTACGTGAGCATCTCTACTGGAACTTGAAGGTGATTGGTCAGAAGCTGAATCTGAGTTCCTACTGGTCTGAGGTGGACTAGACTGACGCGAGTCTGGGTGATAATCAAGAGAACTGGTTGCTGGATTTGTGGGAGGAGGTGATGATCTCTCTATATCAATAGTATCATCCGAGTCTATGTATACATCATTCAAATCAAAAGCATTCATTTTGACTTGTTTTTGGGACATATCCAAGACAGGTCTTTCTTCAGAACCATTAACATACACTTCTTGCCAAGGCGTTTCAAGCACATTTACTGAATGCTGATGTTTTATATCTTCTCGAGGAGCTTGCTCGAGTGAAAGCAAAGCTTGAGAAGCCTCAAGTCCTCCTCCACCCTGCATCCCAACATGTTCACCAGCTTGGCTTACAATGCTCTTTAGAAGATGAGACAGTAGATCCTGATTACCCGTTTGGTCCGATTGATTCACTGCAAAGCGAACACAGAACTGAATAAAGCGCTTTAATTAGGACCAAAAAATTGGATGTCCAAATGAAACTTTCATGAACAACTTACAATGCGTATTGGAGAGTATCTTCAAGAGAGTAATCAACAGATAGTTGCTTGTTTGACCATCACTTGCAGGAGTCCCATCGCCTAAAGTATCAGGATTTGCTTTCCTCCTACGCTTATTATGCCCAGCCAAACGTCTACGACAACTTCTCTTTCCTTCATCAAACTCTTCAAGCACATGAAACCTGCAGATATAAACCAAATATGATTACCGACAAGGGAGACCGAGACACAAGAAGACCAAATAATACTAAAGTTGAATCCTTTATCTGAACCCCTTACCTGCTACATTGCTGACAAAACCGCTGCATAATACCTCGAACAAGTGCACTAGTAGCTTTAGAATGAATCTCACAAACCTTATGACGTCTATGGTAATCCTTAACCTTGGTTAAATCAGCTCCACAGTTCTCTACCTGACAAGAAATGGCTCGAGTCTGTAATCCTCCTCCAAGTTTCGTCTTTTTCGTGATAATATTACCACCACCACAACCACCACGAAGACTCAAAGTAAGCTTAGGAGCATCATCATCATCATCATTCATTGGAATCACAGTAACAGCTCTTCTTTTCTTATTCTCAACAAGACTTGCTTCATCAGAGCACGGAGAAGAGGTGTTGGATGAGCAGTGATTCAACAACTGTCTGGCTACGAAGAGATGACCATCCCATTTCCAATCATTCAAAGCCCACTCTACAACACTCGTTTTACCACTTAACCCAAATAAACTGTGACCTCCTTCTTCTTCTTCTCCACCTTGAGTTCCTCTAGCTTCCATCACAAAACCCCAATTGAGAAAAAAATGGAG
Source organism: Camelina laxa (assembly GCA_024034495.1). Classification (NCBI taxonomy): domain Eukaryota; kingdom Viridiplantae; phylum Streptophyta; class Magnoliopsida; order Brassicales; family Brassicaceae; genus Camelina; species Camelina laxa. Next base: position 6,333,015 of record CM043882.1, on the reverse strand, counting down.
AAATCAGAAAACAAAAAAAAACCCAATTCATGTATTTAAATGGATCAGATTCGGAGCTCGAATAAAGGAGACGTGGCTTTGTTCCCAAAAAAAAAATCAATTCCCTTTCTCCATTGGAAGAAACCTACTAATCAGACAAAAACTGACATATAACTAACTCCAAAAAAAAAAAAAAAAGAGGGGACTTTTTAAAAGAAAAAGAAGAAAGATAAAAACAGCTGGCAACACCTGGAATCATCAGACAAAAAGAACGGTAAAGGAAGATGAAGTGACGGAGATATAACGATGATGATGAAGAAGAAGAAGAAGAAGAAGCGTTTTTTTTTTCTATGTAGCGTTGGAAGGATATGGTTTTACTTCTATGGTACTAGTTTAAAAAAGCATCTTCGTTAGTCGTTACGAGAGAGAGAGAGAGAGAGATACTGAGACGAAGAAGAAACACTTTTATTTTATTTTCATTTGATTAGAGTGTTTTAATTAATAAAAAAAAAATTAATAAGATAGGCACCGCGAATCAATTTTAAGATATGTGTATATCTTTTCTCTCTTTTTTTTTGATAGATTAAATATTGAGAATACAAACCAAATCTAACTTTTTTAGTTGTAAATCGTTACAAATTTTTGAGTCCCTATCGAATAATTGGGAAGCGAATGGAGAAACAAAAATGTTGAGATAATCGTTAAACCCTAAATCATTGTGATTAATTGTCAGAATGCAAATGAAATTTAACGTTATGTTAAAGATGTAAATCGTTAAAAAATTGAATCCGCAGCGCCATTATTACGTACGTACTAAAATTATTTGATCAGCAAAGGCCACAACAAATTAAAGATTTCAGATTGGGGTTCTCATATTATGATGACACATAAACATGAATAGAATCAAGTATTTAATAGATGATGAGGAATAGTTCTCCACACATATATATATATATATATATATATATATATATATATATATCAGAAAGAATTCAGAACACCACCACACACACATAATTGATCTCACATCATTGAAGTCAAGATAACATGCTAGCTATAAAATCGAAGACACATTTACAAGTTATATTAGTATAAATAAATCAGTTTATTAGACACATCGACATCGTTTAGTCATTAGAGTATGAAAACATATATAAAATGGAATTTTAAAATATACATACATACATACAGTATATAGCATTCGAAATGTTTGTTGAACATTTAGAGTAAACCAAGCTAAACCGGAACAAAATCTATGGGAGAGGCTTATATATGTATGTTCGATCCAAAACTTGATCAGACTGATCAGGAGCTACGTGACAAAACTAACGGCTCTGATTAGATAAATATATATACTAATGAAAATCTTTAGTTGTTTACCTCTCGGCTGGTTTTGCATGTGAGTATCCTACTATATTAATTGAGAAGTACATTTATAAAACTAACATTAAAAGTGTAAAAAATTACAATAGAATGCCATTGAAAATAGTTCAAAAAATAATATGATCATTAAGGATAATTAAGACAATTTAACTAGAATAAACAAAAATTAATTTATTAAATTTGATGCTAACCGAATATATTTAGAAATATCTATTCAGTTAAACAACTAAATTTTTTTCTGATATAGTACCATAAAAATAATCAGATTTTATACAATTTTTGTAAAGAATAATCCGATTATGTTAGGATGTCAATTCACATTTTCAAAGTTAACATTTGCTCTGATTATAGATTTTATTTATTATTTCTTTCAAATTTAGTTAGTAGATTTCTTTAAATTTATCCAATATAGTAAGTTAAAGTTTCATGTACGTAATAATAAATAAAAGTGATGTTGAAAGTAATAAATAAAAATTAATTTTCAAAGTAAATTCTTATTTACATGTTGTATATATACACAAATTATTGCTATTATAAATTAAAACTATTACAATCAACACTAAAACAATAAACTCATTTTAAAGTTAAAAAACAGTTTTAAAATGTGCTTATATAAATTGCAAATCACAAAAGATTATTAATAACAAAATAACAGAAAAAATATTTTAATTTATTTTAAATAAAATGTTCAGCCCACGGTTAATACCTAGTATATATGAAAACACACTCTTATATTTTGACAAATACTACTTTTGTGACAAAATTGTACTGCAACGTAATAACGTATGACAATTATACTAAAACTAAAGGCCGGAAATTAACAAAATCATTGATATATCATTCTAAATATATAGAGTTACAATGACATTACGCATTAGAAGTGGGTGCGACGGGTGTTCGGTCGGCGGTACAAACATTCCACACATAAAGTAAAACAAAGACGACCACGGCAACACCGAATACTCCAGAGATATAGATTACACGCAGAAAACTCGAATGATCCATATTGTTTCTCCGCCTCACCAAAACTTGTTCTTTTTGCTAAACAAAAAGTTAGTTTATATATTAATCTCATAAGAGGAATATATATATCTCCTAATTGCCTTATCTCTACAACTTTGGGAATCAAAGTTAAGATATAATTTAGTAAGAAATCGAATACTGAAATACAAAAAGAGAAAAGTTTACATAACACAATAAGATGCAGAATAATTAATGTGCTAGCTATATACCGCCTATCAATATTTGAATGCCGTATGTATATATATAAATATTAATACTTCCCATATATATATAATCCAAAATAGGGTTTTTAGTTTTTTACTGTCTACTTTCCTAAATCAAACGTCAAAAGAAATGGTAGTTTTCCCGTTTTTATCAAATCTTGTTTTATTAGGTGGTCTAAAAGGAGTATACGATCAGCAGAGAATATATACATTTGTGGAGTAGCTAGTGTTCGAGAATATATATATCGTTACAAAATTTAATGCCACTGACCCATTATAACGTACATACCCGTTTTTCTTATTTTTATCTACTATTCATAGAGAAAAAAAAAACTGTCTAGACCGTCACATCGTAGTTACTTTACTTGTTTCATCATGGAGTAGTAATTTCATAACTATTCTAAGTTAGATATTTGGTTTAATGTTTTCTTCTTCTGTTACCATTCTTTGTAGATCTGCAGTTATCTCACTAGTAACCTTAGGTTGGAATCCTGAAATTACATCCGTACGTATAGTTGTCGTTTATGTCTCTTGTTGATCGGAATAAGTCCTCCTCTGCAACTGTGCCGATGTTGTCATTACGACTATGAATCAGGCCATTGTTATCTACAATTAGAAGTCATATTCTAGTTATCTATATATACAATCTATTGATGTTTACATGATCATCAAAGAAATGTGACAAACGTACTCGCTCATGAAAAAAATCATATGATATCTAATATCACATAATTAAGTTTTTATTTAACATAATATTATTATTTTTCTTAATCCCACATATATATATATATATTAATTTTTCTTAAAAAGTTTTTTTTTAATGAAAATAAAAAATGACATTTTTCCTTTTTCGTTTGGACTGTATGATTTTTATTTTTATTTTTATTTTATTATTTTATGATCCCATATTTCTTAATTTGTATTATTATCATTATTTTGGTTTAAAGTTTAAACTAGCTAAGGTGTTTCCCTTTTCTTTTTTTTTTTTATGTTAAACAAAAATAAAAAGAAAGAAAAATAACAAAATTTAATGTAAACTTTACCAAAATATATAGGTTATATATATATATATATATGTATGCTTTATGGAAAACCTCAATAAATTATCATAATTAAAAAAAAAAAAAGTTATTAGAATTCCAATCTGAATCGGAGAGAGAGACACCGATCTATATCCTCCGTTATCGAGAAGAAGACTATCATCATTTGCTCACACTGTATCTGTTTTGGCCGTTCTCCACCATCACGGGTTCGTGTCTCTTCCCTTTTATGTACTTTTGCACCTTTTGGTTATTTCAGTCCATAAAACTAAAAAGCTTGAATCTTTTCCTTAAAAATATTTTTTGCGGTCTTTGAATTTTCTGTCTTTCTCCTATGAATGATCCTTAATTCCGCTTGCGCAGATTTATTTGTTATGTCTCTCTCTCTGCTTCTTTTGCATCCATTCAATTTTTGTGATTAGTGTAGTGCTTGATTTTTTTATTTTATTTTTTTGTTCTTGTTTCTATGTCAACCATCGTCTAATTCAGTGCATCATGTGCCCTCTCAGGAGATCTCTAATTGTGGAAAGTGACCTTTGTTCTCCCTGGTTCTTTTCCCTGTTTTAAGCTCCCTCTGGTTCTGAAACACAGCAGGTGAGTTCATTCATGCTTATATTTATATATGCTGAGTTCAGTCTACTACTTATCGCTTTTCTGGTGGTGTATGATATTGTTCGTTTTGATCACTCAGAGTTCAACCTTTTAGTTTCTTTGACTTCCTGAAACTAATATCAGTTTGGCTTGGTTTCACTAAATTCATCTACTTTGTCACCTTCACTCCCACAAATTTCACTAGGTTATAGAATTATCCTCTCTTTTTTTGTCACTTCATTGTTTCAGGCACTGCTTATCTCTCTCTCTCTCTATGGATGCCAAAAGCTTTGACAATCCCTTCCGGAGAGATGCAATCAGCTGGCTCCCTGACGAGGTTCTTGGCAAGATCTTGTCCTTTCTTCCGACAAAACAGGCCGTTTCAACATCTCTTCTCTCCAAAAAGTGGAGGTATATCTTTCGACTGGTGGATAATCTCGAGTTTGATGATTCTTTCTCCCTGCAAGCCCAAGAGGCTCAACAACCAAGGAGGTATGCGTATCAGGAGGCCTTCGATAACTTTCTGCGCGCCCAAGGGGTTGATGAACCAACTAGTTATGTGTTCACTGAGGGATTCAAGGATTTCGTTGATCGAACATTAGCTTTGCAATGTGATTATCCGATCAAGAAACTCACTCTGAGATGTCACGTTGGCAAGGATGATGACTCCCGAAAGGCTTGTGTGGGCCGCTGGATATCTAATGTTGTGGAACGCGGTGTTTCCGAACTGGACTTAAGGATAAAAGATGAGACTGTACACGTCCTGCCTCCTCTGCTCTTCGCAAGCAAAACACTGGTTAAGCTGACTATAGGGACACAGCTCTACCTTGGAACGCTTCCTTCATATGTCTCACTTCCATCTCTTAAGTTTCTCTTCATTGATTCGGTTTTCTTCGATTACGAAGATCTGTGTTGTGTGTTTCTTGCTGGCTGCCCGGTGCTCGAGGACTTATCAGTCCGTCACAAGGACTTTACAGGAATGCCTGAGACCATCTCGAGTCCAACCCTCAAGCGACTATCAGTTCACTACGATTCTCCAATTGATGTTTATGATGCTACCTCTATGTCATTTGACCTACCGAATCTTGTCTACCTTGAGTACTCAGATTGTGCCTTGGCTGATTATATGCAAGTTAATTTGGACTCCCTAGTCGAAGCTAAGCTGGATCTTTATGAGGCAGGTCATGTCAAGAGGCGGGATGTGACGAATCTTATTACAGGGATAAGAAATGTTGAGATCCTTCATCTGTCTCCCGCTTCCGTTGATGTGAGTTGGCCAGTTTCTTTCTTTCGTTTTCGTTTTCGTTTTGAAAACCTTGTGATATTATTGAAGTGTGTTTTGTATGTTTCAGGTGATTTATACTTACTGTAGAGATGGGCTTCCCGTGTTCAACAATCTGGTTAATTTATCTTTTGGGTGTAAGAATCAGCGAGGTTGGAGACTGCTGGCAGATCTGCTTGAGCAATCTCCAAAGCTTGAAACTCTAATCATCCAGGTATCGTCAATAAGCAAAACCCCCTTTAAGCAAAATACATATACACATACTTACGAGTTGATCATTTACGTACATCATATTTGTCGATGCTTCTCCAGGATCTGAATGGCTACACAGGCGATGCCTCCATGCCTCCGAACCAAGTGAAGGTGCTGCATGTTCTGAATTATGGAGAAACTGATGAAGAGTTTAAACAGTTGAACAGTTTTGTTGGGGAATTTGAATGCCTTCAACAGGTTAAAGTGGAAGAGGATGTAATGAACTAATGATGCATGCTTCTTGGAGGTTCCCACTATTATGCCGTGTACCATGAAACTCGTTTATGTATGTGAACCATTGGATCACATACACATTTTTTTAATGAATTTAGTGTATGTGATCCAATGGTGATCTCACATTTGTACCTCAGTTATTAACGTATTACATTTTAGTCTTGAGAGGAAAAGTTCTAAACAGGCCCGGCAATTAACTTTCTTTTTGCCAACCATATATGTTTATACAAGATAATTCGTTTGGTCTGATGGTTAAGTTGTCCTTTCTAAGTTCCGATATTGAACCAGGTTCAATTCCTATCATTGTACTCTATGAGGTTTTTTTTCCGCTGGCACTTTTTTTCGTTTTCTTATTTGTCGGGGAGCATTTGTTTTTTTTTTTGTTCTTTCTTCAGTTCACTTATTGTTTGATAATTTGATTCTTTTTATTTGGAAAAACATCTTTTAATATCTGATTTATTTGTTGAATATATATATATATATATATATTTTTCTTTTTAATATCTAGTTATAAAGAAAAACCTTAAAAATCAATAAATTACCTGCAAAAATATTTGGAAGAGTTACTTTCCATAAGTATTAAAATATTTGATAGTCATTTAGTCATTTAAAAACATATTAATATGATTCTTTTATTGTTAATATATAAATATATATAAGGCCACATTTTACAAAATATGTTTTATGCCACATTTGTAAGGTTTATGGTTTGATGCAAAACTCTGAGAATTAATGAATTATTTAGCATGGATGTCAAAATTGGCAAAGGCTTTCAACATCAATGGAACACATAAATGCAAATCTTTTTTTTGTATGACTGTTCCCGTAGTATAAATGATTATAATCTTTTTTTTTTTTTTTTTTTCATTTTTCCTTTTGATGATTCTAATAACTAAACAACATGTGGAATAATGTCGTGTAATAGCACAAATAAAAGAATTATCACTGTAACAATAATTTATTTTCCAAAACAAATAACATTCTTTGGTACATGTCAAGTACAGAGCTCCTTTTAGAAGACAGAAAAACAAAAAAAAAAAAGTGTGCAATTTGAGATTTGTACAAGTTTTATTAATATGCATGTAGAAAGGAGAAGAGCTTGCACGGAATAAGTATGTTCAAGGTGGTTTAGAGGACAAGTCCAGGCAAGAGATACCATATCTATACCAGGAGATGACAGGAAGAGGCCAAAGCTAGAGTCCTTGTGGATTGGGGTTTCTAGCGTCTGCTTCCGTAAGACAGAAGGAGTACTGACATTTGTGTTTCTGTTTCTTGTGGTTTGAGGTTTTGTAAATAAATATAGTCTTGATTGATTAAAGACCAAGTTAATATTAAAACGCATGTGCATGCATCTTTCTTTATACCTAGATGGAATTAAGAGCTTGCTTATTAAGTTGCTTAAGCCTGAGTTCAATCTCTTGCTTTCGTTGGCCTAAATGGTTTAGGTTTTCAGCCATTGGTTCCACTACATGTGTTACCATCACCATCACCATCAACCCAATCAGAAGAGATTTGACCAACCATTTATTACCTAAAGAAGATATATAGTGGTGCTTAGGCTCGTTTTATAGAAGATACATTTGGTGTATTTCAGTTTGGTAAATTAGTTAATACTTACACAAGTCAATGCTTTAGGATGCATACAATAAAATTGGAAGTATTATTGATGTTTGAAAGTTGACTAGCTCATATACACCAGCTTATTTACTCTGATACAAAACGCATCGTTTTGAAAACAGAGGAACACGAGACGAGAGAAAGTTCTTTTTGTTAATTCATCTATCAAAGAATCCACTTCTTTTAGTTCAAGCTCTAAATTTTTTTTTCTTCTTTTTTTGTGCAACACGATTTCATATTCATTCATTCACGCATACTTGAAATATGTTATTTTAATTTGGCACTTGATGAAACTGAAACTGCAAGATCCTATTGGTTTGCAATCTTATGCCTTTATCCACAACTTCTGCATTACATTTTCCCCCAAGAAAACTCTTCAACCGCTTAGACTCTTCATCAGTTCCTCCATAATTCAGAATATGCAACGCCTTCACTTGGCTCAGAGGCATGGAAACATCGCGTATGTAGCCATTCAGATCCTGAAGAAGCATGAATCAAGAAGATGTATGTATATGATCAACCACTAAGTTCGTGTATTTTACTATTTGTTCATAGGTTTTGCTTATCGAGTATACCTGGATGATTAGAGTTTCAAGCTTTGGAGACTGCTTAAGCATATTTGCAAGCAATTTCCAATCTCCTTTATCCTTACTCCCAAAAGATAAATTAACCAGATTGTTGAATACCGGTAAAAGTAGCCCATATTTACAGCATGAGTAGATCACCTGAAACACACAATCACAGTTTAATAATGTCCCAAGGATTTTCAAAAAGATAGAAAGAAATTGGCTAACTTACACCAACTGAAGCGGGAGATAGATGAATGATCTCAACATTTCTTATCCCCATGATGAGATTAGTTACACCTGGCCTCTTCACATGTTGAGCCGGATAAAGATCCAGCTTAGCTTCAACAAGGGATCCCAAGTTAACTTGTGGATATTCATACAAGGCGAAATCAGAGTAGTCAAGGTACTCTAGGTTTGGCAGGTCCAATGACAGTTCGTTCTCGCTATGAAAGTTGTAGTGAACTGATAGTCTCTTGACCGTCGGACTCGATATGGTGTGAGGGATAGCATGGTCTCTGTGATGGACTGATAACTCCTCGAGCACCGGGCAACCAGCAAGAAGCACAAAACACAAATCTTCATATTCAAAGAAAACCGTATCGATAAAGAGAAACTTAAGAGATGGAAGTGACACATATGAAGGAAGCTTTCCAAGGTAGAGCTGTGTTCCTAGTGTCAGCTTAACCAGTGTTTTGCTTGCGAAGAGCTGAGGAGGCAGAAAGTGTATACCCCGATCTTTATCCGTAAGTCCAATTCAACGAGACCGCGTCCTACAACATTAGATATCCAGCGTCCCACACAAGCCTTTCGGGAGTCATCATCGTCGCCAACGTGACATTTTAGGGAGAATTTCTTCATCGGATAATCACATTGCAAAGCTAATGTTCGATCCACCATATTCTTGAATCCCTCCGTGAACACATAACTAGTTTGTTCTTTAACCCCTCGGGGGCGCATATGAAATAACTAGAACCGTGAATACTGCTACAAGAACACCAGGAAAACAGTAAACTGAGCTTTATTAAGACTTTCTCAAACAACTATATTACAAGCTTGTTTGATCAGTTTTATGCAACACCGCAACAGCTGGTTTGCCACTGAACCAATCCTAATCTACCCAATCTTACTTGCACAGCAACAGCTATGCTCACTCTTTATTCACTCACCAATGAAACTCTCAAGAAATATTGTTCTTCTACTTAGATCTAAACACACACACTTTTTCTCTCTCTAAAAGTGGTAATTGCACAAAGATGTGAAATGCTTCTCTTCTTTATCCAGCAAATTATCCTATGCACCATGTCCTTCAAGAACCTCTCTTTGTCCAATGTGTCATAGGGGAACCCTCATCATTATGTTGACTTCAACACTCCACTTGCTTGTAGCTTCCAACGGACACCTTTTAGGCTGACACCTTTTTCGCCCATGCTCAACATCTCAAGGCTCGATGCACCGCACTGTCTTCAAGGTGTTGTGCTGGCAAAGACAACTTGACACTTTCCCGCTTCGTCTGAAGTCCTTCAGGTACATTCTGCGATAGCTTGTAACTCGTACAGATCCTCTGTTTCTTCAGCATAAAGTTCTGGAAGGCCTCCGGATACGCATACCTTGGTTGTTAAGCCTCTTGGGCTTGCTGGGAGAAAGAATCATCAAATTCGAGATTATCCACCAGTCGAAAGATATACCTCCACTTTTTGGAGAGAAGAGATGTTGAAACGGCCTGTTTTGTCGGAAGAAATGACAAGATCTTGCCCAAAACCTCGTCAGGGAGCCAGCTGATTGCATCTCTCCGGAAGGGATTGTCAAAGCTTTTGGCATCCATAGAGATAAACAGTGCCTGAAACAATGAAGTTCAACTCATTACCTAATGAGTTTAGATTAAATGAGTTCATAGGTTGACCCAACTCATTTAATCTAATGAGTTAAATGGTTAACTCAACAAATTACATTATCAATGATGTTTTACACACAACAAAAAAAGAAAAAAAATCTTTGTTCAAACATATCTCAAACACATGTCACAATCCCGACATATACCAACGTAGAATCGACAAATAAGACTCTTCTTAGAATGAATATGACAACAAAGTGTTCTAGTCCCAGAGGTTGATAGAAAATAAAACAGTTGCAAGTAACACATAGAATTAACCACAATTGATGAAACTAAACAATGGAAACCAAAGAAGCAAATCTTCAAACCACACAAGACATGACAGTATGGAATTCTTGAGCATATATTTTCTGACGCAGAGGAAAGGAATTTAGATAGGCGTGTTATAAGACATATATGAGAAGATTATGTATCCGATATCATTTGAAGAAGGCAAGGCACCATTATCGGTCACTGGAATAGATGTAAAATCACTTAATCAAACAGGCCATAGTAGATAATGATTATTGATCTTGCTTTTATCATTCACACACAAACGTCATAGACAGTGGGCTAACTTAAACAACATCATCCAGAAGAAAGCTTCTGGATCCAAATTTGATCTTCTGAATCTAAAATCGATGAAGCTCTTGTTTTTGGGAAAAAAAATCAAGGTATCGATCGGTTTACACTTCGATTGGTTTAGTGGTTTTGGTTATATTTAACCGGTTTTAACATTAAGTTACTTTGATTCTAAAGTACAACGAATATACTCTCTCACAACTACGTTTTTCAATTTGGACGACGACATTCGATTGCATTATTCATCCACAAATGCATAGTTATAATCTTTAAATTAAGACTTCAAACACAATAACATAAATTAATGTATAGATTATGTATTTGAATTACTAAGGACATGCAGAGTTACGACCAGGACCACCATAGTAAAAGAAAACTCCCCATGACTTACTATAACCAGTCTTGAGATTGTAACAAGTAGGTCGACTCACTATTGTTTGAACTTTGACCGGGTCTCTTATACCATTAGACATATCAATTATCTTGACGGCCTTAAAATGACCTGCCTTTCCAAAACCTTCACTTGGAAAGTGTCCACTTCCCATTTGGGTGGCAGTGTGTTGTCCATTTTTCTTCTTGTTCAATACTTCACCTCCCCACTCTATAAGGTTCGCCGAGTCTGCTAGCTTTGGGAATAGTTCCTTTGGCCAATATCCTATCAAGTCTTTCTCGTTCAATTGTAACCACCAATTTCCTGTCTTTGGATCCTAAAAAAAAATAAAACATAACAAAATATTCTGATTTATTTTTTGGAGATTTTGCCAAATGATTCATAATTAACAGATAATTGCTAAATGAAATAGTGGTTCAATGCAATGTAAAAATGGACATAATGTGGAACTATTGCACTTTCAAAAGTATTCATGTAAAAAAAGATTTGTGATCGTAACTCGCAAGTACGTATTTGTTGAATATTATAAAAAAGACTTAGAAAATGTGTAGATAGCAGAGTTCATTCTTGTTAATGAACTAAACCAACCTTCCATATTTGTACGGTCAGTATATATTGAGGGCCATTATAGGTGGAGATGGGGTTTAGCAAAGCACCAAGGGAGATTCTTTTGTTGATTTGAACAAAGCCTGAGCAGAGGAGATTGTAGCACCCTTTTTTTTGGTAGCCATCATTCTTTTTGTTTATCATTAAATAAAAATAAGGTAGCCATTACAAACTTCTTTTATATATAAGCCTAAAATTAGTTGATATAAAACTTTGAACAGTATAATATAAATGAAGAAGCAAAGATAAATATTAATTAGGTTGTGGAAACCTTACTGTCCAGTAAGTAAAAATCCGAGGATTGGCATCACCATGTAGACCCGGATAGACCTGTGAGGTGAACATTATTTGAATTGTATAATTGGAAACTGAAATCAAATAGGAAAAATATTAAAATAGGAAAAGAGAGTAACTTAGTTATATATTACATGCCAACCAGCTTCTAAACTATTCAAACCAGGACCAAATTTGCCTCCTAAGACCCATATTTGTGATATACTGACTTCTCCTGCATCTTCGATATACGGTTTCCATACGTTTATTTTTGCTTTAGCTCCGCGAAAACCACCATTGTTAACATATGTGATCGCATACTACCAGAGAAGAAAAAAACACATATATGTAGTTCGTTAACATTAAGATTTTTTAATGTGGCAAAATATATATAATTGCATGATCTGGGTGTGCATATATACCTCATGGCCGTTATCATCTTTGTTAGCAGTTGGGTGATCATAAAATCGATGACGCTGAGAGATGTTCGAGCAACAATCTTTTTTTCCGTAAGTTTGAATGTAATCTACTCTTAAAAGATCTTCTTTTGTTATTCTTTTGATGGGAATAGTGTTTTCCGGACAAAATCCAGCCAAGTGCCAAGGCTGAGCTATATCTTCGGGCTGTTCTTCATGGTTGCTTGGTGCTGCTGATGCATCGTCTTCAGTTAAAACCTCGTGTGGATAGGAACTAGGTTTCATCTATTTACAATATTGTTACCATAATTAATTATTATAAAAATTGTAACGACTGACAAACAACTTTTTTTTTTTAAAGTAGAAACCTGAATCGTATGGTTTTTGAGCATACGATGATCAAATGCTGGTTGTTTTGTGATAGATATGCAATCTATTATTTCTCCGTTTGAACTCTGAAAAATCCCAAAAATCCAAATTATGATGAATTATCAATATAACAAATTTTTTTATCGAAATACTAGTACTGTTTTTGATATTTCTAAGAAATAGTATAACTTAAATAGTGCATGTGCATTTTAATATTTGTCTTTCTTAAATGGTATGAGAAGAAAATAATGATGAATTTTTTTTGTCACCCATATCTATCTTCATACGAACCTCGATGGATTTAAGAGCTTGCTTGTTGAGTTGCTTAAGCCTGAGTTCAATCTCATGCTTTCGTTGGCCTGAATGGTTGACCTTTTCAGCCATTGGTTCCACTATATTTGTTACCATCACCATCAACAAAATCAGAAGAGATTTGACCATCCATTTATTCGCTATGGAACAGATTGCCATAACTAAAGGAGAGAAAATATGCTTTTTGGTCAAATTGTGACTTTATTGAAGATATTATTAGCTTTATGCTTGTTTATATAGATGAAGAAGATCTCTGGTGCTTTTAAATTTGGTAATTTAGCTAATAGGGTGCATACTAAAACAATTGGAAGTTTATTATTGATGTTTGAAAATTGACTAGCTCATTTATACCAACTTCTTTACTCTGATTTATGATGTATTCAAATATGCTCTTCTCCTGAAATAATGACAATAGTATGAATATATTACTATTTTTTTTTTTTTTTGGGATAGCTCTTCTTGAGATCAAAAGGACAGTGTCTTGCAAAAGGGGTAAAACGAACAGTTTTGAGAATGAAGAAGACTACGAAGTAAAGCGCAGTCTTCACAGCAGATCGTTACTTATAAGCACTGGTTTAGAAGAAAAGTACAACGCACTGTTATCGAGGGTAAAGTCATAAAGATCAAAGCATTTGTCAAACGAATGACAAACAATTGTATCTTGATTCCCACACGAGATTAACCTCCAAACGAAAAGGAACATGTTAGATGTATAGGTGTGATCAATTCATTATTCAAGTTTGTGCTATATCCGTGAAGAGTCGACTTGTTTTAGATGTAAATCGAGTATCGTAGCCTTATTAGCAATATGTATATGATTGCACCTGCATCAAGATTGATTTTTATGGTGCACATAAAAATAAAAATAAATTAGTAGTTAGTTAGCCACATTGAAAGTTCTTTACGTTAAAAAAAAAAAAAATTGTGAAACCCTTATTTCATAGATTGAAAACCTCATAATGGTTTTGATTGAGTTGGTTTATAAAATAGATTGAATTAGATCACGAAACCCTAAACTATTAACGTTGCTCTGTCTTTCCGTGTTGATTGTCTTGGTTGTTTTATAAGAGGATTTAGACTAGCATTGTAGAACAAATTGATAAATAGATAAATCAGAATCCTTGATTCTCGGCGATCAGTTTAAGAATATATCAGTAAAACCTATCTAAATTGATACTTGGTAAATTAATAATTTTTTTTGGTACCAAGTTAGTGCTATTGTAATTTTAGACACAATTCAATAATATAATAAGATAATAATTTTTTGAAAATCTTTTATAAATATATGGTCCCAACAATAATATAAATTAATAATTATATGAAATTATTTTAATATATATATATATATACATTAATTTTTATTAGAATTCATTTTTAATATTTTTACTATATAAAAAATTTTGAGTGTGATCTTCAAACAATGATAATTTTTATTTTCGTTGTAATTGACTTTATCAAATATTAGTTATAATTTATTATTATTTATTTTATTTTCAAATTAGAAAGATCTCTGTAAATTAATAATTAAAACTTCTATAAATTAATAAATTTTTATGTTCTTAATAGTATTAATCTATAGTGGTTTGTAGCAATCACAATGTAGGTGTTAATTCATTGTGTTGGATGTACTTTGAATGATGATTTGATGCAAAACTTTGAGAGGAATTATTTGAGTTAGATGTCAAAACAGGCAAGGCGAACATTTATTGCACCAGCCGCGTAAGCATAATTCGATGAAGTTCAAGTCAACTCATCTAATCTGACTTTTGTATTGAAGGTACATAATATTATTGAATAAAGTATATAATTTATGTGACTTTGAATTGGCACTTGGATGGAAGTGAAACTCCAAGACTCCTTTTGATTTGCAATATTAGGCCATCATCCTCTCCAGCGTTTGCAACATCCACTTGAACCAGTTCGAGACACTTGAATTGCCCCAGAAAACTCTTCAACTGTTTCAGCCCATCCGTAGTTCCCCGATAACCAAGAATATGCAACACCTTCACTTTGTTCGGAGGCATTGAGACATCGCCTCTGTAACCATTCAGATCCTGAAGAAGCATCAATAAAAAAACATGTATGCAAATGATCAACCACTAAGTCCGTGTTAATACATATGTTCATCGGTTTTTGCTTATTGAATATACCTTGACAATTAGAGTTTCAAGCTTCGTAGACTGCTTAAGCAGATATGCCAGCAGTTTCCAACCTCTTTTATTCTTACTCCCCAAAGTTAAATTAACAAGATTGTTGAACACCGGTAGCCCACATTTACAGTGTAAATAAATCACCTGAAACATACAAACACAGTTCAACAATGTCCAAAGTTTACAATACAAAAGAAAGAAAGAAAGAAAGAAAATGGGAAAGCTTACGTCAACAGAACCAGGAGAAAGATGCAGGGTCTGAACGTTGCTTATCCCTGTAATGAGATCAGTTACATCCAGCCTGTCGACCTTTCTTTCCAGCCAAAGGTCCAGCTTAGCTTCGACAAGGGACTCGAGATTAACTTGCAAATACTCACCCAAGGCACAGTGAGAATACTCAAGGTAGACAAGCATTGGCAGGTCAAATGACATATAACAACCACCATCAACATCATTAGGAGAATTGTAGTGAACGGATAGTCTCTTGACGATTGGACTCGATATGGTGTGAGGCGTCGCAGAAAAGTTGATGTGATGGACTGATAACTCTTCGAGCACCGGGCAACCAGGAAGAAGCACAAAACACAAATCTTCATATTCAAAGAAAACCGTATCGATGAAGAGAAACTTGAGAGATGGAAGTGACACATATGAAGGAAGCTTTCCAAGACAGAGCTGTGTCCCTATTGTCAGCTTAACTAGTGTTTTGCTTGCGAAGAGCAGAGGAGGCAGGAAGTGGTCAGTCCCATCTTTTATCCGTAAGTCCAGTTCCGAAACACCGCGTTCCACGACAATAGATATCCAGCGGCCCACACAAGCCTTTCGGGAGTCATCATCCTTATTCCTTGCCAACGTGACATCTCAGAGTGAATTTCTTGATCGGATAATCACATTGCAAAGCTAATGTTCGATCCACCATATTCTTGAATCCTTCCGTGAACACATAACTAGTTTGTTCATTAATCCCTCGGGCGCGCATAAAGTTCTCGAAGGCCTCCGGATACGCATACCTTGGTTGTTGAACCTCTTGGGCATGGAGGGAGAAAGAATCATCAAATTCGAGATTATCCACCAGTCGAAAGATATGCCTCCACTTGTTGGAGAGAAGAGATGTTGAAACGGCCTGTTTTGTCGGAAGAAAGGACAAGATCTTGCCCAGAACCTCGTCAGGTAGCCAGCTGATTGCATCTCTCGGGAAGGGATTGTCAAAGCTTTTGGCATCCATAGAGATAAACAGTGCCTGAAACAATGAAGTGATTCAACTGCTTAATTAACCACAAAGATTTGAGCAATCAACCACATGATGTAAGCGGGATTGACAATGTTAGCAGGAAACAATAATTGAATTAAAATGGCCAAAAGACGGCAAAGAAACTAAAGGTTCAAGCTTTTTCATTTCTTTTATGGACTGAATTCTAAGTAAAGGTTCAAGCTTTGAGACTGGAGTTGAAGTAAACGAATAATAGAAGACCAAAAAGCGATTAGTGGGTAGACTCAGACACACTCAGTCTATCTAAAACTATATGGAAGCTCTCAATTGCCGTTGTTTGAGCACTTGCAGCAGCTCTCACGAACCAGAGGAGGGGGCAGAACAAATGTCACTTTTCCACAATTAGAAATCACATGACATGGTTGACATAAACAGAACAAGCTTTTCATATTGCGGGACGAATTAATTTAAAGGTGCAAATAGATACAAAACCTGACGCTGGATAAGGGAGAAAGCAGTTACAGAGATTGATGGCGTTGGTCGTCTTCTCGATTTGAAATTAGATCAAGGGACTTTTGGGTTTATCTACAGAGAGAGAGAGACCCCTCAAGTCTGAAAGCTTTTGATGGCGGCGATGTTCTTTTAGAATCACTTTTATTTTTTCTCTTTTTTTCCTTCTATAATTCTTGGAAAACAACATGAATTTAGGTTACAAGAATCGGTAAAGAAGAGATCAATCAAACAAAACCTAAATTAACAACAACAAAAAGGAAACAAAAGAAGAAAAAGAAAACCCTATCATCTCCTATATTTCATCATCTTTGGAACTAAATGAACATAATGTCCTTTCTTCACCATCTCTCTTATTACCTTGCGAGCCTCTGTAAGCTTCCCTGCTTTTCTTAAATAGCTCACCAATGTACTATACACTACGAAATTCGGGTTACACCCTCTAGATTCCATTTCTTTGAGCAACCAACACGCCTCTCTGAACTCTCCCGCCATACAAAACCCCCGAATCATCGAGTTGTACGTGAATACATTCGGTAATTGCCCTTTTACCGTCATCTCCCTAAACATCTCCTTTGCCTTCTCTAGCTCCCCGGATACGACATACCCTGTTATCATCACAGTGTAACAAACAACATCCGGTGCGCACCCGGCTTTCACCATCTCATCTAGAAAGTACTTGCACGCTTCCATATTCCCTGCACGGCTCAGACCGTCTATCAAAGTGGTGAAATGGAGGACGCTCGGGTCGATTCCTACTTCCTTCATATGGTTCAACGTAGTCAGAGCAGCCAGCGGTTTATTTCCTTTCCCCAAAATGTGCAGCAAAATGTTGTATGTGTAGCAGTCCAGAGACAACCCATCTCGAGCCATCTCATCAAACAGCCTGTCGAACCGATCCATTTTCCCTAACCTATAGTTGGTCCACAAGAGAATGTTGTAAGTGAGAACATCTGGCGAGAACCCGTCTTCTAACATCTGCTCGTAAACCCACTCAATCAATTTATACTGTTTTACACCTAGCAAAGAATTCAAAATCGCGTTATAAGAGTGTTTGAAAGGTCGGTAATTGAAAGTCTTGGACTTTATGAACTGCACAACAGCTTGTTTCGCCAAACCTGCTTCACCGCAACTACAAATCAACAGATTAAACGTCCTAGCTGTTGTCGGGAGCCCGTCTTGAACCATCTCATCAACCAATCTCCACATTGCCTTATACTCACCACACTCTGCAAATATCTTCATAAGCAAATGATATGAATTCACTGTGTGCCTGAAACAATCTTGCTCTCCAGACCACACGAAGAATCTATAAGCTAGTTTGGCACATCTGGTCTTATTATTATCATAACTCAAGCTCCTTAAGAACCCTACAAGAACCTCCCTCACTAGAAGCCCTGAGACTCTAACATTCAACTCATCTAAAGCTGACTTTGTATCGAATCCAGCAGAGTCATCTTGCTTTAATGTCTCGAGAACACGAGACGCACCAAGCTTGGCACTATCCAAAAACCTACACTGCACAGAGATCTCTTCTCGATAGATGCTTTGGAGCTCACTGATACTAGTACTGGCTTCCTCAACAAATCCACAATCCAAATCTAAATCAGTGAAACCAATATGAGTTTCATCACTACCCAAGTTACCATTGCAGAATTTTCTGGAGCTGAAGAGAAAGCGATAAGCTTTACGAACTACATTTGTGCCAAAAACAAGTGCCAAGTTCATATCTGATCTCAATCCCCATTATTCTCTGCGATCTTTTCTGCAAATACATAAAAATCAAAATTTCTTCAGTTTCCGATTTCGATGTGATCCACATTCAAAGACATATATGTTTGTAGGGATTGTGTTTCTTCTGATTACCTGGATAGTCAAAAATAGCAGACGATAAATGCTTATCTTGCTCGTCGAGAAGACGACCTTATCAAATTCATCGATGACGATAGCTCCAGGTCCGAATCTGAGACTGCGACTAACTGCACAATCCCCAAAAATTAGGGTTTCTAGCCGAAGAAGAAGAAGAGGACTTACAGTAGTGTAAAAAAATGTTTTTTAGATAAGTTTTAAAATTATATTTTGGTAGCTATGTTCGACCCGACCCGACTATGGTTTATATTATAATAAGCCCAAAACATAACGGATTCTATGGGCCTCATCTGGTTAACAAAACCCGGTTTAAGTGATGTTCAGTCATTCTGGTTTAAGTGATTTGTGTTCACACTTCATAGTATGATCTATGTCCTTCTTATGAAGTTCCCAATCAAAAGATTGTGTTAAATTTTCAAAAATATAAAACATCTTTGTGAATATTACAAATGGTAAGGAAAACCAAATAAATCAAATTTCTTCAGATACAAGTAATTGATGTCACACTCACACTGTGATCTCTATCCCCCTATGTACAAAATCGTCGTCTCAAGAATCTGATAAACTCCGTGTATAGTAAGAGATTAGTGGACCTGAAAATCAAACATGTTCAAAAGAAACAATCAAAGCATTTTAGTGTTTTAACCGCAAATGACCATTTCGTCATTCTAGTAACGGCTCACGCAGGGGCTTCGATAGTGATCCATCAGCTCCAAGCTCCATAAAGAACGTTACAGTGACACCAACAAACGAGCAAAACGCTGGCACAAGACCTAAACCGTATCTTGTAACCGAAAGGTAAGCACTTTGTTGGTGGTTGTTTAGTTGAGTTCTTGGTGAAGTACCTGTAAACCAATAACAGTTTCATCAATACAGCTAACACAGTGAGAATTGACTGGTTTTGCTGCTCTAAACTTTATAGGGCCATGTCTCAGTCATCAGTGTAAGTGGTTTCTTTGACTTTGATTAAGTGAAACTTACTTTGGTGTGACTGAAGAACATATAGAGCAAGCCCACAAGACATCTTGTCTAAGAAGCTTAACGAACCACAGACAAATGCGCATCCACCGACTTCCGAACCAATCAACACACTCTGCATACTGATTGCTGTAACCTGTGGAGTTGTATAGTTCGATGAATTTAAACTAGACATAATACAAGTATGGTTTATAACTGACAGTGAGAGGTAGAGAACGTTATACCATCATCAATGCGTTAGCGATGCCAATAAAGACGGATATCGCATACATGAAAAAACTTATGTTTCTAGGCAATAGAAGAATTGCTGCACCGCAGAATATCCAAATAACACCACCAGCTGTATAATACGCCTTTAAGCGTCTCCCATTCCATGGAATCTCCTAACATATTTACACATGCACAAAGAATAGTTGTAATTCCATAACCAAAACAGAGGAAAAGAGAAGCTTTAGACATATGTTCTGAGAATTATGAACCTGAAGCAGAACCGATACAACA
The DNA here is from genome assembly GCA_024034495.1 of Camelina laxa. Lineage (NCBI taxonomy): Eukaryota > Viridiplantae > Streptophyta > Magnoliopsida > Brassicales > Brassicaceae > Camelina > Camelina laxa. The sequence goes on along the minus strand of CM043882.1, from coordinate 6,312,805 downwards.
AAGCTGCAGATATAGATAATAGCAGGAACCTGAATAATATAACATTCAATCAGCGTACTTACATAAAACTAAAATGACCATAATGTAAAAACAAAAAACAAAACTTATTATATATATATTACCAAAGCTTTAGCGGATTGATCCATTTGCAAATCATCGATAACGAAGAATGCAAGATAAGCCTGAGAAGGATGGAATGCAAAACCTGGTGTGGGAATTTACCACAATATGAACATAAACAGAAGCAAGAAAGAAAGCAGAAACAGACCTGAGAAACATTCAATACAAGTCGAGTGAGGAGGTAAACCATAGCGACTTGATAGTATAGAAGTTTCCGGAACCAATAGACCCACGGTATTCTCACTCGGCAAGTTTCTTTCAAATCTAGCCTAAGCCTTTAATCATCAAAATGCATATAACATTCAATGACTAGACAAATTTCTAGTTAACAGAAAAAATTGGAGAGTTGAGGATATACGTACCTTGGCTCTTTAGTCCCCATAAGAAATATGATAACAAAGCAGCATCCAATTGAGATAGATGAATATGCAATCCAGCGATACTGCAGAGTAAAGAGAAAGCAAGCAATCAACATTGAAACACACTTACTCCAAATATAAACATAATGGAGAAGTCAACAACACAAAGTATGGAAACCTGTGTTTCAGTATCTTCTTTCGATCCAGCCTTAATAACACCAAATACTACTAAAGCAATCGCATATAAGCCAAGGTTAGCAACCTGAAAAAGCAAAAGCATTGTTCAATCACATAAAGAAGCATATTTGGTATCAAACTAAGATCAGGGAAAAGAGCTCGACCATAGTAAACGCGTTACGACAGCTTGTTAAAGCTACTCTGCTTGTTGAGTTCAATGAAATGCAATTAACCATAGCCCTGTAGAGTAAATTAAGCACCAACAAAGTCACACACATATACACGAGCAGAAAACAAAAAAAGGGATATGGCTAAAAGGTGAAGTAAAAGAGATGAGATTACATATGGGAAACTTGAGTAGCAGCCCATCCTATGTTAAATATAGCAGCAAACATGCTGTAGGAGAAGTTTCGAGCGTTAATGAGTCGTTATGAAGGATGGAACAAGGCAGACAACCTCCAAAAACCGAGGAAAAAGAGATCGCAACTAGTAATGATCCTGCAGCATGCCAAATTTTGAAATGCCCAAACCTATCTATCTGTGATATAACAGAAGACCAAATTGTTAGTTACTACTTAGTTTACCACCAAACTATAAACAATAAGCTTAAGGCTGAATCAGAGACAGAGAAGTATAGTACCAATTCACCAGTGAAGATAGTAGCAAACCCATCAGCAACTTGGCCAGAGAGCATAACAATGGCTGCATCTCTACAGAAGGGAATAAATAAAAAAAACATCCTCAGACTATAATTTCATTACTACAACATTCAAGGTCAGAATCACAAGAAAATAAAGATGAAAAAATTCACCTAGGGGAGAGACCAATTTGTGTCAAGAAAAGGAGGAGGTAAGTGAACCAACAAGAAGCAGTAATGTCATTAAGCATATGTCCAACTCCATAGAAGAAGACAGACCATCTTCCAATGGGTTTTGTGAATGGATCCTCCTCATTCCCTCCAGCCATTTTCTCTCAACAGCTTCTAAAAATTATAAAGTAAGGATTTTTTAATCAATCTTGGTCTGGAAAAGCCTTAGCAATATCTCAATAATATCGAATTCACATCGGAAACAAACATAGATGGGAATTGAGCTATCAAAACACTAAATTGGGGGGAAAAAATAGGAACTTTCAGACCTCGAAAACAGAGGAAGGGGAAAGTTTCAAACAAAATAATAATAAAGGATTGAGCTTTCTCATACCTTGAATCAACTATTTTAAACCAAAATCCTTGTGATGAGAAATTGAATCCTCAAAGGCAACGAAAGATCCCCCAAAGAAGGGGAAAAAGTGGCGGAAAGAAGACAATTCCTAGAAGAAACTGGTTTCATTTTGAACACTCTCTCCACTAACTAACCTGTCTTCCAACGTCATTATGTGCTCATAGGACCTTTTCTTTTTTTGGTTGAAATCTTAGGAAAACAAAAAATATTAGTACTATCAAATCTTGGAAACTGGAAGTAGAAAAATTAATAAAAAGAAAATGTTGAAGTGATCAGACAGAGAAAGGAGAAAAAAAAAGATAAGAGTGGAAAAATCATGCGGTCATGTCTGGTTTATTGCCAGATTTAGTTATGGCTCAATTTTGGATTTTTGCTTGTAAATGGATCAGTTAATGGATAGGATCTTGATAGCAATTTGTCAGAGATTCTTTTTTTGTTTTGTTTTTTAAGTTAGATATTATTGCTGGAATCTCTACTAAAACGTACTTGTAAATTTCTTGCACGTACTTGCTTCGTAAATTTTGAGACGGTGATTTTGAATTTTTTATTTCTTTTAAGTTATCTCTTTCTCTCTCTTTTTCCTTGATTTTATTGCTTAACAGGTTTACACGAGACTGCACGTTGCAGCAGCAGCAATTAAACGCCACCGAAGGAACTAGGAAGAGTCAAGAGCCGCACACTTACTCGAATTAAATTCCCACAAAAAAAAAAAAAGAAAAAATAGTTCGTCGCCTGAGAGATTCGAACTCTCGCGGGGAGACCCCATGTACTTAGCAGGCACACGCCTTAACCACTCGGCCAAAGCGACTTTTTGATAGATTCTTGCGTCCCAAAATATTTCAATGATCGTTTTCAACCTGCAAGTATTTTTGCCATCTCTCTTGTTTACACTTACTAAGAAATATTTATCTTAAACTATCGTCATATATCAAATATTATACTACATCATTCGAGAAAAAAAAAATTGTGATCTGTCACATTTGCCCATAATATCAATACTTGGTGACTCTCAACCAAACGTTGTTTTTGTTCGTTTCGATGTTACAATGACCTACTATATCTTAGAATTTTACGATTTTAATAACAGTAGCTAAAAAACGATACGACAATTCTTTTTTTTTTTTTTTTTTGCGACAATTCATTCTTTGTGGTTATAGCCGACGATTGTCAACAAAAAACAAATTGGTGATTCTTTTGATCTAATGAAAATAAACTCTTTTTTTATGTGAACAACAAGACATTAGACTTATATATTTGGAAGAATGAAGGTATCAGAGTAGTTATATCATTCACATATATATATATATATATATGAGTAATCTAATCAAATGGTTTGTGACACGACCAAATGGTTTAGGCGGCTGGTGCAATAAATGTCCACTAATTGCTGAAAGCCTTTGCCAGTTTTGACATCTACCCAAATTATTCTTTCTCAAAGTTTTGCATTAAACCATCAACTTTACAAAAGCATGCTTGAAATAATTTTTCTTGATTTCTTTGTTTTATTCAAACTACATCCAATACAATGAATTAACATAACATGTAAGGGCGAAGTTTGTATTAACCAACATGAGAGGCTTCAATTGCCAAGAAAGTCTTTTCATTCCTAAAACAATACTAGAGCTGTATGTTCTCAAATTTCTTGTGGGGGGATTGTATCTGAGATGAAAACCCAACCCAATTTCTCAGAGTTTCATCTTCCATGCGGTTGAAATCAAAGACATGGGAGATGCTGACGGGTTTCCTAGTAAAACCACCATGGACAATCTAGGGACACCACATCATTGTATCTGAGATTTGGTAGTCAAAATCTTCATTGTCAATGTTTAGACGAGAATTCATTATTTATCACTATAGCCGACGATTGTCAAAATTAACAAATTGGTGATCGATCCTCTTGATCTCATGAAAATAAACTCTTTTTTTTTTTTTTTTGTGAACAACAAGACATTGGACATATATTTGGAAGTCGAGTAGTTTAAGATCATTCACACACACATATACATAATATATGTTTGAGTAATCTAACCAAATTATTAGTTTATGACACGACCAGAAGACCTAAGAAACATAGACCCACTACCAAACCTTGCGAATAAAGCCAAGTAAATGGTACTGGTAGGCCCATTCTTTATAAATTTAAAAATCTAAAAAAGTCCAAAAAAATAATAAAGAAAAAAGGCCTTTGTAGGAATTGAAATTGAAACCAATCAATCATAAACCCATTATCACTAGTACTACTACTCAACCACAACCACAACCACTATCATTTGTTTTCTCCTTTTTTCTCTTTCTCTCTCGCAATCGCAACCACCCACACTTCTCAATGTCGTCTTCCACCACCGTCCACGGCGAGCCTGAACGACGAACTTACTGGTGTCACGAATGTGACATGAGTCTATCCCTCCTCTCTTCCTCCGCTTCCGATTCCGATTCATCTCCTCTCTTATGTCCTCAGTGCGGTCTCGATTTCCTCGAACGTATGGATCACGATTCTTCTTCTTCTAATCTCTTTGACGTCACCATCGGCGATTTCGAAGAAGAAGGTGATGATAATAATGGAGATAACGATGACGACGACGACGAAGAGGACGAAGAAGATTGGTGTTTCGTCGATCCAACTGTAAACTCCGATGACAACTTCCTCCTCGATAGTCCTTACCTTCACCGTCTCCTCCGTCACCTCGCTTCCGATAACTCCGGATCATCATCCTCATCTTCTTCTACCTCTTCCTCTTCGTTGCTGAAATCTTCAGATATCGATTCCATTCCTACGATTCAGATCTCGTCTTCTATGCTCTGTTCCACCGACGGTTCAGATCCCGATTCAGATTCCGGTTTACTCTGTGCCGTCTGCAAGGATGATTTCGTCTTGGGAGAATCTGCTCGGAGATTGCCCTGTAGCCATATATATCACTCTGGCTGCATCGTTCCTTGGCTCTCGGATCATAACTCGTGTCCGCTTTGCCGTTTCGAGCTACCTACGGCGACCAAGGTTGTTGGTTCAGAGAGGATCAGGTTGTCTGATCTAGCTACGATTACAGCTGATGGTGATGATGTGGAAGACGATTGGCTTGGGATTAGAAACGCGTTGAGGAGATTGGCTCGTCGTCATGAGCAGATGAGATTGGGAGTTGGGGAGATGGAGAGGAATCTTGCTCGGACTGTTTCGGGTCTTGGGATTGGTATGAGAAGAGAAGAGATCCTCCAACTCCAAGGTGGTGGTGGTGGTGATGAGATAAGCAACTCCTCGACGACGACGTTGTAAGAACAGAACCTACTTTTGCAAAAAAAGGTTAATCAGACATCAAAATAAAACGAGTTGTGTTTTTTTTTTTTTTTTTTTAATTCTCAGCTCTTTTGTTTGTTTTACTTACAGTTACAGATTCGGCTTTTTTTAAATCGATTCTTGATTTATATCACAGAAACAAAGAGTTGTTGCTTTTTTTTTTATAATGTTTGATGCTTTTAGTCAAAATGTACATCTCTTTGCTTTGAATCATCATCTACTTATAATAATTGATGAAATGTTACTGTAATGATTATTCAACGTTTTCAATTCTTGAATGGAGTATTCTATTATTTAACACGCATGACTAACTTCAGACTAAACAAGAGCAGAAACACAAATTTGGGCTGTGAGTACTGTCACTAAAAGCTTTTAAGGGCTTATTAAGATGATTAAAAATTGTTATATAGCTTTGTTGTTAAGGGGATGATAGGATAGATTGGGTTTTGGTGAAATCCTCTAAAAAATCATCTAATTTTACGAGTTATGACATGATTAAACATAAGTCAATATAAGCAAGTTTCTGTTCTTTTAATTTAGGTTTATGATCAAATGATATTATAATTTGATCTTCATCTTAATAGTTAGCTAGCCACAACAATCACACCAAGTAAATAATACCAACTAACACAGCGAAAAAGACTCTTAAAAGTTACGGATTTGAGTGAAACTGAAATGCATCCAAAGACATTTGGATCAACGGTTGTACGTTGTAGTGTATGATTCATTACATGTACGATTGTACTACTTTAGGACTTATAGGGAGATTTGTTTCTCTGGTATAAGAAGATTAAGTCAACAATCCCGCGTATCAACTTTAATTAATGGCTGAAACATATATGTCTTTTGTTTTTAACAAATTAAGTATCTTATTACAGCTAACACGCTTACAAATGTCAAATCCGTTTTTTTTTTTTTGATCAAACATGTCAAATCCGTTTAAACTTTTATATAATAATCGAAACACGAGAATGTCAAAACTATGTTCTATTTTTAGGAATTAAAATAGTTACATTTGACCTTTAAATCTGTTGATGCAACAACATTCAAGTAGTGATCAAAAAACTCGAATTGATATAGGTATAATAATTCTTTTACTACTACTTTGGATAACCAAATTGTTTGACCTCTCCGTATGATTAGTGGCCACTGTTTCGGATTATTAATCTAATATCAGTAATTAAAACAGACAAAAAAAAGCCTTCCACGTGCACTGTTGTATCACATATCACGTGCGACGAGTTTCTGTCGTGTCTGTTAAGTTATTAGTGGATCACATAGAATTTGTTTTTTTTTTTTTTTCTTTTTTTCTTGGTTGTATGATCTAATCTCTATGTAAACTTCTAATATCAACCAAAGTCTTACGTTATATAGAAATTAATAAAGTAAACGATGTTGTAGTGTAAACAATAAACAATTTCATATTCACCTTAAAATTTACCTTAACCAAGAAGAATGTTTTTATTTATTTATTTATTTAACATCTCTACAAAAAAAAATGAATTGTATGTATAAAACTAGAAGAAAGCCAAATTTTAGAAGCCATGTAAGATTAAATATGCCGACATTTTTAACAAATTCGTAAAATAAACACAAAGTCAAATTCACATCCAAAGGTTAAGTCGACGAGCTAAAGTCAACCCTCACATAGTCATTAAATAAAACATTGCTCACGCCAGCTGCTCGTATGTAGTATGTTTTTACTTTTTTTTTTTATATATAGCTAAAAAAACAGATCATTCTCTTGGAAATTTACAGTTTATTTAAATCAAGTTGTATGTTATGTGTGTAATGGAGGGCAGGTACAAAGCTATTTCGTCTTATATTTCTTACTATTTTCATATTCAGTTTGTCCTTAAACAAATGCTTTTTTTATTAATGTTTTTGACCAACCAACAATGATATTGTATTTAATTACATACTTTATTATCATATTCACATTTTTGTTTTTTTGTGTATATATAGAGACATATAATCCACAACATATGCATATTATTTCTTGAAACGAAACAAGAAACCTCAATCCAAAAGCAACAACAACAAACCAAATCTTCTTTCCTTTTTCGATTAAATGGTGAGAAATTCAATGAAGCCTGAGTACGATCTAGATCACCTTCCTCATCAAAGCTTTTACGGAGATTATTCAAAAACTTTGGTTCCCATGAACAAGAATTCCCAAATAATAACCAAAATCAAGCCTAAGATCCGTATCATCCATATATTTGCACCAGAGATCATCAACACCGATGTCAATAACTTCCGTACACTCGTCCAAAGTCTGACCGGTAAACCGGATATTACCAAAACCCGTTCTAAGAAAAAGATAACCAAAAGAAGTCCTTTTCAACCACCACCGCCCCTGCCTCAAGAATCCGACCAACAACATACGGCGGAGCTGGTCAACAGAATAATAGGGAACCACGTGGTGAAGGAAGAATGGGGATCAAGTTCGAACGCCAATACTTACTTTGATTTAGATGGTTTGGTCGATCTTGATGAAGACGACAACATATTCTCAAGTCGATGGTTTGATCTTCAAACAAATAACTCGATCGGTCACTCCTTACCCTAATATGGAAGACTTCTGCAAATCGTGAGTCCTATATTGGTTTTGATCATTTGATCACTTCTTCCATATGGCAACAAGACGACGTGGTGGACGACGAGGCATATACCATGGACCATGGTTGAGACAACGATCGTCAACTCATCATATTGGTAGGAACATACGCATAACTTATATATATGTACACATGTTTGGATTTTTTTCTTTGGTACCCTTTGATTTTAATTTGGTAGACTGACTTAATTTGCCAACAAAAAAGAAGAGTGTAGTGATGAGTTTAACTTGGTAGACTGATTTTGCCAAGAGAACGTAGGTTTGAGTTTTGATCTCCGATCATGTAAAAGCTTTACTCAAAATTGGTGTAACACGTGTATACTCACGCGTGCGTGTATTAATAATTCTTTGATGTATTTGTGATCGACTCTGGCGCTGCGCAGGTTTATATATAAAAACGCGAGAATGATAATTATCATTTTTTTTTTTGTTCATAAGTCATAATTTATAGATGAAATAAACGAAATAGTAAAAAAAATAAGTGATTCTTACATGACTCTAAAAGAGTATAGATGCTAATATATATACAAAATGAATAAAGTTAGTTCAAGGTTTCACACAAAAAACGATGTATTTATATTTACTACGTTAAGAAAGGTAAAGCATCTTAATGAAAAACAAAAAAAAGCATCTATAAACCCTTTTATCCTTCAGCATATATATTAAATTTTGGAGGGAAAATGTTAATCTTTTCCTTAAGCTTTTAATACGTTACCGTCGTTACTGTAACACGATTACAATGAGTTGTAATGGGAATATACGTAGCGCGTTGCCAAAATAAGTTTGGATGTCATATTTTTCCAATCTTAATCATTGAAATATTAGTTTATATTTGGATGACATAATGATCAATAGTGTCATATAATATGATATAATATGTAATGTTTTAGTAAGAACTATAGTAGTTACATTCATTATTGATTTATTGTTAATAGTTGTATTACATCATTCAACAGTATTTTTAAAGAATGGAAAAGGTTACTAATGGAGAATGAAGAATATCAAACCGCCCATTCGACCAAGATATTATAATAACGACGTTTATTTTTTCTCGAATAATTTTATTTGATTGAGAATTTTTAATATCGTCCAACAAAAGAAAATTATGTTAACTGCAACCAAAAATATGCGTTTTTATACAACCAATCAGCTACTTTTCTTGTTTATTGAAATGAAGCAACATAGAGTATAGTTTTGATCATGACCTTGTTTTTAGGCTTTAGAATCGTTACGGCTGCTTCGAATCTTGCGAGTCACGGACTTAACCCGATCGGTTTGGTTTTGTGCATTGTAATCAATTGGTTTATTATTCCGGTTTAGTAGGAAGAATCCGTGTTTTGGTTTACTTATGTTGTATTTTGTAGTCTCACTGATGAACACAGTCAGAGCCAGAGACGCTTGTTCATCACGTTGCTGTTGCAGATATATATCTCAACATCTCTAGATTTTTCTCTGAACGTTGAAACTTTCGAATCTCCGGTAAATTTATCTCCACGTTTTCTCGTTTCCTTGTATCTCCTCTCTAGTTCGGCCAATCTCGATCGCTTGGATATAGACCTAATTAACGGATCAATGTTTTCGTGAAAAAACACTGTGACAGGTGTGAGTAATAAAGGATGGTGCTTTATCGCGGCGTATCAGCCATTTCAAGGCTTCGGTCACGATCCGTGAGTAGAGATTTGGCTTGAACCTTTATGTGTGTAATTTGTTTGATGTGAGTAGCTTGATGATCAGATCTAACATAAGCAGGTGCAACAATCTTCACTTAGCATTTCCGTCAGATGGCTCCAGATGCAGAGCTCTTCTGAGTTGGTTAGTTTTTTAGGTTTTTTTTTGTTCTCGTGTTGATGTTTGTTATCAAGCGGCGGTTCCATATTTGGTGTTGATGTTGTTTTAATGATGGCAATGCAGGACTTGAAGTCGCAGATGCGGGAACTAATTCCAGAAAAACAGGTTAGCTTCTACATCACTGTCTTTAAATTGAACTTTCATATCATTAGGTTCTAGTGAATGACATTGTTTCTAAGTTTTGGTAAGATGTAGCAGTGACGCTCTTGTCTCTGTTGTAGTTATTGTCTTTTCTCATATACAACTTGCAATTTCAGGACCGTTTGAAGAAACTGAAATCAGAACATGGGAAGGTTCAATTGGGGAACATCACTGTTGATATGGTAATGGATACTAATGAACTTTATCGGCTCTGTTTTATTATGAAGGCTTTCTCTTAAGATATATTACTCCCTTTTTAATGTGGTATTTGTGAAGGTACTTGGCGGAATGAGAGGGATGACTGGATTACTCTGGGAAACCTCATTGCTTGATGCAGATGAGGTATGAATATACTTTTGTTGATAAAGATAACTACTCTCTGGTCAATATCTTAACTAATGCTCTTCATGTTAAGCGTTGTTGTAATGATCTTATCTTCTTCTTTTTTCACAGGGAATACGCTTTAGGGGCATGTCGATTCCTGAATGCCAGAAAGTATTGCCTTCAGCTCAATCTGGAGAAGAGCCTTTGCCTGAAGGTCTTCTGTGGCTTCTGTTAACTGGAAAGGTTGGATTATCTTAACGTCTTAATATGGTTTACGGTAATGTACCATACGATTAAGTTTCTCTTTATGCATGAATGATCCTGAAGTATAGCTTTCCCTCTTTTCGATATCCAGGTGCCAAGCAAAGAGCAAGTTAATGCCTTGTCAAAAGAGTTGGCTCATCGTGCTGCTGTGCCAGGTTTGTAGTTCACCTCTAGGCTTTATTTGTTTGTGATCTTAATTTAATGATCCATCAGTACTTAGCAAAATACAGATTATGTTTGTTGCAAACATAACTCTAGTTTGTACTTGACTTTTACATTGCAGATTATGTTTACAAAGCTATAAATGCTCTGCCTTCGACATCTCATCCAATGACTCAATTTGCTAGCGGTGTTATGGCCCTTCAGGTGGATGGCTCTGTTCTTTACTAGATTGGTCTATGTAACTCTTTAAAATTTACTAATTTTTGCGATGATCTTATCTTGTTGAATTGTTATTCAGGTTGAAAGTGAGTTTCAGAAGGCATATGAGCAGGGTGATGTTCATAAGTCAAAGTATAAACTTTCAGTAGTTCTAGTTTGTTTCTTGATTGCCTTTTAGTATACCAGGCCAGGCATCAGATAAACTGAGTTTTCCTTTGCAGGTTCTGGGAGCCAACCTATGAAGATGCCTTAAACTTGATTGCTCGTGTCCCTGTTGTAGCTTCATACGTTTATCGGAGGTAAACTTTTATGCCCTTTGCCAATGGCTTCTCCGGACTTGTTACTTATTACTCTTCTTGAATTAACATTGCAGGATGTACAAGGATGGTAGCATCATTCCATTAGATGATTCTTTGGATTATGGTGCAAATTTTTCACACATGCTGGGATATGATAGTCCACAGATGAAAGAGCTCATGAGGCTTTATGTCACTATCCATAGGTTTCCTTCTGGTTCTCTCTGTTTCAACATGTCTCAAAACATAATCAATAAGCAAAGTTTTAATGTGTATTATGGTTTTTTGTTCTACTATTGTTGGTTTAGTGATCATGAAGGTGGAAATGTTAGTGCTCACACTGGTCACCTGGTATGTATTGCTACATGATCTTGCCATCAAGGGAATTTTGTTTTGGTCTTGATGTATGATAGTGTTCCACTTTTAGTTTGTACATATATCAAATGTTTTGAAGTTATATACATTTCTGATGGTTCTGTTTTTGACTTTTGATTTTTCTTATTAAGGTTGGGAGTGCACTTTCAGATCCATATCTTTCATTTGCAGCTGCATTAAATGGTTTAGCTGGGCCACTCCATGGTTTGGCTAATCAGGTACCCATATTATTTATCTCCTAAATGATACTTCTCTTGTTCAAAACAACAAGTGTATGTATCAGGGTTCCAAGAATGACTCTTATAAGCTGCTAAACTTATAATGTTCAACTAAAAATTTTGAAATCTTAGTCTGTTTTGTTTGCTTTTTTCCCGTGGTCTTGTTGTAGGAAGTTTTGTTGTGGATCAAATCAGTTGTCGAAGAATGTGGAGAAAATATATCAAAGGAACAGCTGAAAGATTATGTTTGGAAAACGTTAAACAGTGGTAAGGTAAACAAATTCTGCTCTGCTTAGCCTTTTGAAGCTATTGTTTAGCTAACATGCTCTGACTTGAAAGCTAAGAGAATTAGACTATTTGTTTTGATTTTGTTGTTTGCCTGTGAATGTTCCCAGGAAACTTTAAATAAACATAAATCCTGCAGGTTGTTCCAGGATATGGGCATGGTGTTTTGCGTAAAACGGATCCAAGATATGTATGTCAAAGAGAGTTTGCCTTGAAGCATTTACCTGATGATCCTCTTTTTCAGCTGGTAACTTTTTTTAACCCCTTAATCTTTGGTCATGCTCTTAAATCTTTACTGGCTCACAAATTCTTCAACTCGATAGGTCTCAAAGCTTTATGAAGTGGTGCCTCCTATTCTAACTGAGCTCGGAAAGGTACTATTACATTATCATTCATGTGCTACCAGATTTCTGATTTTCTTATAATCTTGAAATCGTTGTTACAGGTCAAGAACCCCTGGCCTAATGTTGATGCTCATAGCGGAGTGCTACTGAACTACTATGGTCTAACCGAAGCAAGGTACTAATTCCATCGTTATCACACTTAAGTGTGACTAATTAACATTGGACCTTGTTTTGCTGAATCTTGGTTGTAATAGAGTGACATTTCTTTCAAATATAGATACTACACTGTGCTTTTTGGCGTCTCAAGGAGTCTCGGTATCTGCTCACAGGTACATACAGACATACATTTGCGCTATCGACAATTCTCTTTTAATGTTATCCATGGAAATAAACTCACAACTGTTTTCTCTTTCTCGTTTCAGCTGATATGGGACCGTGCTCTTGGACTGCCACTAGAGCGGCCAAAGAGTGTAAACATGGAGTGGCTCGATAACTTCATGCGCTTGAAACGCTAAGTTTATCCTTGACTGTGGTTGGTCAAGGTTCTCTCTTTCATGAAACCAGCCTTCTCTTCCATAATTGAATTGGTAGCTTTCGGCACTTTTAGAGAAACAAATGATTTTGTGTCTAAATTTTTCTTCAAGAGTTTTCATTTTGGTTCTTCCGCGAAAACAATAATGTCAAAGAAGTGAAGAAACGGTCTTTCTCAAATTGAGACACCGTAATATTTATCCTTGCCTTTTATGTAGACAAGTCAACCTACCTACTGGTCTGTTCAAGCCATCCATTGATTTGTTTGATTGGTCCTCAATGAACTATCGCATAGTAAACATAAGAGGATTATAGGAGTCGCTGGATCCTGCTACCGACTTGTTAGAAACCAAGAGAAGAGTGTATTTACGACATAGAAGTAGAACTGATTGTTGGAACAGATCCTAGTCCTCTTCGTCATGGTCAGTCCAGTGGGCAGTGTGGTTCAAGACAAACATACAATTCCAACTCAATTAACTAAGTGATGGTCATCCTTTAAACAACCAAAATCATGTCGAGAAAGGAACTTGACCTCCTTGACGCTTACGGCATCCTCTTCTGGAAGACACAGAGTCTTGACATGACTAGTCTAGTCTGTCTAGACACCTCCTAGTAAAAGCAATACGAGATTCTTGGTTTCAATATGAATTCCATGTTAAGGCTCAGGACTTGATTCGTCATCGTTTGCGCTGGAGTCAATCCGTCCACGTTTTTTAGGCTTCTTTGACCCGTCTCGCCTTGCAAGTGCAAGGGTTGGTCTCACGAGTTTCTTTTTCTTGTAAAGTTTATCAAAAAATAATCTCCTTAATTTCATACCCTTTATCTTTTGCGTGTGAATGTGAACTATAAAGTATTTGATTAATTTAATGATATAGGTTTAACTTGAAAAGTGTTTTAAAATCATGTCATCAACCCCATCAAGACCTGTCTGTAACTCTGTATCACACAAACGTTCGTGTATGTGTGTGTATGTACTAAATGCAAATATTTTATTCATGCCGTAGAAACTCTATAAATTAATACTCGTTAAATTAATAATCACTATAAATTAATAAATTTATTCAAATCCAAATTGGGACTAATGTAATTTTAAACATTATTCAATAATATAATAAAATAATAATATTTTTGAAATTTTTTTGTAAATATATGGTCCCATCAATAATATAAATTAATAATTATACAAAATTATCTAAATATATGTATATATATATATATAAACATTAATTTTTATTAGAGTTTATTTTTAATACTTTTACTATGTAAAAATCTTTAAGTGTTATCTTTAAAACATGATAATTGTTACTTTTTTGTAAATGATTTTATAAAAATATTAATTAAACGATTATTTTCTTTAAAAAATTTATTTTTTATCAAATTAAAAAAGTTTTTATATAAATTAATAATTATTAATTTATCGATAAATTAAAACTTTTATAAGTTAATAAATTTTTATGGTCGAACATTATTAATTTATAAAGGTTTTACTGTACATCTTTTTCATAATATTGTACTATTATTTTTTGAGTGACATCATCTGGGTCCAAATCTCCCTCCAAATAAGGCCCATTTATGACTCATAAGATAAAGCCCATACCTTATTGAAACGGATAAATTTCATGCCCAACCTCACACATTAACAAACATCGATCGATATAAAACGAACATTCCATTTCCAGTAACCCATGAAGGACATTTCTGTAAATATTTTCGACCTTGCTCCCCTCCGTAGACGGTTGTTGCACACGAAGCGAGGTTTGGGTTGACCCGACCCGTAAATATAAATATAAACACACGGAATGGGTAAAGCAAAGGCGAAAAATCTAGTACGTAGGTTTATATCATTTGATTCATTTCCATATGAAGTGGAGAAATATAGCTAACGAGACCTAAAAAAAAAACTTAAATCATATAGTTTTCATATTTCAAAAAGGCTTCAAAATACGAATCAAAAGTGATAAGAAAAATAAAAATAAAAAAAAATAAAAGAAAATCCCTAAAAACTGCGAGCGAGCGAGCGAGCGTGTTGTTATAGAGGAGGAAGAAGAAACAGTGATATCGAACGGCATGAACGACGAAGACGATACTAACAATATAAACAGTTGTAGTGGATTTGATAACAATCGTATCGGAGACGGAGACGAGAACTGTAATATCAATCAGATCAGTCAAGTATGGGGAACGTGGGAGGAGTTGGTGTTAACATGCGCCGTTAAGCGTCATGCTTTTACCGATTGGGACTCCGTCGCTAAAGATGTTCAGTCTCGTTCCCGGAGTTCTCTCATCGCCTCCGCCGTCAATTGCAGGCTTAAGTATCAAGATCTCAAACGTAGGTTCCAAGATTCCGTCGACGGCGGTGAAGGAAACAGAGAAGAAGCAGCGGTGGCGGCGGATGATGAAGTCGGTGAAATCCCTTGGCTCGAACAGTTACGGAGTCTTCATGTTGCAGAGCTCCGGCGAGAGGTTCAACGATGTGACGACTCTATATTGTACGGAGAAGTCTCTATTTCTCCGCCGCTGGATCTGATTTTTTTTTTCTATTATAAATTTTTTTCTGTTGTTGTTGTTTTTGATTAGGTCGCTTCAGTTAAAAGTTAAGAAATTAGAGGAGGAGGAGAAAGACGAAGATGATGGAGACAATAAACCAGATCTGGGAAACGACGAAACTAAACCGGCGAAGCTTAACCGGGAAACGACGGAGTCTGACCGGGACGACAATAGGTCGATGAACGAGTCCAACTCTACAGCCTCCGTCGATAAAGTCGCCGATCACGACGGAGATAAAATGGTTGAGGCTTATCCAGATCCCGATCCGGTTAACAAGGCGGCGTCGCCGGAGGAGGAGGAAGAAAAAACGGTTAGTAAAAGATCGGAAATGAGTAACTCGGGAGAGTTGGATGAATCGGGAACGTCCACTGGTTATGGAAAGAGCAAAGGACAGAAAAAATACAGAAGCGGCGGAGGTGGCGGTGAGATCAAATCGGCCGGCTATAAATCTCAGCCGTTGATAGATATCATTAAGCTGATCCGGTCTCATCCTCGTGGTTCCCTGTTCGAATCCCGTCTTAGGAGCCAGGTAAGCATTTTCTTATTTTCCTCGATTTGTTTTTTTTTTTTAATCTATTTTGGTAATAAAGATTACAAAATTAAACATAGATTTACATTTTTTGCTTATAATTTATACACATAATTACAAAAAACAATTTTTTGTTTTCTAACGTTTTGTTTCTTTGTCGTCGTTTTCCAACGTTATGTTATCTAATTTGAAACATTGCGTAATAGTATAAAACATTGATCATTTTGACAACAATTAATCTCAAAAAAAAAAAAAAATCACATTAAATGTTATGTATTGCATATTAATACTATAATATTGTTTTCTTAATAAGACTTATACTAATAGAGTATTTAGAAGATAATTTTACTCTAAAATAAGTATCTACATTATATATACTTATATTAGGCATATATTCAGGCCTATATATAGTCAAACCTAATGTGTAATTTTATACTCACTCCAGCTTATATATATGTTTCTTTTAGTAGGAACTTAACTTATTTTGTTTCAAGTAAGAAAGAATGATTTGGCTTTGCATTAGTTTTTAAACTCTCATTATATGTTTTTATTTTTTTGGCAGCATTATTATATGTTTTAATGTTATGAAATTTTTTTAAAAAAATTTCTTCTTCCCTCTTCCCCCTAAAGAATTTTCAAGGACGACCAATAATATTTTGTGAAATTTATCCACACATTGTCCAATTTGGAAGGGACCACTCCGATATACGAAAATTTTTTTTTTGATAAGAAATTAAGAACTCACTTTTTTTAGATCATCATCACCTTTTCCATATTTTCTAATTACGCTTTATTGTTTCTTATTGTTATAGTATGAAATAATTCTTCATATGGTACTAAATATCTCTTTTATAAATATCGTATCGATGTTTTCGTGTGTGTTTGTTCTTTAAATGTTAGTAGTACTTAAATTGGGATTATTTTTGACTTTATTCGTTACAAAACAATGAAAATTTTCGACCAACAGAGAAATTTGTTTCCCCCTTTCACCCATTTACCATTTTGGACACCTGGCAGCTTCCCGTTGAAGCATGGCTTTGTCGTGTCTTTCAAGATATGGTCAACATATTGACTTTTCCAGCCGCTTATTTTTACGCTAGACAGTTTTTGTTTTGGGCTTTAGTTGGCCTTCGGGAAGCCCATTACGTAAAGACGTTTTTGTAGGTCTCATACTTATTCATCTCTGTTATGTCGCAGGAGACCAAGGATTACAAGAGGATTATAAGGCAGCATTTGGACATCAAGACGATAGAGAAGAAGTTGGAGAAAGGGTCTTACGCTCCGTCAAGTCTCTCTTTTTACAGAGACCTCAAGCTTCTCTTCACAAACGCCATTGTCTTCTTTCCTCCATCTTCCTCCGAATCATTGGCTGCACAAGAGCTAAGATCCCTCGTCTCTAACGAAATGAAGAAACGAACCGGAATATTGGGTCACGGTGTCGTCAAATCAGAGGCTGGATCGTCGGTTTCTAGACAAATGTCCCCTGTTCTTCCTCTGGTTGCCTGTAAGAAGAACAGTTCATCTTCGAAAAAGACGTCTCCTTCATCTAGCTTAAAACAAAAAGATGAGAAGAAATCTCAGGAAGTTTCAGAGGAGAAGACTGTGACCACTACTACTACTAGTGCAAGAAGCTCTAGGAGAACGAGCAAAGAGATCGCTGTTGTTACCAAAGATACTAAAATAGGAAGAACCAAGAATAATAATAATAGGAAACAAAAGGTTACGAAAACAGAACCATCGAGTGATGATGATGATGATGATGAGAAAGAAGAGACTCCTAAAACAGAGAAGAAGACAGTAGCGGTACCATCGGATAAGAAGAAGAGTGTGGCTGATTTCTTGAAGAGAATCAAGAAGAACTCTCCACAGAAAGGAAAAGAAACAGCAAGTAAAAATCAGAAGAAGATCGATGGAAACATTAAGAAAGAAAACGATCCTCCGAAGAAGAGTGACGGAAATGTTAAGAAAGAGAACAGTAAAGCAAAACCAAGGGAGTTGAGGAGTAACAGTACGGGTAAAAAGAAGGCTGAGGTAGAGAACAATAATAGTAAGAGTTCAACGAAACGAAAACAGACGAAAGAAACAGCAGAGACTACAAGAAAACGAGGTAGGGAGTCCGGAAAAGACAGTAAACAACAGCCAAAGAAAAGAACCAGAAGATGAAACTGAATTCGTATGTGGTTAGGTATTTGTACATTTGATGTGCCAGAAAGTATTCATCATTACTCTTAATTAACATGAGTGTTTTGGAGAGAATCATAGGTCTTGTTAAGTTTTTATTCTCATAGTTACCAGTTTAGTTTCCATTTTACCTGTGGTTTCGGTAGCGGGTATAATGGCTATAGACATGGTGTTGTCTTCATTTATTTGTTTGTTGTTTGTTCTGAAACCCGGTTTAGACTTTGGAAACAAAAATCTCGAAAATTAAACCTTCAAAATACAGAGCAATTATTCACTTAAGGGCCTAAGGCCCATAAAGTTAATATCTATAACTGTTATTGCATGCCTTTTTTCCTATATGGCCCCTAGTAAGTTTAGGCCAGAGGTCATCTTTTGCCAGAGAATATATACAATCAAATGCAAATACTCTCAATCCATCTCCAATGGTGATTCTTAGAGGTTCTAAATCTACTTTTCTTAACTCAAAACTATTAAAATCAAATCAAAATACCCAACAAAAAAATAGAGTTGGTTCTAAATGTAGAGGTTTTGGAACCAAAATTTTAATTTTGCTTTTTTTTTTTCAATTATAAAAATAAATAAAACCTCCAAATTTGTACCATGGTTTGGACTCTAACAGTGCTTTTTAGTTAAGACCACTCAAGAAAATATACTTTCAAATGATACTAGACTTATACTTATTATAGCTCCAACGAGCTTATATTTAGCAGCTTGAGTTCTCTCACCAAAAAGACTCGTACGTCCTTTACAATTTAGCAAAGTTGAATGAATTATCCCACCAAGTATATCAATATATTGTTAGATGATTAAAAAAAAAAAAAAAGAGACGATTATCTTGATGTAGCGTAGAACTAGTTTTGGGTTTGCAACGTTTTGGTGCATGCACATGCATTAACGCTATCAACGTTCTGGTCCATTAATATTTCAGTTCAGGAATTTCTGATATGAGAAATTTTGTTTGTGTTTAATTAATTTTTATATGGTCACATAGGAATAGTATCAAATTGAAGATTGTTCTTCTTTGAGTAGAGATATAGTGACCTACGTAATTAGGCCATTCTTTTGTAGGCGTAGCCCTTCTTCATTTTTGTTGACCAATGTTGAAGATTGTTTCTCTTTGTTGACAATATTATTGTCACCTTGTCTGTTTATAAGTTATACTTATAACCATATCGATGGATTAAAGACATATTTGTTGAAGCGAGTGACTACTTTGAGGCTTAAGAAGCACAAGCTGCATGCATATTGACCTGACTGCATTACTCCCCTACCAAGTAACAACAACAATTAACCAGAGAATTAAGTTAGCCGAATACTATTTTATCAGAACTTGTAGGAATTGTCGAAAGTACCCTCTACCACAAAAACGAAAGCAGCAGCATATATAAAAGTAGAAAATTCCACTTCTGTGCGGCCCTTATGTGTTTAAATATGTATAACCACCGCCAACAAATATTACTAGGTAATAACCCGCACTACAAAATATTTTTTACTGCAATTTTTATTAACAAAATCTATAATATTTACCAGTAATTAGAATTTAAAATTCGATTGTATAGTATATATATATATATATATATTAAAAAGTATATAAATTTTTTGTATAATAATTAAAATTTAACCCGTGAGAATTATTGTAATATCAATCTTATATTATCATATCATATGAACAAAGAATTCTTAAAATTCATTTTAAAGATTTTATGAAAATGCAAAGGATATAATTTAGTTAAAAGAGAATATAAAAATTTAATTTTGGGTGTTAATTATATTTTTAGAAAACTGATGTAAATATTATTAAAAACTAATGACAAATAAAGGAAATAGTGTCTGGAGCTCTGTGAGTGCGATACATCAGCATTTTGTGTGAAAATACTTCTCTTTTAATATATAAGAGACATATACTAAATTACGTGGTAGTTTAATTAATTAATTTTATTGTATGTTAGTAACAATCGTATTCTAAACTAAATTTTCTGAAGATAATCTAATTTATTGATTTAATATTTGTGATTAGGCTATTTAAATATATTGAGTTAGTAGGTTTGTTAATATTTTCTAAAAATAACGGATTACACTATTACCAAAAAATCATTATGAAATTTCAAAATCAATGTATTCGTGTAGGAATACATTTCACCCGTGAATTATGTGAACATGGTAAAAAAATATATTTATAAAATGTTACAATTTATGGAAATATATATTTTTGTGTGTTTTAAAAATCAAATTTTTATATTTATGGTTAATCGAGTAACTATAACAATTTTTCATAATCTAATAATCACTCATTTTAAATATATTATGATTTTCTTGGGTACTAAGTTTATTTATAATGATAAGGGTTATTGTCTCATTTTTTTTAATAGCACATAGATTAATGTACAATTATAACGTATATTCCTATCTGGTTATCAATATTTCCATTTTTAATGTATATATAATCACACTAAATGTTGAGATTAATTAGTTTATATACTTAGATATTTATAAATAATCACACATCATGATATCCCCTAATTTGTTGTCATTTTTATATTTATTTATGAATATATATAAATCTATATTTATTGGGAATTAAATTTCCTTTAATGAGTTGGAGATAATTCGGGGGTAATATATTTCTTTTTATAATCAATTATAATAACTATTGAAAACTTGATATTTAAATTATTATGGTAATAATACTAACATAAAAAATAACATTTTTATATGATTTTGTTAATAAGTTATATGTTCTTTTTTTCAATTAACTTTATCTGTTTTTATAGCCTTTTTTGAATATTTTACTTTTAATTTTAGGAAATCAATATTTTATATTAATTTTAAGAAATCAATATTTTATATTTATTTCTTAAAAATAATATAACTTTGACTTGTATATTTGTAAGTAAATTTTAGTGAAATTTTAACTTAAAATAGTATGTAATTATTTGATTATTTTTAATATGTGATATTTAAATTTGTGTGATAATTGATGACATATCTAATTATTATTCAGTTAATTGTTTTTTTAATAAATATAGTGGCATGTTAATGTAATTAAGTAGAAAATTTAAGGGTTTTTTTGCTAAATGTGTCTTGAGCTCTCTGACGACGACACATCAGCTTTTTCAAGAGAATGTTTCTCTATTAATATATAGGGGATTATTAGGTAGAATCCAAATGTTTTGGGGAAAAAATCCATGAAATATATCCCATTTTATTGGGCATACTCACGAAATATCGAAACTTGTGCGGTTTAACAAGACAAGAGGTTGGCAGTGTTCAAAGTTGCTCCACTCGGACTTAGCACCACTTTCCTTGACTGTTTCGAGTTTACTATTCAACCACAATATATACTTCCATATTTATACATTGTTAGAGAAATCTGTATATATCACTCCTAATCAATCTCACATATCACAAACTTTTTGTTATTTTGATGTGTTACTCGCTCTTTATACTAAAGATTAAATAAGAAACGAAATGTTTTCGATCCTTTTCTGAATTACAAGAAAATCTTTCAATATATTTCTCAAAAGATCTGCTAACTATTTCAAAACATTACACTAATTAAGTTAGATCTAATATCATATTCAAATCTCTCTTATCCATGATAACTAATGAGCCGCCTGATGTTTATCATTCATTATAAATTTCAGTCGTAATTCATTTCTTCGTAAATTTCCTTTAAACTTCTATCGGTCAATTTTCTAATAATAACTTGATATATATGCTCCAAACTCCTTTTAACGTTTTCTCCGCTTTAATACTACCTAACCCTGCATGCTTACGCAATTAGAACAACTATCAAAATGAGTTATTTGTTTTGATACATATACCCTAACCCTATATCATTTATATAGCTTACCTATACGACCGCTAATTTAACCTACCCTGCATGCTTAAGCAAGTGAGATTATGAGAACAACAAATGAGTTATTTGTTTTTTTCCTAAACTAAGATATATTTATATATATAGATACATAATAGCTTTTTAATCCGATCGTTCTAAAATGTTATAATTTTTTCTTTTCAGAAAAGTTGCAGGCCCCCTTTTTCCGAAATAATTATACAGAGCCTTTTAACAAAATAAAATAAAATTACGTGCCCTTTATGTGTACGTTTCTTTTTTGTTAAAGTCATGTCCTATAAGTTGGTTGATTAAGGATATCATATAGTGTATAAGCATCATCAACGTACGTCGTCATAGTGATGATTGAAGTTTAATATAGTACAATATAACTAATCATATAGAGGAGTTAATATATACATGCATGCATTATTGTACTAGTTATAAAAAGGTACAGACTTAATTTGGGGAATTATGAAAGTTCTTTGTGGTCTTCCGTTTCAAAATTGTCTGTACCACAAAGTGACTATTATTAGTATATTCCATTCTTTTGCATTGTTGCGAGCAGATTATTTGACCGAAAAAGAGATGATGAGATAAACGGTCAGGATAGTGTATGGATCTTCCACGTTTCTTCACATAACTAAATCCATTTGCCTGCCTATATATACCTTCACATGTCTCATCACTTCTCTCACAACTCAGCATTAATCTTTACATTCTTTCATCAAGAACGGAAAATTAGATTTCTTCCTTCATTTATTTTGCAAGAAAAGAAAAGAACAAAAGTAATTTCATTTTCTCGTATTTGAAGAATTAACAAGCTTCATTCGATATTAAGAAATTAACCACAAATCTTCAAATTGGGATATTATATATCAAAGTTGTGTTACTGATTTTTTATTTTTCCTTCTTTCTGTAATGATTCATCGGCTCATAATCTTGTGTCTATATCTATGCAGATTTAGAGAGTTTCTACAAAAGACAGAAAAGCTTTAATTCATTTACCACAACGACACAGTAAGTAATCAAAACTTCGATCAACAAGGTATTGCAAACATTTTCTGATAATTTTGTGTGCTATAATATATAAATATAAACAGAAGTATGCATACTTACTCAAAGGAAACCTCGTTCGGCCGATCTGATTTTCCGGAAGGTTTCCTCTTCGGTACGGCCTCATCAGCTTACCAATATGAAGGAGCCATAAACGAAGCTTCTCGAGGAGAAAGTGTTTGGGACACATTTGTTCGCAAATATCCAGGTATATATATATATATATATATATATAACGTACCTTTTCTAATATTTAGGTGTAATCATCGAAATAACTTTCATGAAATGAAAATTTTGTAGAGAGAAATTGCTACTCTAACGCAGATCAAGCAATCGACTTCTATAACCATTACAAGGAAGATATCCAAAGAATGAAGGATATTAACATGGATGCTTTCAGATTTTCCATCTCTTGGCCTCGGATTTTTCCCCGTAAGTCCTCAACTCATAATATAAACAACTATTTTCTTGATGAAAACATATTTTTCAATGATCTTTGACACTAGTCAATAGATTTAATTCTTGTTTTTTCTTCATATTTACAAAAATATAGACGGAAAGAAAAACAAAGGAGTGAACAAAGAAGGAGTCAGATTTTATAACGATCTTATCGACGAACTCCTCGCTAACGGTACCTAATTAATCTATCTTATATATAAGACCTAATCTTCTTTATTTACATGCACATTCTAACATATTTCATGTATATATATGTGCGAACAGGAATCACACCTCTAGCTACTTTATTTCATTGGGATACTCCTCAAGCACTTGAAGATGAATATAATGGATTTCTAAGCGAAAAAGCTGTGTAAGTAACGTGATTTTTAACTATTAACATATATATTAGTTTGACATGAATCTAACATATGCATGCATAAACCATCTTTCAGTGATGACTTCAAAGATTTTGCGGCCTTGTGTTTCGAAGAATTTGGGGACCGTGTAAAATTGTGGGTCACACTAAACGAGCCATGGGTCTATAGTATTGGTGGTTACGACACGGGAAGAAAAGCTCCCGGACGTGCCTCTAAATACATGAACGACGCAGCGGTTGCTGGAGAATCTGGCCTCGAGGCTTACACTGTTAGTCACAATCTACTTCTGGCTCACGCGGAAGCCGTTGAAGTCTTCAGGAACAATCCAAAAGTACGGAAACAAAAAATGTTGATTTTTGATAAGCACGCATAAGTCTTTGTGGACATATTTATTGATAGCGTTTTTGTTTGAATCACAGTGTAAAGATGGCAAGATTGGTATCGCTCATTGTCCCATATGGTTTGAGCCTTATGATTCGAGCGACCCTGATGATAAAGAAGCATGTGACCGAGCTATGGAGTTTATGTTTGGCTGGTGAGTAGATTAATTTATTTCTTGATAATATATAAAGAAAACCACATATGTTTTGTTGAGTTACTTTCTAACAACTTTTTGGGAGTATTTTTAAATGAACAGGCAAATGGATCCTACGGTGTACGGAGATTACCCTGAAGTCATGAAAAAATCGATTGGGAAAAGATTACCCACATTCACCGCAGGCCAATCCAAGAAGCTACGAGGATCGTTTGACTTCGTTGGAGTGAATTATTATAGTGCTTTCTACGTCAAAAGTATTGCTGAAGTGAACCATGACACGCCCAACTGGAGATCAGACGCACGCATTGAATGGAGAAGTAAGTGGAATCCCATAATATATACTCATATCATATTAGGGTTTGTATTGGTTCTTTTGGTTCCAAGCTTTTTGTTACCGGTTTCTTTTCTCACAAGTTTTCAATTTCTAATGCTACAGAACAAAACAAAGCAGGAGAGACATTGGGTGTTAGAGGTGGTTCAGAATGGGACTTTCTATACCCACAAGGACTTCGAAAGTTTCTAAATTATGCCAAGAACAAATATGAAAGCCCAAAATTTATGATCACTGAAAACGGTAATAATTCTATCACAATGCCTTTCAAAAAGTCTTACTCAATTTTATATGAATTCTAATTCACTAACTTTTTTTTTATGTGAAAGTTGTTCAGGACACTGTGATATAGATTACGAGAAAAACCCGAAACTTTCTAATTTGATGGATCTCGAAAGGACAGAGTACCACAAGAAACATCTCCAAAGCATCCAACAAGCCATCAAGTAAGTGAATACTCTAATTACGCCATTCAGTTTCTTGGCTCAAAAGAAACTGTATTGTGTTGAAACCCTACTTATAGTTGCTAACTGATAAATGTGCTGTTGCTCAGGGAGGATGGGGTTGAAGTTGAAGGATACTTTGCATGGTCGTTATTAGACAACTGTGAGTGGAACGCAGGTTATGGAGTCCGATACGGGCTGTTCTACGTCGATTACGACAACGGACTAAAACGTTTTCCGAAAATGTCGGCCATGTGGTTCAAAGAGTTCTTGAAGAGAGAAGAAGAAGTTGAAGATTCAGATAAAGAAGAGTACGTGTTGAAATCTGCAATGAACAAGAAGAGATTCTTATTAGCAAATGGTTCAGCTTCAAATCAAACTATTCCTAACATGTCTGAATCTTCTAAACCCCTCGAACTTTCGATTTGTCAAAAAGCTTTAAAGCAAAGCAAAGTATCTTCAGTAAAGAGGGATTAAGGGTTCTTTGCGGCTTTTAACTTTCCACTTAAAAAAAAAAAAAATTAACCTTCCACTTTTGGTCTCCTTTGTTCACTTTCAATTCTTGGATTCAAATCAATTAAAATATGTATAATTAAGTTTTAAGTGTATCAAACAGCAAAAAAAAAAATTGTTTAAATTATGCGTTCGGTGGTTTATGAAAGACATCGTGGTGTGCAAACTTTCTTGTGAATTTGTGATCATGAATTGATTCATGACAGCTGCATGATCATTTTTTCTAATTAAAGAAAGAATTTGAATTACATATATTTCAGTAATTTATTATTTCTATGGATTTTATTCTCAAATAATATGTTTTTTTTTTGTTCGTGAAAATAATACTTTTATACTAGTATATAGTATATGTTAAATTCCTTGTTTCGTAAATATATTATACAGGCATCTGTTTCACGCGCCGGGATCCTATAGAAAATGTGTTTTGTCCAGCCGTTTTGACAACACGCGCTCTACGCGGTAATAATGCGCGTGGGTTTATATTATCAGTAGTGTGGGCTCTATATAAGGGAATATTTTGGGCCTTATCTTGATATATTTGGAGTTTGATGGACCCAATCTTGATATAAGGGTGTATTTTGGGCCTTATTTCGATATTTTAAAGATATCATGACTCATGCCAGAAATGGATTATTAATAGGAGCAGTATTTGTTTTTTAATTTAAATAATTTTCCACGTTGGGTTTATTTATTGTTTTACTTTTTTTAACGTTGACCAAATTAAATGTCCATCTAGGGGTTTCACGCAACAAAACCCTCTACAAAGGACATCTATACAACGATATTGTATATACATTTCAATTATTAATAGACTAAACAAAAATCAAAGCATAGAAAATTCAAAAATAATGCAAAAAAAGTGTTTAAAAATCTCCACAATTTTATTGACATTTTCGTCTTTTTTTGTGTGATAATGGTGTATATTGTTATCGTCATCAGAGGCTTATTGTTTTCTCAATTCTCACGTTTGTATTTGCTTTCGAATATCTTTCTTAATGTGATGAGTCAGCTTTTGATTAACTAATAAAGTTTACATGATAAGATTTTTTTGCAACAATTAGAAAATTGTTTAATATAAGAAATCAATTACTACTAGTATTTAAATAAGGGCATGGATGTTGCTAGGTGGCTAGGTGCTACACTCTCTCTCTCCCTCCAACAACTCTATTTATAGATAGGAGAGAATCAAATCTAAACATTGCCCTTTCTTCTATAAAGTTTGGTCTCACAACCAAATATCATTATAAACAAAAATAAACATTGAATTAGTCTTCTTTTTTCACATCAATGGGAAGTAAAATTATCAGTTTACTGTTGCTCATTACCTTGGCCTGCATTGGAGTTTCCGCTCAGAAGCATTCCTTAAGGCCTATACTAAGCAGAAATGATTTCCCTGAAGATTTCATTTTTGGATCTGCAACTTCTGCTTATCAGGTTTGCTTCTTACTTACTTCTTCTGTTCATTTTTGTCTTCTTCTCTCTCTCTCTTTTTTTTTGTATTCTTTTTGTTGAGTTATTTCGATTTGGCAGTGTGAAGGTGCTGCTCATGAAGATGGTAGAGGTCCAAGTATTTGGGACTCCTTCTCTGAAAATTTCCCAGGTCTTTTTTCTAATTACAAACCTCTTTTTTTTTTTTTTTTTTTGGGATCTCTGTAAACATACAAGACTTAAAATGTTGGGAGTTTGGTTTATATTTACGAATCTACTTTTTATCTTTGTGTTCATACTTCATAGCAAAAATAGATTGATGATGACTCCTTCTTGATACTTCTTTCTTTTTCTTGATATTGAAATTTTCCATTTAATAAATATTTTGTTCAGATAAGATATTGGATGGTAGTAATGGGTCCATTGCGGATGATTCGTACAACCTTTACAAGGTATTTTTCTTCTTCACTCAAAAAGCAAAAAAAAAAAAAAAAAAAAAAGTCAATTAAAACATGCATTACGTTTTTTCTTAATAAAAAACCAGGAAGATGTGAGTTTGCTGCAAGAAATTGGCTTTGATGCTTACCGGTTCTCGATCTCATGGTCACGGATTCTGCCTCGTAAGATATCTATCCGATTAAATCTTTGTAAGAGTTGTTATAGTTCTTCATGAGGATATTAGTAAAAATGTTCTCATTTTGTATTTTAATTAGGTGGGACTCTAAAGGGAGGAATCAACCAGGCTGGAATTGACTATTACAACAACTTGATTAATCAACTTCTTTCTAAAGGTAATGCTTCTCTGCTTCTCAGTCTATTGTAAAGATTAGTTTAAGGACTTTTGCTTTTAATACAAGTTGAGGAAATCTTGGGGTAGTTTAACATTTGTCAAGAAGGCTACATTTAATGTTATTGTACATGTGTTAAGGTGTGAAGCCATATGTCACACTCTTTCACTGGGATTTACCACAGACACTTGAAGATGCTTACGGTGGCTTCCTAGGAGCCGAGATTGTGTAAGTTTCATTTATTTAAAGATCTCTATATGATAAGATTACGACATGCAAAAAGTTTTAATAAAGAGTTTTTTTTTTTGTTGATCTTTTGGTAATGAAACAGAGATGATTTCCGAGACTATGCAGAACTTTGTTTCGAGAAGTTTGGAGATAGGGTGAAGCAGTGGATGACACTGAACGAGCCATATACAGTGGTGCATGAAGGTTATATAACAGGTCAGAAGGCACCTGGTAGATGTTCCAATTTCACTAAACCTGATTGCACCGGGGGAGATGCAGCCACTGAGCCTTACATCGTTGGCCATAACCTCCTCCTCTCTCATGGAGCTGCCGTCAAAGTCTACAGAGATAAGTACCAGGCATGTGTGCTCCATTCATGATCTAGACTTTAACTGTTTACTTGTTTATTAGTGTTTGTGGCCCCTGCTCTGTTTTACTCTGTTTCCTATCTGCTCTGTTTTTACTCTGTTCTTAGTCTGCTTTGTTTCAGCAATGATTATGTTTTATGTATGCCTGAGTTCGTATCTTTACCGTTACAGTACTACAAACCGGCTGAGGCTGTCGGTTAAGAATCATGAATTCGCTCCTAATATTTGTATATCCACAGGCAACTCAGAAAGGTGAAATCGGTATAGCAATAAACACAGTATGGCACTACCCTTACTCAGACTCATATGCTGACCAGTTAGCTGCGACTCGAGCCACGGCCTTCACATTCGACTACTTCATGGAGCCAATTGTATACGGTAGATACCCTATCGAAATGGTCAGCCACGTTAAAGACGGTCGTCTTCCTACATTCACACTAGAAGAGTCCGAAATGCTCAAAGGATCATACGATTTCGTAGGCCTTAACTATTACTCATCTCTTTACGCAAAAGACGTGCCTTGTGCGACTGAAAACATCACCATGACCACCGATGCTTGCGTCAGCGTCGTAGGTCCGTGAACCATATGGCTTTTTTTTTAACCCTACCTAATAAATTGACCTTTTCTCGAATTAATATTGAAACTTTACATTTTTCATATATTTAATTGTTATTTTTGAATATTGTATTAGGTGACCGAAATGGCGTGCCTATCGGACCAACGGTAACGATTCTTCTATTCAGCTTTGTTTAGTCATCAGCCTCCATATTAAATCAAGATTTTCATGATATAGTTTTAGTTAAATAATTCAAAAATCTATATAAGTTGTAACCGACATATAGCTATTAGTGTGTGACGTATATAATTTATTATCCATTTCAGGCTGGGTCGGATTGGCTTTTCATTTATCCCGAGGGTATTCGTAATCTCCTACTACATGCGAAAACCAAATACAATGATCCCATCTTGTACATTACCGAAAACGGTAAATCATAGTGCTTTCTTTTTAAACTTTCTTGAGTTTTCTAAAACAAAAAAACTAGTGCAGACTAATCATTTTATTTCGTGTATCTTTCTGAACATCACGTAGGAGTGGATGAAAGAAATATTGGCGAAATATTTCTTGACGATGATTTGAGAATTGATTACTACGCTCATCATCTTAAGATGGTTAGCGATGCTATCTCGTAAGTCCTCTTTTCCGATCACATCTATAAACATATCGTATCATTGGAAGCCCGATCGTTATTAATCGTAAACCGAATGGTCTAAACCAAACCAAATGGTAGTTTTCATTAGTTTCTGTATATCACAAACTGAAACGTTCGAACCAAAAACTAGATAGGGAACCCTTATAGTGTATGTATTTAAGGCGCAAGCAGATGCTAATAACGTTTTTGAAAATTATATTTTACATAAAATGTAGGGTCGGGGTGAATGTGAAAGGATATTTCGCGTGGTCGTTGATGGATAATTTTGAATGGTCGGAAGGATACACGGTCCGGTTCGGACTAGTATTTGTGGACTTTGAAGATGGACGTAAGAGGTATCCGAAGAAATCAGCGAAGTGGTTTAGGAAATTGTTGAAGGGAGAGCGTAATGGGACGAAGCAGCTGGTGGCTAGTATTTGATTCGATAAATCACACGAGCCATTGGTTTATCTAGTCAACTACTATTCGGTGTCTATATACAATACGTACTGTTTCTTTTCGATGTACAGAAAATAAACGTTTTAAATAAGAGGTGGTAACTTTCTTTGGTAATTATGGGCGTCCGTTAGTTTCCAAACCAAACATTAATAATACAAATTTTGAGGTGTATATAGAGAACTATACAGTATACGTTTTCTGCTTAATTACAAAGGAAAGTTAAGGGCAAAAGTACTAAAACGGAAAAATACCAATCATGCACGACCTCTCCGGTGTAGGATTTGGCAAGACTCTCACCGCAAGTTGGACATGGTTTGCCTCTTGTTCGAAATACCAATTATTCTTCATCATCTAGAACTTCTCCTGCTTGCACTTCAATTTTAACTAGGAAACCATGCACGACCTCCGCGGAGCCTGAGCAAACTCACTTCTTCGGATAGTTTAATTCCAAAAGATGTGTCTTCAGATCGAGAAGTGGATCTCTGCCTGGGACAACGCCCAAAACACATATCTAGTGCACCGTTCTTCTACGGCAAGGTTATCCTGTCATCCTGTGGAATCTCTGAAACAATCTCATCTCTACTGCTTCTTCCTCGACTCCATGGATCCTTACCGAAAAGGATATTGAAGATTTGGAATCGTCTGAAAGCATGAAGCTTGAGTTGACACATTCAGATAAAAAGGGGGAGAATGAAAGCATGAAGACATTTGGTGGAACAAGGCTAGTCTGTAAGACACTGGGAGAAGCTGTGCGCATGAAGTAACGAATGTGGAGTTAGAATGATGTGGCAAATTATATTTGGAAATTTGGAATATTGGAGTTTCCTTTATTGTTTAGCAAGATATCATCAGATCAAATAAAAAGAAGATTTGGGGTTATCTTAATTAGGAGAGTAGGTTAGCCGACGTGATAGGTTAGCTATCTATATATATTTGTATTGAGGCTCAAGTTGACACATTCAGATAAAAAGGGGGAGAATGAAAGCATGAAGACATTTGGTGGAACAAGGCTAGTCTGTAAGACACTGGGAGAAGCTGTGCGCATGAAGTAACGAACGTGGAGTTAGAATGATGTGGCAAATTATATTTGGAAATTTGGAATATTAGAGTTTCCTTTATTGTTTAGCAAGATATCATCGGATCAAATAAAAAGAAGATTTGGGGTTATCTTACTTAGGAGAGTAGGTTAGCCGACGTGATAGGTTAGCTATCTATATATATTTGTATTGAGGCTTAAGGTTTTTCTTGAGCCGCATAGAAAAAGTAGGAGCCAAGCGAAAAAGCTTTTAGGGTTCTTAACAAGTTTTGGTTAGATTAAGAATTGGTCAGTGACAAGTCGTGTTGACTGTGTGTAAATCTGATTAAACATATCTTGTAAGATTGTTTAAGTGATTCTTAATAAGAAAAGAGGTTCTTTTCAATATTGGCTGCATCTTCGTTTTTACAATTGGTATCAGAGCGGTCAACCGACGAGAGCTCTATACTCGCTACAGGTTGAGATCTTGGGATAATGATGCAGTCAGGTAATGA
This sequence comes from Camelina laxa, assembly GCA_024034495.1. Classification (NCBI taxonomy): domain Eukaryota; kingdom Viridiplantae; phylum Streptophyta; class Magnoliopsida; order Brassicales; family Brassicaceae; genus Camelina; species Camelina laxa. The sequence continues at coordinate 6,281,227 of CM043882.1, read as the reverse complement.
GTTGATGATGCTTCAAAAGGCTGTGGTCTTGGATGACCAAGGCTATGGTCGTTGGAAGGTACGAATGGTTCAGTTAATTCGCAATCTAGGAGAGGATACTTGGACAGCTGTTGAAGAAGGCTGGGAACCTCCATATGAAAAAACCGAAGCTGGTGACAAGATTACTAAGCCTAAGGCTCGCTGGACAGTGGATGAGAAGAATTTGTCTAAGTATAATGCTAGAGCTCTTAATGCTATTTTCGGTGCTATTGATGATGACGACTTTAAGCTTGTTCAAGGTTGTGAGTCAGCTAAAGAAGCTTGGGATATTCTGTAGAAGTCTTATGAAGGGAATTCGAGTGTTAAAAGAACAAGATTGGATCAGCTTGCTTCTCAATTTGAAGTTCTAAGGATGGATCCAGAAGAGACAATCTCTCAATTCAGTGCAAAAATGAGTTCTATTGCCAATGAAGCTAAGAATCTTGGTAAAACATACAAGAATACCAAGTTGGTTAAAAAATTAATTAGGTGTCTGCCATCTAAGTATGCAGCACACAAAGCTGTCATGAGAGTCTCTGGAAACACTGATACTTTGAAATTTGAAGATCTGATTGGTATGTTGAAGTCAGAAGAGATGGAGGTTGCTGAAGAACAGAGAATTCATGACAAAGGGATTGCATTTAAGGTAGATGACACAAACGACCAGCTGAAAGAAATTAAAGATAGCATGTCGTTGATGGCAAGGAACTTTGGGAAAGCTCTAGAGCGAGTTGAGAAAGGTCAAGGAAGAGAGTCTTCCCGCTGGAACAGAAACGACGGAGAAAGATCTGGAAATCGCTTCAATAGGACTGAAAAGGAGAAGGCTGATCACAGAAAAGAAGTTCAATGTCATGAGTGTAGTGGGTTCGGTCACTATAAACCTGAATGTCCTTTGACAAAAAGGAAGGAGATGAAATGCTTTGAGTGTAAAGGTTTTGGACATTTGAAGACAGAATGTCCAAATTTACAAAAAGATAAGAATAAGTCATTTATTAGCTTCAGCGATTCAGATTCTGATAGTGATGAAAAAGAAGGAATGTTGAATTTGTTTGCCTTTAGTGCTAAGAGTGATGAGGTACCTGCTGAGAGCTCAGATGATGATGAGGAAGATTCAATTACAAAAGAGAGCTATTGTGTACTCTATGACAACTGGGTTCAGCTGTGTAATGAAAAGTTGCTACTTGTCAAAGAAAAATTGCAGTTGGAAGCCAAGGTCAATATGCTAGAAGAAGAATGCAAGTCTGAAGTTACAACTTGCAAGGAACTACTCCCTGCTGAAAAGGAGTTGCTTGAGAGAAAACTGAGAAATCTTCAAGAACTCTATGGTTTGGAGAAGGAAAGATCAACAAGCCTTGAAAGGGAGCTGAACGAGAATCATAAAAAAATCAGGATGTTGAACAATGGTGGGAAGAAGTTAGATGAGATCTTGTCAATGGGAATTGTTGGATCTCAACATCGTGGTCTGGGCTATAAAGAACAACAGGATGTTGAACTTTTGTCACGTGATAAGTCTATAAGCTTTGTGAAAAGCAACGTAACTCATGCTGTGGAGTCGACTGTTCTGAACAAAGTTGAACTACAGAGGAAGGCTGTAGTACCTGCAAGTTACAGAGAACCACGAGTCAGGTCTGGAAATCCTCGACAAAACTGGACAGATTCCAAGCAAAGGAGAAGTAATATTGTGTGTTTTCACTGTGGCAATGCGGGTCATGTTCGTAGGTTCTGTTATAAGTTTAAGAATAAGATCAAGGAGCTTTGGATGGCTAGGAAATGTTTTATGGATCCATTTCACTTTTGCAAAGTCTGGGTTGCTAAAAAGGATCTGTACAATAAAGATTTCGAGAATGATGAAAAAAGTATGATCAAGGTTGCAGAGAGTCTGAGGAAATCAACTTATGCTGTAATCTCTCGAAGATAGTCACTAAAGACGATGTTGGGGTTGAATCTCAGGTTCTACAGAAGCATGTTGCAGAACAACCTGTACAACGAAAAGTCACAACTGAATCAACCAAATCCAATAGTGCTGATTGGAATGATGAATCATCAGGAGCCTTAGCTATAACTAAACAGTTTCAAAGTCATAAGAATCACTCTGCTGCAGTTGTAGTTGTTGAGCAAACCTCTCATTGTCAAGAAGTGTTGCAACATTGTTGTGTTTCAAAGGTTGAACCTAAGGATATTATAACAGCTCTTGAGGATTATTTTTGGTACAAGGCATGATAGGAAGCTTGTTGTGTCTTCCAGTTTATATGTCTTCATCTTTGTTTTTATATGAATGTGCACTCATGCTGGGGGAGTATGATGAGATGATGATTTTTGTGATGATGGTGATGTTGTAGCTGAATCTGGCTAAAGGGATGTTTTTGGAAGATTCTGGTAGTATTCACATCTGGATCTTGAGTTGTCACATTCAAATAAAATGGGGGAGATTGAAAGCATGAAGCTTGAGTTGACACATTCAGATAAAAAGGGGGAGAATGAAAGCATGAAGACATTTGGTGGAACAAGGCTAGTCTGTAAGACACTGGGAGAAGCTGTGTGCATGAAGTAACGAACGTGGAGTTAGAATGATGTGGCAAATTATATTTGGAAATTTGGAATATTGGAGTTTCCTTTATTGTTTAGCAAGATATCATCGGATCAAATAAAAAGAAGATTTGGGGTTATCTTAATTAGGAGAGTAGGTTAGCCGACGTGATAGGTTAGCTATCTATATATATTTGTATTGAGGCTTAAGGTTTTTCTTGAGCCGCATAGAAAAAGTAGGAGCCAAGCGAAAAAGCTTTTAGGGTTCTTAACAAGTTTTGGTTAGATTAAGAATTGGTCAGTGACAAGTCGTGTTGACTGTGTGTAAATCTGATTAAACATATCTTGTAAGATTGTTTAAGTGATTCTTAATAAGAAAAGAGGTTCTTTTCAATATTGGCTGCATCTTCGTTTTTACATCGTCGAGGTACGTTGTAGATCCATAGTACTCCACCTTCCATGAGCTCGGCGGCCCTTTCCTCCGCAACTTCTCCGGAGAACTTTTTCCACAGCTTTAGCAGCAGCCACCTTACGCTTGTGGATCTTCTGTAGTGAATGAGCCAAAAACATGGTCCAAGAAAATTCTCCTCTGGAGCCAAAAACATGATACTAGCCTAATGGGTTAATAGTTAGAGCCCACGAGAAAAACAAAAGTTTTAGGCTTGATAATTAAGACTACGTACGTACATACATGTGTACTTTAGTGTGAAAGTGCCATAGTTTATATTTTAAAACGTAGATGTATAAAACGTGTAAAACTTAATTAGGTTTGATTGTTTTGTAAAGACTACACCTCTGATTTAACTGCTTCTGTTCATATACATGCAATATATATATATATATATATATATATATATAATGATCTTTTAGAGGTAAAACATCCGTGTTGAGAAATGAAAAAAAAAAAAGAAAAGTCAGACATGCATAAGTCAATTTTTAGTAGTTGTTCTCATCTCGTCCTTTACAACTGGACGTGTCATAAAATTTGTTGAAATACTTTTTCCTTTCTTTCTTAATCATAAATTATACTATTTTCATATATAGGGCAATTAATTTAGCGTTCGTGAAAAAAAAATTCACTTCAAGTTACTATTATATACATATTTTCTTTACCAAAACAGTCATGTTTTCATGCAGTATAAAAATACATTTCTTGCGCTTCTGCTACTAGACTTTGCTTATGATGATTGATGCATCGATCTGTTTTGTGTAGTAGACTTTGCTTTGGGTGTTTCGTGCAACTTGGGAATAACTAAATTCATCAATGCCAAAAGAACGATCATATATGGCTAAAACGACATGGTGTAAAACGAAGTTTTAAACACCATACGTATATGATATATAGAAATTTGAATAATGATTTATATATAAAAACTCTTTTATATATGTGTTCTCGTTTCCAACATATCCAATTTGTTTTCTCTCCAAGGAATTGTAACTATGCTACTCATTATTTAGCAAAATTTGGTTATAATTCCAGTATTTTCTATTCAGGATGTTTTTCACCTCCTCCATGACTATCTAAACAATTGTATAACGATTACTTTTAATCATTAATATAATTCATTTTTACTGAAAAAATAAAAATAAACTCTTTTTATATAACATACACAACTTTTCACCTAATTTCTCATTTTTGTAAATTTAACTATTTATTTTATAAATATATAACATATAATTTACTTACGCCATTTAAAGAAAATATATAAAAGATAAAATAATAAGGATAAATGGATAAGAGAAAAGAGAAGAAGATATAAGCCCATCTCCTTATGTTGGAAATTTAGTTGCTCATTGCCCCATATACAAATATATAATATCTTAATATGAAAACATGTCACTGCCAATTAATTGTTCTCATCTCTTTTTCTCCATAGTGGAATATGATAAGGACAATTGCTCATATCTTTTTTTTTTTTGTTTTTGTTTTTGGTGAACATTATTTTTCCCTTCTGTAAATTATTCTCAGGGGCAACTAAGTAAGAAGGAAATCTGTCTTGCTGTTTTTATCACTCTTACCAATTTTACATTCTTAAATCCAGTGCATTTGTAAACCAGTGAAAACTTATAATTTTTCTCTCTAATATAAGTTCTGATTTTTTTTTTTTTTGGGTTTTTGATCTAAAATGTTAATAAAATGATGAGATTTATATCAAAAAGTTTATTTTCTTTTGTTTGGTTTCGATGATTAATAAATCTCTTTGTCATTACCATTAAACATTTAAACTTCTCTCTCTTTTTTCGTGGATGAGTTTATAACATTCAAACATAATAATAACATTTTAAAATTTGATTAGGGCACTCACAAACGTTGGACCGGCTCCATAATCAAAACTGGAACACTAATAACAGAAACGATTACACATGACTTAGCAGTTAGCACACAATGAATATTCTAAAAATCTAAAGTTGGTCTTTTATTAATTACGTTACACTTGTGATACTGTAACCGTACCACGACGTACATGCACTCTTCGCAGAATATGTTGTTAGTGAACATATCCGTGATGTTGACCACATTCAACACCAACATTAATTTACACACAAATATATATGTATATATAGGCCTATATATATACACATACTACATGTAAGTGAATATGAGCAGTAATCATGGGAATATTCAAAGAAGAAGATGATGGTGAATGGGAGCGGTGATCACGGGCACATTCAGAGAATCAGAGATGACGATGGAAAAAACAAGCTCCTGAGCAGTATCGAGACTTATATGCATTATAGTTTTAAACTTGGAAAGAAATATCAGGTAAAATTAAAAAATAATATATGTTCTATCTATATCTAGCTAGATATATATGTCCAAACATTTCCACGTAGATGACGTATATCACCTATGAAAATCCTCTATATAAGGAAGAGAATATCGAGTAAAATCTAATCACTTAGGAATCTCAAAAAGACCACGCACACATACACACACCCAAAAAAACAAAAAAAAAAGAGAGAGCGAGAAAAAAATATGGCTAGGGACCGATGGAGTTTCCTCATCATCCTTTCGATTATCTCATTGTTAGCAAATACGATTACTTCTCTAAAACTAGATCGGCACAGTTTTCCTCATGGTTTCATTTTTGGAACAGCTGCTTCAGCGTTTCAGGTAATTTTTATGATTTAGCAATCTGTGACATAGCAAATGGCTATGTGATTATCTGTCGCAAAGTTAACATCACGATTTAAATTTCTACTGTTCTATTATTTTCTTCCCATTCTGTTATTTTGACTGATAAAAACAATTATGAAACTTTGCAATCTCGCAGTTATACTAAAATTCTCTCGGCTTAACAAATAACAATTGTCTTTGACAAAAAAAAAACAAAAACAAATAACAATTGTATTTTAATCGTGTATTTGTTGTTTCTTTATGCAATTTGACCATTTTGCAGTATTATGGTCATATTCTATGAGTCATAGGAGAATAAAACATATATGGTACGGTTTTAAAACATGATGCGAAAGATTTTCGTGTGCTCCTCTAATCATACAATTTTCAATGTTTTCTTTTTTGCTTACGGGGTCTCTCTATCAAGTGAACTGAAAAAAGCTGTTATATATTATTACAAAACATGCTCTTTTGGGTCTTTTTTTTGGCCTTATGCCCTTTCTTTGGTTTTAAACCAAACCAAAAAAAAAAAGGAAAAAAAGATGAACCGTAAACTTAATTGTAACACATATCTGGGCAGCTGGATTTGAAAGTGAAAACGCTGCTAGAGTACTTCAACTACGAGAGAAATCAAAAATATTATTTGCTGACGTCTAATTGATCCTGACGTTCTATTTTAATTCGTTCTTGTTTTCTTCTTCTCAAATGTTCTCTTGTCATATAAAGTAGAGATATAAAGTATCTTGCATCATCCTATAAAAGTTATAATGTTTGATTAGAGAGATTTGTTACATAAGTTTACGAAAATCATGGTTTATAACAAAATTATCTAGTTAACTAAAGTTTACTACGTTCCAAGTTACAATCATATACAGGTCACGATCTTCCGTAAAAATTTGCTGATCATGTTTTGTCTCACTCTTATTTGTCATTCTAACTAGCCTTGCGATAAAATAATGTTTTTATTCTTCTTTTTTAAAAAATGATTATGCAGTACGAAGGTGCAACAAACGAAGGCGGCAAATCTCCAACAATATGGGACCACTTCAGCCGCACTTATCCAGGTATTGTCCAGTTACAGCAAAATCTACGGACGGATTCAATGTACCATTGTCGATTCGATGGACCATATATATAGTTCTGCTGGATTATTTGTGAGCTGTGACTGATTTTTTTATATCTTTGACTGCAGAAAGGACCAAAATGCATAACGCAGATGTGGCAATTGATTTTTATCATCGTTACAAGGTACAATCTATAATCAGCTTATTTTTACAAAGCATGCATCTATATTCTGTAACCAATCATATGATATTCAAAACAAACTATCATATTAATAATTGAAAATCAGGTTATCTCTAATTAGTCATCAAAATGAAAACAGCTTTTGAAATAAGTCAATATACTTTCTGGAAAAGTTAACACGTTATCATTTTTTTTTGTTTTGGTTAGTCAATATAATATGGTATTACTTATTTATCCTTTGATTAATCAATTATGTATTGTGATACGACAAAAACAAATCAGGATGACATCAAATTGATGAAGGAGCTAAACATGGATGCTTTCCGATTCTCCATCTCGTGGTCCAGATTAATTCCCAGTAAGTTTGGACTTTTTTTTATTATTATTCTTTTCCATGATTAGATTTTTTCTTAGGAATAATTATTTATACAAGTTATATATAAATGCGATATTTTAATTATTTATAGGTGGAAAACTAAAAGATGGAGTAAATAAAGAAGGTGTACAATTTTACAAGGATCTCATCGAGGAACTTCTTGCTAATGGTATAATCATTACTCCATGTGTAAAAGTTCTTTATTAAAATTAAACATGTGGTTATAACTTAAATAATCAAATTTAATCATGGTTTGATAAACATGCAGATATACAACCTTCAATGACGCTTTATCATTGGGACCATCCACAATCTTTGGAGGACGAGTACGGTGGCTTTTTAAGCCCTAAAATCGTGTAAGCAAAACTGGAAATGCATATATATCATATGTCCAAGATACAAAAACATAGTAAATGTGAAACGATTCATTTAGTGAATTTTTATGACTTGATCAAAACAGAGAAGATTTCCGAGATTTCGCAAGGATTTGTTTCGAAGAATTTGGAGATAAAGTTAAGATGTGGACAACGATCAATGAACCATATATTATGACTGTTGCGGGTTATGATCAAGGTAACAAGGCTGCTGGACGATGCTCAAAATGGGTAAACGAAAAGTGTCATGCTGGAGATTCGAGTACCGAACCTTACATTGTTTCACATCATACTCTTCTTGCTCATGCCGCTGCTGTAGAAGAATTCCGAAAATGCAAACAAATTTCGCATGATAGCCAAATCGGGATAGTATTGTCCCCACGATGGTTTGAGCCTTATCATTCTGATTCTGCTGATGATAAAGAAGCAGCTGAACGAGCTCTTGCTTTTGAAATTGGATGGTAAGTTATCTTCCGAATAGTTTAATGATTATAATGTTAGTTTCTATTTGTAACTTATTTTTTTTTCTTTTTTATGTATGTATAGGCATCTCGATCCAGTAATTTATGGAGATTATCCAAATATCGTAAAAAAATATGCAGGACATAAATTACCTTCATTTACTGCAGAACAATCAAATATGTTAAAAAATTCATCTGATTTTGTTGGAGTAAATTACTATACGGCACGCTTTGCTGTTCATACACCTCAGATCGATCCTGAAAAGCCTCGTTTCAAAACTGATCATCATGTCGAATGGAAAAGTACGTACTACTAATTACCAAAGATTGGTCCATATAATAAAGGCTTAGATGATAAACTAAACACTATTTGTAAATTGCTTTGAAACAGGTACCAACCACAGTGGCCACCTTATTGGACTTGGGGTACGTAACTTAATTCGTTTTTAATTTCGTAAATACTAATTTCTAAATGTGACCAATAATATTATCCTAAGGTATTTAAAATTAATAGTATCATTTTGTTTCCAGGAAGAAAGGGGTTTATTGTTGTCATATCCGGAAGGCTTGCGAAAAGTTCTAAACTATATCAAAGACAAATACAATAACATGCCAGTCTACATCAAAGAAAATGGTTAGCAACATTTTTTGTAATCTCTATAACTCGACTAAAATCAAAATAATGTCTTAGCCCTGAATTCTAACTTGAGATTGATATGTTCTAAACCAACTAAATAAACTGAGTTTTTGAATAGTTTTCATTGTTTTGTGTTTTTCTTGATGCGGCTAATTATGTTTTATATTGATTACTAAATTTCAGGAATCAATGATAACGACGATGGTACACAATCAAGAGAAGAGATTCTTAAGGACACATTTAGGATTGAATACCATAAGACACATTTCGAAGAACTTCACAAAGCTATAGTGTTAGTTCTTGATTTTCTTACAATATTTATATTTTTCTGTTGAAATCGATCAAATTTATGATACTTTTTTTTTTTGATATGTTTATAGGGAAGATGGGTGTGACGTAAGAGGATATTATGCATGGTCATTGATGGACAATTTTGAATGGGAACATGGATATACAGCTAGATTTGGTCTTTATTATGTTGACTTTGTCAATGGTCTTAAACGTTATCCAAAAGATTCTGTCAAATGGTTTAAACGGTTCCTTAAGAGATCGGTCGGAGAGACTAAAAGAGAAGAAGTGATCAAGGAGACGATGTCATGTAAGAAGTCACGTGAGGAGGGGAATAAGACACTGTATGAGCAAGAGGTGCAATCTGCGGGCTTCTTTGTATCTTTCATGGCGGCGAACCAATCGAGGAGAGACGAGGAGGAGAAAAATCATTGCTCGTTTGATTATCCTTACAATCATTTGGTGTTTTGTAAGTAATAGAGAATACATCGTCATTTTATATCCCCTTATGGTTTCTTTTATTTTTTTCCATCCCTTATTGTTAAATATGTAGTTGTTGGAATTTCGTTTGTTATATATATAGAAAAGTATATTATTAATAAGAGAGGGTAATGGAGCTGCACCTGCACATAGTTTGGCTAAACTGGCTGTTGTAATTCAACCATTTATTCTGATTCTGTGTTTATGCCTCTGTGGCTACACAAAATCAACTTTGTAAGGATATTGTTACTTCAATATAAGTTTATGTTTAATTTGGAGGAAAAAAAAAAAAATTGGAGAAAAAAAAAAACAAAGAGGTCATGATCCAGCTAGTTAACTAGATGGTGTTATTTTACAGTTTGTGTTATAGGCTACTAAGTTTTTTTGTCTTTTTTTAATTATAGTAAAAGTCAGTCTTAGGCTACTAAGTTGGACGGTTAAAATGGTTAATCAGACGTTTTGGATGAAGTAAACAGCGGATTGACAAAATCAGAATCAAAAAAAAAAAAAAAAATTCATACTACTTTGACGTTTTGTTTGTTTCGGTCGTCTAGTGAAATGTTTGTTATTTTATTGTATCAATTATTTATTTTTGATAAAATTGTTGTCTAAATCTATCAACCTCTCTGATTGCTAACAAATTTATCGTACATACGTAACGTACCACATCTTTTTCATCACATCAGCACCATTCACCACGATCAGATGCTGGATATATCCCTATCTCATAACAAGTGTCTAGTTGTGGCTTTCTTAAACATTAGAAGTCAAAGATGACAACTGCCGTCAGAGAGAATGCTTTTACTAGATTTCTTCTACTTTCTTTTTCGTCGTCAACCATACCTATCGCTTACATAAAACATTGCATCAAAGTTAGAAACGTAACAAGCAGTCCGAGGTAAGAAAACTACTGTAATTAATTACACCAGAAAACTTTAGAATGTACGTACTACATGTCTACATGTAATGTAATTCCCTTCAAGCCTCTTTCCTTGTCATCAGTAGATTTTTGTTCTGTTCTGTAAGATAGAGCCAAACTCACTGTTTCTCCAAGAAGCAAATTGGTCATGAGTCATACTAGTCGTGGTGAAGTGTCTCTTCTTCGAATTAATCTTAGACTAAGATTGGATTCCAGTTTTTACAATTGGCCAAATTATATTATGTCGTATTTTAGACAATCTCTGTGTGTATGTTTTAGTGTAACACGTACACAAAACAAAAAAGAAAACTGAGAAGATTGCCTTAGTAAGACCCCTTGTTCTCATATCTGTGCATGGGACAGCTTTTGTAGAACTGTATGTACATGAGCCTCTCTCAGTTATAATTTGTGAGTTCCGGTATGTATTTTAGTGAATATTTCTCAATCAATCACGTACGGCTCTTTTTAAAAAAAAAAAACATTTTACTGTATTCATATAATTTGTTAGCTCATGGAACTCTGTAATATGATCTGCTATGCATTTGGGTTACGTTATGTTCTAACTTCTAATCTGGTTTACATTCCTAAAATTGTATTAAACCAATCTATATAATAAATTCGGGTTTATATTGGTAAACATAAAAAGAAACAATAACCGAAACCGAGTTTAGATCCGAATAAAAACATTTGTATATGATCAGGGTGAACCGATTTGAATCAGTGGTTCAAAACCATCGACCAAATAAACCGGTTTGGTTAAGTTTAAACCGGCTGCGATATAGACTCCGACTACAAAATAGTTTACAAGACGACGGAGATGGCGGTGAGACAGAAAGCTATGGCGACGTTGCCGACATTGATTCGAAGCATGAGGAAGGAGCAAAATATTATTTTGCCATCTCTCAGACGAGCTTTCTCTCTATACGATCAGATCAATCTCATCGATAACGTTCCTGAGGATCAGCTCCGATTTCAGGAGTAAGTGAATCATATCAAATCCACTTTACTAATTTGAATTTTTGAGCAATGGAATTTGGATTTTTGGTACGCAAAATGAATTCGGTCAGTGATTGCTCTTTTGGCAGGTTTGATGAGACGAGTTTCACGGTGAATGGGGTTAGATACGAAGGTAGCTTGCTCTGTGTTGGGAATTTGCTTATGTCATGGAGCCCTCGTAACTTCTCTGACATCACAACCGATAGGTATCAATGTGATAATCTTTAAACTGCGTAAAGTTTAATCTTTCATTGTTTTTTCCAAGTTTACATAATCTATTTCATTGGATGCAGCTTGTCAATCTTTCAGACAGTTCGACCAATTCCAGGTACTAATACATTTAACATTCGTTATGTTTGCCACTCCTTAACCAATTTTTAGGAGACCATATGTTATGTATGCTTACACCATATTGCTAGTGGCTAGAAAGTTAAAACCTTTTTGCACATATTGTAACTGTATTTGACTCTTTCTTTTTCTGATGGTTTTTGACTACAATCTCTAGAGCTCTTGATTGTCGGGTGTGGAAGATACAACCACCCTCTGAATCCTCAAGTCCGTCAGTTTGTAAAGTCAATTGGCATGAAGCTAGAAACAGTTGATTCTGTATGTCTACATCCTCTTGCTTTGTTTTTTACTCATGTACTTGTTCTGTTGGTTTTGGAGTATCTGTCTGTGCTTATTGATTAACAAATCTGTTCTATCCAGAGAAATGCTGCATCAACTTACAACGTTCTGAATGAGGAAGGCAGGATTGTGGCTGCTGCTTTGCTTCCTTATGGAGTTACATCTTAAGAAACTCAACAACTCTGGAATATTGTAAGACAATCTTCGAACCACTCGAGTTCATAGTTGAAAAACCAATACGGTCTTGTCTACTGTATATAATAAATAAATCACTCGAAACTTTTGTAAAGAGAATCAAAATTTCCATCCTCATATGTTCAGGATAACCACATTATTGCAATACTGAAATTGTCCTTGTTCACAGCTTAAACTAGATTGAGTGTTATTTGATAAATATAAGATACTATCCTGCTTTATTCCATTGTTTACATGAATTGTTCTCCAAGAACACACTGAAAACCTGGTAAAGAACCTAAACCACAAGCACTTCTGTGATTAAAGCATAAAAGATACTGAAAACAGATGTTGAATTTTCTTCTTCTTCGATATGCCTTACTTTTAAACATGATACTCTCTCCATACCTTTGTTCAACTTATGTACTAAATAGCTAGTTAGACTTTCAACTTATGCATAACTGTTGAATTGGTCTTTCGTTTTTTCGGCAAAAGATTATCATCATCTTTCAGTGATACTCAGCTGAGAAGATCATTCGAGCCGGTAAAGTGATTAGAACTCAGTGAATACTCTTTTATGAGTTTGGAGAAGAAAGAGTCTTCTCTCTGTAGCAGTTTTGCAGGTGAGTCAAACTCTGCGATTCTCCCTGGTCATGAAAAAAGTGATTTAGAACTCATCACCATGTGTGTAAATGTATGTGAAAACACATGTATATTGTTCTTACCATCACTCAAAACAAGAACAAGATCACTCTCGATCACAGTGTGGATTCTGTGTGCTATAGTCACCACTGTTCGATCTTTAAACTCTTGACTGATGATCTTTTGTATCACACCATCTGTTGCAGAATCAACTGAAGCAGTGGCTTCATCAAGCACCAGAATGTTGCTTTTCTTCAACAACACCCTTCCAAGACAGACTAACTGTCTTTGCCCTACGCTCCAATTTTCTCCATTTTCAACCACTGTTACATTCATTTAACAATCTTAGGTTTCATTGTCCTGAAAACATTAAGTTGAATATTTTTCTCATAAAGATTTCAGAACATTTACCTGTAGCATCTAGCTTCTTATCCTTTGCACGAATGATTTCTCCCAATTGGCATTTATCAAGAGCCTAAATATCACCTTGTATTAGAATATTTGTCAAAGTAAAGCAGAGGAGAATTACAGAGAGAGTTTTGCAGGTTTGTTACCTCCCATATTTCACGATCAGTGTACTGAGCTAGAGGGTCTAGATTCAATCTGATTGTTCCATCAAATAGTGCTGGATCTTGAGGAATAATCCCAAGCCTTGATCTTAGGTCATGTAGACCTATCTTGGTTATGTCCACATTATCAATAACTATGGTTCCTTGACTTGGCTCTACAATCCTAAATAATGCCTGAATTAAAGTTGATTTGCCGCTTCCTGTTCTTCCTACAACTCCAATCTTTTTTCCTCCTGGAAACTCACAGGTGATGTTCTTCAAGACAGCTGGGAAATGTTCTGCATATCGGACCTGGAACAAAGACATCTCAGGATTGAGAATCTCTGTGAACTTGGTTCTTCATTTCACAATCATATGCTCAAGAAATTTGCTTTTAACATCTACTTTGTTATTTACCTGTAGGTCTCTGAAGACGATTGATCCTACATTTGGCCAGTTATCAAGAGGTCTGTGATCATCGATTACTAAAGGTGCTTCACTGGGGATTTTGGAGTACTGAAGAATTCTTTCTACAGAAATCATCTTGTTTTCTGCATTGCAGATGTTCCATATCACTGTGGCTTGTAGAACATTCAGACTTAAGCCATATGTGACCCCAAGACCAGCAATACCTGTAAGGAAAGTTGAACATGAAATTTGAGTTCTGATCCCATTAGAAGAATTATTTACTGTTTTATGATGTATGAAACTTACTTGGATTGATGACACCTTCAGGAAGAGTCACAAGTAACACCAAGGAAAAAGCAAAGACAAAATGAGACAGCAAATTCAACCGGAAAGAAAGCCACTCCATTGCGGATGCAACATGGAACCAAGGCCTTGAATGGCTATCAATTAGAATAAGGTTTGAGCTAATGAAGCGCTCTCGTTGATCAAAAGCACGTATCGTTGTTGCACCAGCAAGCGATTCAGCGAAATGGTGGAGGATTGGAGCTCTTTCTACTCCAGACATGCGTGACAGTTCTCTTGCTGTTGGTGTGTAATATCTCTGAAGAAAACATGAGAAGAAAAAAAAGTAAGCAAGAATTGTTGTATCATTGTCAAGAAAATGAATTTGTATTCTCTCTTACCTGGTAAAACACGCAGGCTACTGCTACTGGAAGGAAGATGACACAAACTTGCCAAGCCACTTGCGACATGACGAAGATGGTTCCAACAATCTGAATGATCGAGAAAGCACACCAACCTAGTTTGACTGCCATTTCCAAATCCAGGACACTTTGATCTGTGGATGCCTATTATAAACCATGAAAAAACCAAGGTATATTTTTCAGTCTAGATTATTAATAAAAACATGTTTTTTGTTAGATTGATTCTGGTACTTTACCCTGTTCAAGATTCTTCCTGTTGGAGTTGAATCGAAAAATGACATGGGAGCTCTGAAAATGCTGCAGAGCATCCTTGAGAAGAACGTCTCTGCTGTTAGAAGTCCACCTATCGCGACTAGAATAGTCCGTGCTAAAACACAAAGTGAACTTCCTGCAGCAAGAAGTGCATAAACAAGTAAAATCCGATCCATTCTTAACTTTGGTGTGGATTCAGCAGTTGGAGGAGCAGTCCATGCCATCCAGTAATTGCTAGCGATCTGTAGCATTTGGAAGCAAGACTGAGCCAATATTATGAGTGGCACAAGCAATCCGCCTTTTACAGTTGTTAAATATGCCATGTAAACTTCTTTGCCAATGACTCCTTTCTCTGTTTCTTCATCTTGCACTAGCTTTGCTTCTTTCTTTTTATTCTCTGTTGAGATGTTATGCTCTGAGTCACACTGTGTCTGTAGACTCTCTGAAATTGATGCTGTGTCATCTTTTGATTTCTCTTTGAAGTTTCTGCTTGATTTTTCAATTGATAGGATTGAGTCTAGTGCTACGTTATGAGCTCCTACAAGAACTTCAAAACCTATGTTTTGTTTTAGAAGCTCTTCGAATTTG
This sequence comes from Camelina laxa, assembly GCA_024034495.1. Taxonomy (NCBI): domain Eukaryota; kingdom Viridiplantae; phylum Streptophyta; class Magnoliopsida; order Brassicales; family Brassicaceae; genus Camelina; species Camelina laxa. Next base: position 6,265,846 of record CM043882.1, on the reverse strand, counting down.
CCTGCCTGCATCACTCTTCCGTTTTGCATAACCTGTTATAGTACAAACAAACACTAGTGTTAATGGAAACTACAGCTTCTTTTGCATTTTCATATTACTAATGGTGGTTTCTCTTACCAGGATTAGATCTGCTGCTGGAAGAAACTCGACTTGATGGGTAACGTAAAGCACAGTCTTTTCTTTTAGTATCCCCATTAAGCAGTCCTGCAAAACCAGTAAACGAAGAACATTGTCAATTGCGGAGTTCTAAGAGAGCAAGGATCAAAGATTACAAATTTACATGAACAGTATTATACTTCAAAGAGTTGTCTTCCTGTATGAGCGTCAACAGCACTAAAAGGATCGTCGAGGAGATATATATCAGCATTTTGATAAACCGCTCGAGCAATCTGTATCCTTTGCTTCTGACCTCCACTCATGTTTATCCCTCTCTCTCCAATCTCTGTCAGGTCTCCATTAGAGAAAAGCTCAAAGTCCTTTATCAAAGCACATGCTTTAACAGTTCTCTCATACTTCTCGCTTTCATAGATGCTTCCAAACAAAATGTTATCTCTTATAGTCCCGCTTAGTATCCATGGCGATTGAGGAACATAAGCTTGTTTACCACTAACTCTGACTGTTCCCTTCAGCTTCTGAATCTCCCCTAAGATTGATGAGAGTAAGCTTGATTTTCCTGATCCTACAGCTCCACAAACCGCCACTTTCATTCCTCTTTTTACTTTCAGTTCTATCTCATCAAGAGTCGGTCTGCTTGGCTCAGGTTCCCAACTGAAAGCTCCATTTTCTATTTCAATACTTAACTCTGCATGATCATTTGAGGAATACTCAACTGCATCCTTCTGAGTCTCACTTTGTTGAAGGTAAGAAGCTATTCTATCTGCAGAGACCTTGCACTGAACAAGCGCTGACAGAAGATCAGGTAAACCAAAAATCGGACTTTGTAACATTTGAAACGTTGCAAGAGCAGACAAGACTGCTCCAGCTGTTAGCTTCACTCCCAGTAACATACAAGTAACAAAAGTCACCACAGAGATCAATGAAGGAGCTCCCCAAAGGATGAAAGTAGTGAAGGCTTGTAACCTCAAAGACTTCCATAGACAATCATACTCTTTCTTTCGTAACGCTTTAACCTTGTTGAGAAATTGGTTATCCCATGCTTGAAGCTTAAGAATCTTCATGTTCTTAAGAATCTCTGAAGTTGCTTTCATTCTATCATCTTTAGCATTCATGATATCTGATTGGTAGTTTCTCTGAAGCTTTGTCAGGGGGTAATTGCACGCCATCACCATTATAGTTGTGACCAATGCAGCTAAAGCTCCAAGTCCCAGATGTTTTTGCAAGATATAAATCGCCGAGAAGATCTGTATAGGTAACATCCATATAGTGTTTACGTACCAAATGAAATCAGTAATCCTCTGAACATCTACACTCATGTAGTTGATGATCTCTCCGCTCGTGTGGCTTTGCCGTGATTGACTTGATAAAAGTAAACCTTTTTGGTATATATGCGATATCAAAGCTGCTCGAAGGCGCATTCCTAGCTGACGAGCTCCAAAGATCCATTGCCTTTGAGTAACTGTCTCGACGATTTTCGCACTTAGAAACCCGAGTGCAAGAAGGTAACCATGGTTTAAGCTCTGGGATTGTTTCTCACTTAGAAACACTACAAAGTCATTGATGAGATATGGTCCGATGTAAGCTGTGCTCGCGTTTACAACTGCGAATACCGCGTTGATGGCGGCTTTCCTCCAGACGTATCGAAGAACCGACTTATAAAAGAAAGCATTTCCAGGTCCTTCTTCTTCTTTGGTGGTTTTCAGTTTCTCGTCAAAGCCACGAGAGCAAAATCTAGCAGAGTCTTTCACATCGATGTCCGGTACATCTTCTTTGCCGAGAGGTCTCTTGTACCCGAGGGAGAACAAAGGGTTCATCCATGAGAAAGTGACGCGTTGGAAGAGAGTAGCGTTCCCATATGGAGAAGTAGTAGAAGAAGAAGAATCTTTCTTGTCCTGCTCAGTTTCGCCACCAAGTAGTAGTGGCTCTGTGACTCCGCTGGCTTCAAGAAGATAGAAACCGGTTTGCCCTCTGATTGAAACAGCCAGCAAGAACAAGGATGCAAGAAGACCAGTCAAGTCGGCATAATCCTGAAACCCGAGAGGCTTGTTGTGTTTCACGGTTATGAAATGAACATCAAAGGCAAAGGATAAGATGAAACTACAGAGCCACCATGACCTTAACATCCAAGGAAACTTAACAAGCCTCTTTTCTCTGATCTTCACCACAGCGACAGAAACAATCAACCACGAGAAAGCCTGCGAAACCTCAGCGGAGAAGACAGAAACAGAGGATTCACACCGTGATACCACGGTGTCTCGAAACAACAAAAGCAAGATAAAGCAATGAGTCCCGAAGATCGAAACAGAGCAGATAAGAGATATGTTGTAAGAGAAGCTCTGCTTCACGGTTATGCTCTGCTTCTTCAAGTCTTCTTCTACATCATTATATCCTCTGTTTCTCACAACACCAAACCATTTCAGTGCTAAATGAGTAACATAGAAAGCAAGGAAGGCCACTGGCATAGCCATGCTTATACGTTCCTTCAAGCAAAGCGAGTTTTGTTGTAACCATTGCGTTCTCAGGAGATGAAAACACGTTTCTGCTGCTCATATTAAAGCAAACACAATTAGGTAAAGAAGACGAAAAAGGTTGAATACATAACAAGTTTCTCGTTTTTTACAATATTTTTTAGCTTCACGATCAGACAAAAGTAGAAACTTTTCAAGTGAGAGATTATTATCAACTTTACCTGCGGAACCAAAGAGCTTGAACATAGCTTCTTCTTGGGTTGAGAAGCACTATAGATGATTGGAGATGATCAGATGATCAAGTTCATGTTTGTCTTCAGATAAGAGAGAGAGAGAGAGAGAGCTAGTGAGTGTGTGTGTGTGAGACAAGTTTTGAGTTTATAGTGAAAAGTGACGCCAGCTACAAAATAAGTATGGCCGACCAACATTAAATTTTTATAAAAAGACTTATATATCTCCAAAAGACTAAAACGATTATCTTTACAGAATTACTTTCTTTGTTTACAGTATTCTTTTGAAAACGTGACTTTTCATATCAATTTTTCTTTTCTTTTTTAATTATCAAAAAACTGAGTAATTATTTTTCCATCAGTGACATGCACTAAAACTAAAACTATTTATGGTGACGGTACTAACACTAAAACTATATTTTTTTAATCATTACTATAACTAATGACATAATAAACATAAGAATATTAGATAAAACCTGTAAAGATGTTTTGGGAAAATATATTTGGGATCTATTACAAATGGAGAACCTCTCAAAAATTATGAGCAGAATTCTAAATGAGTTGAACAAAAGTAAGCAATATCACTCTAACTATTGTGCTATGATGTGGTCACTATTCTGATAATTAATGATGTGTCCCTTGAAAAACATTGATGAAGTCTAACGATTTTATTTTCCGGCCATACGCAAGTGCCGGCCATGCAAGTTATCATGAATTTATGATAAAGGGTTTCATTTCATGCAAGTTATGTTACTTTGCATACTTTACAGTTTACACCAATGCTCTTTCAATTTGTAGCTGAATATTAACCTTAGATCCGGCTTTTCATTAATAACTAAATACTTTTTGTCGATATAAACTTGATTCTTTATGGAAATATCACCGTGATCGGCTGATCGCTGTAAAGGAAGAACACAGTATAATTTCATAATGTAAACTCACGTTGTAAGTGTAAATATTGTTAAATTGATGCAAAGTTATATACGAAATAATCAATACTAATGGAATATAGTAGAATCGTTAAACGTAAGGATGTACCAAGTCTATATATATACCAAGGCAAAAGCTTTAATTTAGACTTGGTACGTTGTACGTTACACATGTTTCGTCGAATTTTGATTTGACGTGGTATTACTGAAAGTTTTTGCTGTTTGGCGTAAGGATGTACTTACGTGTCAGAATCGTACGTAGGAATGACTTCCGTGTATGGAAGTTAGGCTCGACGCTTTTGGAAAAGAGTGAGTGAGAGAGATTCCAATTCGATTTGATTCCCAATGCTTGCTGTCCTTTTCCACTAAACTGCAGGTGGTTGGGACCATATATGAGCGACTGTGATATTACACACTATCCTCCACTGTATAATACCAATATATAGTATATATGTTATATAGAGTTGATCTGGCAGTATCCTCAAATCATAATCAGCGTCACCATAAATCCCAGTTAGGGTTCGAGCTCCTTTATAAGTTCAAATGAAAAGTGGTATACAACCACAAAACTATTTTACTACTTTTCGGCTAATAATTATTACGTGATTAGTTATCCCTTTCTATGACTTTGGTTGTATATTCTACTTGCCATAATATTTTCTTAAATTGCTATTTTCAGTTATATTTTAGCTTTGATCGAAGTGATATATATTTGACAATTTAAAGCAAAAGAAAAAGAAAAAGGAAAAAAAAACAAAAGACAGAAAATGATATCCATTATTTAGTCTTCGCCGCGAGTCCCACACCATCACCCCCACTAATTGTTGCATTTGCATGTAAGCGTGGGAAGTATGGAGTCCAGTAACGTAAACGGTAAATCAATTCCTTAATATAATATTTTGACTTCCTAGATATCATTGTTATATAAAGGGTTGTTAAATAAAAAAGTATAAGAATTAGATTATTAGAATACGCATATGCGTATGCAAGATTCATACATATATAGAAACACAATAACGATGAGAACAGAAGGGTATGACTGCATGAGTCAATTTAATCATTACATAAGTCGATGTCTTTTGGCCCATAATTTGAGTCGAGACGCTGCTGAGCGCAATATTCTTCCATCGAAATACGTACCGGCAAAGATTTTCTTGATCAGCGTCAAGCGTCTCCAATATCGATGTGACGGGTTTAACCGGTCTTACTACGGCCGTATGAACCGGTTTTCCTAGAACCGATTGAAAATACGCTGTGATGATTTGTCCATAAGTTCGAATCCAGTTCAACTCAGTTCTTGCGTAGGCGAAACTATAAGGACAACGTCCGAAATCTAGTTCGAATCTATTTGTACGATTATTCACTAAATTTTAAATAATATGTCTATATAATATACCTGCTTGCTCCGGTCCAGCGTTTCCAACGTTGGCTGTAAGGGCAGGTTCGAAAATAGTTTATGATTTGTCAAGGTTTAAATTTTAATATATATGTTATATTCTACCAAAATTTTGAATCTTTAAAGGGGCTGACACGGGCAAACTATATAATAGACAAGTTTATAAATCATGTCCGAAAAAAAAACCTAGACCAACTAAAAGGAGAACTAAAACCAGGCCTGTAAACTAATTATGTGTCATTTTAACATGTATTTATTAGTTATGTATTAGTTTTCAAAATTAGTAATTCATATAATTGCGACATGTGTCAAGTATATCGATAATATTTTGATATGTATAAAAAGAAAATTTATTTAATATTTATAAAAAATTAAAATAAAAAATTACAATTAATATTTTTGAAAAATGTATAAAACCAAAAATAATCTATTATATTAGTAATTCAAATAGAAAAATTATCTATTAAATTATTAATTTTAATAGAAAATATATGTAATTAATAAGGAAAATATGTGTAATTAATAAAAAAAATACTTGCAATTTTATTGTAATTATAATATTTTCATGTGAAATATCTTGTCGTCAGACAATATGCATGTACGGCGGGTATGTTAGTGATTTCCATGTGAGTTTCTTGGTGGTTTCTGTCATTTTTCTTCTTACGTTTAGATGCGTAATCAACTTGCTTTTTTCTTAACTTTGCAAAAATACAAAAACAAAAAGTATATATAGAAAAAGACCACACCTCAATTCAAATGATAAAGTCCGTAATATATAGCATACCATAAGAACGATTCATGGTACTTTAATTTCTTGTCCACATTCGTTGCACATATTACAAAGTCACATGGATTTAAGGTTATATTAAATCTGAATATACTGTAATCTTAAAAGCATATTATTAGTAGTCTATGAGATGAACGTGGATAACAAACAAAACTATCATTTGACTGTTACGTACGTGTGAGGGTTTGTGTTTGGGCCAGGCTGGTATGAGCGAAACTTGGATACATAAATCATATGAAAGCGCATGAACTTTGTGATACATTTGCTATTAAAGATTTTTCCTTTTTTCTGTAAGGTGAAAACTTGATGTCGAATTACATTTGAAAACAAGGCTTGTCCAAACATAGACTTGTAGTCTTAATTAATCCATACTATTAGTGATTAAATATATATAGCACAAACGTCTGGATCAGATTAGTAAAAAACTAAAAACTATAGAACTACTGTAGTAGAAAAACGACACATTATAAAAATAAAAGCAATTACCACAAAGAAAAACTTTCAAAAGAATTATAAACTTACGTAAAGAGAAATGGGCATTGTTTTGACTTTTGACGGATTGATGGAGAAAATTAGAGACAAAAACGTACGGCAGAAGACAAGACCAATTGAGGAAAGAAAGGATCCCAGTTTAACCTAGAATTATATCGTTAACCTGTCACGCTAACTTACGCCCACCGGACTCTCAAACCTGGGCCTTTTAACTTTTGATATTTATCAGGCCCAATGCAACTAGGATCTATAAATACTCCCTGGTAATTTCATTTTTCAAGTAAAAAAAAATTACACTAAGTAAATTCCTTAGAAAAAGTTTGAATTCCCAATTCTTATGAAGGAATTTTTTTTTTGTCAAACTCGAACTTTTTCTTTCTTGCCCTATATCTATTTCTTGTAATCTTGTATTGTTTCCATTTTATACACAAAATTAAGGAAGACTAATTTAAGTTTGGTAATTGGTATTTAACCTTTTCTTCCTTTTTTTTGCTTTGTATTCTTTGAACCTAGAATCTCGAGTTAATGTTAAAACCATTCGACACGCCCTTAAGCCCAAAGTAATTAATTCCCTATTTTCTTTCCTAATTTGTCCTACTTCAGTCCAACTAGGAACTAGAGGGCTTGCATGAGGGAGCTAAATATGGAACGGAGTAAGCTTAAGTTTTAAGATCAAAGTTAGCGTAATATAAAAGCAACACATTATAAAAGCAATTACGTAAAGAGCAAAATGAGCATGGCACACATAGTTAAAAACTTGTTTTGTTTCAACAATTTTTATTTTAAAATTCTATGTCGTATAGAAGAAGTTAAGCTAAAATGTCAAAGCAAACAAGTACCTAAAAGTCTTTGACAAGTCAGAGCATTAAGAAAACAGAGAGTCCGAAATTATTATAGAGCTACGCTACGCGTAATTCTTTTATTGTTGAACAAATCAATCACACCGGCCGGAAAAAACAGTGAGAGCAGAGGATTCGCCGGAGGTAACGGCGGAATCTCAGCTCTACACAAGGGACACTTGGACATTACACTGAGCCATGTATCTATGCAATCCGCGTGGAAACAGTGACGACAAATCGTCAATCGTCTCATCTTCTCACCTTCCTCTGTCTCTTGCAGACACACGGCGCAGCACAGCGGAGACAAATGATCTTTCGCCACCGTTCTCCACCGGCGGAACGTGAATGTGCGGTGGCGACGCCATGGACGTGTGACGAGGAAAACGGCAAATCTTAAGAAGAGACGTGTAGAGAAGATAGAGACGAAGGCAACCAAAACAGAAACGATGATAAACTCGCCAAATCTAAACACAGATTGAGCCAACATCATTCAGGACAAAAGTAAAAGTTTTTTAGTAAGTAACTGAAGAATGAACCGTAGACTCTGGATGTGGTGTGTGTGTGTGTGTATATATTGCTCTGTAAGCTGGATGAGATGGACGATCATGATTTGATATTAAAATGCATGGACGGTAATCCACGGCAAGTTCGTTATACGTTGACCTCTAAGTACGTACTAATCCATTTAATGAAACTGGTTTTCAAGTAGACGCATGTTCAAAGAAATTTACAAGTCTTTATATAATATCAATGGACTTGTAACCAGACTTGATTAATAAGTCAAGCCTAACCAGTTATTGACTAAAAAAGTGGTTATTACGACGAAGCTGTGGCTATAATCATCATAATGAGAAAATGTTAAATTTACAGAGCTATTTACATAAGCACAAATCTGTAAACTTAGTGACGTGTACGATAAGGCACATTGACTTGGAAGTCTCTGTTTTGTTTTGTTCGGTGATTCCCCTAGTCCTTGATGCTGGTACAGACAACGACAAATCAAACTATAATACAGTAAATATCTACAAGGACTAGGGTAGGCAACAAAAAAAAATTGTATGGTTTGGATGATCAGTTGATCACGAGCTCTACCTTCTCAAGTTTCAGATGCAAATAAAACTTTGACTGCCTCGAAAAACTCCTCACTGGGTTTTGCAGCATTGATCTGGTGGAGGAATCAGAAACAAAAGAATCAGGAACAGCATATGATAGTAGCCACATCGTGGAAGAGAAACGGGAAACCAAATCCTAACCTTTCGAAGTTTCCCTTTAGTTTCGTAGTAATTAACAATAGGGAGGGTAGATTCAACAAACACTTTAAACCGCTTCTTTATCGTCTCTATATTATCGTCTTCTCTTCCCTTCAAATCCAAGAAACAACTGGTAAGAGACAAACAAGATCCGAACTATGATATCAATTTTCAGAGAAGATACCAACCTGGTTTCTGTTCATAATGCGTCTTTCTAGTTCTTCTTCAGGACAATCAAAGAACAGAACAAAAGCAGGATCGATTTTAGCCTGTCAAGAACCAGAAAGTATTAAACCAAGTGGGACTCGATTAGACTCTATAATAGGCATTAACTAGAAGATTAAGTGACAGTTAGTTTTAAGAGATGGAACATGAGCCTTACAACATTTTCAAATACGATCCTATTTTCTTCATTGCGAGGAAAACCATCAATGAGGAACTTATCATTACCACTTTCCTCCATAGCTTTACACAAAAGCTTCACTGTTATCTCAGACGGCACAATTCTCCCCTCTGCAATCATACTTTGGATCATGGCTCTGAAACACATAAACCGAAAAATTCACCAACTGTTGGGTTTTTATCATACAAAATCATCATAACCTAGAACAAGATTCACTTCACACACAGGCACAGAGCAATAATTAGTCTGGGACATGAGATTCACTGAAGCAGAACTTACCCAAATTCAGAACCAGACTTAATTTCTGCTCTAAGAAGATCACCAGCACTGAAATGGGTATAGCTAAAGTGCTTCACAACATTAGCACACTGAGTACCTTTGCCACTTCCAGGACCACCTAGACTCAATCAACCATTCAACACCACAAAAAAAAATTCAACCTTTAAGCATGATCAGGAAGAGTAAAGCATAATTACATACATAGAGTGGAATTACTCATATTACCCAACACAAAAACCACGGTTGACTTCTTCCACCTAGGGCTTTCATGTTCGTCCTGCAACCAAATAACATCATTGAATTTAGGGCAAAATCCAGATTCTATTAGTTGTAGTAAAAAATGAAACTGTGTACAGCAAGAGAAATCGATACCTTCATCGAAGCATCCACAGGAGTTTCCATGATCAAAGACGATGTTAACGGTGAAGTATGACAAGTACAGGCGACGATGATGATTCAGGGGAAGATAGAAACTAAGGAAGAAGAACGGTGTGTAGTCTGCTAACGGAATGATTAAACGGCGTCCAGTACTATACTATCTCCAAATTGAGACAACACGGCGTTTCGAAAGGCATCCAAAATATTTATCTCAGACGGTTCCAATAAAACGGCATGCAGTCTGCGTCCGGTCTACTATTCATGAAGTAAACTCCATGGCGTTTTTAAATAGCAGTGAAAATGTTATTACAAAACGTCTCAAAGCCAACAGGGTCAGATGATCACATACATACAAAGACATAGCCGATGGAAATATATTACAAGCCGACGAACGTGTTATATCAACACACAAATGTATAGTTCTCTACTTATAAAAACCATCACCAGAAACACACACACAGTTTTGGCTTTTATCATCGTACCCAAGCAACAGCATCAATCTCATCTCTCGCTTTCTTATATAACTCGAGCCTCTTCGCGCACTCTAGTCTCCTATCCATCAACGCCGGATCTTCATCTAGTAACTGTCCCAACTGTTTCCCCTGTGAAATTTTACAACCATATATAAGATTTTGACACGCATTAGCACAAAATCCAAATTATGTGAGACATTGTTTGTTGTTTTGAGTTCAGTTTTACCTCTCTCTTACTGATCTGTGAGTAGAAGTAATTGAGCAACGCGAGCTTGGCTTGTCTAACCTGACAATAAACACAAGCTTTTGGAATTGTGTTACGAAGTGTGTCCGAAACCATGTTGACATACGCGGATACATTTGATGCTATCCTTCTGAAATGTCCATCTCCATACTGGTCTAATGTTGCAGGCGAAGAAGAAGCGGTTTGGTTTTTCTGGTTGCTTACTGGTCTTTCCATTTCTTGAGGAAGTTTCCGGAAGAAGTCAGCCGTTAGATATGCAGATTCCATGTCAACAAGTCGAATAACTGATTTCTTGCTTTCTTCCCTGAATTTCTCCAAGGAGCTGTTGGCTGCTGCAGCAAGCTCGACTTGCAGCGAAGGGAAACGCTTTAGCTCCTGCATTTTTGCCATCAGGGAGATCCAGTAAAAATCCTTGTATTACATTTTACCTGTTACAAGAAAATGAATAGCTTGAAAAATAAGTGTCTCACCTCAGTTTCTGATATTGACTTCCTCACAAGCTCTTTCAAGACAAAGTGAACCTGTTGCATACGCGTCAAACTCATTACGATCTTGTATATTTATAACAGTGAAGTGAAGAGACACTTCAGAAGAACTTACGGCATCCACAGAAGCTTCGGCTGGACCTCTAAAGTAGCCCAGCGACCCTTCAATAAGGCGGCGATAACCCTGTTCTGGTGCAATCAAGTGAGGTTGATAGCCATCTGCCTCAGACACGATTCTCTTAACGCTTTGTAGAGAAAGATGGCGATCAAAAGGAAGCTTTTTGAGTGCAGCTGGAAGTTGGTTGTCGAAAACTCCATAGATACGGTCACCTCCAGGACGCCTTAAAATGTAAATAATACGGTCACCTCCAGGATAACCAAAGAAAAACCAATAACTTAAGCCTAAAGATTTCCACAGGAAGATGAGTAAAGGATGTTTACCCGCCATCCAGATGTTCCTTGAATATCTTATCAAATGCACGGCACATCTCCAATATAGTGTATAGTTGAGCCTGAGAGTGAAACCAATAGATTTAGCCCATAGTAAAAAATGTAAAACTTCATCCAAGAGAAATAATGTACTTTCTCACCCCAGCATCGACTGCGACAGGCCGACCCATGCGGTCTAACTCCCTTTCAAGTTCTTCAATGCTTTTGTTTATTAAAGACAGGATGCTTGGAATACGGGTCCTGATAACAGACTCCAAGTGCTGCAAAAAAAAACATACAGCAATTGAAAAACAATGTATAAAACAATACAATAAAAGTTGCAAGCAATTCAGGCTTTGATTGAACACCTTAGAGAGCAGCTTTGCCAGATATTCAGAACCCATTTTGCTGGCTAAGTGACCATAGTCAGGACTGGTGTCAAAATATTCTCGTTCCTTGCGTCTCGCAAGCATCATGTCGACATTCTTATTGATATCTGCTTGTGAACGGTTCACTATCCCAACCCAAGGATGTTGCAGCTTGTATGATCTTCCTTCAAGAACCTTATTAAGCCAAGCAGTTTTGTACGTTAGATAAATATTTCTATATTAATATCAGTCATGCCTAAATCAGTTCTGTAGATTTAGTTACTTGCAACATCCCTAGATGAGCTTACCAACTATGATATCAGTCATGTATAATCACCACAAAAAGATAAAAGGGTGCTTACTGCTAATGCATTAGTTCCTTTGTCCATCAAGTCTAACTTGGTAAGAACACCAAATGTCCTCTCACCTGATACATCATAAACATAATTTCATCGGCAAAAGACAATACCTCCTGCTAAATTTTTGAATCATTCGCAACAGAAGAGCAAACAAACCTGTTGGATCGACATCTTTGGCGAGCTTAATTGCATCCGATGTGGCTATGTCTTGGTTGGCAGGAGATATAGCTAATATGATACAATTGGGCTGGAAAGAAACAGAATTGACCAATTTAGAACTAGAAATGCATTCAAAGAATTATAAACAGAAAGCATAATATAGCTTAACAGTCTTGGTAACACCAAAAACCAGTAAATCTAACCTTATCAACATAAGTACGAACCATGGTTTCGATATCCTCAACGATGGTTTCAGGCTGTCCCTCTGGAAAACAAAGACGATATCAATAACCTTCATACAGCCATCAAAGAATAAATAAATAGAAACCAAACGAAAAGGTAAAAGAATCATACCAACAGCAACCTTGGTCAAACCGGGTAAATCAACGAGGGTCAGATTCACAACTGTTTCCATAGAACACAACATAAAAAATAGAAGCAAACATCAATGTTAGTTCCAAAAAAGAAACAAGTTTACTACGGGAAGTAAATAAAATCCACAGAATGTGATAAAAGCTGACCATTTGGAGAGAAGATACTGAGGTGAATAGGAACTGGAGATATCTGTTTGCTCTTCCCTGTGATTCTATCAGTCTCATCCTCAATCTCTTTGCGGACCATAGCTGCAACATCAAAGAAACTCAATGAACAATTTCAACTACAGTTCTTAACCAGACACAGAAACCAGAAAAATGATGAATTCAAAAACAACAGAGAAACCAAAAGAGACCCAAAGTAACTAAGAAAACAGAGCAAACATACCTTAAAAGGGCATAAATATGAGATAGAGAGAAACATACCGAAATCATTGAATTGCCTCTTGGGAATATGGAGGAACTCAGCATACTCCTCTGTTCCATCATCCGTCTTATGAAGCTGCAACACTAAAGGCCGTCTCGTAACGATACCTGCAAACAAAAAACAATACTTCTTCCTCAAAATCAAAGCTCCTTGGCTTTTATTAAACAAAACACATAAGAAGAGAAGGTTTAAAAATTAACAAACCAGATCCTCTAGGAAGAAAATCTCTCCCAACAATGCTCTCAAGAACCGAAGATTTCCCAGAACTCTGCATAAACCCAAATTAAAAACAAAAAAAAGAAGAAGCATAAGTGAAAGAGTCAACAGAGAAAAACCTAGGAAGAAGAAGTAAAAAGCTAATTGAACCGGAGAAATCACCTGACCACCAACGACGGCGACGGTTGGAAGAGCTTCCCAGAGAGAATTGAAAGCGTTATTTCCACCACCATAGTCACCAAGCACGGTACATGCTCTCTGTATCCTATTAACTAACCCAATCAAGCTCTCCATAGTATTCATCTTCCCTTCTCCTTCAGTTTCAGATGAGAGAATTCAAACTTCCAAAGACGAAAGAAAATTCAGTTCACAAAATAGAAAAGCTGCTTGAAAATTCGCCAGCAGACCAAAAGACTTGAAGAAAGCTTTAGAGAGACGAAAAAAAAAAACAAATTTTAGGGGCAAAATAGGGAAATGAGTTTACAGAATAAACGTCGTCTCTCTCTATGGTTCTAGAAGGTTTTTGATTTGTGTGCCTGTGTGGTTCGGTCGGTATACAGAGATAGCTTAGCCGTCGTCACGGAGTCGCTTGGCTTTGGTTCGGTAAGGTCTGGTTTATCAAAAACGGTCAAATCTAAAATAATGAAATGGATAAGATTTGTGTGCCTTTTTTGTAACGCGTAGTTTGAATATTCGAATTTTGAATTTACACGTGGACCCCCCCCCCCCCACACCAAATACAAATACTGTCGGGAACATATTTGGAAGGCCCATTAAACAGAGAAGAACCTTTGAGCTACTATTAGCATTTCCGAAAGGCCCAATAATGGTAAGTACATATCTTTGAACTGTAAACTAGTATAAGTAAAAAAAATATATATCTATATATATATATAGAATATACAGTAAAACCTCTATATATCAATACTTCATAAATTAATAATCATTATAAGTTAATACATTTTGCTAATCCCGAATTAAAACAATGTAAAAAATAACAAAATTCGATAAGATAACAAGATAATAACTGTTATCAAAAAAAAAAAATAATAATAATTTTTTAAAAAATCGAAATATAGTCTAATAATATCATAAATTAATAATTATGTAAATTTACATCATATATATGTATATCTGCTTCTATAATAATGTAAGATTTAAGAAATTTAATTTTTTTTCTAAAACTCATATCTATACAACAATTGTTATGTTGTAGATTCAAACTATAATGATACAAAATATTCTATAACATGTCATAGAAATAACTATATTTTTTTAAGTTTTCAATTTCTAAATATGTATGTTGTAGATTCAATTTTTATTTTGATATCTTTTGAGGCTAAAATACGACAATTGATATTATTATTCATAAATTTGAATTCATATATGTCATGTGTATAAGTGAAATTGATGATAATATTTGTAATTTATTATCAAAAATGTTTTCTAAATGTTTAAATATTTAATTCTAAAACCACCAAATTTATAACATTTGAAAGTCTACTTATATTTTATTAATATTGTCTCAATTCATAATTTTTAAGAATTTAAACAATTAAAATATATATATATATATATATTAATTTACATTATAAATAAGAAATAATAATTTAAATTAATATCACTAAAAATTAATAAAATCTCATAGTTCCAACATTATTAATTTATTAAGGTTTTACTGTAATTCAAGTCCAGTTATATATTTAAGAATTTTATATTCTTTTTAATTTTTGATATTTATACCAGTAATTCACATCATCAAATTTATTTTATATAAATAAATAACAGAATTAACATTTTGTTCTTGGTATTGTGTTATGTTTGGTACCACATAAAAGACACCCTTAGATCAGCATTAACTGTTAGATCAAATTATTATGAGCAATTGATAATTTTATAAGAGGCTATGATCTCATATAATGAAATGTGTGTAACGGGATACAATATTTTTGTTACATATCCTAATTCATTGTTTAGTCTTTTGTAGCTTTCTTGTGATTACATTTTTTAAGAATTGATGTAAAAGAAGTTTTTTTTTAAGTTAAGAGCATTTTAGCAAAACCTAGTTATGATGTACATATTATTTATTTAAAAATGTAATTTAAAACCAAAAAAAACTTTAATGTTTAATCAATATCACAATGTAAAAATAAGTTGAATTTGTGAAAAGTATCTAATAATTAACCAAATGACTGAATCTAAAATTTGGTGAACTTTCACATTGATTTTTAAATTTAGTATTAAGAAAAAAACTAAATATATATATATATATATATAAAACCCTTATAAAAAAACAAAAATAAAAATTTGATTTTACATAATAAGATATTGGTTAATTGAAACATCTCCAACTAATAATAATATAGGATACTTTAAATCCCAATAAACAAGGGGGAGACTTTAAAAAAGCCCAATAACGAAGTTAGGTCCAGGAAGAGTGTTGGAAACCACGTGGCAAGAGATTGGAGAAACGGACGAACATTCGTGTGGGATGGATGGTGTTGGAAACGACGATAGGCTCGTTTTTCACCTAATACTTGTCGGCTTCTATTATCCATCGTCACATGCTTCCCTTTTAGGTTTTCTATTTCTTTTATTTTTTTTATCTTTTATGAATGTGTAGATGTAGTCTTGCAGATATCTATATTATTAGTTCAAGAATCAAGTGTTCGTTTGTTTTTTTTTTTTCTTTTAAGGTCAGTGGCTGAGGTAATCACTACACATCCCATTTAAATCCAATGGTATTGGTCCAATGTTATTGAAATAAAGCAGAGTCAACTATAACTAGAATTTATCTTCAAGGACAAGGATAAGATGAAAAACTATAATGGCGCGTTAGTTACAAATAATTATCATATATAAATAGTGAAAATTACTATAATACACCATATAATATTAGAATTGTCGTTAAAAAATGGTAAAATACAATGATAAATAGACAAGGATATCAACAATATAATTTGTGAGACCTTTTTAACGTGTCTGAGTGGTCAAAATCGGATTATAATAATAATAGTTCCACATGTAAATTTAGAAGGAAACCACTAATCATCTATTAGTATAAGATTTCCCACAAGTCAAATAACCAAAAAAATATAGCAAAGATTCATTAGTCCACGGTTTTTATTTAGATAATTTCCAACGAAATTTTTAAATAATTTAGTTTTTATTTTGAAATCGCTTAATCCGAAATTTGCATTAAAAAAAAAAAACTGGTTAGTGATAAAATGATCAGTCAAAATGTAGTGCTTACAAATCCTTAAATAATCAAAGCTCTCCAATTAGATAAATAAAATTAAAACTAGAAGTTTCTCTCTCTTCTATCTATAATTTGTTGCTTTTCCGACAGAGAATGCTTTATCTCTCCTTCTCTACCTCCGTTGTCTAAAAACAGAGATCTTAGAAGAAGAAGACAAAATCTTTACCACCAGATCTTTCTGCTTCTTTCTTCTTCATCTTTACAGCTTGTCACATCACTATAACACCGCAACTCTCGGACCCTGTAGCCCCCCTCCCAAAAATAAAGCAATCCTTTATTCTTCTCAATTCATATCCCCTCCGATGAGGTGTAAGAGACACACCGTAGATTTCAGCAGCAGCAACGGCGTATGTGCTTCTTGCCTCCGTGAACGTCTCCTCTCTCTCGCTGCTTCCGCCGCCGTTACAGCCGCCATTGAAGACAACAACAATCGTAACCAATCACGCAAATCTAATAATCCTCCTCCTCCGCTTTTAATCTTCCCTCGCTCTGTTTCTCCTTATGTTACCCGTAGAAAATCCGACGCCGGAACCGGAACCGGAGAAGGAAAAGATGATCCTTTAACATCAACTTCTAATCGGAGATTCATCACAACCCCTCAAGTAGATCTCGCCGGCTACTCATGCAAAGACTTCGAATCGAACCGATCTCATAAATCAAAAAAATCGAACCGATTCTCTAATCTATTCAGAGCTAGATCTGAAGATTTCGATTCCAATCCCAAATCCAACAATCCTAGACGATTCTCTAGCGACGCGTCTGAGTCTTCTTCGTCTTCTTCACGTTCATGGATCTCGACGATTCTCTCAACCGGTCGTCGGAAAAAGCAACCGTGTTACATAGAAGACGTAATCGCAGGTCGTAGACCTCAGCGTATATACTGTAGAGGAATGTCACCTGCGAGAGATACGGAAGCGGAGCCGTCGTCGGAATCGTTAGAGGAATTGAGAAGCACACCGGCGGCGACGACGAAAACTCCGGGGAGGAGGAAGGTTGGGAATAATGGGATAGGGAAGAAGAGTATGTCCGGGATGGCTTTTTGTTTGAGTCCGTTGGTGAGAGCTAGTCCTAACTGTCCGTTTAAACGGAGAATGAGATTTCCATCGGAGTTTGGTAATTCCGGCGAGGTTACTACGGAGCAGGAGAAGCCTCATATATCAGCAGCGGCGTCGTTTTGTGCAAATAGATCGAAGAAGCTTGTGGATTTAGGTAGAGTTGATCGCCGCCGTTGAGTTTTTATTTTATTTTGGTGGTTTAGTTTGGTCAACGTGTTTGTTTGACTTGTGGATGGATAGTAAAAATTTAAAGTTACCGCTCGTGTGGCTTTTTTCTAAAGATGGAATTTTTCCAAAATCAAGCTTTTTATTTGGCTTGATGTGAGAAATAATCAGAATGGAAAATCACCTTGTAAACGTTTTTGTTTATGATTGTAATTGTAGAGTTTGATGGGCTAAAATATTTGTTATTTTCAGAGAAGCTATGTAGTGTTCATGTTTTCTTTACTTATGAGAATTGTAGAGTTGTGTTAGTTAAGAAAGCATGTTAATAGAATCGTGGAGTTTGGACCAAATCAGGAATGGTTCCTATAACGGTTAGATCCTATATAAACCATAACTACTAGTATCGAATCAGGTTAGTCAATCTATATGAGCTCAAGTGTTAATTCAAATGTATGTCATTAGATTAATCATTACGGTTTTGAATAGTCGTAATGAGGGAGCTTAGATATTTTATAAATTAAACTGAATTTTTGACCCATGATTTTCTTGCTATCAATTATCATAAGTGACAGTTTTGACTTATACTGTATTTTTTTTGTCTTCACCTTAGAAAAAGTTTATCTCGAGTTTCACAATCCTTCTTTCTTTAACACATACACCTACGAAGCTAATATTGGAATCGCTTACACGACACAAGTATCAAAATATATATTATCGACTTTTCATAAAATCCAAGTACGACATCAGTCTATTTTCAATTCAACTTTCATTTAAACCAAAAAAAAAAAATATTCAACTTTATAGAAGTTGAATCGTCTAGTCGTCTTGCAAGAGGGGGTCCATGGGATTCATCTCCATGGGTCCGAGTCTTGCAAGAGGGGGTCCATGGGATTCATCTCCATGGGTCCGTGAACGCTTATAAAAATTAGGAAGAAAAAGATCAACTTATCTAAAACACAAATTAGATAGAAATATCTAAAAGAAACATCCACGAAAAATTGATTTGGATTTGAATTTTATTGTTTTGACCTAAAATAAAACTCCCTCCGTTTCAAAATATAGGATGTTTTAATTAAAACACACAGATTAAGAAATTTGAAAACATCTTATATTGTGAAATAAAAAACTTTTCTAAAACTGATGGAGTATTAAATTAATGCTCAAACTGTAGAAGTTCAAGTCAGGAAAGCTTGTAATATCGATTTTTTGTTCACTAATCTAAGCTATACATATAAGGTTTTATCTCTCCTATGAGAAAGTTGCAAAGAAAACGGATTATGTTTGAAGGAATATTTGATGACTCATAACAATTTCGTTTCCTGATAAATCTCTTTGTTCCATTCAGCACTTTGAGCTCTTACATTCTGGCTTATGAGCAGAATCTAGTGTCAGGAACAAGAGATTCAAACAATAGAACATGTGCTGTCACCGAAATTACAAGAAAAAAACAAACCCTGTAACTCTTAGGTAGATGATACCACCATCGAATGCACAACTACAATTTCAATGCTAGATTTCACTGAACGATTGCTAGCAAGTCACTTTCTTTGCAAAAGCAATGCTTAGCATCTGTTCCAAAATCAACCTGAATAATTCAAAGAGATGTCTCAGTTTTCACAAGTATGATCAAAGTCATAACAGAATAGTGTTTTTCTCAATGTTCCATCATAATCATCAAAGACAAACCTCATAGGCGCTCATATCAGAGAACACAACCTGTAAAAAAAGAAAAGAGCATGAATGAAGAAGGAGATCCATACAGTGATTTCATTTATCTTTAAAGTTAAAGAAGATGAAAGCATACCTTCTTGCCAGGTCCTACTTCCCCAACCTCAGATCCAACAGAGACAACCTGTAATCATCAACTCCTCCATCATCAATTGTTTCTTCACAAGTCTTGTAACAACCAAGTAAAATATCAGGGGAGAGCTAGTCTTACCTCGCCTGTTAGGTACCTCTCGAATTTCACAGCTGATTTAGGCAACAGAACTCCACCTGAGGATTTCTGCACACAAGTACAAAGCTTTGCCACATCAACACAGGATATATAATTCACAGCATGGACTGTAACCATTCTCTGAATACATTAATTTACACAAGACTCGAGAAATACTCATGATTCGTTAACAGAAACCGCAAATACCACGAGCTGAGCAGCTAAACTAAATGTTTTTTGTTTCTTTTTGTAATCTCAGTGTCCTAATAAATTGTTCCCTATTTTATGTGTATTCTTTTCTCTTTTTACAAAAGGGAAACGATCCCAAGACTTTTATATCATAAGGAGACATTTCAACTCGACGACAGCTATGGAATCACAGGAAGAAAGCTAAGGAGATTGACTGAAAAGGTAAAAAGTAAAAAAAGAAGAAAGGTAAGAGACAGAACCTCAGAAGGCACTTCAAGACGGACAAGGACTCTGTCTGCTTGTGGAACAACCTGCAAAAACCCAATTACAACAAACACAAATGATCTCCCTCGATTAAAACAAATATCACCACCAATAGATCAAAGGAGACGACGAAGAAAGATACAAAAAAATAAAGGTGCGTACCTTTGCCGGTTCCCATTTGGTGGAAACGGCGTTAACTCTAAGGGAATTTCTTCGAAATCCTATAGAAGATAGAAATAAACAAGAAGGGATTCGTTAATGGGGAATAAGCCACAACAAAAAAAAAAAGCTAACACAGAAAACAGAGAATCATGGATTAAGATTTGTACCGAGAAGGCTCGTCTGGTGAGGTAGAGAAGGAGCATTGGTTTTGATGGGAAGAGACAAGAAGGGTTTAGGTACTGTTACGAAAGTAGAAGCCATCGGATAAGGTTAGGTTCCTTACTCGATGAAGTCACACGACACGGCGGAGTTATTAGGTTGGGAAGTAGAGTAGGTAGACAGACTCGTTCGTTCTTGCTGTGTTTGTTGTTGGACAAACCTTTCTTCTGCACACTTCTCGTAGGTTCTTTTTTCTTAAGTTTCTGTCTTTGTTCAAGTTAATTTTGGGCCTTACTTTCTCGGCCCAATTATTTTATACGCTCATCCTTCAACTCCTGTTCTCTACTACGGTTTGGTTATTACACTCGTACAAAAATGTATTTTTAATTAATTCTTTTTTTTCTTTTCACAAAAAAAAAAATATTAATTCTTTTGAACATGATTTTTGTTTTTACATAATTTTGAATCATTTTCATTACCTTTTTGTTATAAGATTGAGAAAAAATATAAATCGTAGTAGTACCGGATTGGTGATACAATAATGAAGGTGAATGGTACGCCACGGTGAAAAAGGCTCCATCTTTTTAATTTTCTAACAAAATATCACTTTTTTGTGGTTTTGGTATTTCTCTGCTACAGATGTTTGTTTTTTCCTATATATTTTATACATAAGTTATATCCAAATTAAAGGAAATTTGGTATAATATGGAATCAATGTTTTAAATGAATCGCCTTGGACACACACACACACGAATTACTGAATATTGTCAGATTGGAAGAGAAAATATACCATAAGAAGTAGTAATATACTTACCTTATAACCAGAGAATTCATCTGTTATATCGTCAGAAAATAGTAAAACAAACCCAACCAAAAAAAATACCCGTAATATTGAAGCAAAGAACTTCAGATAGTGTTTATATTTTTATGTACAAACCAAAAGCAATGCTCTGTTTTTGTTTTTGTTTTTGGTTGGCTAAAACGAAGTGAACGAATAAAAATGTAACCGACTCACTCACTCACTCACCCACCAGTCTCACACTCCTGATAGCCACCGGAATAGCTCACTTATCTCTTCACCGGTATGATTCGCTTCTAAATCCATCACCGTCAGTTCCTCACTCCGACGACTGCTCCCGGTAAAAAACCTACCAGAGCTTCTAAACGACATTGCACGCGACGATATACCTCTCGAGAGTCTGTCAACGTAATCCTTAAGCCAGCTTCTAGAACCTTCGTTACCTATATCCGCCGCTAAACTCGCTTCAACCGCCGTCGTTGTTGTTGTTGCTGTAGTAGTCGTCAAGTCTTCTTGTTTTCCCGATGTGCTTCTCCGGTTAAAATTCGACTCTGAGATTTCTGATTCGACGTCGTCAACTATGTAATCGAACGAACCGATTGAGTAAGATCGGTGCTGATCATCAGGAGATTCTGGAATCGGTGTTTGACGACGACTGATGGATCCGATTTCGAGACGGAAGCTGTTTTCTCCTCCTCCTCCTCCGTTGCTGTTGTTGTTTCCGACGGCGACGACGAGAGACTTCATTAAATCTGACTCCGAGGCGAAGAGAGGAGAACGACAAAGAGGACAAGTCTGGTTCGAGACTAGCCAGATATCGATACAATCGGCGTGGAAAGCGTGACAACATAGAGGAAGAAGACGGAGCTGATCGTCCGGTTCAAATTTCGACAAACAGACGGCGCAATCGCCGGAATTAGTGGAAGTAGATCGGCGAGTCACGGAGGAGAATTTGAAAACCGGGAGCGAATCGAGCACCGATGATCGCTCTGTTTCAGGAGCGACTCTGTTTCCAGTAAATCGTCGAGAATCCGAAGTTACGGCGGCGGAGGAAGAGGAGGAGGAGGAGGAAAAGGAAGAAGAAGAAGGAAGAAGGGAGCGGTGGCTAAAACGGTTGAGACAACGGAGGAGGAAACAAATGGAGACGGAGATGAGAAGAGTCATGAGAAGGATGAGGATGATGACTACTACGCTAGGTTTGAGACTATCGAGAGAAGAAGAGTGAGAATCGTAGTTTCCGCCATGGCTTGGATTGATGAGTGATTCCATTGATGATGGGATGAGAGAGCTTCAGAGAAAGAAAGAGAAAGAGAGAGAGAGAGAGTTATAAATTTCCCAACTGTTTTTTATATTAATGAGGACGAAGAAGAAGGAAGGAGAAGAGAGGCACGTGACGTGAGAGAGGGAGAGAGAGAGGTCACGTGAGAGTCATGGACCGGTCTTATTTATAAAAGAAGAGGGGACGACGACGTTGGGAAAGAGGCAGAGAAATAAATGTTATCGAACTAACTCATACTGTCCATATTTAATACCTCCATAAAGTTATATCAAATCAATTTTGCCTTTTTTCATTTTGCTTTCACTATTTTTCAATTTTATTTTTTAGGAGTATGTATACTGTTATTATTAACATCGTTAATTTGATGATAAAATTAGAGAAGAGAGACATGTATTTCTTTCTGTAACCATTTTTTTTACTATAGTTTATGATATATTTTATAGTTTCCTAACAGATATATATATATAGTAAAAGCAGAAAATGTATTTAAAAGTTTCGTTTTGATTTGGGGGGGTTTTGGAATCATATCTTGAGTTCTTTCCTTTATACTTACCTTGTTGAGTCTAAAAACAGATGGAGACCATTTTTGACATTTTACCCCGTTGATCTTATGATAATTGTTTCAACTTTATGTTGCTTTTGTGATATTAAGCATAGCTTTTACTATTATTTTCACACTGTCCATTAGTAGCTCTTTTTTTTTTTTGCCAAGTGTTACAAAATCCGAGGTTTTGTATTTATGCAATAGAATCCGGAAAAGTTTGTCTCCTTGCGTGAACAAAATCACTAAATCAGGCTTCAAGAAAGCAAACGGTTTCAATGGGGGAAAGTTTGTAATAATCTTACTAAATTACCATAAATTGTTATAAAATGATTATCATATATACTTATGTTTGAGAGTTAACTGGATTTATAGATCAGTAATCAAATGGAAATAATGCAATACAGTACAATAATGGCCAAGAAAACAGAAGAGTACAGTTGCTCTTGAGACTTGTCAAAAAAAAAAATTAAATGACATTTAAAGAATATATATCATAAATGTGATAAAATAAAGTAAAAATCTTTGACAACAAAAGAAAAACACAATCAAGCTATATAGAATTAAAATCAAAAGTTCAAAACTAATACTCCCTCTGTTTCATATTAAGTATCATTTTAGACTGATTATTTTGTATTTTCAATGTAAATGTTTGGTAAATTTCCCAATTTTATCCCTACTAATTTAATGTATTGACCAATAGAAAAATTGAATAACATATTAATAAGGGGTAAAATAGAAAATTTAATGATTTTCTTAATATGTGTGAAAAATTCTAAAATGACACTTAATATGAAACAGAGGGAGTATAACGTACAAGGAAATGTTCACTCAAAACTTTGTTCGTAGATTTGTTAGGAAAATGACACTGCTGAAACAGATCTTGTTTGCTTCTGGTGTTGAACAGAATGTTTATTAACATTCTATATTATCCAGAACCTCAATTAATAATATTCATAATATATGGTCAATGTATTTTTAAACAAAAACACTCAGTTACGAGCCAAAACGAAAACTATATACTACTATATCATTATATATAGTAGTATTAAATAAATTCAACAAGTTAGTTGGCTTACAATTAATACGACTCCGCAGGGGACATGTGAACACAGCTCTTATTATTAGGATATGCTAAATCAGAATGACACTTGTAATATTAAGTCCATCACGTAATGGCATATATGTAGAGAGAGCCACGTGACTACTCATTGTTGGATATTATTGTTTTCTTTGGGTTATATGTGTATTTTTTTGCGTAAATTAAGGTTGCGGTTGCACGTTCGTAGCATGCCCCTCTTACTCCATTTAGCTCTTATAAAAGAAGTTCATAGTTTTGGAGTTTTCACTGTTTCTGTTTTATTTTTATACGCAATAAGAAAACAAAAGATTAATTATACAATTCGAAGATATATCAAGATCAAGCTATCCAGAAACTATGCCACCAAATACGTAAATCGCATGTAGATACAACCTGTAGTAACTGTAAACATAATACTACTATTTGATTAGCGATTATAATAAC
This sequence comes from Camelina laxa, assembly GCA_024034495.1. NCBI lineage: Eukaryota > Viridiplantae > Streptophyta > Magnoliopsida > Brassicales > Brassicaceae > Camelina > Camelina laxa. Next base: position 6,241,411 of record CM043882.1, on the reverse strand, counting down.
TTTAAACCCCTATTAAACAATCATTCTCTCACCCAATCATATACTTAAAGTCTTAGTCAAAACATATTCCCAGTTTTTTTGTTCTTCTTATTTCTTTTTGAGTACTTATATAACTTGATATATTGATGAATGTAGTTTTCATTTGACAAAATACAATAGTAAGCTAACCTTATTATATAGTGTATGAAAATTTAAAATACTTGTAGTTATAAAATTGTTTGTACTTGTAGAAAAATACTTAGGTTCACTCATACGGTGAACTTTTTTTGTTCATTTCTTTCTAATCAACCAATCAGAATTTTCTATACATTATCTTGTTTAAAAATATAAATTAAAATTAAATTAAAAAGCAATACATATTAAAGAAAAAAATTATGTATATTTTTTTTTAAAGAAAGTTAAATATTAGCTTGGTTTAGATTTTACAATTAGAATGAAATAATTTATCGGTTTGGGTTTACAATTAAAATGATTATGGTTTAGATTTTACAATTCAAACAAAATTATATGTCGGTTTGGGTTTACAAATGAAGTGGTTAGGGTTTCTATTTTACAATTAAAACGAAATTATATGTCGGTTTGGGTTTACAAATGAAGTGGTTAGAGTTTATATTTTACAATTAAAAAGAAATTATATGTCGGTTTGGGTTTACAAATGAGATGGTTAGGGTTTAGATTTTACAATTAGAACGAAATTATATGTCGGTTTGAGTTTACAAATGAGATGGTTAGAGCTTAAATTTTATAATTAGAATAAAAATATATGTCGGTTTTTGGGTTTACAAATGAGATGGTTAGAGTTTAGATTTTACAATTAGAATGAAATTATATATCGGTTAGTGTTCATAAATAAGCAGTTTAAATTTTTTATTTTATAATAATATATACAGATTTTGTTTCTTTATTTTGTAAGAAGATAAATAAATAGGTTATTAAATATATTATGACATATCAGATTCTTATTGGCTAAAATAAAGAGAAGTGAACAAAATGGTTAATTTTAAGAAAGTGAACCCAAGAATTGTCCGTATTTGTATGTATCATTTGTTAACGGACATGTTTTTATTGCTGTATAAATTAGATAGCTGCTATAAATTCATATCAAATTGAAAAAAAAGGTTAAAAGAGAGAAAAGTAAATAAATCAGTGAATGTAATGAGGAAATGAAGGAAACATGGGTGTGCGCTCTTGTGTCTGTATACCGTGGAAAAGGACAACAAAGTTATTAAACCAGACAACCTACTTTATTCATCAAACCGTGAATATTTTCCACGTCACCTACCTATTTCCTTTCCAAATCGATTTTTGTTTACTTGATTTTGTCCTACTTTACTTGTATTGCACTCTAAGCATGTTTTTTTTTTCTTCAAAACTACAACAAAAAAAGACTGATTTTTGCTTCTTTAAATTAGTCTATAGTATCTTAGATCGCTAGCTCAAAGTCAAAGGGTCCAATAAAAAGCAGCTTAAAGTGTAAAGACAGATCGAACAAATCGTGAACCAAGATGATTAAAGGGTAAGCACAAAAGAATGTAAGATGTTGAGATTATTCTCAACTTATATAAAAAAAGATAGGATCAATCAACATAAAAAGAACTTCCATAATAAGGCATTTCTAATATATATGAAAATGATGTTTAAAGACGCTATTGAGGATTAAACAAGTGATCATCGCCAAAACAGAGTGCTGTCTATTCAAAAGTAGTAAAAAAGAAGAAATATTGGTTCTGTAACAATACTGAAACTGGAACTAATCATCAGAGTATAACATGCCATGTGTTGTTCTAATGCCTTTTATATCCGTAAGTAGGTTCGTACACTGGGTTTATTTAGACTAACCACATGTCACTTATGGGCTCATTGAATACCACCATTATTATATATCAAACTTTTTACGTTCTTCACCTTTCTTCACTATATAACAACAAATGTCCTCTCCATTTTTCAAAGTCCCTGCCAAGATAGAAATAGTGCTTGTAAAGGTAAGACTTACCTCTATATCCTCCTGAAGTGTACATAAGCTAGATAGACATAGCTGAGATGAGATACTTCAAACAATATTTTAAAAATCTTTAAATTAGGCATATCATTTTGTGATCACAAAGAACACATGGGGGAAAACAGAGGATATTCGGAATTCATAACCAGATTTGAAAGTTCACAGAACATGAATTAGAATCCAAACCCACTTACCATTTATCTTCATACAAAAAAAAAAGCGATTAGTAGTTTTCAAACCCACCCACAATTACTCCTTTCCCATTGGTTCCCAAAATAAGCTTAGCTTCAGTTTGGAGTATTTCCCTTGACGCAGTTCTCCACAATCAGCTATTTTTCTGAGCCTAATCACATCGCACGCAAATTCAAACAAATGTAGTAGAGGAATTAATAAGAGCTAATCAAGCAAAATGTACCTTAATTAAATCCCCTTTAACTGAAGGGCCTTATCAGATTCGAAAGCCTTTGTAAATTTTGTGAATTTGTAATTTATCTTATGGGCTAAAGACTGACACACCCATCTATATTTGGGCTCCAAAATAAATTTAAATACAGTAGAAACATACACATTATTTATTTCTTTTAAGATCCGTTTCGCAATATATATATATATATATTTTTTTAAAATATAAGCATTTCTCATGACTTACTTTTTTTGTGACACGTTATCTTAACGAGTGTTATACGAATTACGATCATTGCGGTTTTAACTTTTAACTTACAATTGTTAAAATGTAAAACGGAATAAGACAAAACAATGAATAAGTTGCAAAACTGTCAAAAAAGAGTTTAATCTTTCTGACCAAAGAAGAACTGTAAAAAGGTTATGGAATGACAAATCCTGGACAACAAATTTAATTGCATGCAAATGGTAAACGACGCGAGTCTCAAACACTCGCGGGTGTCAGTTGCTGTCAGGTTACCACGTATCATAGACTATGACCTTAGCTGGCGCACGGACGACACGAGCGTTATAACACCGTTCGTGCCACATCAAAGATAGTTCATAGTTGGGGGGTGTGAGTCACTCACACGGGGAACAGAAGGTAGCTGTAATGGGCCCAAGAGACACACATGAATTGGGCCTTAGTATAAAGTGGGTCATCATCATTCATCTTTTAGTGATTCCTTTTGTCGTGTTGCGAGGTTTGCCTCGTCACATCCCAGTTCGATTCCGGACAATGTGGGGCACTCTAAAACTCTGACTTGACGGCTTTTTTTTGTGTGGGCCAAACTAATAAATCATGTGTAGTGACGAATATAAGTTTTTTAATTTTAATTATAAATAATTATTTTGTTTATTATACAATGAACAAAATAAGAAATTAATAATGATTGGAGCTTAATTTTTTATTATTATTACTCCTACTAGATTTATAATTATTAGAAACTAAATTATGTCAAAAAATTATTGGTTATGGAAAAATATTAATTTAAATAAACTGTTTTTAAAAAAAATTAAAAATACCATAACTTATCATAATCTTGTAATCCCTGAATTTTTAAACTTGTGTCTTTTGGCTTTTAACAATTGTCAAATTTTCAAATCATGTATTCGAAAAGTCCATCGATCATGCAAAATACATGATGTTGTTGGCCAAGAGATATAAATAATGTGAAACCCGGAAAAAGGAATTAGGGCAGACTCATTTGATTCCCTCGACGAACGAGGTCCACTCAACTATTCATAATTTATTAAACCAGATATATTTATAAAATCCTACTCTTCTTATAATAAAAAAAACTCGAATATTATTATGCTAGTTTATATAATTTTGTAAATATATTATCCGATAGCTTATCATGCTATATAGACTCTCGTGTTGTAGTTTTACACACGCAAATTCGGAAATTAAGGACTGTATTTTATAAAGAAAATGTTGTTACGTGATAGTGTGTGTGTGTCTATGATAACGTTGTTAGCTAGGGAGTTAAAAAGCACTCACCCTAAGCTAAGAAAACTACTACACTAAACACCACCGAACTCCCTTTTTTAATTTTAATCATTGAATTATAACTTAAATCACGGATAAAATAAGAAAAAAAATGTGATGATCATTGGAAACATTGAGTTTTTTAAATAGGAATTAACGGTTACGAATAATAATTGATCGACAAACACAGAAGCTAAAATGGTCCGTGACACAGACGATCAAAAAGCTGGCTTTTCTATATAAGACCCAACACTCCACCATGGTTTATGAGCTTCTTCTTCTTCTTCTTATTCCTCCTTGGAACGTCTCATCTCTTCTTCTTGATTCCATTAGCTGTCATCAAGAATCCGAAAACCTCGTAGCTAATATACCAATGGATTCGTATTACGTTAGGTTTTTGGACAGCGAGGAGTCACACTTTCTAGAATCATGCTCTCTTTGTCGCAAAACCCTTTCTATCAACTCTGACATTTTCATGTACAGGTAACTTCATTCGTTGCTTGCGATCCAAACCAAGAAATTTTACCATCTTCTTCCAAGTGATTAATTAGGTTTTTTTTTAAGTTTATGGTTTTGCATATTTTATTCTGATCGATTTCTCTGTTTTCTTGTTGCAGAGGAGACATGGCATTCTGTAGCCAAGAGTGTAGGCAAGAACAGATTGAGTATGATGAAATTAAATCAAAGAGCTGGAGGAAAACGTCGTCTTCTTCCAGATCATCTCTCCGGAACTCGTCTGATTCGAAAGAATCCGTCGCCGGCGAAACCATACGGACAAAAGCTCTCATCATGGCTTGATTTTAAGTAGTACTTATTGCCTCTTCATCCGACCTTTGTAGATTGGATGTGAAGCTTAATAAAGAGAGAGAAAGAGAGAACAGAGAAGCCAAAGTATATTATTTGGCTGTGAAGTTTTTTTGTTCTATCTGCTTAAATTTTTGGTTCTGATTTTTACCACTGAGAGACGAGAAGAGAGAGATCTTTGTGTGTGTTTCTTGATGATTCATTCTCTCTGTTTAAAGAGAAGAAAATAATGCAAAACCAAAGTTTCTTTCACAATTCAACTGGGCTTCTTTTAACAATACGTGGCCCAATGTGAACCTTTATGGTCTATTTATTAGATTCTCAGTATTGGGCCTTTTTCATAGAGAAGAATAAGCTTAATAAAAGGTATAACTCAAGTTAATACAATAACTTTGTTTGAAAAAGAAACTCAAGTTAATATACTCTCCCCAAAAAAAGCAAATTCGAAAGTAGACAATAAAGTAAACTACCTAATTGGACACATAGAGCGATCACCTAACTTTCTACTATGAGGAAAGCTTCATTATGTGTACAATGAATATTTCTAGTAAGTCTGTCATAGCTAAACTCCGAAATCACCTAATTATATGGACAATGCTTATATTTATATTCAGTAAAGAAAAAAAAAATGTATGATCTGACATATCAACATAAAAATTGAAAAAATATTCATTAAATAACAATTTTTTTTTGTGCAAAACAATACAGATATAATGATTTCATATAATAATTCTTAAAATTTATAGCTAAATGTAAAAAAATCATTATACTTACACACGTGTCATAGTTTTACAATAATGAATTCGTTACATGTCGTTTTAAATTAATTACTAGGTAACAACCCGCACTATGTGCGGGAATAATCGATTTAAAGAAAATTATTATAAGTAAAATTATTATTTTAGAACTAATATTTGTTTGTGTCAAACATAATATGTAACTAAAGTTTTTTTATTTATTTATTCAAAGCTGTGTTTTTCGTGTAAAAAATATGTTTCACCCGTAAAATCTTTAAATGTGAAAGAGAAAATATTGATAAAATGTTACTATTTATTGCAAAATGTCTTTTGTGTGGTTTAAAAATCAAATTCATATATTTTATGTTTTAGTTTGTAATCATAACAATTTTGTATGTTTCTTATGTAACATTAACAACATATATTAAATTACGTGGTAGTTTAATTAATTAATTTTATTATATGTTAGTAACAATCGGATTCTAAACTAAATTTTCGGAAGATAATATAATTTATTGATTTAATATTTGTGATTAGGCTATTTAAATATTTTGAGTTAGTCGGTTTGTTAATATTTTCTAAAAATAACGGATTACACTATTACCAAAAAAATCATTATGAAAAATTAATGAAATTTCAAAATCAATGTATTCGTGTATTCACCCGTGAATTATGTGAACATGGTAAAAGAAAATATTTATAAAATGTTACAATTTATGGAAATATATATTTTTGTGTGTTTTAAAAATCAAATTTTTATATTTATGATTAATCGAGTAACTATAACAATTTTTCATAATCTAATAATTACTCATTTTAAATATATTATGATTTTCTTGGGTACTAAGTTTATTTATAATGATAAGAGTTATTGTCTCATTCTTTTTAATAGCACATAGATTAATGTACAATTATAACGTATATTCCTATCTAGTTATCAATATTTCTATTTTTTAATGTATATATAATCACAGTAAATGTTGAGATTAATTAATTTACATACTTAGATATTTATAAATAATCACACATCATGATATCCTTTAATTTGTTGTCATTTTTATATTTATTTATGAATATATATAAATCTATATTTATTGGGAATTAAATTTCCTTTAATGAGTTGGAGATAATTCAAGGGTAATATATTTCTTTTTATAATTAATTATAATAACTATTGAAAGCTTGTTATTTAAATTATTATGGTAATAATACTAACATAAAAAATAACATTTTTTATATGATTTTGTTAATAAGTTATATGTTTTTTTTTTTAATTAACTTTTATATCTTTTTATAGATTTTAGAATATTTTATATTGATTTTAAGAAATCAATATTTTATATTTATTTCTTAAAAATAATATAACTTTGACTTATATATTTGTAAGTAAGTTTTTGTGAAATTTTAACTTAAAATAGTATGTAATTATTTAATTAGTTTTAATATGTGATATTTAAATTTGTGTAATAATTGATGACATATCTAATTATTATTTAGTTAATTGTTTTTTTAATAAATATAGTGGTATATTAATGTAATTAAATAGAAAATTTAATGATTTTTTTTTGCTAAATTTGTCTGCGACAATACATCAGCTTTTTCAAGAGAATGTTTCTCTATTAATATATAGGAGATTAGTTTCTTTTATAAAATGTGGAAAATTCAATATTATATTTTTTTTTTGTCAACGCAAGTTTTTTCTATACAAACGAAATAACAAAAATATCATCCACCTGACTTACATTTTTTTCTAAATTATTGTTAAAAATTAATTATTGAATTTTAAAAAATTTTGGCTTAAAAAGAGTTAGTTCAGTTTCTCCGCGATCGCCTGAAACCTCTATTTTGACCGGAACAAAGTACTTTTTAAGCTACGAGATTAACTTACTTAATTGTCTATTATACCCCTAAGATTTCACATTATTTACTATTCTGGTACTTCTTTACCATACTAGTTTTTTTTTTTTTTTTTTTCACTATACATTTTTTTTTTTTCCATTTTTAATTTTTGATATTATTAAGCAAAATTGTTGTTTGCTGCTTCTCTCTACAAACTACATTCATCTCTTCTCTCCCCGTCTTTTCTTGGTCCTATAATCATGTCCGTCCAATAAAACCCTAATTTTATCGCATCGTCGTTTCACTCCCCATTACAGAGAGCTGTTAGAATTTTTAGCTTTTGCACAACAACAACAAAAAAAACAGTGTGTTGAAGATTATTAGGGTTTGTTATAGATGTCCTACAATCAATCAAGGCCCGAGACTCAATACCGTAGAACTGGTCGATCCACCGGTAACCACCATCAGCAACAACAACAACACCGATCTTCTCCCGCCGCCGGTTATGGTAAGGGAGCCGGCGCTCCTCCTTCCCCTGCTGCGCCTGCCCCTTCCCCTGCCTCTTTTGTTGATTCTTCCAATCGCAGGTTTTTTTTTTTAATTTCTTCTAATCAAATTCGATTTTTTTTTTTTAATTTGGAAGGGACATGGAAATTTTGATCCTTTGTTTGGTGTTTATTGCAGTTTTAAGAAGCCCAGCAATGCTCAAGGAGGAGGAGGAGGAGGAGGGCAGCCTAGGGTGAATTTGCCACCTGTGAATCATTCTGTTTCCAAGGATGGTTTGCATCCTAACAATCACAATGGTCCCAATGCTCACTCTCGCTCTCAAGGTATGATCTTTAATCACGGATTAGCTTTTTATTGCTCTAACGTCTTTGAATTGGATAATTTCAGATGGAATTTGGTCACTGTCTGAGTGATCGTTTGGTTTTAAGTCTCTTACACTGTTTTGTTAGTTACAGGAGTGTCTGGTGAACCGGTTGTTGGTGGAACAACTGAATCAATCAACAGAAACAGTGGAGGAGGACCTATTCCAAAGGCTCCAACTTCTCAGTCTACCGCCATGACTTTCAAGAACAATGATACCCCCAACACAGCTAAAGGTAGCTCTTGTTGAATCTTTTTTTTTGTTGTTGTCACTGAGCGTTGAAGCTTGACTAAATTCATCTGTTCATCCGTAAAGGTATAAGTTTTTTTTATCATGATTTTGTTTTTTTTGTGGCAGCCTCTGGAGACGCTTCTCAAGCTTTTGCTTTTCAATTTGGGTCTATCGATCTGATGAAGGTATGTTGTTTTTCTTTCCTTCTGTTTGTTAGATTTGTCCATCAACACCTAAACCATCTGCCCTGTTGGTTTTTATAGATTCCTGCTCGAACTAGCTCAGCACCTCCGAATATGGATGAGCAGAAACGTGCCCAGGTCCACCTTGTAGTATTTCATCTGCTGTTAATGTGACTGTTGCCTACATGAATAATTCTTTGTTATAGGATAGCCACTAGTCAGTGTCTTAAACTTTGGTTCTGTGATTCTAAATGCTCTGTTATTTGTATTGTGTTTTGCTGGGCTTGATGTGATCATTTATCTCCATAAGCTATATCTACTGAATACAATTTGATGACTTTTATTACATTTTGTTCTGAACTTTGCCTCTCGTTTATGACACAACCAACTATTGTTTTGCAGATGCAGCAAGCTTCTTTAAGAACGGCGCCAAATGTGCCAGCTTCTGTACCCAAAAAAGATTTATCAAATAAGGTTGCAGATAATCAGTTGACGAGGAAAGAGGGGCACAATCCATCGAGTGAAAAAGCAGATATTAAAGTCCCACATATATCCCCTCCAAGTCAAACGCAGAAATCTCCAATTGCAAATATTCGCATGCCTGCTGTGCAGACACCATATCAGCATGCTCAGGTCCCTCACCCTGTACATTTCGGTGGGCCGAATATGCATATGCAGCCTCCGGTGACTGCAACCTCCTTTCAAATGCCAATGCCAATGGGATTATCTATGGGGAATTCACCTCAAATCCAGCCGCAGGTGTTTTTCCAGGGTCTTCCGTCACATCCGATGCATCATCAGGGTATGATGCATCAGGCTCAGGGACATGGTTTTCCAACTCCAATGGGTGCTCAGATTCACCCACAGTTAGGCCACGTTGGTGTGGGTTTGAGCCCACAATATCCCCAGCAACAAGGAGGAAAATATGGTGGGGCACGCAAGACGACGCCTGTAAAGATTACTCATCCTGACACACACGAAGAGCTGAGGCTTGATCGACGTGGTGACCCATATCCGGAAGGCGAATCAGCGGCTTTAAAACAGCATTCTAACACACCTCCCAGATCACAGCCAGTCTCATCATTTGCCCCCCGACCAGTCAATTTGGTGCAACCCTCATTTAACTCCAATACTATGATATATCCTCCGGTTTCTGTACCCTTAAATAGTGGTCCAATGTCATCTGCTCAGGCACCAAGATTTCATTACCCAGTCATTGATGGGTCCCAGAGAGTACAAATTATCAACCAACCTGCTCATACCGCTCCACAGCTTATCAGACCTGCAGGTCTGGCACATGTTTCATCTGATTCTTCTTCCTCTGTGAAAGCACGCAATCCCCAAAATGTGATGTCATCTGCTCTACCTGCAAATGCGAAGGTATCAGTGAAGCCAGCTGGGGCTTCTGAAAAGCTTGGATCACCAAAAGCCAAGTCGCATGGAGAAGGTAAGATTTCTCTGTCACAAAAGGACGTGGATGCAGGTTCTTTGAGCTCTTCACAGCAGTCTAGACCTGGATTTGTCTCTGTGGTACCTAATTCGCCTGCTCCGCCAGCGACTGAAATTAGAAGAGTGGAAATGGTGAATGAGTCGACCTCAGTTGAGAATCAGACATGTAGGGTGGAATCCCCTCATAATCTGACTGAGGTATGATACTGTGTTTTGATTTTGGGTATTTTTCATTTTTTCTTGTTTATTACTTGATTAATTTACTTTATTTTTTTTGGCGCTGTTTCACTCAGGATCGTGGACAGACTATGCCAGACTCTCTGGTCTCTGTTCCCGAAACAGAAACTGTTACTGCGAAGGAAAATTCATCACTCCCAGCTACCAACGCGTTTAAGAAGCAACTCATGGAGGTGTCTTCTACATCTGATGGTCCACCGTCTGATTCAGTAGATACAAATATTGACGAATCTACGCAAGGGTCAAGCCATGCCTCATCAGAGGTTTCTGGTTCTTCAACTCAAGAGAAAGACCTAAAATGTGATGAACAGACTGTTTCTGATATGGTTGTTGAAAGGTCTGTAATTTCTGATGAAAAACCCCAAACAGTGTCAGGTGTGCTTGAGAAGGCACAGAATGAGGTAGATAGTGCCACAGACGTCTGTCCTGACTCTGAAAACTTGGCTGAAGTTACAGATGGTACGAGCTCTGAGCTTCCACATTCTACGCATATTCAGTCATCTACTGTTCCTCTTGGACATTCTGGTGATAGTTTGGCCTCTGCCCCAGCTACTCTTTCAAAAGATAAATCCGCATTTGAATCGAACACAAGAAGAAATACTTCTACAAAAGGAAAGAAGAAGATCAAAGAAATTCTTCAAAAAGCAGATGCTGCAGGGACAACTTCTGATCTTTATAATGCGTACAAAAGGCCTGAAGAAAAGAAAGAGCCGTTAGAGAGCTCAAATGTTGTTCATGATGTTTCAAACCAGAAGCCGGCACCTGTCATACCTCAGGCTGTTGCTGAAGCCACTGTGGATGCTGAACCAGTGAAAAATGAACCAGAAGACTGGGAAGATGCGGCCGATGTTTCTACACCAAAGTTGGAAACTGCAGATAATTCTGTGAACGCAAAGAGAGGTTCCTCAGATGAGGTCAGTGACAGCTGCAGCAATACAGAAAAGAAGTACTCCCGGGATTTCCTTCTTAAGTTTGCAGACCTGTGTACTACTCTCCCTGTGGGATTTGACCTTTCGCCTGATATTGCTAATGCCTTGATTTTTGCTTATATGGGTGCATCTCATCATGAACATGATTCTTATCCTACTCCTGGAAAGGTTATGGATCGCCAAGGGAGTAGTGCTCGATTAGATCGTCGTCCTACCAATATGGCTGTTGATGATAGATGGACGAAGAATCAGGGTTCTCTTCCAGCAGGATATGGGGGTAACGTTGGTTTCCGACCTGGTCAAGGAGGAAACTCAGGAGTTTTAAGAAACCCTCGTATGCAGGGACCGATTATGTCTAGACCGATGCAACCTGTTGGTCCTATGGGAGGAATGGGCAGAAATACCCCCGACTTATGGCAACGTGCTTCAAATTTCCACCAAAAGGGACTTTTTCCTTCTCCACATGCTCCTATGCAGGTGATGCACAAAGCTGAGAGAAAATACCAAGTGGGTACAGTTGCAGATGAAGAACAAGCAAAACAAAGGCTATTAAAGGGAATCCTGAACAAGTTGACCCCGCAAAACTTTGAGAAACTGTTTGAGCAAGTTAAAAGTGTCAACATTGACAACGCTGTTACACTTTCTGGTGTCATTTCACAGATATTTGACAAAGCCTTGATGGAGCCTACCTTCTGTGAGATGTATGCAGATTTCTGTGTACATCTTTCTGGGGCGTTACCTGATTTTAATGAGAATGGTGAAAAGATTACCTTCAAAAGATTGCTTCTCAATAAATGTCAGGAAGAATTTGAGAGAGGGGAGAAAGAAGAGGAGGAAGCCAGTAGAGTTGCCGAAGAAGGACAAGTAGAACAAACCGAGGAGGAACGGGAAGAGAAAAGACTCCAGGTGCGAAGGAGAATGCTCGGTAATATTAGACTTATTGGTGAGTTATACAAGAAAAAGATGTTGACTGAGAAAATCATGCACGCATGCATCCAGAAGTTGCTCGGGTTTAATCAAGATCCTCATGAAGAGAACATTGAAGCTCTTTGTAAACTAATGAGTACGATAGGAGTTATGATCGATCATCAGAAAGCCAAGGTCCTTATGGATGGGTATTTTGAGAAAATGAAAATGCTATCATGCAAACAAGAATTATCGTCTAGGGTGAGGTTCATGTTGATTAATGCCATCGATTTGCGAAAGAACAAATGGCAAGAGAGAATGAAGGTCGAAGGACCAAAAAAAATTGAGGAAGTGCACAGAGATGCTGCACAAGAACGCCAAACTCAAGCTAACAGGCTTTCACGTGGACCCTCGATGAATTCATCAGCAAGAAGAGGACATATGGAGTTTAGTCCTAGGGGGGGAGGAGGAATGCTATCACCTCCAAGTGCCCAAATGGGTGGTTTCCATGGACCACATCAAGGTCGTGGCTTTAGTAATCAGGACATTCGATTTGATGAAAGGCCACCTTATGAGCCTAGGATGGTTCCAATGCCTCAAAGGTCAGTAGGTGATGAGCCTATTACCTTGGGTCCGCAAGGTGGTCTTGGTCAGGGAATGTCTAGAAGGCCTGCACTAGTATCAAACACTTATCAGTCTGATGCTACTCAGGCCGGTGGTGGAGATTATAGGCGATCGGCTGGTGGTTTGAATGGTTTTGGCTCACAAAGACCTGCAAGTCCTGTTACTCATGGACGGTCAAGTCCTCAAGAGCGGGGAACAGCGTATGTCCACCGGGAATTTGCAAGTTTGTCTCGTGCTTCTGATCCGTCACCAGAAGTTTCATCTGCTAGGCAAGTACTACAAGGGCCATCGTCCACAGTAAACAGTCCTCGAGAAAATGCTTTGTCTGAGGAACGGTTACAAAATATGTCACTGTCTGCAATTAAGGAATATTACAGGTACTATATCTCTCCGTTCTTGCTGGTCGTTTGTTCCGTTTTCTGTATAGTGATCAGATATTGCCACATTTAGCATAATAGTATATGAAAACCTACGTAGGTACAGTTGGATCAAACTACAGTTGATTCGTTTACAGTTCGCACATTTGTTTTACAAGGGCAGATCATCTGATAAAGTGTATATAGTACGTGAAGTAGTTAAATTAGAAATGGTTCCTAAGAAAACGGATTAATAATACTTATGAGAGACATTGTTCCTTGGTTTTGATAGAATCTCTAATAATGGTGAACATATGACTGGGTTGTGCGTTTTACACCACATGTGATAGTTTAAAGTCAGTCTGTCCCTTTTATACTGAATGAAGAGTTGTGTTGTTAGTTTCTATACTTTTGCCGTATTGTGGTCACCTATTTTTTATGTATTTATTGATAAGTACTTTGGTGAGTTTGTTATGCAGTGCCCGAGATGAGAAGGAGATTGGTTTGTGCATGAAAGATATGAATTCACCAGCTTATCACCCAACAATGATTTCTCTGTGGGTATCTGATTCGTTTGAGAGAAAAGACAAAGAAAGGAATCTATTAGCAGAGCTCCTTGTTAACCTTGTGAAATCTGCTGACAACGCTTTAACCGAGGTCCAACTAGTGAAAGGGTAAGTAAACTAAACCCCCCATAAATCTCTCTAAGTCGCACTCTGATCGAATGGGGGATTAAATCGGTTGATGTTGTTTGCAGGTTTGAATCTGTTTTGACAACCCTGGAGGATGCCGTAAATGATGCTCCGAAAGCAGCAGAGTTTCTTGGTAGAATCTTTGGTAAAAGTGTGACAGAGAAAGTAGTGACATTGACAGAGATTGGTCGGTTAATCCGAGAAGGAGGAGAGGAGCCAGGAAGTCTAATAGAGTTTGGATTAGGCGGAGATGTTCTTGGGAGCGTTTTCGAGATGATAAAGACAGAAGCTGGAGAAGAAGCTTTGGTTGAGATTCGCCGGAGCTCAGGTCTGAGGATTGAAGATTTCAAACCTCCTGCACCTAACCGGTCTAAGATATTAGAGAAATTTAATTAGGAAAAAACAAAACAATTGGAACCCATCTTTTGAGTTCCTTTTCTTCTTTTTTTCTTTTTTTGTTCTCTTCTCTTAAAAGTCTTTTCACTTTTTTTAAGTGCTTCGACAAAACTAATTTGTTAAAAAAGGAGTTTCTCTATTTTATTATATAGCAAAACCTTCCAAAATATTTCACTTTTTTAGTTAACCTTCCTCTCGTATAATAACTAAGCTTAAAGAACACAGAGAGCTCAATGTGCGTATAGGATGTGTGAGTTTTAGGCTCCAAAAAGAAAACGAATAAAAAAAACAATGCAGAATGTAATAATCAGTTTTTGAGGAATGAAAGGAAAATCTGCAAAGAACAAAAAAAATAGTAAATGGTAACTAAAAGAGAGAAATGTTTCTAAAAATATATTAAAGATTAAATAAATCAAATTTAAATGATAATGCTAATATTAATTTTAATGTATATATAATGAATTTTACATTTAATTTCAAAATTAAATTTTAGATATTTCATATTAAATATTAATAATTAATTTTAACTTACAATAAAATTTTAGGAGTAATTTAAAATATTTTTATTTTTTATTTACGATATAAACATGAGTCTCTTAAATTTATTTTACTATTCATACAGTTTTCATCAGAGCCTAAAATTAGTTTAACATGGAATTCATATCAAAAATATTTTTTTCTGTCAATAAATTGTGAAAATATGAAAATTCTCTTATTAAAAAATTGAAATATTATAAATAAACATATTTTCTATTTATTTCAAAATAAAAAACGATTTTAATATTTGTTTTTTGTGTTCAATTTGTTTTTCATCAATTTTGGAGAGGAACACTTTGTTTTATTGTTTTTTATTTTCTGAAGAATGGAGAGGAATGTAGAGGAAAAAATATTACTTTCAAATGGTAAAAAAATTGTGGAATAAAGAGGAATGTGATATTCCTCCTCATTTTTTTCCCTAAATTTGGGTCACCAATTGGAGCCTTAATGTTTTTAAACCTGGACTGGACCGGCCGGTCGGACCGGTTCAACCGTGACCCAGTAGACATTCTGTTTCGGGTTACTTCTAAAAACCAGATAAATAAAAATCCGTAAAAAAACCAAAAAACCTTGCCAAAAACCAGTGAACCGATGGTTGAACCGGCAGGTCAAACCGACGGGTTGGTATCAATTTAAAATATTTTATTTTTATCACACTTCAAACTCAACCAAATAAAATAAATGTTGTTATTTATAAAAAAACCACTTAGTCATTTAAAAGTTTAATTTTAGTTGTTTAGTACTTAATTATGTATGTTTTGTTTATATAATTATAGAAAAATAGATATTATATTCAAAAATGTAAATAAACCAATAAACTATTTGACCCGTGGTTTAACCAATCGATCGGTTGACCCGGTAACCCGAAAGACTTCCGGTTCACCTTCGAGTCCGGTTTTAGAAACATTGACTAAAACGTTTTGCATAGAAGAAAAAAAAAAAAAGCACAAAGGGCTCTTATGTCTTTAAAGTTGGGTTAAGTTGATGGCCCATATATGAAGGTCATAAGGCCCATATAAAGAAAATGCCCTAACATGATTCGTATATAAAATGACGCGAAGAGTGGCCAGAGGAACTTGTTCACTAGGGTTTTTATCTTACGGCGTGGTGTTCCCTTCCTGCTTGCTCTGAAAATGGTGAGACGCCTCTCCTTTTCTCTTCGTTATTGTTCTTATTATCGTTGTAGTCGCAGAGATACTTAACCTCCTTCTCTCTCGTTCGAGCTTTCGTTTTGAGATTGCAAGTTTTGTAGTTGATCTGAGTATTCCTGATGTTTATCTAGTTTGTGGTTACCTCTTCTAACTTCTTCTCTCTCTTGAATCTTCCCACAGGCGAAGAGAACGAAGAAAGTCGGAATCGTCGGCAAATACGGTAAGCTTCGTTTAGTTTGATTTCGATTTGGACGGTGGAATAGGATCTGCAGTTTGCTTAGTTTTGTAGCTCATTGGTATAATGTTTCGTAACGTAGTTGATGAATATTGTTAGATTCGTTCATTTCTCATAGTACGATCTCGATATGTGATAGATCTGTCTTCTATGGTTTTGATTTACGCTATTGTTTTTTTTATTTGGGGGTCTCAATTGGTATTATATATGTATTGTGAGTTCTCTCTTTTTAACACATCGAATGGTTATGATTCAGGAACACGTTATGGTGCCAGTATCAGGAAGCAGATCAAGAAGATGGAGGTCAGTCAGCACAGCAAGTACTTCTGTGAGTTCTGCGGCAAGGTAAGGGTTTCATATTTCTCTTTTGCTTGTGGTTTCCTGAATCTCTTATGGTTTGGAAAATGTTTAGTAATTGTGGTATTTTGATTAATGGTTGCAGTACGGTGTGAAGCGAAAGGCTGTTGGTATCTGGGGATGCAAGGATTGTGGGAAGGTCAGGGCTGGTGGTGCTTACACCATGAAGTAAGTGAATCCTGAGTTTATAAATTTTTTGCTTTGTGTTTATTTAATCATTTAGTTTCTTTGTTGTCTGACAAAGGCTTTGTTTCCTTGTGTGAATTGCAGCACCGCTAGTGCGGTCACTGTTAGAAGCACAATCAGAAGGTTGAGGGAGCAGATCGAGGGTTAAACCTTGTGAATTGCAGCATCGCCAGTGCGGTCTCTGTTAGAAGCACAATCAGAAGGTTGAGGGTAGCAGATCGAGGGTTTTTAACCTGGTGGCTTTTATATTTTGTTTCTTCGTTTTGACATTTGAGTTTTGTAGACTCTATGCTTTTGTGGTTTTGAATCAAGACTTTATTATTACATTAAGCAGTGAAGGAGGTTTTTATTCAATTTTTGAGTTGGTTTTCAAAAAGTTCTTACGATATTATACCCTTTAACTAGGTTTGATTCAGTGCTGATATCATTGAAATTTAATCAAACCGTAATGTTAAAGAACTATTTTAATATAGGATTTGATATTTGTAACTCCAACCAATCTTGATTTTCTTAAATACTCATTTGGTTTAGGTGTGTTCTAACCGCAATAAGAGTTTTAGGTTAATTTCGTTACAGTACACTCTCTTGTCCTAATACTTTACCGATCAATCTACATAAAGCGCCATTACCAAGTGCATTTTGCGCATCTGATGTTTTTGCTTTCTTTCCTCAATTCTGATTCTGATATAGCATTAGAACTAGCCAAACATTATTAATAAACGGTGATCATTTCCTAAACACAAACGGTGAATCAATTCTTAATTTTGATTCGTTCTAAAATGAAATTGTTCTATAACCGGGATGCGCTTGTCTTAAACAAAATTTAGTTGAACTTCGTCAGTGGTAACGATCTCTTACTGGGGAAAAAAAGTCACACGCTTTTTGACTTGTAAACTAAGAGGCTCTTCTGATTAGAAACAATTTCTGAGGTTTTACATGAAATTAGAAAGACAAATAATAATAAGCTGAGAAGGGAAAACAACAGTTAAAAAACAAAAATCCAACTAACTGGGGGAAATCTTCTTCGGAGACAAACACAGATACGTGTCTTTTCTTTTCCCTCAAAGAGCCAGGCTGTTGTGTTGCGCTTACAAGTTTCCTTGGAACTTTCATTAGATTATTTCAAGATTCCATCTTCCAACTTCATTTTAGCTCTCATCCTCTTCTTATACCCAATGATTGATGTATGTTCGTTCATTCAAACCGCAGCTATCGTTTTCCGTTTGCTCATTCCGGATGCAAAAACCGAGCCACTAAAAAATGTATCACCATTGAGAATGCAGCGCCGTAAGCATCATGGTTTGTGTACCTTAAAACCAAAGATTTTTGGGACGTAGTTTTGAGTCGGTTTCTGCGGCTTTAAGTTCCCGTAAGTCATCAGGAACAAGTGAGGGAATGTGGTTCCAAAGTAAGCTCCATCAATATCTGCAGAAGTCATTTAAGGGAAAACGCTAAGATACAATAACACTCAAAGATCATCAGAGTGTTCTCAACTGAACCAAAAGCCGAGCTAAAGCTTTCACTTAAAATGGTAAAAAGCCAAAATTATGAACAGAGAAAAAGGATACTGCCTTGGAATTTAGATCGCGGGTAAGATATGTCTTCGCATTTTGGGCAGTAGATCTTCACAGTACTCGATCTCGGGATGTCGGATTGTCCAACAGGGAGACAAGACTGACCGCAACAGAAAACTCTCGGGCATCTCCCGAAATCACAGTTCTTGTACTTGTCAGTCTAGCAAAGAGATCAGTAACAAGAGAGAGGTCGTTAAGCAAACAACAAAGGAAGTTTAAAAAGCACCAAAACGTAAACACAAGAGTGAAAAAAAGAAAAGAAAACACTAACCATTGCAGCCATTCCTTTAGTTGTCAAAATGTAACGAACATGAATAAGACCATAAAGCATCTCAGCAGCTGATTCCACCATCTCATTCTGTTCTTCCGTAAACATCTCACCTAAATCCCCCCCAAAAGAATAAAGATACTCAGGCCAAAAAGTTTCTAACTTTTACAATGTAGTTTAGCAAAAAGAGAGAGAGAGAGAGTGACACTTACTGTTGGAAGATTCGACATCTAAAATGAGATCAAGAGCATAATCATAGTAAGGAACTTGACCACTTAATCCACAAAGATTGAAATCATCTTGAATATAATCTTCATCGACTTCACAGAAGAAATCATTGCCTCTCAAATTACAAAACCAAGAGATCCATGATGTATCATCACCTTCCGATCCACTCACATCAGACCCTTCACTATCACTTTCAGATTCCACTGCAAAAAAAAAAAAAAACAAGAATCATTAAGAACAATGCAAATTAAATTAAACCACAGATGTGAAAGAAAGAAAGAAAGAAAGAACAAACCATCGGGAAGCTGAGATTTAGCAGTGGAGGTAGATGTGAATGAAAAGGGATCTTTGTCTTTAGAAGTGAGAACCCTAGATGTGGTTGTGGAAGCTGAAGATTTCTCTAGTTTCTTATTGAGTGCATCGTTGATTCGTTTTCGATCAATAGCTCCACCAAGGATCTCTGATCTCGACGACACCACCACCTCCTCCTCCACTACGTTCCTTGTACATAATTCGATTCCTCCAGAACAAAAATTGGAGCTTTAGATTCTCAAAGTCTCAAACTTTGATAGAAAGGGAAGGAGAGAGACGGAGAAATCTAGGGTTTTCCTTTTTTTTTTTTTTTTCAATTTATATTTTAATTTTTAATTTTAAAATTTTTATATCAACTTTTTTGGTTACAGAGTGGAAGACAGGACATAGGAGATGTAAAGATGGTCTCTCTTTCTTGATTTTTCTCCCACTCTTTGTCTTTTTTTTTTTCTTGTTAGTTTTATTATACAATGGGCTTCACTGATTGGGCCTTGTGTGTGTGATGATGATGATTCATTGTTAGCAAATAGTTGTATCGATACTATTTGCTGAAAACTATAAAAAGGATTCTTCACTTTGCTTTGTTTGACTGTTGTAACTTGTAGCCGTTGGTACCACTTGGGGTATGATGAAAACATGAGTTTTGGAAGTTAAACTGAACTGGATTACTCGTCAGAATTGCGAACTTGTTAGATAGCGTGTACATGTATATGGGCCTAACTAAAAAACTGTGATTAGCTAGAATCAGGTAGTTGTTGCTTCCGTCAAAGTCGGCCAAAACTGGTCGGCCACACAATATGGATGGATTTCATAAATTTAACCAAAACGAAAGGTTCTATCATGCATTGGTCAACAGAGCTAGACCGGACAAAGGTCATCGAATAATAAATGTATCGTTAACATCAAGGAAAGTAAGTTTATGATGCTATTAAATAACTAAAATCGGACATGAATAGCATGAACTGAAGTATTAAATATGTAGTCTAGACTTTAAAAACTCGAGTTTGTGCTGGCTGGCGTACGTGGTGCACGACTCTGCATAAAACCTTGTTATATATCATGAATATTTTTGTCGCTGCTAAATACTAAAAATCAAAAGTAGCAAAACGATCGTCTATTTTCTTAGCAAATCGTTATTTTGAAGACTCTTACCGAAGTTGTGTATATTTTGGGTTCAGCATCAAATTTATGGTCTACGACAACAATCGATTACAAATGCATTTATAAAATCTCTCGATATATCTTGTATTTTCTTCGTTTATGTGTTAAATAAGTTTCTTGTTCTCTTTTTTAGTTATACAATATAATGGAGTATATAAATTTGATTGATAAGAAAATGACTTGAATATGGTGATTTTTGTTTTCTGTATCCTATACACAAGTTTTATTTTATTTTCAACACTTTTGACACCCATAATAATCTTTGGGATCTAGAAACAATTTATGCAAAACGGAGACTTTGTCGGAGAAAGTAGTCATGCGGCCATGCCTCGTGACACCGACTTTTGACAATTCCCGAGTCGAGAGTTTTATACTCCAATTGTAAAACATAAGGAGTATTTTTTTTTTTTTAGTTTTAATTTTTAGCAGTAAACGTAAGGATCAAATAATTGAGATACATGCAGATAAGTAAGTGAATGTCTCTCTAATCACACGAACAAAAAGGAAAAAGGCAAATCTACTGCTAACACGCGGGTCGGCTATAGTAAAACCATACCGGTCACTCATAGTATTGGCCCACGCCTGAATGAAACTGTCTCCCTCCCCCCATGAGAGATGAGACCAAGATCGCACTTACTCCACCATGTGATTAGCTTTGTAAAGACAACATTATTACTTCTATATACAAAGCTAGCAACTTCTTACGAGAATTCAGATTTTAGATTCGATGTTTTTGTAATTACTATTCAAAAATCACACAAAAAAAAAACTAGATCAAAAGCGAATATTTGTTAGATTTGATTAAATGATACTAGTATTTTGTCTTATTTACTCAAATGATGAGTTTTAGGTAATTTAAAAATGTATGTTGCTGTAATAGCCTAATCATTTACATAACCGCTCAAGATATTTTGGTTAAAACTCCTTCAATGGTTTGTTAGTATATAGAAGAAGGAAAACAAAACAAAACAAAACAAAACAAAACAAAAATAGCCAAAATTAAACATATTGGTAAAACCGAATTAACATAGATACAAAAATCACCAACCTCAAACCAAATAGTACTAATTAAGTTATATATTAGTAACGTTTTCTTATACTACTAGTATTATGTTACAACAGTAATAACGATCGATGTGCAGCACACATCACAGAATCGTAGAAGAAATTGGTTAAAAAAATACTTAAAAAAAAAAAAAAAAAAAAAATTTACTCATTTAAAAACCCCCCAGATGACCGCACGCACATTTCACACTTTTTTTCCGTTACGAAGCTCCTCTCTCTCTTTTTTTTTTTTCTTTTTTTCCTTAATAGCGACTGTTCCACACGCGCCAGATCTTTCCTTCCTCTGTGTTACTTAAACCCAAAAGAAGAAGAAGAGAAACGAAACGGCCGAATCTTCTTCATAGTATAAATTCCGCGAATCTGATTAAAAAGCATAATCACCGCCGCCCTAAACTAAAACATCCCGGCGATACTCGATCGGTGGATCTCGGAAGCAGTGACGACGCCCGATTTGTTCGTTTCCGGCGGTAATTTACTTTTTATTTACTCTAATTCTTTCTACGTTTAGGTGTTTTTTTTCTTCCCTTTGTAATGTGAATCAGTTTTCTTATGATATGGATTGAGTTTTTTTAGCGATTCGCATTTCGCGTCTGTGTTCGATCAGATTCTGATTGATTGATTCGAGAAAACTGTATTTGTTTTTCTGATGAGTTGTTTTTTGGTTTTCTCTGATTGAAGAGATTTAGTGATTCATTGAGCATCGGAAGAGTCAGTGAGTGAGAGAGTGATTGAGAAAGATGAATGATAGAGGAGGATCGTTCGTAGCAGTAAGGCGGATTTCACAAGGTCTCGAACGAGGAAGCGTTTATCATTCTTCTTCTGGTAAATTACATTACTATTTCATCATCACTCTTTTTTTTTTTCTCCTTCTCTTCTAACAAACGCGTTTTTCATCTCTCTCTCTCTCTCTCTCTCTCTCTATCTATATCTATCTCTTTCACTTTATCCACGTTTTCTCTTTCTTGAGCTCTCTCTCTCTTCGCTGGCGATTGCCTTTTTATTTTTTAATTTAGAGATTTAGAGATTTAGAGATTTAGAGATCTATCTATGTTTCGCGAATTGCTTCTGTTGCTCATCTCATAAAGATTATTATTATTATGTGTGTGGATCTTCTCTGTAAGTTCTATTTTTAGTCAAAATCCATACATCTCTTTCTTTTTTTTTCTATTAGCGAATTGTTTCCACAGCTTTGTTTTCGTTTCGTTTTCTCTTTGTTTGTATAGCCGCCAGTTTGAGATTACTATAATTCGCGTTTCCCATCTTTTCTTACGTTACTTTAGAGGTTTTAATGCTTCCGATTTTGATTGTCAAACAAAACCAAAGCTTATAATGGATGATGATCATGTTAACCATTTCTATTGGGAATTCACTACTTTGAAAGTTTTCCTCTTTCTGTCTTTGTTGTGTATGTTTTTTTTTTTTTGATGCTTTTAAACCGAATAAGATTTGCTCTCTCACGTTTTCTATAAGACATTTTCTTCTTTCTTTAATCTGTTGTTTGACTAAGTCATTATTCTCAAATTTTATTATTATATTGCAGCTGAGGTTGTTGCTGGATCCGCAGCATGGTTAGGCCGTGGCCTTTCCTGTGTTTGTGCTCAGGGAAGAGATAGCGATGCCCGTCCTTCTTTTGATCTTACACCTGCTCAGGAGGATTGCCTTGAGAGGTTGCAGAACCGCATTGATGTTGCCTATGACAGCTCAATACCTCATCATCAGGTATGCTTTTTTTTTTTTCCTTTAAAGGATTGTTTTTTTTTTTTTTGTAAGGACTGCTCGAAACGAATTTATGCCACTTAATAGCTGGTAGCTGTTTCTAGTTTACCTGCGCTTCAACCTTTTTTTTTAATGCATGCTAGCTTTTATAAGTCAGGCTGTACCTGCGTTACTTAAAATATTGGCTGCTGTTTTCAAAATGCGTGTAGGAAGCTCTGAAGGACCTTTGGAAACTTGCCTTCCCTGAACAAGAGCTACATGGAGTTGTATCTACTCAGTGGAAAGAAATGGGTTGGCAGGGCAAAGATCCATCCACTGATTTCAGGTAATGTCAAAGTCTCTCATCTCATTGTCATTATCCTTACGTTTTTTCCTCTTCCAATTGACTCACCGGTACTGCATCTCGCAGGGGTGGTGGTTTCATATCTCTTGAAAACCTGTTGTACTTCGCTAGGAAATTCCCGGTAAGCCTCTATATAATTGTTGTAAATGTTTCTCAAAACTGTCTTAATATTAAATTTTCCAATTCCAGTGGCACCGTATCTGTAGATATCTTTATTTGTTACCATCACATATAATATTTTTACCAGGTAATGACATTGTAAAGTTTCTGTGCTACTTGTTTGTTTCCTGTAGAAATCCTTCCAGGACCTTTTGAGGAAACAGGTTGGGGATCGTTCTGTGTGGGAATACCCCTTTGCTGTTGCTGGAATCAATATTACGTTCATGCTTATCCAGATGCTTGACCTAGAAGCAGGTATAGCCACATTTATTATTTCGATGATTGGATAGTTTGTGAACTGCTGTTATTTGTTATTTGCATTAGGCAGCAATATGGTAACAGCTAGTTTTAATAGCATAACCACTCCTAATTTTGATCTTATAATTGGGGCCTTAGCCTTTGGTACTTATTTTGAGTACCTTATTTGAGATACTCAGGCTCAGTATCTGTATCCTAGTTGGGCATACTGTACTAACAATAGTTACACTTCAATATTACAGTGAAACCACGAACTATTGTTGGGGAAACATTTCTGAGATTCCTTTCGGGTAAATTTCAGACAATTCTGATTATATCTCATGACTCCTTCTCTTGTCACGAGTTAGATTACTAAGCTTGTTTCCTACGAATTGTGTTGTATTGTAAGCAGTGAACGAATCTGCGTTTGACCTTCTTTATTGCATTGCCTTCAAGCTGATGGATCAGCAATGGCTTTCCATGCGGGCGTCATACATGGAATTTAATGTAAGTGTGTATTCCTGTAACCTATTCTAATGTCGCTGAAAGTTTTTTAGATTTGAAGAACCATGGCTTTAATTTTCATATATTTGACTTTCTTGGTGTATTATCTTGGCCTATACGTAAGTTCACCAAATGAATTGTGGCTAAACTGATACTCGTGTGAATGACAGACTGTAATGAAATCGACAAGGCGGCAACTTGAGAGAGAGATAATGGTTGAAGACATTACACGTCTTGAAGATTTGCCATCATACAGTCTTCTCAGTCAGTAGCAAATAGCTTTACCAAAGACTACATTGTAAGTAGAAAGATCTAACACCTCAGAGACACTATATCAAAAGCCTAAAACAACAACGGAGCAAACAAGCAAAACGAAGACGAGGCTTGTCTCTCCTCTCTTTCTCTCTCTCGGTCGCTCATCACTTCAACTTCCTGTCTTGGTTTCTACGGTTCCCTCTATACTAGTGTTGGTTCGATGAAATCTGGGACATTAGGTTGTTATTTCTATGAGAAGGTTTAAATTTTGATTCGTCAATTTTTCTAACTAGTGGTGTTTACAAAACGTTGTTGGTTAGTTCGTGTTTGGGCTAATAATAATAATAATCATTTGGTTACATTTCCAGTAGTACTCAGAGGACCCCAAAAAGGTCTTAAAATACGATTCTCGACCAAATGTTTTTGATTCATGACCTTATTCAATATGATTTGATTTTATCCCTTGGTTCACACACACCTTTTTTATTGGTTGATCGGTTCTGCTTCACAAAACTGTAACTAATAATGGTGTGTTCAATTCAGAGTTATATGCTGCGATGGACTGATTGTTTATCTTTTACTAGTCCGTATATATTAAAACCGAGTCAGCCTAGATGTGCGTATTTCACAGTAGTCAAATGTAATGTTGCTGTTGGAAACAAATTTGTTTTTTTTTTTTTTTTTTCACAAAATACAAGTTGCGATACAGTTTACTATGGGTTAATTTAATACAACGCTCTCTGTCGTTATACAATTTGGTTTTCTAAATCACTCGAAATTAATGTAAGTGTGTATTTCCTTATGTTCCACAGTTAGACGGTAAAATTATTAACCCAGAGAAGTGGAATCTCAGATTTTTGGCACTTCTATTTTTACTTCTCTTTTAAAGTTGGTAATGAGCTACGATTTTGCTTGACGCAGTAAGCATGTAGAACATGATAACAATGACGCATGACCAGTTAAAAATAAATAAAAAGAGAAAAGATAAACAGTAAACAAAAAAGTATTGATGAAAGGAAATAATACACACAAGAAGAGCAGTTGATGATGGACTAGTTCGACGGGCTGGAATTATTAAAGCAAACCGTAAATCAACACCATCGTCACCCCAATCTTTCCATAGCTCATGATTCTCTTAGACGCCGCGTTTTTAGCGTTTTTTGAGTTTTCCGGGGATGGAGACGGCGAAGGAGCCGATGGAGATGGTAAAGGCGCTGATGAAACGGCGGCAAGTACTTGAACAGCGAGTTTCATGCCACCGAGGCAGTGACCAAAAGTAGGGCAAATGAAGTGTATAGTTCCTACTCTTGTAAGATTGATCTTTGTGTCTCTTTCGGAAAAACTCTGCGTCGGTCTGCTACTGTCGCAACCATCGTAGTCGGGTTTATCCACCACGGACACCGAGTGTGAAGGACCATATTTGAACTCTGATTGGTCGATAAAGAGTTAACCAAAATAAAAACCATTAGCTTGTTTAGAAGGTAAAAAGTAATTGAGTTTCTTGTATAGCAAGTGATCGGTTTGTACAAATTTTAACCTAAATGTTTATAGTTTCTGAGGGAGAAAAAGAGTTTTATTTTGTGAAGGAAGTAATGAAACAAACAAAAAATCTTTACCTAGAGTGTCACCGACTCTGAAAGTCTTTCCACTGACCCAAGTCGTGTAATTGACACCAGCGGCCCAACCAGCATTATCTCCGACTTGGAAAGTCACGGCGAAGACGGCAGGGACTGCCGCTAGGAAGACGAAGAGGAGAGCGGCCCCCGTGATTGATCTCATTGAGGTATAATATAATGTATGGAATATATAAAGGAAGTGAAATATATATAGAGAGATCACGTGGAAGAGGCTAATTGTGATGTGTGATGTTTGAAATTGTCGTAGAGCTTGAATAATTAATTGCCAATTCAATTCATCAAGTACATCAGTTTTTTAAATATATATATTTGGTTTAAATATTTGCTCTAAACTCATTGTTATTATGTTTACCAAATCTTTGTTCTTTTCAAAATTTTCTATTTGTAATGGCGAACAATCATATGACATGTTGACATGTATGGGAGAAAATTTTATTTCTTTGTAAAATCGTACTCGAAAGTTTACCATATAACATGCGTTATAAAGTATGATAAGAAGATTGATGAGTTCTTTTTTTACTATTAGAAACGCACTCAATTGTTTCATAAATATATGAATCTCTCCGACACAAAAAACAATCTTTGTTGTGATCGTTTGATAATTTATCAATAAACCCGGTATGTTATGTTATCTATGTTAATTTTATGCTCTACAGATTTTCATTTTATTCAGTCAGTGTTGGGTTTTTCGTTAGCTTTACATCAATGTTTTGGGGGTTTGTTTAGATGCAATTAGAAGATTTGACAATTGGAATCGTTTGACCCTATTATTCTTAAATCCTCAACTAGTATTTTTAAGTCATACGTAAACATGACTAGTTCAACTGGCCAGCCTTTGTTATCATCAAACACGATCTTGAATGTTGGGAAACATTACAATTTGTTTTTTTGAAAAAGTTTGACATATATATTCTTTTAATGTGAAATAGGAAAAATGATAAGAATTATAGATAAATGGCGGGGACATGGCTATCACGTTACCAACCTCTACTCAAATAATATGTATGCAACTTTCGAACTTTTGTAATAAAAAAAAAAAAAAAAATGGCCAATGAAAAACTAAAATTTCGTTTACACACAAAGAGCAAAAAATGCTCTGATTCCAAAGACCGAGGGAGACCAAAAAGATGTATCAAGCAAAAAATGCTCTGTTTCCACCATGCAGTGATTTAATTAGGTCATAACACCGTACATCAATATTATCGTCACTCCAATCAGTCCATAGCTCATGACTCCCTTAGAGGCCGCGTTTGGCGGCGATGGAGACAGCGTAGGCGTCAATGGAGACGGTGGAGGAGTCATTGATTCGTCTGACTCCGGCGGAGATGCAGATGGAGATGGCGAACCGGTTTTAGGCGGAGATGCAGATGGAGGTGGCGAACCGGTTTTGGGTGGAGAGCGAGGGGAACGCGGTGGAGAAGGAGGCGTAGATGATGGAGAAGGAGGGGAAGGTGTGGCCGGAGATGAAGCTGCGGCGAGGACGGGAACCGCGAGTTTCATACCACCGAGGCAGTGACCAAAAGTAGGGCAAAGGAAGTGCATTGTTCCAACTGTTTCAAGATCGATCTTAGTGTCTCCACCGGCGAAGCTCTGTGTCGCTCCGCTACTGTCGCAGTCATCGTAGCCGGCTTTACCCACCACGGACACCGAGTGTGAAGGACCGTATATGAATTCTGAAAGAATTATATTATTATCTTTGTTAGGGGAAACGTTTTGCTTGTAAAGCAAGTAATCTATGTGGACTGAAAAAAAAAACAAGCATTATTGTTTACCTAGAGTGTCACCCACTCTGAAAGTCTTCCCCGCGACCCAAGTCGTGTAATCGACACCACTGGTCCAACCAGAAGTATCGCCGACCTTAAAAGTTACGGCGAAGACGGCAGGGACTGCCGCTAGGAGGAGAAAGAGAGCGGCCGTCGCTGTTGATCCCATTGAGATATATAATGAAAAAGGATAGTTGAAGAGATAGACCGAGAGATGAGGGAGAGGGTGAAATGGTGAGCTGACTTATATATTGAAGAAAGGCTATGAGGACGACGATGACGATTACTAAGAGTGAGTTATTAATAAAGGAGCAATGTTTGAACAAGTCGTGGCTTTGATCAATTGCCAACTCAGTTCATCAAAATCGTCAGCTATTGATTCATATCTTTATTTAAAATTCATTGTTGTTATTTTTACCAATTCTCTCTTCGTTTCAATTGTTTTCATTGTAAATGACGAACTATACATCCATGTGCAATTAGCTCTATTTTTTAATAAAAAGACCATGTGCATACGTAAAAGTATGTACAATATCTCAAGATTCTCAACCAGTTGATCACTTTGATTAAAATCTTGAATTAGAATGTTTGGAGATAACCTTATGTATGGTAATTTTTTTGCCGATAATGTCACATATATTAGAGCATCTATATAGTAAATTATGATCGAAATATTTAAATATATATTAGGGGAATGGCTACCACGTTCTCTCATCTCTTTTCTAATTAGTAAAATTAGAAGTACACACAGATTCGGTACGGTGTTTCATGACAAAAACATAATGCCTACTATAGAATGGTCAATGACAGAACAAGAATTGCCATTAAATAAAAAAATGATAATTAGGATTCGCTGACTTAAAAAAACAATATATTAAGAAAATTCAATTATTCTCTCACCATTGATCTTTGAATTGCGGCTGTTTTATTATAAAAACGTGTGAAACCAAACCTATCAGAGAAATCTAAATGGTTGACATGTTGTTGATCAACAAAACAAAAAAGGATGTTATTCGAGAATTTGTAAAAGATTCTTTTGCATTTTTATTATTATTGGTTTTGGCTGTTAAAATGAATATGTTGCTCTTCAAATATATATATATATATATTTTTTTATTTTGTTGAAACGTGAAACGTAAATAAAATAGGAACTCTAGTTTTTCTTTTGGTTTTAATGTGTTTACCATTAAAAAATTTTTGATAGAAAAAACAATAATTTTAATATACAATGGAAATACCAGAGGAAAGAAAAAAGTCCATTGATATAAGCCGAAGGTGGGCTAACAATACTTTGGCCCAAACACCGACATAAGCCGAAATTAACGCGTTTCAGAAGAGACCTCTCAAGTCTCAAAGTTGAAGATGCTAACAAAATAATGAGAGATATTAAAAAAAAAAAAGCATTTTCATAGATTGAATTTTGGAACCACCCACACCAAGTTGAAACTTGAAACTATCTATCTCTCTATTGTCACCACTTATTTTCTATTATTTTTGTTCATTTCCTTCTTGCTCCTTCCATTGAATCTCACCACTTTCTTTCTACTCTATCTTCTTTGTCTCCCTAGGCACAAGAAAACAAATCATCACTTTTTCACCTCATTGATTTTGAGCCAAATACAGATAACATCATTCACCTTACCTTCATATAACTCCAAAACCCATTGATTGTTCATACTTTTAGTAATACCCCCATGAACCTATAACAATACTAGTTTCATTTACACAGAACAAAACAAACAATTCAAAGATATTTAATATACACATATATTTTTATAGCATAACAGGGAAAAAGAGATGAAACCGTTAAGTTGTAAGCATAGAATAGTGTTATCAATAATAACATATGATGACTCTTATTTTCATAAAATATTCAAAAAAGCAAAACATGCAACTAGTCATCCACCCTTCACAGATACCTTTCAATCCAACGTGGCCTATCTATAAGCAAATGGGAATTCTTTATTTGGACTAGTGATCTAACCATTCATTTATGGCTTATGTATATGAACACAAAGCAGGTAGTTTCCAAAACCGTATTCGAAGAGAAAAGTAGTAATGGTGACCTTTTCTAAAATCAGGTTATCTTCATGTGTATATAAAAATGGGTTTGGCATGCTTGCTTACTATATAACTTAGGACACGGTGGGATCAACAAACATAATCTCAAGCATTGAAAAACCAATGGAGGATACAAGTAAGAGTGTGGTTGATGATTGCTTTACCAGTGCTATGGCACTTACCGAGTCAGGTGTCCTTCGCGTGCCTACCCGTTACATTCTTCCACCTTCACAACGACCAATGCTCGGTTCAAGCAGTGGCACAGATACCATCACACTCCCAGTCATTGATCTCTCCCTCTTACACGATCCTTTGCTTAGACCCTGTGTCATCCATGAGATTGAAATGGCCTGCAAGGGATTTGGTTTCTTTCAGGTAATATAATACACTTTTTGGCTACATACACATTACAAGTTATGTAATTCCGGTTCATGCATTATTGCAGTCCCAAACGAATAGGAAGTTTGGTGCTTAAGTGTCTTATTCACGTGTCTACATTTCTCATTTCATTAAATTCACTCATGTGTTTCATTCCTCGGGCCCTAAGACTAGTTTGGAATGTACATGAAGCATCTACCAGTCACACTAGATGTATGACTTTATGAGAAAGGCAGTTCTTGTCTTTTATATCAAACTCAACAAAGTCCCTAATCAAATAAAAACCGTCAAATAAAACAAAGTCCTTAGTTACTGTCTTTATTGACAATAAGAAATGTAGCCATGTGAAGATGCTTATCTTCTTACTTTATGAAAATGTCAGTATCTCGGAGTCATTAAAAGCACACTACACTACTGTATCATTTGCATCCCTTTTATTCAGCACATAACTCAGATCCAAACTTATTTCTCTACAGATTATAAACCATGGAATATCATCATCACTGGTGAAAGATGCGCTAGATGCAGCTACAAATTTCTTTGACTTACCTGTCGATGAGAAGATGCTTCTGGGTTCTGATAATGTTCATACGCCAGTACGGTATGGCACCAGCTTTAACCATTCAACAGACAAAGTTCATTACTGGAGAGATTTCATCAAACATTACTCCCATCCTCTCTCAAAGTGGATTGATTTGTGGCCATCCAACCCTCCATGCTACAAGTAAGTAAACCTATCTGGCCATCTTCACTATCTGAATATTATAAGCAACTTTTTTTTTTTTGGTAAAATATTATACAAAACTTGTTATCCTTTGACGGGTATAAGAATTCTATTTGCAGCAAAATGTATCAAAACATTGGGACTCAGAACTGATGTGATCTCTTAAAAATATCCTTTCTTGTCAGGGAAAAAGTGGGGAAATATGCAGAAGCAGCGCATGTGCTACATAAGCAACTAATTGAAGCTATCTCAGAAAGTCTAGGACTGGAAAAAAATTACTTAGAGGAAGAAATTGAAGAAGGCTCACAAGTCATGGCGGTGAACTGCTATCCAGCTTGTCCCGAACCAGATATTGCCTTGGGAATGCCACCACACTCGGACTTTGGCTCACTGACTATATTACTCCAGAGTAGCCAAGGGCTGCAGATAATGGACTCCAACAACAACTGGGTTTCTGTGCCATATATTGAAGGAGCTCTGATAGTTCAGTTGGGTGATCAGGTAGAAGTCATGAGCAATGGCATATACAAGAGTGTGGTTCATCGTGTAACAGTGAACAAAGATTTCAAGCGGCTATCTTTTGCAAGTCTTCACAGTCTACCTCTGCACAAGAAAATAAGTCCAGCACCTCAGCTTGTCAATGAAACCAAATCAGCTGCCTATGGAGAATTCAGCTTCAACGATTTCCTTGACTATATCGCTAGCAATGATATTACACAACAAAGATTTATTGATACACTCAGGAAGAACAAATTCTGAAGATGGTGTTCATGACTCTCCCCCAAATCATACAATTCGACTCAGCTATTCCCATATTGGATTATGCAGACCTAGTTTGCATGCATCTTGTTTATAATTTATGGCTTAATATCACTAGATTATCACAGAACAACATGAGCAAAATCCCTGCAAGTAAATTGCACTTGTTTATATCACATAAAAGCATACTCTGTTATCATATACGTGTATCATTATGCTCCGGGAATGAAGCTAAAGTACTCCACCTAAATTCCAGGATTTTTCTTCTATCTAAGTTAAGAGTCATATTAGTTTCTTATCTAAGAGAAAGGTTTGATAAATGGATCAAAACAGCAAGGGTAAACGACTCAACTGAAAAGATAACAGGTAGTGGAAGAAAAAGCAAGATACTAATATTTTGAGAACTTATTTCAGGTCAACAAAAATACTAGAAATAATAGGTGTTCATTTTTTTAAGTAAACGCAGAGTAATAGCAGCACCATGTCCAACAACAGAACCACCAAGAGAACATATAGATAAACAGAAGAGCTATTTTCTCCCTTCTGGACCACCAAAACAAAGTAACATTGTTTCATTGTTTCATCATGCACTAACTCTACTACTTTTACTAGTTTGGTCCTTGGTCTACTAATGTCTTATAACCTTTACAACCTATCTCACATGACCAATCTTAATTTGGTTGACAAAATTCATATCTAATTATCGATGTTTATAATAGATAGGCGTTTACAAGATCAACAAAGCAAAGTAACAAGAGTTTCGGTAGAAAGATCAGAAGTAGTAGAATTATTGTTACAAGTTTATCAAATCTTCACATTTTATCAACAAAAAAAAGTTTATCAAATCTCACATAAGTTCCAACCTAAGTAGGTTTGGGGAAGAAATCAATCTAGTCACTTGGTAAAACTCTTACATACTTCCACTTAAGAATTTGAAAATACATTCTACAAACTAACTCTGAATTCTCAAAAAGAGAACTAGAGTCTAAAAAGTAAAAGACAATTCTTTAAACTCTATAAACAATTTTCCTGAAGCTTGACTAGATACTGAAATAGCTAAGCAAAAACCAAATTTGGAAACTGCATCAACCAGATAGACACAAATGTATGGGATTTGAACAATTACCATCATTAACAGCATAAATACTCGATGTTTGCAATCTGTACTATACAGGGAAGCAAACATGTTCCCAAACCCGAATGTAAGAGCAAAGAAGATCTCTTCCAACACATACACACACACAGTACCTCGCTTTATCTTCAGAACCAAACCAAAAAGGAAGAAAACCATCTCTCAAAATTGCAAATTTACCTCTTCTCTCAGTGAGCAACATAACGATCGTTTGCACTTTTGTTTCACCTACAATATTTTACAAGCTTAATCCTATTTAGCCAAAGAAGCCATCTTACTAAATTTTCAGAGAGAGAGAGAGAAGAACTCACGTAGAAGTGTAAGACTTGGATAGAGAGGAGTTGATATAATCATCACCATAGCTTTTCTCCCTCCGGCGATTCCTGCAAAATCCAATTGAGTTCTCTCTGCGTTTAATATCATGGATAATTATGTTTTGCCCCCGAGTTTCCTTTTAATAACCAATACGTCCACGTCTTCATAACTTTGACTCCAATTTAATAAGTTAGAAATTCATTTTATTCAACCATATAAACTTGAAACAAAGAGAGTGACAACTCAAGATTCTCATCAACAATGCCGATAGATAAAAATTACAATAATAATACAAGTAATGAAGCAATAAATGGTGGTAAGTGTCATCTGAAATGGCTGTTTCTGATCATACCAGTGCCTCCTCCTCCTCCTCTAGGTTGTTCACCGGATACAAGCTTCTGCAACCGAATTTGTTCCCGAATTTTGCTATGAACTCGCCGGCTTTTCTATCAACCTCATTATGGTCATGGCTCGCATTGCTTTGACTTTCCCAAGCAGCTTCTTCCTCTTCCTCTAAAGTTACTTGAGGTTGTTGCTCGGCCTCTGTCTCTTCCATAGCAACCTCTTCTGGCTCAGATTTAGCGCGAGTTTCTGAACTCTTCTCTTGGTGCAGTACAATTGATAGTTCTTCTTGTCGTTGTCTTCTCGATTTCGTTCTTCCTCGGCTTTCTACTTTAGCTTCTGCCCGATCATCAGATGAATCTCCATCTGCCTTTAGATCTTTCCCTTGGCGATCAGATCTTACGGTCCTCACAGACTTTCCTCTCAGTGATACATTACTAGAAGCTCTCCAAGAACGTGATTCAAGTCTCGGACTATTTGATTTCAATTCCTTGTCATTACCACGAAGGTCCTTTTCCTGGGCTTATCTGAATGCACAGTGTCATCTTTTAAGTTTCTTGTGACATCCTTCTCCGGCAAAGCGTCACGTTCCCCTCGTGAAGAATGCATTGAACGCCTTGAAGCTTTAGCATTCGTTGGCTGGAACGATACCTCCAGAGCAGGAAAAGATTCACTGAATTCCTCATCTTTTGCAGAGTCTTCCGCTGGTAGCTCCAAAGAGTCGTGACTCCTTCCATTTTTGACCCTCAGATTGTTATTGTTGGCCTCTGATCCTTTCCCGATATTGTCTTCAAGCAAATGGCCATTACTCTTTTGGTGAAGATTCCGTCTCCTAGTTGTGGAGTCATCCACGGGAGATGAGATGGACTCAGGAGGGTAGGATCTGCGAGATTTGTTCCCTCTGCGGGAACTTTCAGCAGTCAAATTAAGTGATTTAGATCCCCGTTCCATCCTCCTGTATCTGTCTCTGACTTTGCTCCCTTCCAGTTCATCTTCAAAGCCCTTCCTTACACCCTCCTCTAACAACGAACCATCACTGTAATGCCGAGAATGTGAGGCACGCCTATGAGTATCATCGGTTACTAATTCTGGCAAACGCCTGTGAGTATCATCGATCACTAATTGTGGCGATGGTGGAGATGAAGACAAAGACGGTGATGGGGGCAAGGATGGCGAACTAGACCGTGTTGAACCCTGAAGACTCTGTTCCTTGACCAATTCTTCCACATTTGAGTTTAGAGACTCCTGAGAAACAGAACGAGAAGGGGAGAATCTGCTCTGAGTATGGGATGCAAGACTAGTTTGCGATGAAGAAGAAGCAGTAGACCGGGAAGAAGATACCGATTTGCGAGTCGTAAACTGAGTTTCATCAACAGATTGAGGATAAAACTCAGAAGGGTAGTTGTCTCCCATTCCCATCATTTCAGGTGTAAAATGCCATGGAACAACAGGTGAAGTGGGAGCAGCCACGACCTCATCAGGCAATAACAAAGACTCAGCTTCCCCATTTACAGCTCCATCAGAAAAGGAGTTATTATTATCTTCAGGAGCTGCAGTAGTATCTCTCAAAGCAGACCTTAAACTCCTAATCGGCAAGCCTAAAGGCTGGTGAACAACGTGACCATCAAGACCATAAGCTGGTCGAGCAACCACAACCTTAGATTTTCCC
Source organism: Camelina laxa (assembly GCA_024034495.1). Taxonomy (NCBI): domain Eukaryota; kingdom Viridiplantae; phylum Streptophyta; class Magnoliopsida; order Brassicales; family Brassicaceae; genus Camelina; species Camelina laxa. Next base: position 6,206,161 of record CM043882.1, on the reverse strand, counting down.
TGAAAATATTGGGAACTCCAAGCTCTGACTTCATTGGTTTGACTAGCACCACCACCACCATATTCAGTCGATTCTTCCAATTCGGTTTCAACAACAGCAAAAGACTCAGATTTCAGAACCACAGGAGCTCGAGCACTACTGGCATTATTAATGGAACGAGTCTCACTCCTCACATCAACAAAATCAGAAGAATGATGATTCTCATCAAACTGGAAGATTGTAGAAACGTAAGACAAAGAAGAAGAAGAAGACTCATCTAGACTAAAATCAAGAGGGGATTCAACAGTCCTACGGCTAAACAAACCATAAGCAACAGCAATGCCGACGAATAGGAGGTGAATGAGTTCCCAGAACTTGGTGAGCACAGTCTCGCCGACGAAATCGGGGGCTTGAGAAGGGAATAAAGGCAAGGCGAGGAGAAAGAGAGCGAATAGAACAGACTTACAGAAGAATCCTCCTCCTCCTCCGGTGGATTTAGAACGGGGCTGAGTGGTAGACGGCGGCGGAGGAGAGCGACGCTTGGTGTAGGGATTAGGAGACGCCATTGTCGAAGAATTTGAGATCGATTTGTCTCTCTGTAGCGGAGTGTGGAATTGGATAAATTAGGGATTCGTTGGGGGTTGTATGTGAAGAAGGAATGAAGAAGACTTCGAAGCGACGTAAGAGACAGATCTAACATTAATAAAAGCTGTGAGAGAGAGAGAGAAAGAGTGAGAATGGAAACTATCTGAACTATAAAGCAAAAGAAGAAGACGAAGCCCCCCCCCGCTCGTCACAAACATCCGTGATTTACGGAACTGACCTTGGCTTCATCTGCTCCATAAAATTCAATACATACGACGTCGTGTTACTCTTCCTTTCATAAAATATCCAAAAAAGCTAGTCATCCAAATCATATTACTTATTTACACAACAAAGCTTCACTGATACACCCAGGAAGAAAAATATCTGAAGATGGTGTTAATGACTCTCCCCCCAAATCATACAATTCGTCTCCGGCTATTACCATGTTGGAGTATGCGGACCTAGGTTACATGCATCTTGTTTATAATATATATATGGTTTTACATCACTAAACATGAGCACAATCCCTGCAAGTTTGTTTATATATCACATAGAGAAGCATACTTTGTTACCATATACTCTGAGAATGATGCTAAAGTACTCCAGTTAAAGTCCTGGAATGTTCTTCTGTAACCTGTCCAACAGTAACTCACATGACCAATTGACAAAGTTCATATCTAATCATCTATATGAATAATATATACAGATACATACAAGGTCAACAAATCAAATATCACATAAGTTCCAAGTTAAGTAATTGTGGGGGAAGAAATCAATCTATAAACTCTTACAAACTTCCGGATAAGAAGAATTTGAATTTCTCAAAAAGAAGTAAAAATTTAAGAGTAAAAAGACAATTCTTTTGAACTCTATAAACAAGAATTGTCCTGAAGCTTAGACTAGCCACAATTATGTATGGAAACAGCATCAACCGGATAAGACACAACTGTATGGGATTTTGAAAATTTACCATCATTCACTAACCGCTTCATAGCAAATTTTTCTTATTTACCCTTTTTAATAGCGAATTTTATAACTTTACTTATTATGCTGAATGGAAAAACTGAATTAAACATAAAAGCCCGCTTTTCGCCGTGTGTTAAAAAGGGTGAATTGAGCATAAACTATTAAATTTGGATGATTTCAGAACTTTTGATATAATATTGGACTGTTTTAGATATTTAGAGGAAACTACATATAAAGAAAAACGTGGCGAAAAGAAAGAGCTTCTTCTTCGCCGTCTCTGTGCGGCCCTGACGAGAGTGCTCTTCCTCTTCCTCTTCTTAACTATTAACAATGACGGAGGAAGAGGTAGCGATGGAAGTGGAAGCTTTAGAAGCTGTTTACGGCGAAGACTGCGTCATATTGGATTCTTATCCTCCTCATCTTCACCTCCATATGAAGCCCCGTACCGCCGAGATCTCTTCTCAGCAGGTTTTTTGTTCTCTGATTTGTTCTTCGAATTTACTTATTGAGATTGTCAGCTTTAGGGCTCCGAATTTTTGTTAGATTATGTGATCGTCCAAATCAGTAATTTTGAAATTTCTACCGTATATTAACATTGTTTATGCTCTCTGCAGTTTGTGGAAGCGGTTGTGAGAATCCAAGCATGTTCTAAGGTATGTTATGGTGTCGATTTCATTATCCTGGAGCTTCTTTTTTGGAAAACGATTGAGCTAAAAGTATCATTCTTTTGTTGTAACAGTATCCAGATGAGCCGCCTCGAATTAGTCTGATTGAATCCAAGGGTCTTGATGAGCATAGGCAAAAGCATTTGATTGACATAGTTCAAGAGAAAGCTTCTGAGTTATCATCTTCTTTAATGCTTGTTGAACTTTGTGAGGTAAGCAACTCTTTATGTTTTCTTGTATACTAACTACTGTGCTGTGTCAAGCATGCTTTTATGTGAATCTCATTATTAACGATTAGTAGATTTAGCGTTATGTAAAGGAAATAAGTCGTACGCAGATGAAAAAAAAAAGACTTAAGTTTGCTGAATCACAAGCAGACAATGTGTGTATGTGTATTTGTAAGATATGCATATGTAATCTGGTTAAGATTAGAATTCTCATGTAGTGTACTAAACTTATATGTTTCTAGGAAGCAGTTGAGAGGCTCACAATTATGAATCACCCGGACGGAGATTGTCCACTGTGTTTGTATCCATTATTCCCTGAGGATGACGGGAGTAAACAAATGCCATTTATGAAGCTCATGTCTTGTTTTCATTGTTTTCACTGGTGAGGAATTGTTAGCATCTGTTCTTACAATTCTCTTAGTTTGGGATTATATTCCAATGTTATAAGGTGTCTAATTGTCCTTTATTGATTTCAAGTGATCAGTGAGTGCATCATTAGGTGGTGGAACTGGCTTCATGCACAGAAAGATGCTGATTCGAAATCTGGTGACGCTTTACACACGCGTAGACGATCAAGTGCTCGAGAAGGTTTGTATCATACGGTTTTGACAGAAAACTGAAAAAGATAGCGGTTCTCCAAAAGGGAGTTTCACAAATAATCTAAGGAAATAAGTATTGCAGGTCATTCTGGATCAGCAGATAAAAGCTTGGGAAACTGTCCAGTGTGCCGCAAAGTATTTCATGCGAGTGATATTGAACATGTTCTTGACTTAGTTGGTACTCAATCACCTCAACAGGTGAGTGAGCCATCTACACCAGATCATTTCTTTGTGTTTGCATTGTTTCGACCTTTTATCCACAATTCGAGATTCAACTTTTATTCTTTCCTCTATTGACTTTATCAGCTTACATGCTTTGGACCAAACAGGATTCTAGTTTGATACAAGGTGAGGACGAAGATCCGCTGCTCCAGTCAGACTCAGAGAAAATTAGAAGAGAGCGGTTTGAGTCTATTCTAAAGACGCAGGAAGAAAAAGGCGGTTTGGTTCAGCCAAAGAAAAACATATCGGTTGTGCCTGGTATGTATCTTCCTCCGCCAGCCCCTGCATCATCTTCACCAAACGAAGAAGAAGAAGCTAGTCAAAGCCAAGAACAAGGAGAAGAAGAACCCAAAGAAGCTGAATCAGAGTCAAACGCTAGCAGCTCTGCCAACAGAAGAGGTCGAGGCAGAGGGAGAGGCCGAGGCCGGGGACATAATGGCAACAGAAGGAAGCAGACTTTGCAAGATCCAAGAAAACCAACGAGGCAATGGGTGCAGAGAGCAAGAGAAGGTGACAACTAATTAATTATTCGAATCTTGTATGATGCATCAAACTCGAACTCAAACACAAGAGTATATAACTTCATAAACTGGCGGGAGAAATTATGATATATTCGGCAAAAATGTTTCTCTTTTACCAATTTGTAAGCTTCTCTGAGTCTCTGAGCATGTGTATTTGTTTATGTCAATTTAGCTTAGAAGAAGAAGAAGAAGATACGGTGTCGTAATAAAATTGGGCCTCAGTGTCCATTGGGCTTGAGTTTAATGGCTTACTAAGTGTTAATAGACATAGCAGAACACATAGCTTAACCGGTTTTATGATCAGAGATTAATATTATTATAGCTTAACCGGTTAGTGATCTGAGTTCGGAATTCAATATCGCCGGCGATTTCTGCTCATCTGTTCGATGTCCTCTCCGTCTGGGGTCGCCGATCTCTTGGCCGCGCTTGCTCACCGGCTTAAGAACAGTAATCAATCGTTCGAAGAAGAACCGGAAGAGTCTACTTCCTCTATGGGACTAGCTATCTCGGAGCTTAACCGATCTCTGACTCTGGACATCGGCGGCGAGGAGTCTGGGTTTAAGGTTATGGAAGCAGCGTTATCTCTAATGTGCTTCAAGGCACCTCAGGTTAGTTATTTTGATTGAAATTCTGGATTTTGGCATTGTTTCTACTACTACATATGTGCGTGAGTGATTCTCTTATTCAAAATTTTCTTACTCAGGTATTTGATTCGGCGATTGAGTATCTGGTTCGAACCATTGTTTGCACCTTATCATCTTCAAGGAATTGTAAGGTTCTTAGGTATCGAAACGAGGAAACGTTACAGTTTGGGAGCTCTTATTTACCTCGCTGCTCTGAAGAATTGATCCAAGTCTCTAAGGATATTATTGATAAATTGGGAGAATCAAACGGTGAGCTTTGATTTGGCATTTCCTCTTAATCGTTTCTTCTTTCATATTTTTATCTGACTTGGAACTGTTTATAGGAAGATTGGCTACAGAAATGTTCCAAGCTGTTGTAAGATCGGCAACTTCAACATCATGCAGCTCGCATAGAAAGTTAGAGGATGGAAGAAATAGGGCTGTCTCAAAGCTTCTTCCTTTCTTACCGAGAGAATCATCTATAGAAAACCACGAGATACCTCTGAGGTTGGATCTCTTGTACTGTTTCTATCCCAAGCTACGTTAGTTTACGTATAACTTGTGAAACTGAAGCCGCAGCTTCTGAGATGTTTTCTCTGTTGTTTCAGAAAAAAAAGGTAGACCGGTCTGACACTTTTTGATGATCAGGATCCTGTTCTGGTATCAAGATCCGTTGTCTTTGAAGGAAGATGTTTCCAGAATCTTGAAAGATGTGGTGGAAAGGCCTTTCCTTTGTCTAAAGAAGGAGCTTCTCGAGAGGGCAGAGTGGCGCGATATTGTCATCTGCTTAGTGCTATCTCCTTCTATGTTTATCAACACTAGAGCGCTTTTACATAAGTGGCTTTTGCTCACGTGAGTTCCTATCCAATTTATGCCATGGAAATTTACAGTAGTAGACACATGTAACCTAATGCTGTATCATCTATAGCTTTCCATCTGTCTTACTTTCTGATGCAATTTCATGCTTAACGCCAGGGGACTTGCTTCTGTCTTTGAAGTACTTGCTGGTTTGGTCTCTGCAATAGTGGACACTATTTCAAGACCGTCGTTGTGGGGTATACCGGTGGAATTAGCTTCCATGTTGCCATTCTCTGATACATACTTCCCTTTCCAGTGTCAATTTCTGAGAATCTTGGCTGGTCCTCTCACCTCCAAGTCTCTCCTAATGTTAGCTCATACTGTCAGTAAACCATCTGCTGTTCCTGGGCAACAAGGACGGAATGCTTATTGTAAGCCTACTCCAATAAATGCTCAAGCATTAGATGACAAAACCGAATGGTAACTTTACATGATAATGCAAATTGATTTCCTCATGTTTGATCTACATGTTTCATATATACGTGTGTGAGAGTGGTTTTTGACTGATGTTGTATCTTCTGGCAGGGCTTTGGCTATTAACTTCCCAGATTGGTTTTATTTTGCTTCTGCTATGCTCTTCTCAGATGGAAAATCGTTGGAAAATATTCACCGTAGATACACTTCAAAAGTGACTGATTGTAGACAAGCATGTGATGCGGAAGATCTCTCCATTGCTGCGGCTACATACATTGCTTGGATACTAAACCCTGTAACTGGAACCATTCAAGAATCACTAAGTAAGTCTCTCATTAGAGTCTCAGAGATATGTATCAGTAAATGTTCCGGCTCAGAAGCACATGGTAGTGAGACTATAACTGGCAAAAGAAAGAACCCAGATAAGCTCGTTTCTGGCAAAATAAAGGCTTCCAGTATTGTGGAAGACCTATTGAGAGAATATGAAAATCAAATCACCAGTTCAGTTTCTTATGAATTGGATTCTCAGAAAACACATACATCTGTCAGCTCTGGCCTCCAAAACAATTTTTTGGTAAGAAGAGTGGTGGTTGGCGTACTGTTTGGTTCTCCTTATTCAGTAACAGATGAGGAGTATGAACTTGTTCTGCACTATGCTGCAACTGGGAAGATTATCGCCTTTAAGAAATCACGGAGTACTGGATTCAAACAAGGAAAGGGACTCTGTAGAATATCTGCTTTACTGTCGAATGAGATTACCAAGGAGGAGGCTATTGAAGGCACACTTCTTGTTTTCAACTTAACCGACACTTTGGAGAGTATGTGTGTATCAAGTTTTGAAGCTGAAGAAGACGTCGAGGAGTTTATTAACCATTTTAAGCTAAGATCAAGCAAGTACTTGGTCAAATGCATAGATCACCTGATACAACTTCACTGTAAAGAAGATGGAGATCCAATACTAATTGACATTAATATCAGACTGCTACAATGGAAAATAAAAGGACTAGAAGATCCACATTTCGACAAAGTTCTTGATGATATCGCTGCTAAGTTAGCCTGCAAATTCTTGCCCGTATAACTGTCACCATTTATCCTTACCTGTGTCATATTTGGTGGTGCACATAATTTTTGGGAAAATTGTGATCAGAGGTGAATTGTTTAAAGCACTCACACGACTGGTATGAAGATGGTGTACAGGTAATTGAAATTGACTGCCTTCTTTGGTCTAATTTCTAAATAGTAACACAATCATACGTGATAAGCCAGTTTAGTCTTCAAAGTAGCAACATTCTCAGCAAATTTTAAGTTGTGTGCCTGAATGTCGTTGGTTGTCTATAATAATATGTTGCCACCTCTAAATAGGATCTAGTGCACTAGTTTGTTTAGAGCTTAAAGTTTTAAGTTGCTGGCTATCATATTTTATTATCAAGGGAGCTCTAAATTGAATGTATGCACATGGGTGATGAGACATATGACCTGCAATTTTTTTTGTGTGATCATAATGACATATTTACCTTTACCCTTAATATTTCAGCTCCACAACTGAGAGTATTTGATCTGCCTGGACTGGACCAGAGGATTGTGGACAATTTAATGTTGAGTCTCGGAGCCACTTCACTTGACAACCACAAAACAATAAGGTTTTCAACAGTTTTGACCGGATTGAAATAATATAGATTCATTGTAATGATTTTCCCTAGGTTCAAATTGTAATTTGTTTCTTGGATTTCGGGTAGGTATGCGCACCAACTCAATGCCATAACTGCCGGCCACAGTGCCTTCTGCTAGCCAGGGCATCTGAGTTTCGTTATCGCAAGCCCCTGAGAGTTGCAAAAGGCATATGATCCAGAGACGCGAGTACATGTACTTGGGTTTTCCCATTGAGGCTTTTTTAATCATGTTGTTTAATATTTATTATCAGACCTTATGCTTAAAATAGTCATTACATTGACCTTCAGACTAATTGTATGGACGCCAGCCAGGTCTAGGCTTTCATATGGAAAGAGATAAATATTTTTCCAGCCTTTTTGTTTGTTTCCGTTGTGTGGATCTTTTTTTATCCTCAAACAGTAAAGGGATAAAGACAAGAGGGGACATGGGAGAGATTCTGTCTATTAGGTTCTGGGAGGGACACAAGGTAAGAAGAAGACACAGAGAAGATCCGGTAAAATCCTGATTTTAACAAAACCATGTGGTTTCACTTTCAGACAAGAAATGAAGAGTTGTCAGATGCGAACTAGAGAGAGAGAGAATCCGATGGAAACAGACCCCACACCCCAGCCACTTGGAATTGACGATAAATATCACAGTCACAGAGATTATTTACCCCCTCTTTAGTTTCTTGCTCACAGTTATAGCCTTACAGGTTTTTTACCCTTCAATTTTCAGTAGATAAAACCCCAAAATCTACAAAAGGTGACCAAATTTTGTCTGAATAAGAACATAATAGAAGTTATATACATATCCAGAATCGTTTGACCAAAAAAAAAAAAAAAAATACATATCCAGAATCAAAGCGACGCCCTCAGTTTCAAAATTTCGTTTATTTACATTCTCCTTATAATAAATAAAAATGTATTCAACCGTTTCTTGATGAAACACAATAACTGACCTCACATTGATGCTACAAGACATAATTAAGGGCAATAAAACAAGAGTCATACTTTAAGTTTTAAAGAGTTGAAGCTTTGTTACTGTAACTCTATATGACTATCAAGATATATGTGTATATAATATCAAAGTCCTATTTGATAGAGTATGAGCGAGTGCATACCGTTTGGAGAGACTCCATGAACAAAGCAGAAAAACTTGTTAACGACTGGAACACACCAGGCAACCCTGTCTGCAGATTATTCAAAGTCATGGCTCTTGTCACTTCTATTGCCTTTGAGTATTTCAGCATCTCTTCCTCTACTCTCCTTTGGCAAGCTGCGAGCTCCAATTTTTTATCGCTTAGTGGGTCTCGAGCGTCTAACATGTGTTCGCTATCGGGTCCTGAATCTGGTAAACCGGCACCGACCATTGAGTATGACTGGTAATATTTCCTCTCTAGGTTTCTAAGCGTAGAAGCTTTCTTCTCGAGCTCTTTTGATGCTGATTCTGTTCTTTTCTTTATCTTATGTTCATCAGCTTGTTTTGCGGATATCACATGCACAACGTTGATAAAGCTTTTGATTGCCTCGGATGCGACTGTATCGGGAACACGGTCTAGAGCGAGTTTCCACTCATCGCAGAAGGCGTAAGCATTGAGCGGCTCTTTATGATGATCGGTGGCATCTTCTTGGCAAACTGGGAGAAGGGTTAGCTTGAACCAGGTGTGAACTGAGAGTATGAAGTCACGTTGGAATTTAATTAGACGACTGAAACTGGTGTGCCAAGAAGAGACAGCTGATTCCAAGTCACGTGTTGCTTGTCGGTGTAGCTCAGAGGTTGATTCACCTTTGCCTGATCTGTTAATGAGCCCCCGGACTTGCTCCACAATGCTGTTCTGAGTCTCATGGTATTGATGCATAGATTTCCACATGTACATAAAGCTACATCAGGTGAAAAAAATACACAGATTAATGTCTGCAATAGTATACTGCTTCTTATAGTTTATTGCCTATAGGTTATACTGCCTCTTAAGTCTTAACTATGAGACACAATTACCAATTTCAGCAACTTAGTATACTTTGGCAAGATAATAAACTATAAAACTTCAAAAGGCTAAGAACTAAACTGTAACAATAGATAAGAGAGGTAAGAGACCTTTTTGTCTCACTCTAAGCACGTCAAGGACCACAAAATTCTAAAACGCATGGGCTCATTATTGTTCACCTACACTTACCAAGTCCACAAGATTCTTCTAAAGATAAGAAAAGTAGGTGGAAATAAATAGGATACTAAATTTAAGACAGCAAATGGGTAAGTAATGATTGCTTGCCAAAAATGTCAAATTCAAGAAAACTGTGGGATCACAAGATAACATCAAGCAAGGAGTGATTCAGTTATAGAGATAGAGAAAAATTACCCATGACAGAGCTCAACGAGTTGTGGAACGAGGTCAGTATCACGGAGACGGATTATGGCAGTAGATGTGGTTGTAACAGCTTGAGAAGTAACAATTATCAATGACTGTAACCTCGTTATAGAGGCCTTTGTCTTGTCTAGTTTAGCTTCATCCTCCCCTTTATACTCTTGGCTTTGAAGTTGTGCTAACTTCTTCTCATGTTCAATCTTGAAGCCTTCTCTAGCCTGGAAAAAAATCATCAGTTACCAACAGTCAATTGACAAAATTCATCAAACTAAAAACCTACAAAGACTTTCATTTGGACAAACTGTAAAAGGACCTTAATTTCTTCATAGAGCTTCTTCTCCCATGCCAAGAGACGGTCAAGAGTGGAACAAAGACTCTTCGAACTATTTGGTTGATCCAACGCCGTCGTGTCTATCCTGTACTTGACTGACAATGGTGGCTTCGAGGTCCATGTCGAGCTCAAGGTGCTTAATATACTACTAGAATGAATCACCGTTTCTAATAACACAAAATTCACAATGTTACAAACTCAATATCCATCAAAGCATGCATAGTTCCAAGTTACCAAAAAGAAAACAGAACTCACTCTTCAACTGGCTGAAACTGCGATCGAGCTCAGCTCTACCAAGCTCAAGCATCTGAGACACTTGATCTCCCGAAGCAGCGGCCTTATCGAAATTCTCCGTAATCGCATCAACGATTTCTTTCAAATCCTTATGCCTAACCACCATGTTCATGTCAGTGATCTCTCTTCCACCTCTATAGCTACCAGAATATATCGTCGCATCATCGTCTTTATCATATTTTCCTTGTTCAGCGCCGCCGTATTCTCGCGGCATTGGTGAAGGTTGCTGATGATGATGCTGTCTCATCGAATTACTTCTCACCGTAGATCCACCAAACTCGGAGCGAGTCTCTACCTCAGAGATCGACTCTCTCTCATCATCTTCTTCCTCATCGGAGCTCGTGGTGCTGTAATGATCGTGATCTTCCCATTCACTACAATGTACTTCCTCTCTCTCTGTCTCCGTCTCCGTCTCCTCCTCCGCCGCATGGCTCACTGATTCGAACTGCTTCAGCTTCTGCTTACTAGGGTCGAAGAAATCATACTCTGACCTCTCTGTTTCAGTATCCTCATCTTTGAAGCGATCATCGGAGTTTTGTTTCTTCTCTTGAGCCTTCCGATTGAAAAATTCGGAATCCGGAGGTGACGGAGGGTAAAAATTCTCCCAGTTCCAGACGGAGGAGGCCGCATGAGAAGGAGTAGCGGAGTAAGTAGAGTTCTGATAAGCAGCTCCGGGATAAAAGTTCGGCATGAAACTGGATCTCTCACTCCTCGGAGAAGACGAAGGACTTGACTCCGAGAGTATATGAGGCAGCTTAGGTTTCGGTGGCTGTTTCCGCCGTCGATTTGAAGAGACGGAATTAACTGAAGAAGACTGCTTGGTACTACTAGCAACAGAGGGAGACATCGGAGGAGGCGACGGAGGAAAACGTGGAGGGACGAATTTAGCCGGAGATGGTTCAGAAAGCGAAGGAGGAGGAGGATGGAGGAAAACGGCCGGAGTTTGATCCGAGACAGAAAGAGGCTCACCGGCGGCGAATGAAGAGAGAGCAGATCCAGTGAGACGAAGAGATCGACAGTAATCGGCGTGAGAGGCGGCGAGATGATGACGAGCGTAAACAGCTTCTTTCATGAGACGGCGGCGATCCTTACAACGCCGTACAGAATCTTCGTTATCGAGCTTGGACGCCGCACATCCCATGGCTGGCGGCTTATTTCTTCTTCCTTCTCCTTCAGGTTTCTTCTACGTTACGGTGGCGGCGCGTGAACCTCACGTCGGCTCTGCATTATTTCACAGCAGAGAGAAAGCTAATATAGCTGTTTCCAGATTTTGCCACTACACTGCTACTTACTACACTGTACACTACTCTCTCTACTTTTCTCATATTTATTGGCAAAAATAAAATAAAAAACATAACCGACAAGAAAAAGTTTATTTAGCTTTCGGTTTCTTTTTTTCTGTTAGTTAAAAATTAAAAACTGTAAAAAAATAAAAATACGACATTTTTTCTGACACATTGATTAACGGTTACCAGAACGTACATTACAATATTATTGTTAATCATAATTATTAATTTGTTCATCAAAAGAACCTCTATAGTAGTATATTGTAACAGTAACACACAACAAAAGGACAACTTTGTAATTAAGAAAAGAAAAAACTAAAAAAGGGTCGTGGATGTGAAGCTTCTGGGCTAAAGGTCCAAGAGGAAGAAAAAGCACCGATAAAAGTGGGGAAAAAAACGGCAGGGTGGTGAAAAGCTGGAGCTAAAAACGGTGAAAAGTGTTACTTTCCTCTTCGAAGAAAAAAGTCTTTTTAAATGAATAGAACAAAACCACATGCATTTTTTCCTTTTTCCTTTTTAAGCTTTCTAGTGTCTATATGACCCAATCACTTTGTTCCAAAAGAGTCATCATCACCGCCTATATGACCGACCTTCCTTTAAAAGAGGCTCTTTTATAAAGGACCAATCAGGCATCTAATTCGTCTGCTTCGAAAATACATGTGACCCTCTTCTCGTTCTCTTGTGTATCTTCTTCTCCAATACTGAGAACCGAAAATAAAAGACATTGTTTTATTTATTTATTTGCTCGCATTCCATTGCATTCATTTCATTTCATAATATTGTATGTGGTTCACTTAATAAGTATATATTGAAATAATCATAGAGAACAAATGAATTGCTATTTCTTGAAAAGTTGCATAGAGATGTTGCAAATAAGTACATATTTACAAACTAGGCTAACACATTAATAATGATTTTAGAATGGGTCCTTAAGGGTGGAAGAAAATAATAAAGACAGAGTCCAGGAAGTGGAGGCCCCAACAGCAAAGAGAATAATTCATCTTTCGACTGAACCCCTTGAAGTAGTCATATTTTGGTTGAGAAAATGTGATGTGTGACACTTATATATACGTAACAGTGGATGACCATTTCATACAAAATACCTAACGAAAATTTGTAATACAGGTTGCCATAAAAAAACTCAATTGAAAATTATTCAATTTTAATTTCTTTCCATATTAAATCGAACATCCAAATAAAAAAAAACTGAAAAAAAGAAGGGAATTGGACAAGTGACCGTTACGACTACATCTACAGGTGATGTATGTGTATAGTAAATAGTAAAAGGCTCTTGCCACCCAACGTCTTAAACGTGTTAATGCTATGAACGTGGAATACATTCAATTGTGGAATACATTTTTTTTTTTTTTTTTTTTTTTGAGGATCAATGGTGACTTTGATCGATCGCGTTTGTTATTACTTGAACCCTTCAATCCAATTTTGGCAATGATCAAGTTTTTTTTTTTTTTCTTATCTTAAGTGTAGTAGTCTTCTCACTCGTCTAATCTCGTGGTACATATAAACTGACTTGACTTAATTAAGTTGCCCACCGGTTGTTCGTCAAATTTCCCAAATGAAAATTCGTCAAATTCATTCTATGTTCTTTTTGTGGCAGATTATGTTTACTACATTCTGCAACTTCGTTAATGTACTTACAAGGAAATCTTTATTCTTCATGAACTGTGTCCCATTCTTTTCCAAATTTTGCTTCTTTACTGACTTTAGAGTTAAGACCAGCCTAGAGTCTGACAACTTGTTATTGGTTTACATCTTTTACGACCACTTGTTGGATATATATGTAACTTCTCAATTGGCTTACCCTTTTCTTTATCAGACAAAGAGGCTAAATGAAGTTTGCTCAGTTAACCGACCAGTTCACGAGTGGCACAGAAACCATTGTTTTCGGGTTCAGCTACTGCATGAATCAACAGTTCCAATATAGTTCAATGGAAAAACTACAGGACCATGGGAAGCTTTTTATGTTGATGACAGGCTTTCTCGATTTGAGATTATTGATGCCTTTATATGTATACCTTCTTGACCAATTTGTCTGATGTCACATCCAACAAGGTACACCACATTTCACCCCTTAATTTTAATTATCTTCCCGTAATTTGGTACGGCCATGGGATCTTGCTCTTAGCATCTATCTAATTAAACTATAAGAAAACAGAAGAAGGCAAGAAACTTGTCCAAAAGACGTTCCGGCTAAATAAATTGTTGTTGTCCACTAAATGGTTCTTTTGTCTTCTGAAGATTTATATGGTCAAATATAAAACTTGTTATATATTATAATATTCTTGATTTTTTGCTATAATGGAGGGTGTTAAGCTCTCAAGAATCTCCGAATATCCTGATTAGCGTAAACAATAAAAAATATATCCCAAGATCATGGATTACCACTACTATCTTGATTTGTTTATTATAGAAATTTTACAATTTTGAGAGAGTTTCCTTTCACGTTCTAAGAATAGGACCGTTTGTTGTGCTACAATAATGCGATTAACGGTGACATAAAGAATTTTTGATCAAATTATTCGACGCGTGTGCCAATTGTTTTTTTTTGTTTGTCCCTCTAATCTTTTCAATAGGCAAAAACAGAGGTCAATGCTTCTTTGCTTGGCTCGACCTTAGACATTAACATCTTCTTAGTCAGAATCTTTTTGACTTTTGAGAATTGTTCTTCTCCTGATTGCTAGGAGCACGAGTTACAATCTAGGTTTCTTTACCGAGGTAAAAATGTTAACAAAGAGAAAACAAACTTAAGGAATAGGGCTAATTTTTTATTATATCCAGTAGTGTAATGCAGTTTAGTTTAGATTTATTACTTCCCTAATGCCGGTAGATGCTGAGAGAGGCTACTCCTTCTACGTCTTCAAATGTACATTGGTAAATGAATATCTCAGATCTTGTTTTTTTTTTTTTTTTCATCCTTATTTTAGTTTACATTTTTACGGTAACAACAATGACAATTAAAATAAGAAGAAATATTGAATGATGTTGTGAATGAGTCAGCTTTCTTCCTGCATTGGGTTAATCAGGCCGGCAAATCTTTGAACTCGTTATTATATAGACCTTATTGTCTTCTTTATATGTTGCCTCCATTACACATTCGTCTCAAGTCCCCGATTTGCCCTTGGTTTTAAAAGCTTGTCTTGTTTCCTTTGTGAAGGGCTAACGGGTGATGCTTTGGTGAAGGTTTTTTCTGGTCCTCATTGGTAAGTGTTTATTCTGCATTTCTTGTCTTTTTTTGATTAACGTCTGCATAGATTTCAAATTATTACCTTTTCGTTTGAGTTGAGTATGTAGAAGAAAGTGTTATGCTTGATGTTGATGATAAAAAAGTGGCCTTGTATTATCTTCAGGAAGAAGCAAAATATGTAGTCTTTTAATGTTGAATTAATTAATTACCTGCCATTGTAGATTTCATAACTGAGTTTTAGTAACTTCCGGCTCAAGCAAAAAGGAAGTTCGATATGACGGACATATCAGAATCTCTCAAGGCTATCACCACGGAGAGCGTTGATTTGGTATGTGATTTTTAATACCTCGCCACTTTTTTTTGTTTGCAGATATTTGCTTTGGATAGCTATTTAAGTAAATTATAGAAACTATGATTGACTGCTATTTCTCGTGGATCGTTGCAGGAAAATGTTCCCGTTGAAGAGGTTTTTCAACATCTCAAATGTACGAAAGAAGGGTTGACCACCAATGAAGTGCAGGAGAGGCTTACCTTGTTTGGTTACAACAAACTTGAGGAGAAAAAGGTTAGAAAGATATAATTTTTCAATCTCGCATTCATCCATTACCTTTCTTATTCTCTCTCTTTTAATGTTGATCTCTCTTTTTATTTGGTTCTGCAGGAGAGTAAGATACTCAAGTTCTTGGGGTTCATGTGGAATCCACTTTCATGGGTCATGGAAGCTGCAGCCCTCATGGCCATTGGTCTTGCACATGGAGGAGTACGTCTTTTGTTCCTTCTCATGACTCCGTTCATTATTCAACAATACATAAATACATGAATTGTTGATGGTCTCGGCTTACTGCAGATTCTTAAAACAATTTAAAGACTGATGAAACTAATTTGTCTTAACTGTTCAGGGAAAGCCACCGGATTATCACGACTTCGTGGGTATTGTGGTTTTACTTTTGATAAACTCGACAATCAGTTTTGTAGAAGAAAACAATGCTGGAAATGCAGCTGCGGCTCTCATGGCTCAGTTAGCCCCTAAAGCCAAGGTTTTTATCCCTTTTTGTTGTGTTCATTTAAAATTTGATTGTAGTAGATTACTTATAAATCATCTGTTTTAGTCCATCCGCGATGGGAAATGGAACGAGATAGATGCAGCTGAGTTGGTTCCAGGAGATATAGTTAGTATCAAACTGGGAGATATCATTCCTGCTGATGCTCGTCTTCTTGAAGGAGACCCTTTAAAGATTGACCAGGCAAGTTCAACTTCTATATATGAGAATATCATAGCTTTGCATCCTTTATCTCTCTTTCGACTAATCTTGGCTACTATTATATTCTCTCCAGTCAGCACTCACAGGTGAATCTCTTCCGGTGACCAAAAATCCCGGTTCTTCAGTGTACTCTGGTTCAACTTGCAAGCAAGGTGAAATTGAAGCAGTTGTTATTGCGACTGGTGTCCACACTTTCTTTGGAAAGGCAGCTCATCTTGTGGACAGTACCACCCATGTTGGCCACTTCCAAAAGGTTTGTTCACACTTTAGAGTAAAATAAACTTTTCAAAGTGAGTCAGTGACTTAATATAAACTTTGTCTATTGATTTCCAGGTTTTGACAGCAATAGGAAATTTCTGTATCTGCTCGATTGCAGTAGGAATGGCGATTGAAATCGTTGTTATATACGGTCTCCAAAAGAGAGGGTACCGTGTTGGTATTGATAACCTTCTTGTCTTGTTGATTGGTGGAATCCCCATTGCTATGCCTACTGTTCTATCTGTTACAATGGCAATTGGTGCTCATCGCTTGGCTCAACAGGTCAGTACAAAGTCTTTAAGACAGATTCAGTTAACTTTTGTTTATTTAGTGTTTCTGTATAAATGACTTTACAATCCATTTCAGGGTGCCATAACAAAGAGAATGACAGCCATTGAAGAAATGGCAGGAATGGATGTTCTGTGCAGTGACAAAACAGGTACTCTCACGCTAAACAAGCTTTCCGTGGATAAGAATCTGATCGAGGTTTGCATCTTTCCTTCTACTTACTTGATAATTACAGATCCTGATAGGTTGGGGAGATGATGTAATAAAAGCGTTTTTATCTCTTTTGTTACAGGTGTTTAAGAGGGGGATTGACAAAGATATGGCTGTGCTTATGGCTGCAAGAGCTGCACGTTTAGAGAACCAAGATGCTATCGATACTGCAATTGTTTCAATGTTGTCAGACCCAAAAGAGGTATTGTCTCAAGACTCAACTTTCCGTAAAACTAGATACAACTAACTCGTATATAAACTATGATGTATTGATCTGATACTTTGTCTTCAGGCACGTGCCGGAATTCAAGAACTCCATTTTCTTCCATTCAGTCCAGCTAATAGAAGAACTGCATTAACGTACTTAGACGGAGAAGGCAAAATGCACCGTGTCAGCAAAGGAGCTCCTGAGGAGGTTACAACCTTTGCTGTCAACTTTCTTTATAAAATAGCTATTACAACTTTACCTTAAGTTTACCCATTGTTTTCTGAGAGATCATTCTGACAATTTGTTCTTCTCTAGATTTTGGATATGGCACACAACAAATCAGAAATCAAGGACAAGGTACATGCTACAATCGACAAATTTGCAGAACGTGGCCTAAGATCCCTTGGGTTGGCATATCAGGTGAGACATGATTAACTAGTTTTAATTACAAGTAAAATTTGCACTTGTTTTTAATTGAATATCTCCTGATGTGATTACGTTGTAAAAATCCTTATTCAATAATAGGAAGTACCAGATGGTGATGTTAAAGGCGAAGGTGGTCCATGGGACTTCGTAGCTCTTCTTCCTCTGTTTGATCCTCCTCGTCATGACAGTGCACAGACAATTGAGCGAGCACTTCATCTTGGAGTCAGTGTTAAAATGATCACAGGTACAAAGCCAGTCTTTAGCTCCTTTTCGCTATATATTTAACTCCTACTTACCTGAATAAATTTTCAAAAATCATAATAATTGCAGGTGACCAGCTTGCAATTGCCAAAGAAACAGGAAGAAGGCTTGGAATGGGCACTAATATGTACCCTTCTTCATCTTTACTCACTGAGAACAACGCTGAAGGAGTTAACATTGATGAACTTATTGAGAAAGCAGACGGTTTTGCAGGAGTGTTTCCTGGTAAAGTTACTTACTTTTAAAACTACATTTGTAACTATGATCTTTCAGAAATATCTGACAAACACCTTTTTTTCTAATCGCTAGAGCATAAGTATGAGATTGTGAAGAGATTGCAATCCCGAAAACACATATGCGGTATGACTGGTGATGGAGTGAATGACGCACCTGCCTTGAAGAAAGCTGATATTGGAATTGCTGTGGATGATGCAACTGATGCTGCTCGGAGTGCTTCTGATATTGTCTTAACAGAACCCGGGCTTAGTGTTATCATCAGTGCTGTCCTGACTAGCCGTGCAATTTTCCAAAGAATGAAAAATTACACGGTACATAAATGCTTCAGCCTCAGTGACAGTTTAAATGTAGTGCTTAGATTGATAATTTTTTAACCTTCATTTTGCAGATATATGCTGTTTCTATCACTATACGTATTGTGGTAAGTTTCTACGTCGGAAGTGCATCAGATTTTAACAAATACGTGGTCTTATATTCATCTGATAACACATTTTTTCAATGCCTATGTTACAGATGGGTTTCATGCTTCTCTGTGTCTTCTGGGAGTTTGACTTCCCTCCATTCATGGTTCTTGTAATTGCAATCCTTAACGATGGTTAGTTACTGTTAACTCTTTTTTATGATTCAGCTTAAGGATTTGCTGGTTCTTGAAGCATTAACTCTGATAAATTTGGTTTTATGTTTAAAAGGTACGATCATGACCATATCCAAGGACAGAGTCAAGCCTTCTCCAACTCCAGATTGTTGGAAACTCAAAGAAATTTTCGCTACTGGTGTTGTACTTGGAACTTACTTGGCAATCATGACTGTTGTGTTTTTCTGGGCAGCATACGAAACCAACTTCTTCCCTGTAAGCTACACATTGTCCTTCTCTTTGTTTTGACTCTAATTTTCAAGTGTCAGCAGAATATAACTTTGCCTTTTTGTGGTAGAACATTTTCCATGTGAGAAACTTCAACCAGCATCATTTTGACATGAAAGACAAGAAAGTGGCTGCACATTTGAATGAACAGATGGCTTCCGCGGTCTACCTTCAAATCAGCACAATCAGCCAAGCGTTGATCTTCGTGACCCGTTCCAGGAGCTGGTCATTTGTTGAGCGTCCCGGTTTTCTTCTTGTAGTTGCTTTCCTAATTGCTCAGCTGGTAAAGAGACTTTCCTCAACTCTCTTATCCTCTCCCACAATCCCTTTTCATAATACAATTTGTTAATGGAATCCAAATGTGTATTTATAAATAGATTGCATCTGGGATATCAGCAATGGCGACTTGGCCTTTTGCTGGAATCAGAAGCATTGGATGGGGTTGGACTGGAGTTATCTGGATATTTAACATAGTAACTTACATGTTACTTGATCCTATCAAATTCCTTGTCCGTTATGCTCTAAGTGGCAAATCATGGAACCGAATGGTCGAGGGGAGGGTATGTAGTAGGATACAAAGACGAAATCTCTTACTTTAAAATTTGGTACTTGACAATTACATTTTTGCCTAACTAAAACTCGTGATTTGTTTCCAGATTGCACTCACAGGCAAGAAGGATTTCGGCAAAGAAGAACGGATGGCTGCGTGGGCCACAGAGAAGCGTACACAACACGGTTTAGAGACAGGTCAAAAGCCAGTTTATGAGAGAAATAGCCCAACGGAGCTTAACAATATGGCTGAAGAAGCTAAAAGACGCGCAGAAATTGCAAGGTTAGATATCTGATAGTTTTATCTAACATGTATGTATAGTAGAGATTATTATTAGTATCTAGATTGCTTCAGAGATATGATCTCAATCTCATGGGTGTTTTTATATTTCTGATGAAAAATTGCAGAATGAGAGAGCTTCAGACATTGAAGGGGAAAGTCGAATCATCTGCAAAGCTGAAAGGCTATGATCTTAACGATGTCAACAACAACAACTACACAATCTGAGAGAGAGAGAGAGAGAGTCTCGATCTCTGCTCTTAAATTCATTCTATCATTTCTTTTTTTTCTTTTATATATGTATTACTAATTCTTCTTGATAACGACATTAATTTTGATATCTTGTTGGAAGATGTCTCATGTTGTAATCTTTCATTTGATGAATGTAACTTTATTACTTTTTTTTTTATTTGATGAGAAAATTCATATTTTGATGGGTTTTTGTTCGGCCCTTTATAAAAGCAGCACACACTTTTAATGTTAGCTCTTGTTTCGGTCTCTCTTAATACATAGAAAAGAAAAGAAAGTGTTCAAGTAAGTGAGACTGAGAAGTATAGTAACTAAATCTTCAGTTCTATTCAATTGTATTACATTCAAGATTCTCATCTGCTAAAAGAAGGAAGAGCTATTAATATTAGATTTGTTGATCTTGTAACTGTGGGATCTAGTTGACTGTCTTTTAATTTTTGTAATTGGATTTTACCTAATGTAAAAAGAATTCATAGCTACTAGATCCGAGCATTGTTATACCATTTGTAAGCAAGCACAGCAATTAAAAGATAGAGAATCAAAAAGACACGCAATGTTGTTTTGTTTGTTTTGTTTCTCTAATCAAATTGGAACTGCGACTACTGTTCTGTCTAATTTTAAAAACTCACCACACGCTCAAGCCGCGCGTGGATAAGACAAGCCAACTTAAAAGTCAACTAACTTACTAGCGCGTGTTACGCACGTGCGTAACTGCAGATAAGAAGAGCACGCCACACAAAGAGTTAAATAAATCTCATCGTACAAAGTACAGAGCGATCTTTGGAGATAATATTATATTATTAAATCCGGTCGGAGGAGACGAGTCTAAAAACTTCGCCGGGGGGAGTTTGTTCCGGTACCGGAGTTATTACTTTACAAAATCTTGTTTCTTCTCTCACCAAACAAACCCCCTAGATTTAGAGATTCTGTTTCCGGATAAGGAATTAGTTGAGTTTGATCGGTTTGTTGTTGTGTCTTAAAATTCATCAAATCAGAGGAAGAAAAAAAAAATGGCGTTTCTTAAGGAAGCGATTATTGTTGCCCTAATCTGCAATTTCCTCTCACTTGCTTCTTCTGTTCCTTTCATAGTTCTGCATGGTAATTATCAATTTTCCCCCTTTTCTTCTTTCTAAGTCATTGAGATCGTTTGTGAATAGATAGATAGATACAGGAACAATCATCTTCTTTGAGCTTTATAAGGGTATTTTAGGTTTTGGAATTCCCGAATCTCTGGAAAAAAAAAAGTAAAAAAGGGTTTGTGTGTGTTTTGCTTTCATCAGGAATTGGGGATAAATGCAGTAATGCAGGAGTGAAACAATTCACAGAGATTTTAAGTGATTGGTCTGGTTCTCAAGGATATTGCTTGTATGTCCTCCCTCTTTATTTATTATACCACCAAACACTTTCAGATATGGCTCAAAAAATTTGGTATTAGTCCTTTATTTATTGTGTTTCTTTGTAAAATTCAGGGAGATTGGGAATGGCTCATGGGACTCATGGACCATGCCTCTCCTTGATCAGGTAGGGATTTTGTTACATGTTGGAAACTGTATGATTATATGCCAGAAAACAAAAAGTTTCTGACTTTTGGTTGTCTTTTTTCTTTGTGTGTTTTTGCAGACATCTGCTGTTTGTGACAAGGTCAGATATATACTAATACTGCATCAAGTGTTTGTTTGCTAAGTTTTGGCTTTCGAAAATACCATTTTCATTTATATGTAATGTTTTATTACTACAGGTGAAAAGTATGCCTGAGCTTAGTGATGGTTACAGCATTGTGGGGCTTTCTCAGGGTAACATGATCGGTCGAGCTCTCATTGAGTTTTGCGATGGAGCACCACCTGTAAGTCCCATAAACTTGCATATGCCTATATATGTATATGAATCCTTAATATATTTGTATTAGCTTTCTCGATCATATATTATCCTCTAATGATTGTTTTGCGGTTAATAGGTTAAGAATTTTGTATCGGTAGCGGGTCCTCATGCTGGCACTGCATCGATTCCTTTCTGCGGCGTAAGTAACTTAACTAACTCCCTCCAAAATTTTGGTTTCTTCTAGAATAATAACACTGCCATTGACATGGGAACTCTTTTTGTTATGTTGTCTTGATTTTTGCAGGCTACCTGGATTTGCATCATGTTGGACAGTATGATCAAAGCAGAGATCTACAGCGACTATTTGCAGGTATGATGATGTTCTGGATTATTTTACCGCTTCTGCTTGAGTTTTTCTGTTAAACTTAGTACATTTGTTTGAGTTTCAGGAACATTTGGCTCCTAGTGGTTTTCTCAAAATCCCAACTGTAAGATTTTATTTGTAAGGTTTAGTTAGAAGTGTCGACTTGCCATTCTTGTTATAACTTAATAATGCCTTCATAGGACATAGCTGGTTACATGGAAGGTTGTAGGTTTCTCCCAAAGCTAAACAATGAATATCCAGTCAAAAACTCTACTTATAAGGAGAGGTTCTCAAGCTTGGAAAATCTTGTGCTTATTATGGTGAGTCATCGAAGCCCGCTTCTCTCTGCTCTCAACATATAAGTTTCTTTTGATGGTAATGCTTTTTATATTGAATATCAGTTTGAGCATGACACTATACTGATTCCTAAAGAGACCTCATGGTTTGGATATTATCCTGATGGGTCTTTTAAGACCATTCTTCCGCCTCAAGAGGTAATTTAAACTCTTCAATCATTGTTTCAAATGGCTTGGTTCTGCAGTTACATCCGGGTATGGTAAATGTTTGGATTTTTTTCCTTTTGTAGACCAAGCTCTACACCGAGGACTGGATCGGTTTGAGAACCTTGGATGAAGCTGGAAAGGTGAAGTTCGTTAACGTCTCTGGAAATCATCTTCAGATATCTCAAGCAGACATGAAGAAGCATATAGTGCCATACCTCTCTGACAAAGCATCATCGTCATCATTCATAACAATGTCAGTTTCCCAGTCATCTTCCTCACCCCAGTGGCTTCCAAGTGTAGGGACTGTTATTATGGATCTGATTGGTCCAGAAGTGGACCAGCTTCAGCTTGTGCTACGTCACGTCTGATTCTGATGTTCTCTGTTGTTGTATGTCTTCTTACTAAACACATTCGTCATGTGATAAATCTGTAACTTGACGGTAAAACAAGAAAAGTATTCCAAAATCCTTCTCCAAAGGTTCTATATTAATGATAAAATGTCAAATATATATGTCACAAGAAATGGACAGAAAGAAAAAGGGATGAAGAAGACCACCATTGATCCCTAAGGTCTGTTATTACAGAAAATCTCAGAACGAGACAAAGAAACATAAGTCCACATATATATATCACAACAGCTTTCTGCCTTTCCATCCAATCAAACATCTTCTGAGGCAAATTCTGATTCTTTGCAGCATGAGCCTGAAGCTTGACTTGTATAGTTTGAGAAATGCAGAGGTAATTCTATCACTATGATTTGCTAAGAAAAAGGCTCAAATCCTATTATAAGATACTTTCTTTCCTTTAGAAGATTCTGCCTGATGATGCTCGAGATTGCGAAGCACAATTTTCGCAAAGATCCTGGCTCCACGAGGCACATTCGCAGCTGCAGCTGCAGAACGCAAGGCTCTTGCTTCTCCAGCGTTCTGCATTAAGCTTGCGTGATGCATTGCGTGACGACCTCCAGGTATTGTAAACTGCAATTTCATCGGTTAGTATTAACGTGCAACTGATTTAAAAGCGCACACAAACAAAAAAATAGTGAAAAATACCTGAAGAAGCGCAAAAGCTGCACAAGTTTTGAGTGTATCATCATGGTTTCGCAACATTGTAACAAATCTTCCAATTTCGGAACCACTGCATCTCAAGTGGCCAGCTTCTGGGATTCGAGCTTTCTCTGCGACTTGTGCTAACATAGATGGAGCAAATGATAAAGCACCACCTGTAAAGATTTGGTGCTCCATGAAAGTTTTAATAAATGCTCCAATGTGTTTAAGAGCCATCATTCTAGCACCATTTAAGGTAACACTTTTAGATGCACTTTCCGATGAAGTCCCTATCATCGCGTATTCATCCATCCTGTAACAGTAGAAAGATAAGATCAAAGTTAGATTTAGTATGATAGAGAAATATGCCAAATATGTATCTTTAATGTGATATTAATTACGCTTTCATTACCTTCCATCAAACATGTATGCCAATGCTAATGCTGCCATGAAACGAGCCATTTTGGAAACAGAAGTCAAGCAGAGGTGAACAAGTGACTTTACTCCCCCTTCCTCCACAATCCGCAGAGCGTTACCAGGATTAAAAGCAAGATTCCACAGAGCTCCTGCAGCAGTTTCATGTACATCCTGGAAAAGGTAAAAGCTGGATTAAATGAACTTTAAAGGGTATAGGAAATGGGAACTTATAAGGAAACAAATTACCTCAGCTTCAGATCCTGCAAGAGCAATCAGAGGCGGTATACCACCATCACGACCAATTGCAATGCTGATAGAAAAATATCATAGAATAAATAAACAATTAATGGATTGTCAATAAGGTTTTACGCAAATATATGCACACATCCAAGCATACAATAACAAATTAATAAAAAAATTCAAAGGGTTGCACCTGTTGGCTTCTGAGACAGATAGTCCCCAAAGAGCACCAGCTGCTCTCTCTTGGAGACCTGTGGATGCATTTGAACAGGACTTCGCAAGTTGCACCTATTATAAATTATATGATCAGAAAGAAGTGATAAGTTGCCCGAAGGTGAAGCTTAAACACATAAATGAAATATACAAAATTAAAACAGATAGAAAAGGAAACATATTACCAAGGCTTCAACACCACCAAATGCAGCAATGGATTCTCGATTCTTGTCATCGAATGATAAATTCCAAAGAGCGCCAGCAGCTTCCTGTTTAACACCATCATGTAGCGATTGCGTAAGCTGAACAAGGGCATCTAGTGCACCAGCCTCTTGTCCAACAGCAGCATTATTATTGTTGCTATCACCATGAGCAGCCAGATTAGCCAAAGCACGAGCCGCCTGAAAAAAAGGATAATTTGTCACAAACTCAGTTCACTAGCATATGTCACTCAAAATTTCACAAGCAATTAATCAAAAAATAATAATGAAGTGCATTCGAAAACAATGACGTACCTGTTCTTGAGCTCCTTCATACTTGCAATTCCGAGCTAACATCACCAAGGCATGAACACCTCCCGCTCTTGCAACTTCCGTGCTGCATTTATCGTCTGCTGCTAAGTTCGCTAATGCCCCAGCAGCACGTTCCTAATCACACAAAAAGATAGATATCTTCTTTTAGAAAGAACCAATAATAAAATCATTAATATCACTAAAAGAACATAGTAACTACCATCACAAAATCCTTACCAAAAAAAACTAGCACCACAAAGTAAGACTACCAAATCTAGCAAATCTTATCTCTACATATTTTCTATAACTACAATCTAAAAACCATAACACAAAAGGATAAACTAAAGGTTTACATTATAAATCCCTGTGTGAACAAGTAGTAGTCTTTATAATCAATCTTCGCATATAAAAATCGTCAATCGCAATAATATGTAGCCAGTAGTGTTAGTTTTAAAGGTGACAAGCGTGTACCAGAACTCCATCACAGCCAGTTGGCCATCTAAAGATAAGATCGACTAGCGCATTCACTCCTCCAGCTTGAGCAATCGCGTTCTAATAAAAAATAAACAAGAGACAACAATTTTAGTTAAAAGAGCAAAGGGTTCAAGTGTGTTTAACTCTTTACAAGAGGACCTTACCTTATGCTCCTCTCCAACAGAGAGATTCCATAGCCCACCAGCAGCTTCTTCAGCCACAAGTCTATTCATAGACTTTGCCAAACCAGCAAGAACACTGATCCCTCCTTCTTCGGCAACGGCCTTTGCAACTTTAGCATTTACTGACAAGTTTGCAATAGCCTTTGCAGCTTCTGATTGAAGACCTTCTCGCCAAGATTTAGCAAGTTCTAGAAGAAGTCGGATCCCTCCATCTCGCATAACTGCTTCGGCTCTTCCACAGTCTATACTGGCATTCTCATCATCAACAACGATGAAAGTTGCAAGTCCTGTGGCTGCTCGCTCTTGGACATCCTCTTGTGTGCTTTGCATTAAACTGAGAAGCAATGTAGCTCCCTGATTCAGCCAGAAATCGTTAACTCCTTGTGAACTGCTCTCTGCAATTCGTAGAAGTGTATGAGAAATGATCCACTCAATCCAAAGCATTATTTCGTCGATGCTTTTATCCTTTTTTATCAAATCTCTCCAGTAAGTGAATATATCCTTTGGTTTCTTTGAGTTGTCGGCAAATATGGAAGCCAGCTCATCAAAAATATCGGTAAACATAGCAAGCAAGACCTTCCCTTTGAATTTATTGGAGCTGAAACTTTTATCCTCTTCGAGAAAAGGGCAGTTTAAAGCACACAAAACTTTCAAGCTCTGCGATGATTTCAACAACCGCGATACTGCAATATGGTCAATGGTGGTTCTGGAGACATCCATACAGGTTAATTTTGGTAGCTTCTCCCAACTATCTAATGCAACTTTCCACTTTATGTTTGATGTCCCGGCAACAGAGAGGTAGCGAACAGACACAACTTTTCCCAATGCTTCTTCGTTGATGTTCAGGCAATCTAAAAAACCAAGATCACTGAGCTGTGGGCAATGTTTGGCCAACGATTCTATAGCCTCAGAACTAACATCCCTCATGCCAGAAACCCGTAGCTTTTTCAGTTTAGGACAACAAAAGGCTATAACTCTTATAGCATCACTGGTGATCTTCTCACAGAAGTCAGGTCCAAGTTGAAGGCTCTCAAGAGCTTCATGGCGTGCAGCAATCATAGACAATGTAGCATCTGTAATCTTCCTACAATAGTCGCCACTAATTTCAAGCAGATTCCTTGCTCTCAGATGAATGATGGCATCAGCAGAGTCAACCCCACGAAACCTAATCTTCTGAAGATGAGCACACCTAGTTGCAAGAGTAGGTGCCATTGAAAGATCAAACTTGTGAGCACGAAGATCCAATGAATTCCACAGACAAGAAGAAGCACCAAGGCTTCTCCATGTCCTACAAGTCGATGCTAAGCTAGCTCTATCGCGATAATTCAATCGAGTAAACAGATAAAGTACTGTATCATAAGGCAAACTAGTCCAATCCGTATACTCTTGAACCTTAGGTGCAACATCCTCGTCGTCACCAATCACAGGATAACGATAACTTGGTGAATCAAGCTTGTTCTTTCCTTTTTCCTCCACTCTCTGCCGCACCCTACGACTCATATCTATTGATCAGATGTATAAATATACACACTCTAATGATAAATCCCTCTAGCAGCTACCAAAATAAAACAGATCCTACTCCGCATAGATATAATCCAAACCTGTAGAACAAAGAAGAAACATAAAGATCAAACAACTCCCCCAATTTGTAAAATTTAGATTACCCAAATGGGTAGCTCCTAAAACTAAAATCCAAAGAGAAACCAAATTCAACAAAATAGACAGAACTGAGAATGCTCTCGCCGGTTTCTGACAACAAAAACCCTCGAATAGACAAGACTTTAAAAGAAACACAAATCTCCGGCCTTTACTTATCGAATTCAATTCAGACAAGCTCCATTGGAAATTAAAAAGAAAAAAAAAAAGTGAAAGAGTGATGATGATGGTCGGAGAGAATTGAGGCGAGCCTAAAGAAACTGTATTGTTTAACACACAAAAGAGGAAAGAGGGCAAAACACCTTAAAGTAATCACCTTTCGAGAAAGAAAAAAAGAGAGGACCTTTCTCTTCCCTTATTCCGAGAGACAGAGAAAGAAGGGAGAATTTGAGGAATTGGGTAATGAAGATGAAGAAAGAGAGAGAGAAAGAGACGAGAAGGGCGGTGTTGGAACCACAGCTCATATAGGCATATGCAAATTGTAAGAGAGCTTCAATCACCTCCTTTGCACGGTACATTATATATTACTAATTACCACTCCTCTTTTCTTTTTTTTTTCTTTCAAAACTAATTAAATATTTTTATTTTTCTCCTTTTTTATAACAGAGTAACAAGATTAGCTCAAACAAACTAATACAAAAGTACATTGTTTACATAGATAAAATTTTTTCTTATTATTACTATTTACTTTGAATGTTTTTGATACAGTTTGTTTTTTCATTTTTTTTGTTTGACTAGTGTTCTAAAATACTGTAAACCTTGTTTATGAATAAAGATAAGTAATATCGCCATGAATCGTTATAAAAATAATGTAATGATACTAATGTTAATCGAGTTTTCGCGGATAGTATGTATATTATATCAAAAATTATTTAAATTTTGATTCGAAAAATATAATAAATTTAATAAATTAACGGTTTTTTGTCATATTTACATTAAATTATAAAAGTAAAGTAAAACAACCTTTTATCTTTCTTTGTTTGATTAGTCAAATCATTTTTCTAAAGTATCATAACTTTTTTTTTTCTTTGTTTGGTTAGTCAAATATTTTTTTATCATTAATTTCATATGTCAATATAATTAACTTTTTGGTAAATAATTAATTACATATCTAATATAAGTTTATTTTATAATTTAGTAATATGTTTTGTGATAGATGGTAACTAAATTTAGACTAAATTGAAGTACTAATAACGCATATCATGAACACATGGGTGACATGTGTCTTATGCCTTTGATAGTGAAGATTATTTCACAATTAAGTAGTGCCTTTTATGAGATTTCTTAGATAATTTTTAAGACTAATTTGTTTTCAAGTAGAAACAGCAAATATCATAAAACATGTATGACATGTGTTCTATGCCAAAGAGGGATGTTTTTCTTTAATAGTTAAGGATTTTATTCAAAATCTAAACTCGTACCAAATCATGTATATTTAAAAATCCCATTACTTTTATCTCTCTCTCTCTCACGTAAATCGAAAAAGTCTTCTTTAAGAAATCGAAGACCAAAATAAGAACCGAGTTCAAACAACAGTCGTTTAGAGTAAGATTTGCACATTTTAGGTAAAAGCCAAAATTAAAAGAGAAAAGTGTACATTAACTATTGCTATGAATAAACAGTCTATTTTTTGTAACGAGAACTTTATGTTAAGAGGGCAAAACATTCAAAGTCTTCAATCTTCGATATCATAACTATTTTGGCTCCATGTGTTTCTGTTTCGTCAATCACATTAGCAAAACTTTACCAGATATGCAACAATAAAATTTTAAAGTAAACAAAAATGTCACATCAAATTTTTCATCTAATGTTTGTAGGGAGATCAAAAACTTATAATAAAACTCTGTTTTTCTTCAACGCTTTCTCTCGGACCGCCATTTGTATACCGGTTTACCATTTGGATTGAGTATCTCGTCTTCACGCAGCTTACGTTTGCGACCCTTTTTCTGTCCATTTAAAAAGCCTCTTAATCAGAGATTGTTCTACTTCTAGTTGCATTAAACATTATCAAGAAACAGTTATTTCTTTGGAGACTGATGATATTACCTGTAATTCCTTCTGCATTGACATATCCGCGTATAACTTTTCCAAATTATTAGCCCTGCTCTTCCGTGCCTCAAGGTCTCTATAGGACCTATCCATTTTCCTGTTTCAAGAAATAGAAGAAGATGAGTATTGCTTATCCGTATGATACCCTTTGGAAACATCTAATGCATTTCAGAGACATACTTTTTAATATCTTTCGGGATCCCTCTCGCAGAGATATCACTTTTGCTTCTACTTTCTGACTCCAGTTCTCTAGCCTCCTCTCTGATAAAGAAGCACCAACGTTACAGATCATAAGACAACATAACTAACGTGGTACCATTAATGTCCTTTGAATCTTTAAGGAAACGAGGTTTTCCAGTGTCGAATATGAACAATCACATTGAAAGAGAAAAGTTTGAAAAAGCTGCACCAAGTAAGAAAGGACTAAAAAACGTTGGGATTAACCTGTCTTCTGCATAGTAAACATGTCTACGGCTTGACTGACCCTCAGTACATTGCAGTGATGAAGTAAGCTTGTCAATTTTCTACAAAAGATAAAGAAGGAAGAAAGAGAAAAATGGATAAATACGATTGTAACCAGAAAGCTCTCGGGCTGAGAAAGAGGAAAAAATACTTACGTTTTTCTCACTCTGCCATTTTTGGAACACATATCCTATATCTTGGGTCTTCATTATCATGAGCTCTTCCGCAGAGTATTTATTTACCTCATCCCTGAAAACAATATCTTTGTCAGAATTTACAGACCAAGGAGAAAAGGAGGAACCATGGGAGTAACAAAAGAAATGGTAAAAATGACAAAATTAGATATGCTTACTTTGGTCTATGATATCCACCATCACCTGTTTTACTATTGATCATCTTAAAGTTGAATTCATCTGGATTCTTGAATGCCGCCTTCTGCCTAAGTATCTACAGTAAATTAAAAATAAAAACGGCGTTAGAGAATCTGAACTCTACACCAAGCTAGCTAAGAATGCCTTGAATGGTTTTAAGTTTCTTTAGCTATCTCACAGATATAAACCAGTCAGTCAACCCCTTAAACCAACAAATGTCTATACTTGAAAGACTACATAAACATATTCTGCTAAAACCTTAGGATCTCTCAACAGCAGAATCATAGCAGAGATACAATTGTAAACAGAGAGTGTGTGTAAGTGGTACCTTTAAAGTATCCTGCTTTTTGTGATAAGCTTTAGCTCGGATAACATAATCCTTATGCTTCTCAAGGATACCAAACTTCTTTCTCGCTTGCCTGATACATATAAAAACCCAAACTTTATGAAAAACGAGAAATTTGGCAAACAAAAACGAAGAAAGAACAAAGGACAAGAGCAAATTATAGCTTACGGCTGAGATCGCTCCTTATGAGCAGGCCGTGGAACACAATTACGCAGAGACGACATGTTTGATGGCTCGTAACGCTGCAAATACAGTCACACGAAAACTCTAGGATTAAGAAAGAGCTTAAACAATTATCTTAAACGTCTAAACCTACTCCAGTTCATGAACTCAATGAATTTGAAACTAGAACGTAATCACAAGTCTGAACATCCTGAAGTCTAAACCTAACTATGAGCTGAAGCTGAATTGAGAAAAAGAGGAAAAGGGAAAGAGTCAAAGTATCTCACGTGAAATACAGGGGAACCCTAGACAATTAGATGACGTCCAGGATAAAGATGAAAGTAGAAAGCAATCGCCGGGAACACAACTATTTCACCGATGACCTGAAACTCGATCTCTGGAGACGAGTATAGAAGTCGGCGAGACAGACCCAGAGTTTAGGGTTTTTGAGGGATAAAAGAAAACTGAAACCGAACCTTCTGGCTGAGACTAAAGGTTCAATTTTAATGGAAGCGTTGTCACAATTACTTATTTATCCTTGTAATCGATTTGGCTGCTCTCTCTACTTGTACTTGCAAATTATAGTTTCCACTAGATAAAATTTGTTGCATTAAGAGTTATTACAAACGTTAGACAATTGATGTTTAACGGGTCTTTAGATGAAATTTTTGTAATCAACTTTCGCAAATGTGAGGAGCGTTGAGCATCTACCGTTCCCAATTTCGATGTATCTTTGGACAAATTATTGAATTGGGGTAGAAAACATAAAAATAACGTAATAAAGAAAAGGTTTGGGATGCATTGCTTCAAAGCCTTCAACCTTGACGAAAGCACAGATTTGGAAACGAAACTGTGTGAGAGAGAGAGAGAGAGAGAGAGAGAGAGAGAGAGAGATACGGAATAAAACAAACACTTAGAACGTGATCAACCAAGTCTTAAAAGTAAACTATGATTATGACCAAAAGGTCGAAAGTTTACAATACATGTTCTTTACCTCTCTATGATGCCTAAGCAAAGAATATTTTGGTTTCTTTCCAGATTCAATAAAAAAGCTTAGTCATGTAGATCACTTGTAAGTTAACTGCATGTGACATCTGAGTAGAACCCTATTATTGTCCTCCTCTCACAATTCTGGATGCTGAGCAACTCCACGTCGAAAACTTCAAATTGCTTCGAGCTGAAGAAGGTCGATGGTCCCACCTGGTTAGAGCCCAGTGATCAAGACAATGAACATTGTTTTATCGAAAAGACGATCAACCAAGGTGAACACAGTTTTTACACTGTTAAGACTAATGTGCATCGATTTACATATGTCTTAGACGAGCTTCGGTTGTCCTAACGAGCAGCCTCAAGCTAGTAATTCCATTTAAAAACATTGTTGGTAGAGGATGATCCTGATGTCTAAACCTAACTATGAACTACTACTAATCATGTTTACAGTTTAAACACATTTACACTTAGGAAGTGAGTTTTAAGGATAGAGTAGAAAGTAGAAACTAACCGGAGGTCCCAATTCTGGAGGGATGATAATCCTTCTTCGCCCACCAGGCTTCATGTCACGAATTCCCATTTCAAATCCTGCATCCACACAAAACAATCTTCAATCTGTTTCCTTTCAGAGAAGATTCATCATTAACGCTAACATCATATTATTAAAAGGGAAGGTTAATGTCTTTATAACTTGCCTGGAACAAGTGCATTGGTTCCCATGCGAATTCTAGCAGGAGAGCCCTGTATATAAGTACTGTCTATTCGCCTTCCGGACTCATTGTAGCCAATATAGTGAAAAATCACCTGTCCAAATACCATCAAAGTTGTATAACCAATTCATAAACAATCTGACTCCAGAATAAGTTGTTTGTTTAATGGAACATAGAGAAATAGAGTACCTGCTGACCATCTTTTGGACAATCACCTTGACCAAGATTGAAATCCCGATATATGAGGCCAGAATCAGCCTTAACGTAATTATCTGAAGCTACAACCTTAACCTCAAAACCTGCACTATATCAGCAAAAACATAAACACAAACAAAAAGAACAATAAGCTCCCATGTTCATTCAAAAAGAACCAATACTCTCCAAAGAACAAGAAACAGTGTAGTAAAAAAGCTTAAACCTTCTCTAACAAAGTTAGGAAATTCGTCAGGAGCATTGTTCTCTCTCTGTATCCTCTTGTTCTGTTCTAGTAACCGTCTCTCATCATAAGGGCTCTTAGATTTAGTCTTCGCAGATGAAATCAACGCCGGAAACAACAAACACGGCGTAGTAGCCAATACATAAACAACACTTCTCCTACTCAAGCTGCAATATTTATTTTATATTAAATAAAAAAAACCTGGCTTTATCTACAGAATAAAACCAGAATCTCTCAAAAATTGCAAATTTTACCATTGGTCTTTTGGTTCTTCACTCAGTGAACAACGACATACCGAGCGTTTGCTCCGAGATAACGATGCTTTTGTTTCACCTACAAGATTTTACATGCTTTAATCCTATTTTGCCCAAGAAGCCCAGCTTACTAAATCGGGAGATCAATGGAAGTTTTGAGAGAGAGAGAGAAGAACTCACGTAGAAGTGTAAGACTTGGATAGAGAGGAGTCGACAAAATCATCACCATAGCTTTCTCCCTCCGGCGATTCCTGCAGAATCCAATTTTATCCCAAGTTCTTCTGCGTTTTAATTTCATGGATAATATTATGTTTTGCCCCCGCTATTTTCAGTTTACTATAATTTATACCCGGAGTTTCCTTTTTATAACCATTTAGTCCACGTATTTCATCACTTTGACTCCAATAGTCCAATGTGATAAGTTTTTCTTTTTGTTATAAGGTTTTCAATTAATAATGCAAGAGGAAACAAAAGAGTTAATAGGGCAGAAGCCTAATACACTACCAAAGCCCATTACAGAAACTCATAGTCAATAGTCAGAGAAACAGAACTTGAACCTGTTTGAGATTAAACCAATAGTTAGAATCGAACCAGAAATACGGTTGAGAATTTAACCGCCTAACCACCTCCAATAATTGATCTCGAGTACATCCATTAGAGGAAAGTGAAAAGTTTCAGATCGCACCGAGAGGTAGGTCATTTGAGTGCCGCTTTCTATGGAGCTCCAGCGAACCAGTGATGGATAAGAGATAGGGAAAGTTGAGGATTAGTCTCACGGAAGCTTGAAGCTCTGTTCCGGACTATCAAATTGACTTGTCGAAGAAGAAGATCAGGAGAATTAAAAGTGTTGTGGTGGAGACGATGGTTCCTCTCAGTCCAGATCGTGTAAATCGCCGCTTGCCAAGCTATCAAAAGCATCTTCTTTGTAACTCGAGTGGCTCTGCATTGAGTAAGGTCAACAAGGATCATAGACCAGTTATTTGAGGTAGGGAAGGCACAACGTCTCACTATTGCTGACCAGATCGACCAACTGTAAAGGCATTCAAAGAGAAGGTGATCCCGTGATTCAGGCATGGTTGCACAGAGCAGACAGAGTGGATCCACCTGCAGGCCCCAATGAATGAGACGATCTCTCGTCGGGCAACGATTCAGCACAAACAGCCAAGTCAGGAACGAATGTTTAGGGATTCCTCCTGAGAACCAAACCACACTGTGCCATGAGACATTGGGGAGCCTATCTCTTAGTGCTGAGCAGATGGTGCCCGTGTTATGGCGATCTTTACAATGGTCGTCAATCCACCAAAAGTAAGAATCCGGCTCATATGTTAGTGACAGGGTTGATAATTCGATATGAAGATTAACCTGAACTTCTGATCTTGCAGGCGGAAGTCGCCATAACCCTTGTCGCCAAAGGTCAGAGAGTCGAGTTCCTCTGCGGATACCTACCTGATAGAGTCCATCTCCTTGAAGGTATGTTTTTATCTGCCTAGACTACTCCAATGATCAGTCCAGAATTGAAAGGATTTACCATTTACCAATTTTAACTTTATCCATGGATAAACATCTTCCCTTATCTTCAACAGCTTATTGGCTAACCAAGAGTATCTGTTATTTGGCTTGCGAGTCCAGAAGGAGCTTAAATTGTCAGCCAAGATTGCTCTCCAAAACCAAGCTACCCAAACTGAGCCGGAGCAAAAGAAGAGTAGCCATATAAGTTTTATCATACATACCTTGTTCCACACACACAGATCTCTAATCGCTAGTCCTCCTTCTTTCTTGTCAAGTATAACCGTATCCCACGCCACTCTAGCCGTATGATGACCCTCAGTTGTTCCTTTCCAAAGAAAAGCACTAGAGAGTGAATTCAGAATCTTTATACATTTCTTTGGCAGGACAAAACTAGAACACCAGAAATTTGAAATGCCAGCAATCACCGAGTTCAACATTTGTAATCTGCCAGCAAATGAGAGTGACTTCGTGGACCAGACGTTAAAACAACCCTTAACCTTTTGTATCAGTGGCGCACAATCCAGGAGGCTTAACTTCTTTGTAGACAAAGGTAAGCCAATGTATCTGATAGGTAATTTACCATGAGTAATTCCAGTCACAGTAACAATCTGATCAATTTCAGCCTGAGACAGACCAGAAGTGAAAAAGCTAGTCTTTGGAAGACTGATAGCTAGACCAGAGACTTCTTTAAACTCTTTTAAGATTTGGAGGACACTTTACAACGAGGAAACCGATCCGTCTATGAAGATTAGTAGGTCATCCACAAAACAGAGGTGAGTTAATTTCAGTTCTTTACACCGGTGATGGTACTAAATCTTGCCTTCTTCAGCTGCTTTGTCCAGGCAGGCAGACAAACAATTCATAGCCAGGACAAAGAGATAGGGGGATATAGGATCCCCTTAGCGCAACCCCCTGAGACCTTTGAAGTAACCGTGGACATTTCCATTAAACCCAACAGAGAACGATGGTGTACAAGTACAAGCCTTAAGCCAACGCAGGTATTGCTCT
Organism: Camelina laxa; assembly: GCA_024034495.1. Classification (NCBI taxonomy): domain Eukaryota; kingdom Viridiplantae; phylum Streptophyta; class Magnoliopsida; order Brassicales; family Brassicaceae; genus Camelina; species Camelina laxa. Next base: position 6,170,562 of record CM043882.1, on the reverse strand, counting down.
GGAACCTCAATCCCTCGCAAGCAACTAAAAATGAATTCCCACCTCACTGTATCAAATGCATTTGTGATATCAACTTTGATACTATGATAGTTATTCGCTTTGGTCCACTTGGTTTCTGATAACCATTTACTAATTCAGCTGCTAATAAAGTGTTTTCCACCAATAGTCTACCAGGAATGAGAGCAGTTTGGTTTTTATGCACAAGATCAGGGAGAATAGGTTTTAACCGCGATACGAGCAGCTTTGAGACTACTTTGTACAAAGTGTTTAGGCAAGAAATGGGTCCGAAGTCTGAGACAAACAAAGCACCAAGAACCTTCGGGACCAATGCGAGGATGGTAGCATTAACCGCGGATGGGAGGAATGATGTATGGAAGAAACAGAGGATGTTGAGGGTAACCTCAAGATCTAAGATTTGCTTTGTAAAACGCAGAGGTGTAACCATCCGGGCCTTAAGCTTTGTTAGCGTTCAACTTAAACATAATCTTCCTTATCTCATCAGCAGTAGGAACCTTTATCATTGTTTGCTTCATTTCAGGAGAGCATCGATAAGTCAAAAGACCTGAAAACCAAGGGACAAGAGCAATAACTGATGAGAGGACAGCCGGTGCTAGAATGGATTTGAAATGGTTTACCGCCATAGTGCTCATCTCCAGAGGGTCATCTATTATAGAACCAGAGATAGAGGAAAAAGATCGGATGGCATTGAAAGCATTCCTCATCTGCATGATTCGATGAAAATAGGTAGTGTTCAAGTCTCCTTCCTTAAGCCAATTAATTCTGGACCTTTATCTAAAAACCGCTTCCTTTATTTTCCGCAAGAACTCTCATTTTGAGTGAATATCTTTTTCTTGTTGATACAAATCAGGTGAAGGATTTACCAAGGCTTGTACCTGCATAGATTGTAACAAACTGTTAGTCTCTGGAACTTTATTGATATCAGAAAAATTCTCTCAGGAAAGTGTTTTTAATTCTCTCTTTAAAGCTTTTTGTTTTGCACTCAAATTGGACAAACAGGTTCCTGAGGTGATGTGCCAATGAGATAAGTTATAATTTCATTTTATTCAAGAATATAAACTTGAAACTAATAGAGTGACAACTCAAGGTTCTCATTAGTAATGCCCATAGATACAAAATTACAATAATAATACAAGTAATGAAGCAATAAATGGTGGTAAGTGTCATCTGGAATGGCTATTTCTGATCATACTAGTGCCTCCTCATTCTCCTCCTTTAGGTTGTTTACCGGATATGAGCTTCTGCAACTGGATTTGTTCCCGGAATTTTGCTATGAACTCGCTGGCTTTTCTATCAACCTCATTAGGACCATGGCTTGCATTGCTTTGGCTTTCCCAAGCAGCAGCTTCGAATTTTGGTTGAGTTGAAAACTAACTTGTGATGGTTTAGTCTGATTGTGGTGTCTTTGTCAACAAATTAAACCAATTTTCTTTCATTTACTTTCATTTTGACGTAGTTCATTTTCACCATTAAAATTTTTCTATAGCAGTTTGTTTAACCACTAAAATATTTCATGAAAATTGTTTAATTAAAAAATATCAAATTTAACTAAATAATATAACTAAAAATACTACAACATAATTATATTAAAATATTTAAAATAAGGAATAAAGTAAGATTGATATTTAGTACATTTCTTTTTTACAATAGGTTTAGAACTTTTACTTTTTTTTTTTTAATATTCTAGTAAATTCAGAATTGATATATGTTGACATCTTATCGATACAAGTAACATGTGTCACGTTCTTGTTGTTATTTGGATTTTATATAATAAATTCAGATCTTAAGGAATTTAAATCTCATTTCTGTTTTGGGCCATAGGATACAGCCCAAAGCATTTTGTCTAACCACTAAAATATTTCATGAAAATTGTTTACTCAAAAAATATCAAATTTAACTAAATAATATAACTAAAATCTAAAAATACTATAACACTAGGTACCAACCAGCACAATGTGCCAAATAAAATATTATTAATAAAATTATTATTCGATATTTAAGATTTGTTTATGTAAAACAAAATCTGTAAATAAAATTTTTTTGTTTATTCAAATTTGTATTTATTTTCTGTAAAATACGTTTAAGGTGGTATAGAAAGTTTTGATGTCCTTTTGTCTTTCTAAAAATCAAATTCACATATTTTATGTTTCATAATGTTATCTATTTAATTTAAACTAGTCCGAAGTTTTGAAATACAATAAGAAAAATGTATAAAAGTGGTAAATATATAAATTGTTTTTATTGCTTGTGAAATGTAATTTACTTCTAATAATTAAATATGTTATGAAATTGATAATTAAATATATTTCTGGAATTTAATTGTTGATTAAATTCACTTCTAAAAGCTAATAGAAAATAACATTGCCTTATTTATATGTATGTGACATATTTATGTAAATAAGAATAAGATGTAAGAACATTTATTTAAAAAGGTACAAAAGCTATCTAAGCATGACACGTTAACTTTTATGTGAGATTATTTTCTGTTAATATATAAAAAATAATTAAATTAATATATTAAAAAAGAAGAAATAAATAAATATTGGTAAATAGTTGATTTTATTTTTATTATAGGTTTGGAATTTTTACTCAAAGTAACACATGTGAAGATCTTGTTATTTTGATGTAACAAAAAAATTAAGATATCAACATATGTTATCTTTTTTACTTTTATAAAGTTGATGAAAAAAAAGAAATGGGTGAGGATATAAATACAATAGAGAGAGAGAAAGGCACGCGAGTTTGCCCAAAGAGAAGTGGGAGAGAAGTTTAAGGATGTCGAATTCTAGCGTTAACGGAACAACAAAGGCGACGCTGTGCTCCAGGTAATTTTAAAACCTAGATTCACGTATTCTGTTTTCTAGGGGTTTTTCTTGTTTTTTTTTTTGTGTGTAATAGCGGCATGGATCTGAGAATCTGTAAATTAGTTCCTAGGTCGTGATTTAAGATATGAAAACCCATGCCAAATCTGACATTATGTTTATTTTTTTTTCTTTTTTCTTTTGTTTTTCTCTCTTCTGGTTTTGTTGATTGTACTAGATGTGTGTGATTTGACGGCCTAACTCCTTCCTCCTTTAAATATCTGATTCTGATCCTTTTCAGTTTTAATTTTTTAGTCAATTCAAAGGAAAATTATGACTTTCTCTTTCTGTGTTTGCAATTGGTACAGCTCTGTGAAAAGGCTAGACGAAAAAGAAGGGTTTGAAGCACTGGTATGTTGTTACATATGCACTTGCTTTCCTCTTCTCAACCATTGCCATTAAAAGTTATTTTCCATAGCTTACACTGTGTTTTTTCTTTTTTCTTTTTCTTCTTCAGCTGCAAACCGCTGAGACACTCAAGGGCGAGCTCGAGAGGCTACAGCTTTTGAACGAGTTATTATGACCCATTAACAAACATTGTGTCCCTCCTCCTGACCCATTAACAAACATTTGTGTCCCTCCTGATCCTTAACAAACTTTTGGTTTTGTTTTTCCAGGAGATTGCATGGTGAGAGTCTTTACGGTCTGAGTTACCTCGAGCTGCGTTCCCTTGATGATCAGTTAGACCAGGGCCTTCTCAACGTGAGACACCAAATTTTATTATTTTTTAAAACATTTCCTGTGACACCCATGCATTATATATATATTGATTATGCTTGTAATTCTCAAACTATTTAAATTACTAATGATATGTTTTTTTTTAACTATTACAGGTCGAAGCTGAGGTGCAAGCCAGGCTGGTAAGAGATTTATATCATTAGTTATTCAGAACCCCCGGTTTGGAGTTTTCTTTTGATCAATTTCAGAATAATTAACTTCAAAGTGTTTCTGTCTTTTTTTTTTTTTCCCTAGTTGAAGGATCCAGAGGGGGACGATCCGGACACCTATGATGAAGACAATGAGAAATTTCACATTGAATTGGTTTTAGCGCGTAGACTAAGAGATTTGAGGAAGCAGGACAGAGAGCTCCGGAGCAGGTATATTAACACGCTTTTGCATATAATTTTATATTTTGTTGGCTAAATTAGTTACCGATCTGCATCCAATCTAGGTTCTAATTTTTTTTTTTTTTAATTTGTCTTGACCACACAGCTCTTTCTATGGAGAAGCTCTGGTTAGTGCATCTATAAAAAAAAATTCACTTCCTCTCATGTTCTCTTTTTTTTTTTCTTTTTTTTCGCTTACAGTGCTTCTGTTCTTGCAGCAGCTGCCAAACATTGAGCATTTGAGGAGCAAAATCGAGAGAGTCCGGCTTTTGAACGAGTAATGCATTAACACTTTGCCTTTTTTCTTGCTGTCTTTTCATTATTTCTTTTACTCATATCGATGTTTTCTTTCATGGATCCTCGTAGGAGAATGTTTGGTAAAGAGCTCGACCAAGCAAGTTACTACGAACTGAAGAAACTCGACTCTGAGATTTCCATAGAGCTCCGAAGCAGGTACATAAACACGCCTTTTGCATATAATGTTGGCTAATTAGTTACCGATCTAGGATATGCATCCAATCTAGGTTCTGATTTTATTTTAATTTGTCTTGACCACACAGCTCTTTCCATGGAGAAGATGGTGAAGCTCTGGTTAGTGAATCTATAATTTACTTCCTGTCATGTTCTTTCTATTTTTATTTTTTTTTTCGTTTTTACACTGCTTCTGTTCTTGCAGCTGCTGCTACACATTGAGCACTTGAGGAGCAAAATCGAGAGAGTCCGGCTTTTGAACGAGTGATGCATTAAACCTTTCCTTCCCTTCCCTTTTTTCTTGCTGTCTTTCCATTATTTATTTTACTCATATCGATGTTTTCTTTCATGGATCCTCGTAGGAGAATGCTCGGTAAAGAGCTCGACAGTCTAAGTTACCCCGAACTGAAGATACTCGAATTTGGGATGTCCAGTGGTTCCATAAAGACGATGGAATATCAGGGGAATCAGGCGCCTCGTACAAATTAAGGAGCCTTATCAGCAAAATTCCTGGTGAGTCTTCTTTCCTTATTTACTTGGTTAATGCAAGTCAGTCTGATTTCGCAATGATCCTGTCTGGAAACTATACTCTGATAACTGAGAGTCCTTTAGATTATATGCCAAGATTTTTTATTTCTCTATAATCGCATACATAGTTTTTAGCAGTTCAACTAGGAGATCTTGGGTTTACTCTTTCCCTCCTCTTTAACCCTGTTTTTTACGTTAAATCTTTTTCTTTGCAGGTTCTAGGAGATGATGATCTTCTTCATGATGATAAACTTAATCGTCTGTTTGTGTCTCGCAATTACAGTTGCTACTTCTAAACATATTATATATTAAACACTAATAATTATCGTAAAAACTAAAACAAGAGCATGGAAATGTGATGTTCACATTTCCATGGTGCATTTATTCGTGTGAAGTCGCATTATTGAGTGATTATTATATATGTGATACTATATAGTACTGTATAACGTTCAGCAGAACTCCGAATTTTACACCAATACTTGCCACTTTGCCAGAACATCATTTACATATCTCACCATTTTGTGGTGCTCCCATAAAAGATATCTTGAAATCATCTTGTTTTTTCTAGACGATTGTAACAATAAAAAAAAAAAAAAATACAAAAAAAATGGAAAACCACTCTGTAATTGCAAGAATTTCATGAGTAGGTCCATGCTCATTTTTCTTTACGTAAGCTTATAATTATTTTCTTATAGTTTTCCTTTGTGGTAGGTAGTTGCTTTTATAATGTCGTTTTAACAGTGGTTCTATAGCTTTTGTCTGATCCAGAATTCTGTGATATATATTAATAACTAATAGTCAGTGCCGTCCCTCTATATTAATAACTAATAGTCAGAACCCATTTTGTGATATATATTAATAACTAATAGTCAGTGACTAGAATAAAATCCATAATCACATACATACTTAAATCATCAGATAATTAAATAAAGTTCATAATCACATACATACTTAAATCATCAGATAATTAAATAGAATCCATAATCACATACATACTTAAATCATCAGATTATTAAATAGAATCCATAATCACATACATACTTAAATCATCAGATTATTAAATAGAATCCATAATCACATACATACTTAAATCATCATCAGATAATTAAATAAAATCCATAATCACACCATTACATAAACAGATCAAATCCAATAAAATCCATAATCACACCATTATATAAAAATTGGCTATAATATAAATATTAAGGGTATATTAAGGGGTTCATCAGTTCAGGTGTGTGTAAATGGTTTGTGAGAAACTGAGCATTTGCTCCTTGAGTGCAAGGAGCTGATCAACCGGCAGTGAATCCAAGTCAATCATGTGAATTGCTTTCCTGATTGCAATATCATGCCTAAGCTCAGGAGCATAAAATCTCTGTAAAACATGTTCCACACTAACCAAAACAGAATTTACATCAGAATTGATAATGCTCAGAGAAAAAGAAAAAACCAAAAAAAAAAGTAATGAACTTAAAAACAATTACCTCGGATGACCATGGAATAGGTTTCTCATACCATCTTGACGGTATGAGAATACAACAACTTCTGATCCGCATACTGCTGCAATTCCATCAACTGCAGTACGAAGATGAGTCTCGCGATTCCCGTAAGAGACATTCATGGGAAAATTACGGTTCGGTGAAGTTTGATGAAAGGTTTTGGTGACAGATCTAAATTATGGAGAATATTAGGGTTTGGTGAGAATGCCGATCTCTTCTTTCTCGAGACGTAGAAAAGAAAAATGCGTTTTTATATGATTGTTTTTTTTCTAATATTTTTTATTGGGCCGAATTTGGGCCGAACTGGGGACAAAATGAAGAGAAGAAGATATTTTTGGGTTCCTATGTTTTGTTCTTTCTCAGGTTCAATACATATGCATTGTATTCTAACATGTGATCCTTTGATGGTGACCATTGTTCATGATTACTGTGAAAGCATGTGAAATTGAGTTGCATTTCGTTTCTTCTGTGCATTTGAATTGCGTTTTGTTATTGAAATTGAGTGGAAGCTGAGTAGAATTCTGCAAGTAGAGGTTATAGATGTTTTTAACAACGTATATGTATGTAACTAAGTTGTGGAAAGGATCAAGGTCGTGTAGAATGTTTTCTGAGATTGCTTCTGCAACTAGGAATCTCTCGAGTAGTGCTTCTGAAACTAGGAATCTCTAGAGTAGTAGAGCCCATGTTAGATGCTCGAAGCAGCAGATGTTCTAAAATTTGTGATTAATTGTCTATGCATTTGGATTACAGAGTTTAGATATGATTTTCGTATCTGTTTGTTTGTCAATGTTAAGAATGGAGAATTTGACATAAAGAGAATGGAAGAGCATGAAGCTGAGCTTGAGAAAGAGCTGGAAACTATGGATCAGCAAGAAGCCCTGAGATGCAGTTCAGACATCAAAGGGATGAACGATGAGCATTGCCATCACAGTCCCATGTCATCTCCTGATTTGATCCTCATGGAACTGAAGCAAGCCAAGATAAATCTTGGTAAAACCACGGATGATCTTGTTGTGATCCAATCCAAGATTTCCTTGAGAAGACACGGGTGAAGCTAACGTGTCTGGCTGGAAATAACGCTTTCAATTCTCTTTGGGAAGCTCTTCCAACCGTCGCCGTCGTTGGTGGTCAGGTGATTTCTGGTTTCTGTGTCTGGTTAAGAACTGTAGTTGAAATTGTCCATTTGATTCTCTTTGATGTTGCAGCTTTAGTTCGCAAGGAAATTGAGGATGAGACTGATAGAATCACAGGAAAGAGCAAACAGATATCTCCAGTTCCTGTTCAAGAGCATGGAAATGTGATGTTCACATTTCCATGGTGCATTTATTCGTGTGAAGTCGCATTATTGAGTGATTATTATATATGTGATACTATATAGTACTGTATAACGTTCAGCAGAACTCCGAATTTTACACCAATACTTGCCACTTTGCCAGAACATCATTTACATCAATATTAACAGTGGTTCTATAGCTTTTGTCTGATCCAGAAGTTTTTGATATATATTAATAACTAGTAATAGTATAGATTGTTTACGAACGTTATGCTACAAATTAAATGGATCAGACATTTTTTTTTTTTTTTTCTTTTGACAAGTCTCGGTTTGGAGAAGTCTAGCTTGTTTTGTAAATGTAATCTACATATTGTGTTCACCTTATAAAAAAAAAAAGGAAAAATGTTTAATAGCAAATGTATCAAAAAAGTTCATGCTCTTTTATATGATTTATGTATCCAAGATTTGCTCATATACCAGCCAGGCCCAAACTCAAACCCTCATACGTAACAGTCAAATGATAATATAGTTTTGTTTGTTATCCACGTTCATCATCGCATAGACTACTAATAATATGCTTTTAAGATTACAGTATATTTCAGATTTAATATAATCTTAAATCCATATGTGCAACGAATATGTGGACAATAAATTAAAGTACCATGAACTTTTCTTATAGAATGCTATATTATACGGACTTTATCATTTGAACTGAGGTGGGTCTTTTTCTATATATAAATTTTGTTCTCTTTTGTATTATTGCAAAGTTAAGAAAAAAGCTAGTTGATTACGCATCTAAACATAAGAAGAAAAAGGACAGAAACCACCAAGAAACTCACATGGAAATCACTAACATACGCGTACATATTGTTTGAGGACAAGATATTTTTCACATGAAATTATTATAATTACATATAATATAAAATCAAATTTATGAGCTCTTCTAACTACAAAGAGAAGACATGCATGAAGATCAGAAAAAGTTCTGAAGTCAAATGTTTTCCAACAATGTTAGCTCTTTAAACTATACTTGTTAATACTGCAAAAACACAATCTCGTGATGTTCAAATTATTTTTTGAGCTGCCACATTTTAAAATTTCGCAAGTAACCAAACCATATAATTTGTGAGGATTGATTCAGATATAAGTTATACTATATATTTATTTGAGATAAAATAGAGATTACTAGTTACACAAATCTTGGCCCAATTAACGTTATTGTGTATTAGATCCCACGGCCCAAACAAACAATGAGAGAGATTAAAGAGAGACTAGAATAAAATCCATAATCACATACATACTTAAATCATCAGATAATTAAATAAAGTTCATAATCACATACATACTTAAATTATCAGATAATTAAATAGAATCCATAATCACATACATACTTAAATCATCAGATTATTAAATAGAATCCATAATCACATACATACTTAAATCATCAGATAATTAAATAGAATCCATAATCACACCATTACATAAATAAGTTATACTAGGTGACCATCATGCCCATTATTTATATTAGGTGCCGTAATAGAGGGGATAGAGAGGATAATAAATTAAGAATTAACACGTCGGTTAATGGCTCGAATGAAGTCTCTCACATCTTTGCTGAGCTCCACGACTCGAACAGGATCCATTTGGTACAACTGAATTGCAGCCATGGCTGCTTCAAGTTCAGAAATGTATGTAGCAGCAGGTGGAGGTAAGTTAACGTGATCACCATGATACCTTTGGAGTACTTGATGTAGACTTGGAAAAAAAAAATGACTTTAGAATATAACAATAACAACAATATCATACTAAACTTCAAATCCACAAAAAAACTCAGAGCTATATAAGAGCGAACAATCATATAAACACAGACTAGAAAATGCAGCCAAAATTTTGTTTTTTTTAAAAAAGTAGTTAAAATCTAAGAAACGCCACTGAAAATGGCTTATAGAGATGATGAGAAGATAAAGCGTATGTTGGTCCAACATTTTGTTTTGTAAATAGACTATGCTCTTCTAATACATTCATAACCACTGTCAAATGCTCAATATGTTGGTCCAAGTTGCTGCTATACACCAATATGTCATCAAGGAAAACTAAAATAAACTTCATGATATTTAGTCATGATATTTGAAATAGATAAGTCTATGAATATTTTGAATAGTAATATTTGAAATAGATAAGTCTATGAAAATTTTGAATATATTACATTTCGATTTTGTTTGTTTTGAAAGACTGCAACTTTCACAAAGAATCAAATATTTTTCCATTTGAAAAATACATTCCTATCAGTATCATTTGATAACCAAAAATTATGTGCAAAGAAAAAAGAATAGCCAAATTTTAAATTAAATTAGTTGTTAGTAACTCTCTTGTGTATCCTCAAAAAGCCACAACAATTTATTTAAACTTATATTTAAACCCCAAACTTTCACATTCTCCAATTATAACCACATTGCTCACTCTCTCGCTTATACTTCCTCAGATATCTCTCTCCAATCTCCCCATTGGTACAGTGAAGACTGATTCGAACCAGAACCACCAACACTAGTACTAACTCAGATTCTTCTCCGGGCCAGGTCCTTTCGGGTCTGGACTCTCGGGTCTGGTTCAATGGCTCTGTTTCTTCTAAACTTGATTACCAATCTCCCAAAGTTAGTATCTTTACTTCTCACTTCCTTAATTCGTGTAAAATAGATAAAATTGGAGTTATTTTAGTTGAAAGTTTGGATCTTTGGGTTGAATGATTGGTATCAAAAGTATTGAAGCTTTGAAAAAAGATGACATATTTGGTATCAGAAGTTTTAATCTTTGTGTTGAATGATGCATATTTGATCTTTTATGTGATAGTGATGTGTTCCAAATAGTTCTTTGTAATTGATTTGTACACTTTCCTTTTGTCCTAAAAGCAAAAAACAAAGAAAACATCATAGGGTTCGTGTACTCTCATTGGCATTGAAACTGACCCCCACACACATGCTTTTGTATCATCACTGTTAAAACTTTCTTATACGACTTTGTCACACATACACGGAGACTTGTGGTGATATCATTAGTCATCATATCTGTTGTTTATTTCTTTCTATTGATGATGAAAGAGGAGGGGGGGAAAGGGTATAATAGAAAGGAAATGTGATTTTGTATTGGAGATTGATTGATTTGTAAGTATTACGAACCCTATGCGTGTGGGAGATAGAAGATGTGGTCTCTCTAACCTACTATTTTGACTAGCATGTCCAAGGAACACAAAATGTCCCACTGGCTTTGTCCCTTTGTTTGATTGAGATCAGAGAGTGTCCTCTCATCTTTTTTTTATAGAGATTATAGATTCCCTTTTGTCTCTCTTCTCTTCAAGTTTTGATTCTGAGCATTAGGTTTATTCTTAATAAGGTGATTAGTATTTGGGGTTACAGTGACGAATTTAGAATGAATCTTGATAGGCATGGTTACGAGAGGATTTGATTATCCATTGGAAATGATTTTGTCTTTGGTTAGGAATTGTCATTTAGGGGTTAGAAATTAATTTGGCATGTGGCATTAAATTAAAATTGATTTCGGTTCGGTTAAGAGGAGTTGGAATTAATAACTGAGGTTTTGAGAAAAAAAAAAAAAAAAAAAAAAAGTCACGCGATGCCAAAATTGGAAATAGGTGCGTTGAATCGTAAAGGCATGATTTGGTGGGTATTAGCATAGGGAAAATGCTCTCACTCGCGCAACGCGCGTTTTGTGCGAGTGGGGATGAAATAACGTGATCTGATTGGTCGAAAAAACAGAAATAGTAGCTCCCCTCCTCCTCCTCTTTTATTTGTTTTTGTTAAAACGTTAGCCCACAAACCATAAACTTGACTGCTCTCTTCTCTTTTATTTGTTTTATATGTTCTGTGAGTGAATCATTTGGTTAAATAAACATCTCTTCTCTTACCCAAATTTGATGTCGAAGCTCTCTGGAATCACCCGGCGGGAGTGAGTCAACTCGGTTTCTGTTCCACAGTTTATTTTTCAGTCACAAGCACCATGGCTAGTAAGCTTTCAGACCCTGCTTCCTTTTTGTGTTCTGTTCTTGACCACTACACACGTATGTATGATTTTTGTCTTGTTGTGTCAACATGTTTTGTTGTGTTGTGATTCAATCAATCAAACCACTGTGGACATGATGTATTTGTGCTCTCTATCTGATATACAATCTTGCTGTTTGTATATCTCTGGTGAATGTTATCTCCCAAAGTCAGTATCTTTATTCTCACTTCCTTAATTCTTGCAAAATAGATAAAATTGGAGTTATTTTAGTTGAAAGTTTGGATCTTTGTGTCGAATGATGCATATTTGGTATCTAAAGTATTTAAACTTTGTGGAACTAACAAAAAATATCACATTTTTGCATCATCACTCTGTTATAACTTTCTTATACGCTTTGTCACACATACACGGAGACTTTGTGGTGATGCATTCATTGATATCATTAGTCATCATATTTGTTTATTTCTTCCCATTAATGATGAAAGAGGAGGGGGGGAAAGGGTATATAGAAATGTGATTTTGTATTGGAGATTGATTGATTTGTAATTAAGTACTACGAACCTATGCGTGTGGAGATAGAAGTTGTGGTCTCTACCCTACTATTTTGACTAGCATGTCCTAGGAACACAAAATGTCCCACTGGCTTTGTCCCTTTGTTTGATTGAGATCAGAGAGTGTCCTCTCATCTTTTTCATAGAGATTATAGATTCCCTTTTGTCTCTCTTCTCTTCAAGTTTTGATTATGAGCATTAGGTTTATTCTTAATAAGGTGATTAGGATTTGGGGTTACAGTGACGAATGTTGAATGAATCTTGATAGACATGGTTACGAGAGGATTTGGTGATTGGAATGTCAAATCTCAGTCAAAGAAGATACGAACTTGAGTTTGATCTTGAAAGTAGGTTTTGTTGGATGTCTCATTGTCTTGATTATCCATTGGAAATGTTTGTTAGGAATTGTCATTTTTTTTTTTTTTTGGTCAAACTGTTAGGAATTGTCATTTAGGGGTTAGAAATTAATTTGGCATGTGACATATACACAAAGAACCTACCATGTGAACATAACTAGAATCATTCAAACATGGGAGGACCCATACAATGTAAATCTTCAAGTCCTCTTTCAATTTAAGAGTTTTAGATCAACTTCATGTGACTTTGTGCTGACATCAAATTCTTTTTTTAATAACATAACACATTTCATTTGTCCAACACAAATAGAGGTTTAGATATGTTCTCAAATATGGTCTGAATAGCTCATAATCACATACATACTTAAATCATCTTTAAATATCTGATTCTGATCCTTTTCAGTTTTAAGTTTTAAGTCTTTAGTCAATTTTAAAGGAAAATTATGACTTTCTCCTTCTGTCTTTGCAATTGATATCGCTCTGTGAAAAGGCTAGACGAAAAAGAAGATTCTGAATCACTGGTATGTTGTTACAGATGCACTCTTGCTTTCCTCTTCTTAACCATTGCCATTTAAAGTCATTTTCCATGCTTACACTGTGTTTTTGCAGCTCCGAACCGCTGAGACTCTCAAGGGCGAGCTCGAAAGGCTACAACTTTTGAACGAGTATGACCCATTTAACAAACATTGTGTCCCTCCTGATCCTTACAAACTTTTGGTTTTGTTTTTCCAGGAGATTGCATGGTGAGAGTCTCTACGGTCTGAGTTACCCCGAGCTGCGTTCTTTTGAAGATCAGTTAAAGCAGGGCCGTCTCAACGTGAGACACCCATGCATTATATATAAATTGATTATGCTTGTAATTCTCAAACTATCTGAATTACTACTGATATGTTTTTTTTAACTATAACAGGTCGAAGATGAGGTGCAAGCCAGGCTGGTAAGAGATTTATATCATTAGTTATTCAGAACCCGGTTTGGAGTTTTCTTTTGATCAATTTCAGAATAATTAACTTCAAAGTGTTCCTGTCTTTTTTTTTTCCCTAGTTGAATGATCCAGAGGGAGACGATCCGGAGAACTATTTCGACAATGAGAAATTTCACATTGAATTGGTTTTACAGGGTAGACTAAGAGATTTGAGGAAGCAGGACAGAGAGCTCCGGAGCAGGTATATTAACACGTTTTTGCATATAATTGGCTAATTTAGTTACCGATCTAGGATGCATCCAATCTAGGTTCTAATCGTATTTTTTTAATTTGTGACCACACAGCTCTAGCGATGGAGAAAGACTAGAGGAACATGATGGTGATGCTCTGGTTAGTGCATCTATAAAAAAACTCACTTCATGTTTTTTTATTTTATTTTAACAGTGCTTCTGTTCTTGCAGCAGCTGCCAAACATTGAGCATTTGAGGAGCAAAATCGAGAGAGTCCGGCTTTTGAACGAGTAATGCATTAACACTTCCCTTTTTTCTTGCTGTCTTTTCATTATTTGTTTTACTCATATCGATGTTTTCTGTCATGGATCCTCGTAGGAGAATGCTCGGTAAAGAGCTCGACAGTCTAAGTTACAGTGAACTGCAGATACTCCAATACGAGATTATGAGATTTCCATAGTTTGGCTCAAAGTTGGCTCAAGGCGATGGACAAGCCCCAAACCTGTACTTCGAGATAAAGATTCACCCATGAGTTCCAAATTTTTCTAACTATATATATATATATATTTCACATATTTCTTGTTCATCACATATATATCTTCTTCTTTTCTCACATATTTCTTCTTCTGCGTTTTAATTTCATGGATAATATCATAATATTATATTTTGCCCCCACTATTTTCAGTTTATTATAATTTATAGCCGGAGTTCCTTTTTATAACCAATTAGTCCACGAAGTCATAACTTTGACTCCAATAGTCCAATGTGATAAGTTATAATTTCATTTTATTCAAGAATATAAACTTGAAAGTTGAAACTAATAGGGTGACAACTCAAGATTCTCATCAATAATGCCCATAGATACAAAATTACAATAATAATACAAGTAATGATGCAATAAATAGTGGTAAGTGTCATCTGAAATGGGTATTTCTGATCATACTAGTGCCTCCTCATTCTCCTCCTTTAGATTGCTTACCGGATATGAGCTTCTGCAACCGGATTTGTTCCCAGAATTTCGCTATGAACTCGCTGGCTTTTCTATCAACCTCATTAGGATCATGGCTTGCATTGCTTTGGCTTTCCCAAGCAGCAGCTTCGAATTTTGGTTGAGTTGAAAACTAACTTGACTGTGATGGTTTAGTCTGATTTGTATGATGTGTGTAGAACCAATCAGGGCTTCACTCATTTTGGTTTAACCGTCCCCCTGAAGCCGATACTCCACTTGTGGAAAGTGAGGCCCATTTACTATTTTCTGTAGTAATGTATGTATTTTTTTTTCTTTTAGCTGGCCTTGAGATATCTTCGTCGTATCTCTCATTTTCTATTTCTCTGTCGGTTGAGATCTTTTGACATAAGGGAGATAAAAATATATACATCTATCGTATCTTCAGTCCTCTGCAAGAGATTCTAATGGGTCTGACTTCGTCTATGTGGACCCAAAAATCTCCGAATACAGACCAAATGCTATGTTATGTCACGTACATGTCTCGATATTCGTATTGGCTAAAACACTTTACTTACATATGCAAACAACACACGCTTGCCCCATCAATCACAACCCCCTTCATTGCTTCTTCTACTTTATATACTTCTAAGTCTAACTAACTAAATCATCTTTACAAAATTCCCTTTCTTAAGTAAGTACCAAGGAACAAACCCAGTTAAACAATTACAACTAGATTAAGACACACACATAAGCCTTTCTCCAAACTATATAAGTCTTTTGTTAATCATTAGACAATAATATGAGTAGTTCTTTTCCATTTTCCGTAATTCAGCTTCAAAAACCAAACTGAATAAAACAAAGGAAAGAAAAAGCATGGACCCAACAACTCTTGAAAAAAAACTTCCAAAGATCGTTTGACATTTATAATAGAAAAACAGATCACCAAAACCTATATTATCTTTAGACTAATTAAATTCTACTACTATTAAAAATAAAATAATAATAATGAAGAGACAAATTCTCTAATGAGAACCAGCAGCAGGTCGTTGTCGGAGAGGAATAGCAGCCCACGGACTCATTGGCCCCATCGGAGACGAAGACGTCATCACAGGAGGAGCCACCGATGAGGGTGATGACGTAACAGCGACTCGTTCGCAAGAAGGGCACATTGTTAGCGTAGTGGGAGGTTTCATGTGCATGTATAAATGTGGCGAAAGCTTTAAAGCCCTTAACTCACTCACTTCCTTTTGCAATCTTCGATTCTCCTCCGTCAAATTCTCGCAACATCTCTTAAGATATTCACAGTCTACTTCCGTTTGCTTCAGCTTCGTCCTACACACACACATCAGTCCAAACACCTTAATTAAAATACCCAATGCTTTAAACCGGATTATCCCCAAACCGGATTCTTAAACCTCCTAATTAAGACAAGAGACCCATTAGGATCGTTTGGGATAATCTTTATGGGTCAGAAAATGGACCATTTACACATATATCACCATCATAGCAATAACTAATATTTTTGTTTTCTAGACTATACGAATTTACGAAGCTAACCCTTAAAAGTAAAGATAAAATTTTCTAGTACCTTGCCCTTCGGTTTTGGAACCACACTTCCACTTGCCTCGTCCTCAGATTCAATTGCTTAGCCAACGCCATCTTTTGCTTCTGCATTCGCCGCCCCAGAAGAAGAAAAGAAAAAAAGTCAATGGCCAACAAAATATTAAAAAAGTCAACTTTTTGAAACAAATTACGGAAACGCCACTGACCGGATTGAGTGTGCTATGTTCTTTAAAAGTCTCTTCAAGAACCAAAGCTTGTTCTTTAGACAAACGGAGTTTCTTCCTGGAACCGTCGTCTCCGTTCCCACTACCGTCTTCATCGTCGCTACCACCTCCGAGCGAGCAAGAAGCTCTCTCCATCTCGTTGTCTTCTACTCTACTACCTCCTCCGGCTGCAGCTGCCGCAGCGATTAGCTCCCGCTCGCTCCTCTTCCCGCTCATCACGCTTGAGACGGTGCTGTTCGGAGACGAGACTCCGGCGGCGTCATCCTCCACGTCAACCACCACCGTCGATGGAGCTCTGTTCACGTCGATCCCCCGGAGAAACGATCTCATGTCGGTGTTTCTCTCTGCACACGTACAGAATCACGATTATGGCATTATCACTCGAAAAGGATTAAAAATCACATAAATATCAAGAAAATAAAATTATTGTAAGAAGAATAAGATCGGATCTAAAGCATATCATCTTATACAAGAACATGAATATATATATTGACTAATAAGATAGTAATAGGATATGATTCATATGAAAAGTATGAAATCATTTTAAAGAAGGTGAAAAATATTTAATGCTAAATCAGGGGAAATATGGATTGACTGAGAGGAGGTACCTGAAGATTGAAACATGTTAATCCAACTGTTCGGAATCTTTTGAGGATGGCTATAAGTATTGCTCTGCTGCTGCTGCATATGCATATGCATGTGTGGTGAAGATGAATAAGAAGAAGCTAAAGGCATTGGATTTGACCTCGAAGACGGCTCCTTTTGATTAAAACCTAAACTCAAGCTCAAACTTAGCCCCAATCCATCATCTCTTTCACCCATTTTTGTTTTTGCTAACCAAAAGAGAAAAAAAGAAAGAAAGAAAGAAAAAGTTGAATGGGGTTCTCAAGAATTTGTAGCGAGAAAATGAATAAATGACTTCTCTCTTTTGTTCTCTCTCTCTATCTGTGATTTTAAAGATGTTGTGCCACTGCCTCTACACTTGTGCAGCAGTACAGTTTCAAAGATATGGCTAATAATATGTTACTTATATATATTTATATGCAAAAGAGTTTTTTCAGACAAAGAGATATGGGGTTGTGGGGAGGCTTAGGGTTTCAATGATGACTTGTGTCAGAGAGACCTCTGTTACCTCAATGATGATATATACTGCATAAAAAAAAACCTGCTTCCTTCTCTTTCTCTCTCTCTTTATTCAAAACTTAACCATGGTTAAAAATTTAAAACCAGGGAAGGGAGTTATTACTTTCTTTCACCACACACCCCCCTTTCAACCATGGTTACATTAATTATTAAAGCAAAACAAACAAAAAAAAGTCCAAGTCTCTCTCTCTCTTGTTCTTCTTTCTTTAATCTCATTTTCCGTTTTGTATTTTGTAAGTTGTAACTATTCTTATAATCATAAAAGAACCTATGAGCGTTTTTCAAATATTATTAGATTCTTCCATGTATAATAAACTCTACCAAATCCCTTCATGTGAAGTTTTTTTTTATTGATTTAAGAAAACCTTTCTTTATCTTTACTAAAATAGAAAAAGCTGAGTTTCTACTTTAGAAGATAGCAGTAAGAAGCAACAATTATATTCAAGAAAAAAAAACAAAACACTAAGTATAAAAAGATAAGTAAATCAGGAGATTAGTTTAACCCGAGTTTCAAAACTAAAGAAAATGTAAAAAAAAGCTCTTTTACTACAAAAACCCACACACACAAGAAGAGCTTAATTGGCTTTTTGTTTCGTAATTGTGTGTTGGCTTTCATTACGAAAGCGGCTTTCTCGCTCGTTGACCGTTGACCAAATGAGAAAAGATTAAAAAAGCTGGCGACCAGACCAGACGGTAAAATCCACGCGCTCGTGAGTGTTAATAATAATATCATACTAATAATTAATAAATGATCATCATCATCATAAATATACGAGAACATCATCATCATCACATCATGCCTTATTGTTATCATCATCATATCTCTCTATTTCTCTCTCACTGACCCATTGAGAGAGGGGTCCTACGTTTTTCCAAAGATAACCCTTTTTTTTTTTTTTTTGCAGCTTTGCTTTTTAGTTTTAGCATTATTTGCAATTTTTATATTAAAACCATGTAATAGTACTATACACTTCCCAATTTAACACAAATTCTCCATCACTCGTAAGTCGTAAATTAAGTTGTTATTAGTTTAGTAAGTAAAATTCTCTTTAGTTGACCTTATCTATATACTATATAGTAGTGAATATATATATATATATATATATTTTTACTAACATTCCTATTAGAGTAATATTCTTAAAATGGTTTTATAAAAAAAATGTGACTAAAGTAAAGATCAATAATAAAAATTAGTGTAGGTAACGTGAAGGTGTACGCGCGAATGGGGTGCGTGTGAGGTGAGGGTGGGAATAAGGCGGTGGGCTCAAAATGGGTATGGAATCAGGAGGAAGGGAGGGGGGGCAGAGATACGGTGTCGTATAGATAGGTTACAGAGAGCCTAGAAAAGCCCTAAACACTGCATGGGATTTGAGTTGTCTGCAAATCCAACATGCATTCCCATTCCATGCCTCCTCTCTCCCTCCTTCATTTATTGTTCCTTTTTCCCAATGTTTTTTTATTTTTTAATACTACTAGTATAAGAGTTACTATACTACTACAGTATTAATACTACCAAAAGATATAGTAATTAATTTCATCTGTCAGTCAAACATTAATAAATAAAAACGCACGACAAGTGTTGTTGTTGGTAGATTTTTATGGCTACTTATATAAATATCATTCAATTAATGACTCTTACGATATGTTATTGATATTGCCATCATTACTTCTTCTGCCTTCAGTCTCTTCAAGACTTTCGGCAGTTACACAGACAAGACAGGTCAGCTTTACTTATTAATTTAGTTTTATAACGTAACTTATTTAGTTTCTTCTCGTGTTTAACCAAAATTACTTCAATCACTTAAACCAAAAACTACGCTGTACTACTTCCTAGCGAGTTTCAATACATTTTAGTTGACAAATTGTATTGGTTATATGTAAATTATAAACGAAAGCACGGATGCATACGTACGCCAGGTCGTATATACGGTACAGATTATTATCGTGGATCTGAAGTTGAACGGTCCATATATCGAGAAAGCGTTCGTAATTTAAGCATGTGACTTCCATTACATTACATAATAATAACCTCTCTTGGTTTGTTTTTACTTTTTACAGGAAGATATGAGAAAAGGACCTTTCACTAGTGTTTTGGTTTCATGCTTTATATAATTAAAGTTTTGAAAACAAAGAAAAAGAAATCGAGAGACTATCTATATCTCATCATAAACTATATAAAAAGGGTGCTTACTAACAAGAAAAAAGTATAATTTCTTTATTGTTTTCTTTCTTTTGTTTGCACGAACAATTTTTTTTAGTTCACCTTACCATTTTTACTACTATTTGGCAAGTAAAAAATGGATTCTAGAAAATCTTTGAAAGAGTTGTAATTTTGTTCCCAGATTGTGAAAACATTTTTCATAGTTATAATGTTCTTTATTAAAATAAGCAGCTAAATAAATTGTAGTTGAAATCCTTGTTCATTTTTTTTTCTTTTTAACTGCTTTTTTTTTGGGTAAAAAGTTTTCTAAGATCAAATATAAATAATATTTGCCAACAAATGATCAATAATGTACATGAAGGACCATATATTAACAATCCATGAACATGGGTGTGGCATGATATAGGCATCTCTAGAAGTACTCTTTTACATAAAATTCAATTCGCGTCCATTTTTTAAAGGACTTGAGTTTACCCTCAAAAGTAAGAATTTTTTTAAAAGAAACTTTAGATTTCTGTCTTTGTTTATTTAGTTACTACTAGTCCATAGCGATGAGTTAACTAATGAAACACCTATCACCTATATGTGGCATCTCTAGTAGCCTAGTACGATATATAACATGAGAACAAAATATATATGACTATATGAGCTAGGAAGCTAGGGTTTTTGATTTTCTCAACGCATGCCTGATCAAAGATAAACTTACGGTTGTTCCTAAACTTACATATATTTTACTGAGGATTTTAAAGTTTATATGTTTTGCGGAAATCAGATACTTCTTACATCTTCTATACGTACGTCAGATGTTTATCTAGTATTCCGTTAGTATATAGTATATACGAATATTTTATCTTCACGTGAGAAAGAGACGTGTTGATATTCTCGACAAATATAAAAGCTGGATTCAGTTCTTTATTAATACGTACATACTGTAGTGGAGAGATCATGTTTTACAATAAATTTAACAAGCATGAGTGTTTACAGATATTTTCAGACATCCCATACGTAATAGCACCGCCTATTAATGAAGCGATACGAATTGATATAGTATTTGTTAGCAAAAAAAAAGAAAAAGAAAAAAATGTTGGACCCGTTGATGAAACGAAGTATCCAATACAGTAGCATTGGCATATATGAGTAGTTGAGTATATATATTTGATAAATAAATAAAAATAGTAGGTCCAATCTTGTTTCTCGATAAATCATTAGACCAAATATGAACATAAAGAAAACTTTGATTGATCGACGTATTCCGTATATATAGATGTATATCTACGTTTGTACCATGACAATGTAACCGATCTAATGAAATAATAGTTCAAGTTTTCAAAAGAAATTATAGATCCCCTTCTATGTTATGAAAATACTAGTGGATATATGGATTAAAGTTTGTGTGTGGATTTTTTTAACAAAAATTATAAACAAATGAATCTGGAATAAAAAGCGAGTGAGCATGACAGGGAAGGGAAGAGATCTACGAACAAGAAAGACGTGGAGTGGGGAGGCCATGGAAGAAATAAAGGTCACACTACGTTCACGTGCATGAGCATGTGAGATTCTGTAGACGTGGCAACACGTGGTCCCAAGTGACCACACTCGTGCGGTGTAACGTTGTTCCTCCACGACCAGACATCCCACTTCTCAACAATCATTTGAACTCATCTCCCACGCGCTTTTTATCTTCAGCGTGTACATCACGACGCTTTATTATAGTAGTAAAATTGTAGTACTAGGTCCAAATGATATATATCAAGATCTCCACATGTGTGACTTTATAGTTTGTAATTAATTTAGTAGTTTTACTAGTCGATATTCAATGGGACGTAATGAATTTAAATCATATGTATATCTGAAAGTGTGCATTTCTACTTATAATAAACTATGATGATAGTTTTGCCCATTTGTGCTAAATTGCCGGATAAGAATATAAGATCATAAGACCATACACACAGTTATACTCTCTCATCACTGTAATTAAACTTTATATGCCACCTGCATATTTGTTTTCAACTAAATTAGTGTGTAAACTTTCTAAACTTATAACTATTAAAATGTAATTTAGATCCTTAATGGATGTGACCGGAAATATTATAAGTGGGTTTTATTTAAGTCAATACCTTTTAGTATATATAACATGTTATTTCTGTATATAAAGTTGTTTTTTTAGAAAAACCATATATCCCCACTTCTTTGACATTTCAATGAGACGTCAGTTTTTAAAAAATATATATATAGATAAGAGAAACCTAGAGATATAGGTTTGAAAGTTTGGTCATATATATCATCATGGCTTTGGTAAGAAACAAATTGACGATGGGGATCCAATGTCATGAGCCGACCAACAAACCTATCATGTTTACCCAATAATGAGGTCGTTAGATTAGTATACAATGCTTCGTTTTAAAATAATTAGCTTATCATTTTAATACTTAATTACGTGCGTCCACATATATATAGCAGTATTAGAGTCTTAATAACCACATATCAAATAAATATTATGATCACATCATATAAAAATAAAAGGACCCACGTGCGTGCCCAACCATGTGCTAAAGCTCTTTGGTACTTTCCTCTTTAGTTTTCGTGTCCTCAATTTACACTTACACACACCAGTACCATGAAACGATCAAAAAGCATAATTCATTTTTTGGGATGTTTTTTTCACAGTATGATTCATTTAATATTGAGATCGGACATTTAGTAATTGTTTTTATAAATTCTATACTGTCAATCTCAATATAAAATGAACCATATAGCTAGGGACAATACATACATATATATCTAACCAAAGCAATTAGAAGGGACAATTACTAAGCGGTTCTGTGTTTTGGGACCTTGCAAAGTCTCATAATAAGAATCTTGAAAAACAATATGTGATCCCATAAAATGAAACTTGAAATACAACCTCACGCATGACTTAAAAGATTGTCGTCTTTATTGAAAGTCTTGCGCTCATTGATTATGTATAGATCGATGGAATCTTGGCTTTTAAGATTTTTTTTCTACAAAGAAGAAAGAAGATCTAGCAACAAACTTTTGAAATCAATATTGTGTGGCTTTTGTAATTGTC
Source organism: Camelina laxa (assembly GCA_024034495.1). Lineage (NCBI taxonomy): Eukaryota > Viridiplantae > Streptophyta > Magnoliopsida > Brassicales > Brassicaceae > Camelina > Camelina laxa. Next base: position 6,147,620 of record CM043882.1, on the reverse strand, counting down.
TCGAACTTTATGAATAGTACATTCTTCTTTGTAGTGTTTAGTATTTACTGTATATGATTTCGTGTGGAAATGATTGAAAACACACAATCATATTTGTGCTAAGAGATTATCAGAAGTATATATTATAGTTAGTGACTTAGTGACTAATCTATATAAGGTTCTATGATCAGACTTATCTATATAAGGGGGATTAAGTAAACTTAATTCAGTTAAAAGAACAGTTGCAAGGGACAGGAGCGAGTGAAAGCCACGTGAGCTAAAAAAAAAAAAAGAAAAAAACTTTTGTATGTCAGAGAAATCACGTGGGTAGTCACATGAGATAAAGTCCACGTGTCAAAGAAACAAGGGAAAAGGAAAAGGACACGTGGTCTTACGTTATCGCGCGTGGCTCATCTGTCCCTCCCTCACCGGACACTCTCAATTTCTTTCCCAATCATTTGATGCGATTTGCCTTTTTATTTTATTTATTTATTTACTTTGTGATAAATTACGTTTTTCACCATTTGGGCCATCACCCACTCATGAGCTTATCAAAGCCTCAATCATTTCTTATGAACGGCCTTATTTTACAGCTGTACTCCCCGCGTGACTGGCACGTGACATCAAAAAACAAAAAACACTCGTCGGCCACTAAAGAATAATGTCGAGGACTTTTATTTGGGCCGTTAATTATCAGCCCATTTATTGAATATTTTTATTATCAAGTAAGATTTCCGAAAAATCACTTTCTACCATTGTTTTCAATTCACGGTAAGAAATAAAAGTGAACACATCAAACTGTTACATATTTTGGAAATGCTGTGATCTCGAATGGGAGTCAGTTCAAAGCTCCCAAATATTATTATTAGAAGCTTCCAAAAGCGGTTGGTCCTTTCAAGAAGCATGAAGGAAGCTCACAAGGTGTGTGTGACACGTCTCAAGACTGATGCTGATTCTGTGATAACTGAAGGTCACAAAATGATAACTTTTGTTCTCTTATAAAAAAGGCTTTGGGTTTGTGCATTAATTGGCGTTTGTTGGTTATATAAAAACTCTGGTCCGGTTCAATTTCTCCCGGTTATATATTTTCATCCTGGTCCGGTTCAATTTCTTATAAGATTCGAACTGCCTATGGCAAAAGAGTAATTTCTTGAAAAATCCTAGGTCCTCCGGTAATTTACAATATACGTATAGACGGCCACTGGGTAGAGAAACACGACGACACACCGGTGGAGAAAAACCCTAATCCCCTCCCCAAATTGGACCATGTTCATGGTTAGATTAAAATTCTCATCGATCTCTCACAGTTTTAGTACGGCGGCGGCGAAACATAGAAGAGTGCCGTCCAAGTACAAGTCTTTAGCCATCGGACAAGCCCAGCAAGCCATTACAGACTATCTCCACACAACCAGGTCACTCTCCTACACTCACGCCGAACACATTGCCACGAACGCCTCTGTTTCGATTCGAAACCTCATCCTTAAGCTTGATTTCTCTGTTCCCACCTTCTCCAAATCGCTTCGGAAGCATCTCAGTTACCACCCTATTAACGAATTCGAGTTTTTCTTCGAGAGCATTGGCATTGATTACAGCGAGGTTAACGAGTTTTTGCCTGACAAGAAATTTTTCTTCTATGAGGATCGGAGTGTGTTGGATGCAGCTTGTGCTTTATCTAAATTTGGGTTTCCTTGGAACAAGCTTGGTAAGTTGTATAAAGAGGAAAGGTTTGTTTTTGTGCAGAGTCCTGGAGAGATTGAATCTAGGCTGTTTAAGTTTAAAGATATGGGATTTACTTCTGTTGCGGTGATTGGTGTTTGTTTAGCGATGCCTCGTACTCTTCTCTGTGGAGGTGGTGAATTGGGTTCGGAGATACGTTGTTTGTTTGTTAAGCTGAAGAGGTTTTTTGATGAATTCGATTCATTGCATCTTTTTGAAGAAAATGTTGAGTCTTGGCATGACATTAGTAGGAAAGTTAGGGTTTTTTACGATTTGGGTTGTGAGAATGAAGAGATGTGGGAGTTGATGTGTAGAAATAAGTTAGTTTTTGTTGAATACTCTGAAGAAGCTGAGAAAGGTGGAAAAGGTTTTGTAGGTTTGTGTTTGTGTAGGAAAGATGTCTTGCTCTTTTGATTCTTCGAAATCCTACTATTATGGATTTTGATCTTGAGAAACCGGTGTTCTCAGTTACGGGGATGCTTAAGCATTTTGGCTTGAGCCAGGATGAAGTGGATGGTGTTGCTCAGAAATACCCATACGTTTTAGGTAGAAACAAACTGAAGAATCTGCCTTTTGTGCTAAGAGCATTAGATCTACATGTAAGGATCTTTGATAGATTGAAGAATGGGAATCATCATTTACTTGCGAGCTATTCGTTGATTGACCCCGAAGAAGATTTAGACAGAGAATATCAAGAAGGCTTGGAGGAGCTTCAAAACTCGAGAACCAAAACACACCATGTTCAAAAGTTGGATTTTCTTCATGAAATAGGGTTTGGCGAAAACGGCATAACCATGAAGGTTCTGCAGCATGTCCATGGTACGGCCATAGAGCTACAAGATCGATTCCAAGTCCTACTAAACAATGGAATCGTTTTGTCAAAGATATGTATGTTGATAAGATCAGCACCAAAGATCTTGAACCAGAAACCGCATAGCATACAAGATAAGCTAAGGTTCCTCTGTGGCGAGATGGGAGATTCTTTGGAATATTTAGATGTTTTCCCAGCTTATCTATGTTTTGACCTGGAGAACAGAATCAATCCAAGGTTCAGATTCCATAAGTGGCTTGTGGAGAAAGGGTTGAGCGAGAAAAGCTATTCAATTGCAAGCATTGTAGCTACGAGCGAAAAGGCCTTCATAGCTCGTTTATATGGGATTCATCCAGCAATCCCGAAACATTGGTTTGAACGCTTCTCCAACAGAAAAACCAGAAACACTGTATCCTAACTGAAAAAAGGTCTCTTTGGATCTTGCAGCAGCTTGGAGCAATATCCCCTTGAGGTTCCTCAGATATCTGAACCTGAAGAACACAAAGAACCTTATTGTTTCAACTTAAAAACGTTACAAAATCTCCAAATGATAACAACAGCTTGTGGATATTGCAGATGGAAACGTTTGTTTGTTTGCGGGATGTAGAAATGATGGGCACTTTTGGATTATTTGTGGTTTACCGATTTGTTTTGGAATAACTTATCTACACCACTCCGTATATTCCATTTTTGGGGCTGTTGAAAGATTACAGTTAACATTTGTATAGAGTACGTTTTTTCTTAATCAGACAACTTTAACTTATTGCAATTGGTTTGGTTGGTTTTGAGCGTCCCGGTCAACCAGCACGTGTCGGTGAGTAGTACTGGTAATGACTTGATTGCAAAACGTGGGACCAAATCGCACACGTGCCAGTGATTATTTTTATCGAGCTTCGTTGATATATACGTCCGGCGGAGAGTTTTGACTACACATTTCTTTAGCTTTTAAAGTCTTGTAAAGCAAGCAATTGGAGTGCGTGCAAGTCACGTGCGTCTTACGTTTGGATTCCCCTTGTGCTCAGTGTGGTAGCGGCAGTAAATCCAACGATATAGGAAGGGTAACATAGTCATTCAATCCCCCTTTTTTTTTCTTTTTTTTTTAACACTTTGGTTTAGTTTGGGGTTTCATGAGCAAAATAAACATAACTGCCGCTCTCTCTCTCTCTCTCTCTCTTCATGCCCTCTTTCTCTCAGCAACATTGGCTCTCTGTGTTTTTTGAATTCTCATTATCTCATTAGGGTTTTTCCACTTTCTCGCGATCGATTGAATTATAGATGTTCCGTCAATCCATGGCGTTTCCTCCACCGATCCATAGCTCTGATGCGCGCCGCCGTCACAACCGCCGCCGGTGGTGACCGTCAGTGAAACCTCGAGACGGCAGCAGCAACAGATTGGAGCAGCAGCAGCTTCTTCTTCGCCGGTGAAGTCTCATCCGCTTCATAACTTCCCGTTATCTGATCTCAGATGGGCTATGAATCACGCCAATACGCATAGGCTCCGCAAAGCATCGAGTAGATCTCCGCTTCGTGAACCTAATCCTGGGAAAGGGAGTTTGGTGACGGAGGATGTAACGAAGCTTCAGGTTCTTCGTCTTTCGAATTGAGACCGGATAAGAGAAAAAGAAGAAGGGCGATTCCGCCGCAGATCGATCCGGGACGAAGTCAACGACGCCGGACGGTAGATCGAAGATCTTTATCCGGATCCGCACTAAGAACAACGACGATACAGCTGGATGTCGCCACCCACCGCCGTT